>SWKU01000003.1:806427-1406427 GCA_011058905.1 Curvularia kusanoi
AAAATAGCGCGGCCGCAGGCGAACAAAAAAAAAAAAAAAAAAAAAATAAATTATAATAGCGCGGGGGGGGGGGGGGGGGGGGGGGGTATAAAATGTAAACACGCAGCAAAATGAAACAGCACACCAACTCCCGTCATCAATGAGCGTGATCGAGCAGTCAGGGCATCTCTTGACGAACCATCGCCCATAACGCCCCGCCATGACTCCCCGCAAAAAGCAACAAAAGTTTAGCCTCCGAGACATACAACATCATCATCGCCATGATCCTCACCTCGAGGCCTGCAACGCAGCAACCAGGACATCGATACCGGACGCCTGACTGGTGACACTGAACCCATTCGAGCCACCCTGCCACCTATCGCTGATGACGCCGTCACTGTTCTTCGTCTTCAGCGCCGAGTCAGCGTTGCGTTTCAGGAAGTCGGCGTATGTCTTCTCGCCCTCGTTGCTGTTCAGAGAGGAGAGGCCGCGGATATACGCGCCCTTGAACATGGCGCCCTGTTCGTCGAGTGGGTGGGCCACTGGCTCGGTCAGAATGCGTTTTTCGCTCAGCTTGTCCATTGAGGCGGTGGCGAGCGTTTTAGCGTGGGCAATGAGACCGCCGTCGCTCTTTGCTTTGGCGAGCTCAGAGAGGCCGGCGAGGACAACGCCCTGGTTGTATGTCCAGGTCGTTTTGTTGTCGTTCGTGCACGTGGCGATGTCGATGCCGTCGTTGATGAGGTTGTCCTTGTTGATGATTTTGCTGTTCCAGAACCAGTCCCACTCCATCTGGGCCCAGTCCTGGTACTCTTGCTTTTCGTTGGGTGGAACGCGGTTGGCGAGGGAGGCGCCGACAGCGAGGAAGAGCTCGTTGGAGATGGAGGCGATTGATTCTTTGGGTTTGTTCCACCAGAGTCCGCCTTTACAGGGCGTTGTCCAGCCGCCGGTCATATCGTGAAACAGGTCTTTGGCAGTGTTGAGGAACTTCGGGTCTCCAGTCAGGTCGTAGGAGGCGATCCAGCCCATGGCCCACCAGCCTTCGTCATCGTAAAAGTCGTTTTTCCAGTCCTTGTAGCCTTTTTGGTTTCGTGACTTGTCGTAAGTGTTGGATACGATATCAATAGCAGTCTGCTTGAAGGACTCGTCCTGGATGCCAAATCTGGCGATGGTTTCGACAATGTTGCCGGACTGCCACCACATATCATTCCTACACGATTGGTCAGTGGCATTGGCATGGGTGGTGATAGCGACTTACCATAAGCCAGTGTCTACCTTGTACCATTTGTTTTGGAGTACCTTGATAGCTGACTCCGCCTCGCTCGCATAGTCTGCAAATGCTGTACCCATGGATAGCGACACAAGCGTCACCACAGGAAGAAGTCTCATACTGGGGATGAGTGGGACAGGAAGTATAGGTCAATGTGGCGTGCAATATACGAGAGATAGATGTTTACGGTGTCTGTGCAATGCCAACGCGGAGGCATGCGCTTTGTTTTATGTTTCCTCGAAACGCTTTGAGTGTGGACGAACAAAACCTGGTAGAGCCGTACCAAGACAAGAGGGTCAGGCACTCTTGACCTAGAAACACACCCAGTGCCAGCCTTTGGTGTGAATGCTGGCTGACAGCACTAGCCGTGCACTTCACCTAGCACGAGGCCTTGTGCAGACATCCTGGTATCCTGGGCGGATGATGTGTGCTGTGACATCAACTCTACAGTTTGCTTCAACCTTCAATCCCTACCTACCTTGGTGTAATACAACACTTCGTAGCACTGTTAGCATGGCGGACCCGACGTACATGCTAAACTTATGCAAGCGCCAGCCTTCGGTCCGCTGGTCGCTGTAGTCCCAGCTACACAGCCATTTAACAGCAGCGATTGCCACATCGTGGCTGCAGTCAGCGAGAGGAGCGATGATGGAGCCTGACGAACGTGGTACCTATCATGACCCTCGATGCAAACAATGTCAAGGATTGGCTTCACATGGTGTTCTGAAACACATGTCAACAGAGCTTTTTAGTTTGGAGATAAGTCAACGGTCGACCCTGATTGGCGTTTGACATTCGGCGACCCGCATTTCTATTGGATCGCAGCGCGATTTAGGCAGGAAACGGCATGGTTCAGGAACCCTGGAACGTGGCTTGTGAAAGGTGCCTCCACATACGCCTCATGATGGAGGCCGCAAGGCGAGACAGTAGGGTCTCAGTTAAGCGCCAGGTCGAACAGCAGAAGTAGACCAAGACTTGGCGCCAAACGTTGATCCAAGGCTGATTGAGTCTCAGTGAACATTGGTGTAATTGTCTGGGGCCAATACCCGCGCGCGCAATTCCGAAGAGCACAGGCAGCGTTGGAGAGCGTGCTGTCGGATGCACACCTGATGGTTTCTTTGCACGCTTGCGCAGACCGTACTTTGTGCCAAAGATATTCGCTCTTCTGTAGATCGCACACATCAGACCAACTCTTCATCTATTTGTCAACGCGCGTGACTGAAGTGGTCGGCTGAGGCAACATAGCGGAAGATGGAGGTAGTATCGTTGGCTACCATATGAGGCCATGCGGGGTGCCTTGTCATCTCCGCAGCGTCTTCCTATTGAACTTATAAGTGGTGAACACAAAGTCAATCTCCTCAGGTGGACTGATTTCTGGGCCTTGCAGGCAGGCAGTGCCTCAACCCAACGCAAATTGTAGAGAAGTACAGCATTCGAGTGCCCAGATGGGTAGCGTGACGATCTGCAAGTGGCCATGGTCGTTGGAGACACTGCGTCAGTGTGCTGCGCTGTCATCATAAGACAAAAAGTGGACATGAACGAGGGAACCTGATCTCGTCCTGATGATATGTGGAGATTTATGGAGTCGAGGTGCTTCATCCCACCTTCCGGATAGCGAGGGTGGAAGCAAAGCCGAGAGCAAGCGGCAGTCGAGGCAAAGCTGAGCTTGCGCCACATCTGCAATCCATTCATGCACGATCTCCTGCCACATTGAGGTCGCCTCGCGAAGAGCCGTGTCCACAGTGACGCGTTGCACAGTCGCGCTTTGCGCGCCACATCTTGTTTGTGATGACGTCGGCTGTAAGAGGGGTCGCGTAAACAGATCTGGTGGGGCTCGCCATGCAACAGCGGGCCAGCGGGCCAGGCGTTGAACATGTGCCTCCAAATGACGGAACCGCCATGGAATTCCTGTCAAATCCCATCAAAGTACGCTATATGATCGACCAATAGTTACCGCTGGAGGACAAATGTGGCTAAGACAATCCTTACAAGTGAATTTGACTGCTGCCTTGTTGTGTGCAATCCTGCTGTGATCTGACCCGGGAATTGCACCTTCCTTCACTGCAAGATAGGGAGCAGTGACGTGTGGATTTCGTAGGTGGTGGAAAGAGCAGGTGCAGTTGTCTATTTAAGAACTTCACAGCGCTGCTCCAAGTATCTCTCATCCACAAACTCTCCAAACTTCCAATCACAACCTCACCAAACCCAACCAACCAACCAACCATCAACATGTCTGACAACCTCCGCAAGGGTCTCGGCGAGCAGGCGTCTGAGAAGCGTGAGCACCTGCAACCCTGCCACCCATCGTGACAGAACACTGACTCGCCTGGCAGTCACTCCCGACTCCCAGAAGTCCACCACCGACAAGATCGGCGAGAACGTCTCCGGTGCTGGTGACCGCATTGCCGGCGCTGTCCAGCCTGGTGAGTTCCCTCCTGTCCACTCCACTAGATGCATACTAACACCATCGCAGAGGGCCAGAAGTCCACCACCCAGAAGGTCGGCGACTCCGTCCGTGGCGGTTCCGACAACGCTCAGAACCAGGGCGAGGGTGTCCTCAAGCAGGCTCAGGATGGTCTCAGCAATGCTGCCTCCTCCGTCCAGAACGCCCTTGGTGGCGGCAAGCAGTAGACTACTCGACGGTAGTGCTGTTACGGTTCGAACTTCTCTCGCGGCTCAGAATGCCAGGCGGATATGATTATACCCCTATGATACGAATTCAATGAAACCTTGATCGAATATGCCAAGTCCACTTGTTGTCGTGATCGAACTCTGTGATGTATGGTGTGCCCTAGCTCTTATTCCCTGTGTTTAGTTGATCTGTTCGCCTTCTGTTGCTTGTTGCATCCCTACTCCTGAGCACCTGCCACATAACCCCAAATATCAGCGCCACAGCATCGTGACAAAACAGTTCGTCTAGACAACACATACTGCATCGTGTTGAGCAGTGCCAGGATGGCATTGCAATGGGTATCTCATGAGCGATAGTCAACCTATAGCTACTTCATAAATCCTCATCTTCGACCTCTTCCATCTCAACGTGTCGTAGTGTGTTCTCAGCCACCGCTGCTTCTGACTGTATGCTGTGGATCTTGCCTCTTGCTTCCGCTACCATCATTTCATACTCAGCCTCCTCGACTGCAGCCTCGGCAGCTTTCTCGGCAGCCTCGCTTGCAGTCATCTTCAGGAACTCGTCCAGCTGCGGGTCGGCGTCGGGCGCAGACTCGGCCTTCTCCTTGCCCATGTATCCGTCTTCTCGCAGTTTGTCGAACTCTTCCGGCTCCAGTAACCTCCCTTCCCCCTTGGCCAGCTTCATCTTTTGCGCAACAGCCGCAGGCATGAACTTTGTAGCTTCCTTGAGGAAATCGCGTTTCTGAACCGCACCTTCATAGACGATCTGTGGTTTCTTCGGCTCTGGCGCCGCCTCCTCACTACCCTCGGCCTTCCGCTGGCGCTGTCGAGGAATCGGTGGCGGCGTGTCTCGCGGCATGGGAATGTTTGCTACATCCGCGTCTGTGTCGCTGCTATCATCGTCTTTCCTCTGACCGTCTCTTGTCCGCTTGCCCAGCACTCCGCCGCCCCTCCCCCTTCCGCCCTCTCGCGCGCCACGGTCGCCAAAGTCTTCATGTCGCCGCTCGGGCTTGAACTGTGGTGCCTTGTCGCCGAGTGCCGTGCGGGCCTTGTTGACTGCTGCGAGATCCTTCTCTAGCTCCGTGAGGCGTTGGCGCTCATGTGGCCGGAGGGCGCCGCTCTGTTCGAGCTCCTTGAGCTGGTCGATATCGCGCTGAATGCGTGCGGGGTTGCGACGAGCGAGTTTCTCGTTGCGCTGGGCCTGGACGTTGGCTTTTTGTTTGCGGAGCGCTTTCGCTTTGTCGGCTTTCTTCTGTTCCTGGACTGGATTGTAGTTTTTCTCTTTCGGCATGGTGGAAGCGGTTGAGGAGCCTGCTCAGGTGCGTGTTTGTGGACTGAGTGTACGCGCCCTGGGAATTGAGGGTAGAAGTAGAGTTGTCAGTCGCTGATGTTTGGATGAAGCGCCATGTTCAAAAGTCGAGATTGACGTAGCGTGCACGGACTCGTGATGCACCGCAGCGCGTAATCCACCACTTTCCCCCCTTCTACACATTACCTGATCAGCCTCACAATGTTCGTGCCGAGAGCCGTCAGGCTCAAGGGCGTGAAGGAGGTCCAAAGACCGAAGGTGGCGAAGCCGCCTGCTCACCAGCAAACAAGCAAAGTTGAAACTAACAGTAAAGATGCGCTCGTCCAAGCCATGGGCGAGACAAGCATGAACTCACCTGCTCCACAACAGGACACCCCTTCAGATGCCACGGCTCCGACCCGTGGCCCCAGATTCGTCTCCAGGCCCATCACGACCGAGTACCTAGCTCAATTGGTAGCTGGCATTGAGTTGATCTTCACAGATTATGCACACCAGGAGGAGGAGCGCTCAAAATGGATGAGAGATCGGTACAGGGAGGTCGATGGCGAGCAGAACTGTAGCTGAGGCCTTTGGAAGCGCATGTAATTCCGTTTTTTCTAATCTCGTGCCAGACATTCATCTCACAGCAATACTCGCACATCCCAACGTCTCCAGCCTAAAGCCCGAAGCTACCCAGATCCTCCTTAAGCAAGCGCTGCATGATCATCCTTCTGAGCTCCTTGAGTTATCACGCAACGAGTACTACGTCCGCCGCCGACCTTCCACCATTCCCCTCCCATTCGTGCCCTCGAACTCCTTCTCCATCGTCGACGACGACGGTCTGACCTTCTGGGACCAACGCACCATCTACGTAGAAGCGCATCTGCGCAGCATATGCCCTTCGCCTGCCAAAGTAGCGCATTGGCTGACCTTCCACGGCGGCCTGAAACCAAAATGGCTACCTGTGCAAGCGGTGCACACGCTCTGGAACAACTGCGCCTTCGTTGTCCTGAGTGGCAACGTAATGCACAAGGACACATGGAACAAATGGCGCGAGACCCAGCAGCCGGAGAACTGGAAGATCATGACTAAGGTCGAACACACCAGACGCACCGCCGAGTATCTGGCGCTGATGGAGAAGGAGAACCCCAGAGGCATGCCCAGAAACCCACCAGATATGAGCCGGTTGCCGCCAATCGCGCGCCCGGCAGCGCTGCCTGTAGCTTTTGAGGCCCTGCCAGAAGCCCTGCCTCAAGCCAAGACGGTTGACACAGAGAGTGGTGGTGGCAAGAAGAAGCGCAAGCGGCGCAAGCCTCCAAGGTCTACAGGCGACGATGCTGTCGCAAACGCCAATGACGACGACGACGAAGCTGACCACACAATCGACCAACGCGTCAGGTCCCATGAGCAGGACACAGCCATGGTGGACGTGCCACAAGACGCACAGCCAGATCCCTCCTCACAACAAGCAAACAAGAAGAAGCGAAAGAGGCGAAAGAGCGGCAAACTAAACAACGCTGCAACTGATGATGTTGCTACAGCAGACACAACAATCACTTCTCCAGATGCTCAATCGAGCAAGAAGCCCCGTCACTGAAGCCTCCTTTCACCTGCTGTCCACGCAATGAATATGTTCTCAACATTTTCAACCACTCTGCCTACTCCCGCGACGCGTACCTACAGCTTTCTAAATGGCAGAACGTTACGCTACGCTACGTGACGCGACGATGAGCCTCGCGCGCTAGCTAGATGACCCCAGATTCCTGGTCCCGCGCACCCCGCTGACTCTCCGGCACTTGCTCGAATTACCGAAATCTGCCGGCTCCACCACCTAAGCTACACCAGCTCCGTGAATGTGTGCGCATAGATCCAGCCAAAAGAGGCATCGAGCCGAGGAAGAAGGAGCAGAGGCTCAATAATTTGTCGTGCCGCGGCTAGTACAGTGTACAACCTTGTGTATCTCTTCCTGAGTCTCCATCTCACTACATATCCTACTCTGAACAACAATTGGAACAATCTCGAGCTCCGCCGCTGCTGCCCATCTAATCTCCGTCCACCGTACTTGTGTAGATCTGGATTCATCTAATAGACTCTGATTTTCCTCGTCGTATACCCTTTAAGTCGCGCACACCACCGAGCTCGCCCGCCCGCCCACCCACCCACAAACATGACAACCATCGTCGACAAAACGCCCGAAGGCACCTTCTACCGCGCCGCGAAAACGTACCCAGTCCCCAACCTCGACCTGCTCACCTTGCTCTTCGGTGCGTTGCGTCCTTGATCACACCCTACCTGCCCATGATACGATACGATCTGATACGCCCTCCCTCACATCCATCCACCCTTATCCAACCAACCCTACTAACACCACCAACCGTCCCACAGACTCCCCCCACTCTCTAGTCACCGAAGAAACACCAATCCACATCTCCGCCGCTGACCCCAGCCACATCCTCACCGTCGCGCGCGCCCGCACCCTCACTCGCGCCACCGCCTCGGCGCTCCGTACGCACTTTGGAATCGGGCGCGACGGGCCGGGCCGCGACATCGTCAGCGTGATATCCACAGGCCACTACCTGCTTCCCGCCCTCTTCTACGGCATCATCGCCGCAGGCGGGGTCTTCAGCGCTGCGAGTGCGGCCAGCACGGCGGGGGAACTGGGGAAGCAATTGGTGAGTGCGGGGAGTCGGGTGCTTGTTACGAGTGAGGCGACGAGGGAGGTTGCGGTGCGGGCGGCGGAGGAGGCGGGGTGGGGAGCTGGGGGAGGGGGGAGGGTGGTTGTTATGAGTGAGGGGGCGGAGTGGGAGTTGAGAGTTTTAGAGGGGAATGAGGGGACCGTGGGCAGGAATTTAGTAGATGAGGAGGGGGAGGGGTTGGGGTGGGAGAGGGTGGAGGATCCGAAGGTGTTGGAGGACCGGCTCGTGGTGTTGATTTACAGCAGTGGGACGACGGGTCTGCCAAAAGGTGAGTCTTTCAGTAACCGACTGCATGGCCTACAGGCGAAACACAACCACAATGCAGAGTATCTAGCTAACCCCCGACTCTGTCTCCCCAGGCGTCAAACTCTCCCACGCCAACCTTGTCGCCGAAGCCGTAATCCCAGGCGACATGTTCAAATCCTGGCTCCGCACAACGCGCAACGTTGCCTCCCCCAGCAAACCCCCCTTCCAATACCGCACCCTCGCCCACCTCCCCATCGCCCACATCGCCGGAATCCAAGGCTACCTAATCAACCCCTTCTACATGGGCGGCCCAGTATACTGGATGCCGCGCTTCGACTTCCCCCAATTCCTCACCTACAACAAAAAATACCGTATAACCTTCTTCTTCACCGTGCCCCCCATCTACCTCCTCATCGCCAAATCCCCCAGCGTAACCGACCACTTCTCCTCGCTAGAAATCGCAATTAGCGGTGCCGCACCGCTAGGCAAAGACCTCCAGGCCGCAGCGAGCCAGAAACTAGGAGGTCCTTCATGCTTCATCAGCCAGACCTGGGGACTCAGCGAGACAACGGGCAGCGCGACGCTGATGCCCATGGACAAGTCCGACGCCACGGGGTCCGTCTCGCCGCTTCTTCCCAACATGCTTGCTCGCATTGTGGATGATGACGGTAAGGATGTGGAGCCGGGCATGCCGGGGGAGGTGCTGGTCAAGGGCCCTGTGGTGTGCAAGGGGTACTACCGCAATGAGGATGCGAACAGGGAGGCTTTCACGGGGGACTGGTTCCACACGGGTGATATTGCGGAGTTCCGGGATGGGATGTTTTATATCATGGATCGCAAGAAGGAGCTTATTAAGTACAAGGTATGTACGCGCGAACTCGGCCCGCTGCGAGTAGTCCACTTCCCCCCCCCCCCTTTCCTCCGCTCAACAAGTCCTCATGTACAAGGAGGTGAGCTGACAAAGTCCAAGGGACTACAAGTTGCCCCTGCAGAGTTAGAAGCGCTGCTACTGAGCCACGCCGACATCCTGGATGCGGCTGTCATCGGCGTCGATGCTGACGGAGGCACGAACGAGGTTCCGCGCGCGTATGTAGTGGCTGATAAGACCAAGATCAGCTCGGCGCAGATCACCGCGTACGTCAAGGAGAACGTTGCAAGCCACAAGCAACTACGTGGCGGCGTTGTGTTTCTCGATGCTATCCCAAAGAGCCCGAGCGGGAAGATATTGAGGAAGGACTTGAGATTGTTGGCGAAGAGAGAACAAGGGTCAAAGCTGTAACACTCATAAATATTTGAATTCGATATCTAGCAATCCTACATGAAAGGCTCTTCGAAATCAATTCCAAAATCAGCGAAAAACAGATCCGACTCAACGAACTCAAAAGGATCGAACGTTGCGTCTAGTAGCCGTTCATTGTGCATTGACGATGCCGCCACTTCGCTTCTTCTGGGATTCCGAGGAGAAGAGGAGCTGGGTCGCCGCGCGGCTGGGACCTGGGTGCCGGCGACCTGCTTTGGGGCATCCCCACGACTCGCGGACTCATTTCTCTCCCGCAGGACGTTGTCTCGGAGTGCGGTCAAAGTCGTCAGGCACGATCTGACAGGCGCGTACTGGGGCAAGTTCTTTGTCAATATGGCCACACAACGGCGCCATGCCTCTTCCCACGCGTCGTCCCCGATGTGCTCGCGGATTGGCGGGCACACGCCAGACAGCAGAACTACCATCGCGGCAGTACGTGTGTAGAAGACATTGTACCACCATGCGCCCGTAGCTTCAGTTGCTGAATACTGACTTACGGATGTAATCAGCTCAACAGCTGTACGAGCACAAGTAAGTGAGGAATCTAGAGCAGTATGGGCGAGCCCGCCGTCAACAAGCCGATTTGCATCACCACTTTCTTTGTGCACCCGACAGAATTGTAAGAATCCTGGTCGATGCAAGAGGATGCGTGCGTGCAGGAATCGAACATGTAATACGTGCGACTGACGGGCAAGAATCCCCGTTGTTTCGCGAGATTGAAGGTCTGAAGATTTCCAATACAGTCCTTTAGGCAGATCAGCCTCGAACCGTGTAAGGTCTTCGTCGAAGCCGATGACAATGCCTTCGCGAGTTTTCGTCTCATCCGCTGCAGCAGCAACTCTTTCCGAATGCCCATCGTTGATCTTGTAAATGCTGAGCAGTATTCTCCCAATGATACGGTACAGCTTCACGGTTTCGCCGAAGAATTCGATCGAAGATATCGGTCCTTCATTTGAGTCTTGCAGTACAAGCTCGCTATCTCCATCGATCGGAGCCGGGATACTACGTGTGGTGGACCCAATGAGCATCGCAGGCCGACCAAGTGTCATGCTGACGATGATATCCAGAGTCACGCAGCCATGCCAGGCACGTCGTCTGATCTCCCGCACTGCAACATCAATTTGCTGGTCAACGCGATCTTCCTCAACATGCAAGCCTAGGCCCTGCGCGAGACGACAGGCTAAGCCTATCGTAGTCCAGCATTTATTTGGCCAATTGGTGGATTGGAAGTATTGCGTCAGAAGCAACAACGTCTGCACAAGTGCTATGTCGCCGTTATCGAAGAGGTCCAATCTGAGGAGGTCTTTCGATTTCGACAGACAACTTGCCGACAGCCGTTCTTTCTCGTTTAAAGGAAGGTCGGAAAACTGCACGCCAAGCGCCAACACAGCATTGAGAGCGCAGTGAAAGATAACGGATGACGGTCCTGAGTCTCTCGATGCACCCAGCCCTAGACCTGCTCTGTTCTGTGGGTGATGTTCTGAGACAGGCCTCCAAAGATCCTCATAAGCTTGACTGAACGATGGCTTGTGTAGAAATGGATAAAGCACATGGACTCGCTCCCAGTATAAATGCATCAGACGATCAGCCAGATCTCTTGGTAGAAGCGAGAAATTTTCGGTTGAGACGTAGGGCGATCTGGAATTCGCAACTGGTTGAGTCGAAGAAGTTGCTTCTGTTGGTCCTGAGGTTGGCGAAGCGACATCGTTCTGGAGGACGGATCCGTACATTTGGCGCGTGAAATCATGCGCGGACGAGCTGCCATAAAATGTCTGGCCTTCATCGGGAGCATCAAGACCAGCATCTCCACCCATTGCATCAACGGAACTATGTTCCAAAGCAGCCCTCTCATCGTCCGGAAGCAATCTGGGGTCGATATTACTGAAAGGTTGATGATATTGGGGCTGTTGTTCTGGCTGCGGTTGAATTATTGGAACAATCGGGTTGGTAGTCAATCTCGTGATGGTCGCATGGGCATTGTTGAGCTCTAGCTCTAATTGAGCAACGCGATTGACCAAAGATTCGAAGTAGTCGTTCGCAGTTTTTACATCTGGGGGTGCCTGATAGATGCATTGCTGGGAACGCTTGGTACAAGCTTCGCAGCTTGGTTTGTTGCCATCACACCTGATTTTTCGACTTCGACAGGGCTCACACGCGGTGGTGGTGAGTTTTTGCCTCTTGCGAGGCAGCCCGGAGGCATTCGTCGGGCTTGCAGCCATTGGAAGTAGATGGGGTTGCTGTTGTTGATGAGGTCGCGTTAATAAGGTCACTTTCTTGGGTACGACTCGCGCTAGTGTCGTGGAGCACCAACGATGGGAAAGCGCTGCCTTGCAGAGGAATGAGCGGGGGCTTTCACACGCGCGAACTTGTTACTGAAGTGAAAGTGATGTACATGCAATGTTTGCATTCATGATGATTTCATCCATCTGGCGTAGCAGATCCCCCAATATGCGTCGTGACTAATATTACAGTGTACAATGGCAGCTTTTGGCGCTGCGGAGCTTTTTGAAATGCGTGAGAGGGGAATATACAGAGATGCCGCGGAGAAAGGCACGAGTCGTGCTATGTGACGTATACAACAACGCCGCGCCCAATGAACCATGCCCAAATATAACCATCCAGGTGTAGCCGTACCGAGCCATACAATACTCATACAGATGCGCGTCGACAAGCCCCCCAAATGCGGGGGCTGTAAAGGGTACAATGCAAAGATACAAGACTTAGGCGTTCTTGACAACGCCGACCTTGGCGGGCCTCAGAACGCGGCCGTTCAGGTAGAAGCCCTTCTGCTGGGTGAAGAAGACGGTGCCGTCCTCCTTGCCCGGCTGAGGTGCCATGAAGACGGCCTCGTGGACGTTGGGGTCGAACTTCTCGCTGGCCTCAGAAGGATCGAAGCGCTCCAGGCCGTGCTTCTTCAATGTGCTGATCAGGATGCCGTCGGTCATCTTGACGCCCTCGTGCAGAGATGTCAAGTCCTGGTTGTCTCCCTTGAGCTTCTCGGGAGCGACGGTGGAGAGGGCGCGGTCGAGGTTGTCGACGGACTCGACGAGGTCGCGGGCGAAGCGCTGGATGGCAAAGTCCTTGGCGGCCTTGGTCTCGCGCGCGGTGCGCTCCTGCAGGTTGCGGAAGTCGGCGACTGAGCGGAGGTACTTGTCCTGCAATTGCTGTCAATACTTGCATGTTCTGTTCGAGATGCGATGCTCAAAGTTGTATATGTACCTTGAGGTCGACAATCTCCTTGTCCTTCTTCTCGAGCTGCTCCTTCAATTGCGCCGTCTCGTCCTTGGGCGCATCCTCCTTCTTCTCGGCAGCCTCGCCCTCCTTGGCGGCGGGCGCATCCGAGTACCATCTGATGGCTGGCGCGGCGACTCGTGTGCTTGCGACTTGCTGTCTGATGGGCGCAAAGGCAGCGGGGCGGGCGGCCATCTGGCGCGATGCACGGAGGAGGCTTCTTTGGAACATTGTGGCGTGTGGTGTCTTGTGAGGAAGAAGGGTAGGGATGATAGATGAGGTGTGGCGGCAACGGTGATGCAGGCGCAAGATGAAGAGCAGAGCGTGACGATGCAGAAGCTCCGAGAACAAAATTTAGTAAGAGGTCATCGCGGAGGATCCAGCTAGGGCCGCCGTGCCACCACCTCCGACGCCGCACCTCGGCCTGTCCCGATCGGTCCCGTCTCTTACCAGCTCCTACTCCCACTCCACAATGCGGCGATATGAAGCCTTCGCGGTCCCTGCCTCTGCGCATCAGAGCGCACCTCGCCCAGGGTGATACGCCCCAGCCCTGCGCCGCTGTACAAACTCCCATTCAGGCCGCCTACTACCGGGGCGGCACCTCGCGCGCCGTCTTCTTCCAGCCCCAGCACCTCCCGCAGGACCGCTCGAAATGGCCGCAAATATTTCGCCAGACCATGGGCAGTGGCGACCCGTATGGGCGCCAGCTAGACGGCATGGGGGCAGGCATCTCCAGTCTGAGTAAAATCTGCTTGGTCGAGCCCTATGGCCAGAGGAAGCCTGTTGCGAAGCAAGCCATTGCGGAGAGGGTTCAGAACCAGACCCTGGACGGCGCACGCGACCTTCTTGAAAAGGTCCGGGCTAGGGGCGATGCTGTTGACGGCATTGACGTCGACTATACATTTGTCGGTCTGGGCATTGAGAACGACGAGGTGGATGTAGCAGGCAACTGCGGCAACATGAGCAGCGCCATTGGTCCCTATGCCTACAATGCCGGCTTGCTGCCGCCACGAGTCTATGCAAAAGGCAATGGAGAGGTCTCAGTCAGGATTCGCAACACAAACACTGGCAAGATCATAAACGCTACCTTCCAGGTTGCTGGGGGACAGGCTGCTGTAGCGGGAGATTACACCATTGATGGCGTGACTGGACCAGCTTCGAAGATCAAGCTTGACTTCGAGCAGCCATACGGCAGCAAGACCGGCAAGGTGCTGCCCACGGGAAACAGGATCGACCGTATCCTGGGATACAAGGTCTCCTGTGTCGATGGCGCCAATCCCTGTATCTTCATACGTGCGAGTGATGTTGGCGTAGATGGCACAATCCTGCCCAACGACTTCAACAGACTGCCTGATAAGCTTGCCCTGCTCGAGTCTATTCGTAAAGCTGCCGCTGTGGCCATGGGCATCGCCCCCACAGAAGACGCTGTGCCTCGCACGATACCCAAAATCGGCCTCGTGTCCATGTCTTCAGAGCACCCTGTGCTTTCAGGCCAGACAATCCAGTCATCCCAGACTGATCTTGTAATTCGCTTCCTCTCCGATACACAACCTCACCGCGCCATTCCCCTCACGGCAGCTTTGACCACAGCAGTAGCAGCACGGATACCTGGCACCCTGGTGGAACAGCTACTATCCCCCGACCCTGTCGTAGAGTGTGCCATTACAATTGGTCATGCCAGCGGCAGATTGCAAGTCGATGCCACTATGGACGCGAAAGACGGCATCACCCCCGTCAACGCCACAGTATACAGAACCGCAAAACGCTTATTCGAAGGAACAACGTACTGGCTCGACGACACCACAAGCAAGCACTCAGAGACACCACCACACACCACCCACGGATCCCACAGCACACATTCCCTAGGCATGGCCTTCGTGCTCGAAAGCCGAGGACAGTCCACGCAGGCGCTGTTCGCAGCCGAGAACGCGGACGAAGTCAAGCAGGAGCAAAGCTCACCCGATCCACTCGAGGCCCTCGGCTTCACAAAAGTGCGCAAATACTCATCCACCTACAAGAACGGCGCTGCCCAACCACAGCCATCTCCTCCACCTGCTGAAGCCCAGCAGCCAACAACAACAACAGAACCACCAAGCCCCACCCCGGAAAAAGGCCGCGAATGGCACAACTGGGCCAAGCAACTCGCAAAGCACAAAAAAGCCCTGCGCGAGCACACGAAGGCGCGCGAAGCAAAGGAAGCGCGTCGCGCGGCTGGAGTGAGGCCGACCACGATGAAGGAATACGGGCTGGATAAGTATGGGCGGCCGTATGTGGAGTTGCAGAAGAAGAAGGAGGAGAGGCGGAAAAGGAGGGAGGCTGAAGCAGAGGCGGAAGCAAACGCGGAAGCAAACGCGGAAGCAGAAGCAGAGGGAAAGCACGTTTCCACAGAGAGCGAAGCCATATTCGCAAGCGAAGACAAGGCTACTCTCATGAGAGAGGCAGTAGATCGCGATCGCGCGCGCGAGGCCCGCTGGGCGCGCATGCGTAGAGACGAGTAGGTCGTCCATGCGATCAATCATTCCATCGAGACTGTAAACGCCCCATCTGCGTTTCCACGTACCTATAGAATGCGAATCTTGCGTTCTCGTGAGCTTGGCTCGTATACTCTGAAAGCGGGCTTTGTGTGTATGTGTGGGTGCTGTGGCTGGTTTCGGTGGGAGGGACGGTGGGTGGGAGGGAGATAGGTGGGAGGGAAGATGTGTGGGAGGGACGATGAGCAAGAGGACAAAAGCTTGAGCGAGGAGAGAAAAAAGGGCGTAGCTGAGGATCTGGCATTGGGGGTACAACACGCCTATCGAGTTCTCTAAGAGGTATATATCTCCATCTCCACGCACAATATCTGCACAAGTGTTTGTTGCTGCTTGCAGCAAGAGAATTCACCGAAACCACCAAAGCAGCCAGAACCGCCCCCAACCCCCATATCGGTGGTGGGTTTGGGGTGAGTGGAGTCTCGCAAGCAGCAGAGACACAGAAGGAGAAGCATCTCGGATCCATGCTGGTGAGCAGAAAGGGGGGGGGGGGGGGTCAGAGACACAGAGTTGCGTGACATGCCAACGGTGCTATGCACATCCCATGTACCAGCAGTGCCCTCAAGGCTAGTAGGCACAGGCAACTATGCGGTTCTTCTGTCCTACACGCCCGACTACGAGTGAGGGAGCGAAGGCATTGTAGTGCTAGATACGGGGTTCAGCGTCCTGCTATCCCGGTCGCAACGAGGCCTTCGATTCCTCGTCCGAGTCTACAGTACAAGAGGACATCATACGACTTTCTCTCCCCACGATCTTCACCCAAACATGCCGACCGCGCACATCGGCGTTGCAACTATACACCCACACCATCATCGCAACCCTGCCCCCATGCAGACAAAAATCGCGTGTACCTACGACGTGCATTTCCTGACCGGAAGGAAGGCGGAGCTCTCGACCGGGCCTTTGTTTGCAATCGGCCGGTCTTGTGCACCGCAGTCGCTATCTGTCAATATTATCTGCATCTATTCCGTGATGTGATATCATGATTCTCCCCCCCCCCCCCCCCCCCCCCCCCACCCCCCCCCCCCCCCCCAAGCGGTTGAGGAAGGTGCAGCCGCTGAATACGAAGAGGAAAGCTGCGAACGAAGCTTGGGTTTGGAGGCTGTTCTCGTCATTCCTTCCCGGGACGTTGGAGCTGTGTTTCCTCTCCCCGCAAGCTTCTGTGTTTTCGAACTCTCGTGCATGGTGCATTGACATGTTGTTGCGAGCATGGGCCCTTGAATCCCCCCGCACCCCTGTTGGGGATCCGGAACTTTCCTTCCTACATAGCTACCCTGCTTGGTTGGGTGCGCGCGCGCCTCAGGCGCCAATATTTCGCAATATGCATGCCAGCCTCAGCCACCGAAACACTCACATAATCGTGCCGAAACGTTAATTGGCGATTTGTGTCCTCGATGCGAGATCGGAACGCTCGGGATTCGGCGCATCAGGTTCAGGGAAGGTCGTATTCGGTTCTGGTTGCTGCGATTCTGGGTTGCACTTCGGCGCTTCGTAATGCACAGCACAGTCCTGAACCCAGAACTCAATGCACAACATCTCCCTTGAGGCTTGACTTCCTAATGCAGGGTCTATTGGACCCCCTTCTTGGACTCCAGACCCTCTTTCTTGGACTGAGAGACCCTGTTCTATCGGGCCTCCTTGACGTTTGAGATGAGGCTCGGTGCTTGAACTATGTGCGAAGTACATTGCCCGGGGGTCGGTCCTTTGCCACAGCTGCATCGGCGATCTGGTATACTTTGCTTGGCCCAGCCTCATCCGGAGCGGAGTAGCTGTTAGAGGTCGATAAGGTTCTCGACGTTGGTATGGTGGAGATTGGGGATGCAAGATTTGAACCGGAACATACAATGTAGGCGGAGCGGAGCGGAGCCCTTGTACAGCAAGTAACATTAGGTACCGATGTGGAGTCGCAAGCGCGTGATCTGGGAGTGTGATGTGATGGTGCCTGGGGCACTCTGCGGTGGATCCAAAGGGTTGACCGGTCCGGGAATACTGATGTTCAAGAAGACTTAGCCTAGACCGATTGACTTGGTGTGCGCATGTGCCACTTTCTTCGTCGTTCGTCATACAATGTCTTGGCAATGCTACTCTTGGACGCCACATTGTTGAGCCTCATCTAGTAATCATTACGTTTGCGCCTCAGAACGTTACCATCATGTTGCATGGACTAAGACTGCGCCGCAGCCCATGATTCATAGTCTTGTGCAGCCGTTGCATAAGAATCAAGCATGAGCATTTGTAAAGGCATGTCGAGTCATAAACCGGATTGTCTACATTTGTGTTTTGTACATGCGTCGAAACACCGGCTACGGTGGTAGTTTACGTCCGTAACAGAATCAGCGGTCAAGAAAGCTTGCCCGTTAAGCTTACCAAGATCGTCGAAAGCTTAGGCCCATGGCTCAAGATCGCAGACAGCTCAATCAGAGGGCCCTGAATGCCAGATTCCGATCATACGAGAATATCGTAAAATATCCCTCATACCTTCAGAGGAGCATCGCGATTCTGAGGCGAACGTGAAACCACGTGGGATAGGGAATACCCGGAGACTAGGAACGATACTTCCCATCACTGTCCGTGGAGTATCCATATGTAAGAACGGAGATGTGGGACTCCCGTACAGGAGATTAAACGAACTCCACGCAGGGGCACCGGAAGTGCCAATCCGGCCAGTGTGAGCATCAGTCTTGCTTAGATCAACTGTGCGAACCGCGAACGTTTGGCACCACCGCGGGGTCATTACTCATGGGATGGTCCTCGTCTAGTTCGTCGATCCGGGATTGTACACCAGAGCGGCAATGATAGACCTTCCCTAGCGTACCAAATTACAAGTACATATATACTGAAAAAGTCTGGGTCGCTTGCCGTACAGGATCGTATTGCGATGACTGCACTGTGATACAATGCAGCTAGACATTACAGACTATCCGGCTGCTGAGTAGGAGCTGCTGCAGTTGGCCTGCAGAATAGATTATCCGGTGCGCTTGATAAACTGAAGATGGTTGGTTTGAGGACAACATAAACTTTGGCCGGTGCGGTCCACTGATGGCGCTAGTAGCGTTAGCGCGAGTGCCCTTTGCACACTTGCAAAACATGCGTTGCCTTGCCGTGGAACGTTGCACCCTTTGACAGCGGGTTAGTGTTCAACCACGGCCTAGTGAAGATGAAATCTGGAAATTCGCAATCACTGATGCCGGCATAGTGCGACGAGACTCTTGTGTTCTTCAACGGCAGTGGCTTCACCATACGGCGGAAATCGCGATCTGGGCATGCAATAGCTTATTCGACTCATCAAGATAGCCTGAACTCGGCAAAGTCGCCACGTAGATTTGGCCCATACTCCTGAACGCCAGAAATGAATGATCTCATGTGCTCCTGTGGGGTATAGCGGACTTAATCAACGGGCGCGTGCTTGAAGAGGAAAGACACGCTCTCGCCGTTGTGGGTACGTCTGCATGCCTCGGCAAGCTATACATCGGTCAGCTGTTGTCCGGATAAGATGTATTCACTTGTTCACTTACAGTAGGACTGATGTCGATCGTCTCAATACGGTCACAAACCTCCTTCTTTGCCTCGTGGGGTACTGTGTTAGTCACAACGATTTTCTTGAGCCTGCTACCATTCAAGGCTTCGATAGCGTTTCCACTCAAGATGCCGTGGGTGACAATCGCAATAGCGTCCTTTGCGCCGCCCTGGTCGATCAGGACGCTTGCGGCTTTGACTAGAGTACCGCAAGTGTCTGCCATATCATCAACGAGAATGGCAGTCTTGCCAGCTACCTCTCCGACTAGAGTCATCCTGGAGACCTCGTTCGGGCGTGTTCGCTCCTTGTGGATAAGTGCAAAGGGCAAGTTCAGACCATCAGCGATGGATGTTGCCCTGTATCATCGTTAGCACCGCACATGTGCAAATAACTCTCATCACATGCGTCTCGTGATCTCATACGATCACATGGTGTGAAGAAGTGTTTCACGAGATGCATCAACAAAAGAAGATCCTTACCTCTTCGCACCTCCAGCATCAGGACTGACGATGACACAATTCTGTACGTCCAAGTTTTCGCGAATCCATCTCAGCGTGCTGGGCTCTGCGTAGAGGTTGTCTACGGGAACATTGAAGAAGCCCTGGATTTGGCTGGCGTGAAGATCCATGGTAATCACATGGTTGCAACCGGCGGTCTGAAGCATGTTGGCCATCAACTTGGCTGTGATGGGTGCACGAGACTTGTCCTTCTTGTCCTGGCGGGCATAAGGAAAGTTGGGAAGAACTGCAGTGATGCGACGTGCCGAAGCAGTCTTGCAAGCGTTGATCATGATCAAGAGCTCCATGAGAGCATCGTTGATATCGCCAGGTGGGGTAGATTGCAGGATGAACACTGTCGGACAATGAGTTGTGGGCAATCATCATGATCTGCGGCGACTTCGCATACCATCCTCATCTCTGACTGACTCTCCGATAGTTACGGACGTCTCCTGGTTCGAGTACTGAAGAACTAAGATCTTGGTGAGCTCGATACCGAGCCTATAATTAGGTGTTAGTCATATCCTGGGTGATCAAGATGCTCCACAGCGAAAAGTAATCAAATCAATCCATAGCTTTTCGGTAACAACAGTGAGCGCAAGGCTAGCACCTGTGCCATCGAAACAACGCTTTGGGTAGCTTATCCTGCATTGTTGCAGCCAACTCGGCGCAGAACCAGCGTGCCAAGAAACGCTTTGCGCAGTGCAGAAGAGGCATGACATACCTGTCAGCGACTAGCTGAGCAAGCTGGGGGTAGCTGTTGCCAGTGAGCAACTTGATACTGTTTGTAGCCATAGCGATGGTGTGTGGTGTTGGTGTTGTCGCTGTCGACTATTGCGTGTCGTTGCGGTCGAAACTTTTTGTTTGATGGCCAGTGCGCACACCCCGCCAATGGCGACCGCTGCTAGGATCAAATTCGAGGGTCCAAATTTTGGTTGCGGAAGCCCCACCCCCTTCACTCCCATTACTCAAAATGTAACCTGTATTTACTTCCCTGTTTCTGTAGTTTGTGTACAAGGCATGATATGGCGGCTGTCTATCGCACAGACGGACCCTCGTGAAGTTCTGGATTCCTTCAAGCACGTTCTCACTTGGTGTCGGTGGAGGCGATGAGGCAGGGTTCTCCTGCGCAATAGCCTTGAAACATTGCCTCGGGGTATAGATCTTGGAAAACGATATAGAATGCCCAGAACAATGTGCCGCCTAGCTTTGCACGGCGCGACAATCTCTGTCTCTGGTAGGCATCGTGCGTATCCACCTGCGAGCCGATATCCGGACGGGCCTTAAACGCGCATCATAGTCGCGCGGCAGTCGATGTTCTTGTCATGAGTTTCTCATTCTCAAATGATTAGATGATCAGGTTGAGATGCCTGAACGTCTGGGCTAGTCTGCAACAGGTGTGACTTCCCCCCGCGGGGCTTCTGTCATTGGACGTTCACGCCGGGGGTGTGCAAACGTCCCGGTGTCGCTGAAACAGGCTATGATCGCAATGACTTCCTCTAGTCTCACGATGCCCTAATTGCATGCTACCATGCTGAAGATGGCTGTCCTAAACAAGCGGGTGTCTATTCCCGATCAGCCCCGCTGGTCTGCTTCATCGCCACTTCGCCAGCCGTGTCGTCAGTCAACCCGGTCCTTGGAAGTAGTACACTGCAACTCAAGATTGAAGGGTTCTTTATCCCTCTGGGCCAGCAGATAGGACTGAAGAGCCAAGGTCATGATGCCTGAGTCAGCAAAGATGGCAATTGCCCACGGTTTCATTTGTTTGAAACAGATAGACGTTTTGATAATGGCAAAGGCTTTGATTCTAGAGCTCCTGTGGAGCGGTATCGAGCTATGCTACATCATATCACAGTACTCCTGCCGTCCCTGGAGTTGTTCCGCCGTACCTGAAACGCCGTACCATGTCATCGAACACAGCCTCACGGTAAAGAAGAATGCGTGAAGCTGAAACCAAATGCGACCCGGGTATCGGATGAAATCAGAAAAGAAGTAGGATGCCACCGGCAACGGCCGTAGTGCATCATGATAGAGGTCGAGGTGATCTACGCGAACAATGCGTGATAAGAAATAATAAAAGAATGTTGAGGCCGTGTATATGTCGTAAAAAGATTCAGCGGGATAAGATCCGGTATTAGTGAAGAGCCACATAAGGCTGAATGACACTGCTGTCGTAATAAGAAGGCGCGGGAGAAGAGTGACATTCCAGATGACTCGCACCAAGCTCAGCAAGGCTGCTCGCACAACTGGCCGATCGCCTTCTCAATGTCAGAGAAAAGGTTGAGAACATGGCCATCGGCATAGATTTTGATGGACTCGGTCTCCTTTCGTTCGATACGGGAGGGGCTGTTCTCTGCCTTGACGGGGCTGCGTGGTGGGGTGGTCTCTGCAGCTTCAGCACGCATTGCCGGTGTAAGGACCAAGGCTGCAGCTACGTGTTCGAGTAGCTTCTGTCGAAGTCGCAGGCGCCTGTTCTCGGACTGCTCCAGCTTGGCGATGAACTCATCGATCGAGCTGTCCAACTCGGCAAGAGCTTCCTCTTGCTTGAGCAGGGATTCTCGAGAGAAGATGCTGGTCTCTCCACGCTTCAGATAAGAAATCATACGGCTGTGGAGCTTCTGGCGACCTGCCCTCAAAGATTTGTAGGTTTTGCGGAGATAGTCACACCGTTCATCAAGTGCTCGAAGCTCCTAGAGATACGTTAGCTATTGCATTGGAACGTGACTCTGGCAACACTGACCCTGGACATGGAAGCTACATCGCCCTTGTTCAACACTTCAAAGTTTCCAGCCTGTTCGTAAGCTTGCTTGTGAAGTACCTGCTGGTCCACATCACTCATACGCCTCGATGCCTCAGGCACACGCATGCCTTTAGGCAGTACCCAGTTGTCAGCTACCTGACCAGCGGGACCAACAGACTCCGAGGCTGTTCGGCTATGAGATCTCTTGTTGCGCTGTGTTGGGCGACCGCGATCCATGATCGAGGACTCTGACATGTTCCGGCTATGTGTAGTTCCCGATGCGGCGATGGGGTCTTGTCTCTCGATTCTTGGTGAATTCCGCGGCGATGCCTGTCGAAAGGGATGCGGTGCTGCAGAGGACGGCGTCGGCAGAAGTGCCCCAGTCTTTGGGGAGCGTCGTACATCGGATGCACTCATGGGGGTAGCGGCGGCTGATGTTGCCGATGCCGGTGTGATGAGCTGCGTCCTGCTTGACTTGGAGCTGAGCTTGAGAGGGGTTGGAGAGCCTTTGCGTTCAATTGCAGGCGACTTGGGAGGTACCTCTGGCGGCGAGGAAGGGTTCTCTGTGTTGACTTTGAGGGATGGCTTTGCACCAGGGCTCAAGATTGGAGACAGTGGCCTGGTAGTAGGTGACACTGATACTTCCTGTGTCATGATGGGCGAAGGGCCAGTGATGCATGAGATCATTGCATCGCCAAAGGGCCCTGACCTCCAAGCCGTACCAGGGGCACTGTTCGATCTCTCGTGACCCGTAACATCATAAGAAGGTCGACGAAGGGGCGGCATGCCAGGAATCGTTGCTACATCTTGATCAGCAATTGTAGTGTTAGGCAGTGTGGGTAGTGCTTACGAGAGTCGACAGGCATCTCTTGGACTGTTGTCATAGTCCCCGTCAGCTCAGGGACGCTGACTTTTCTTCTTCTTGACATTGAGCCTGCACGTTGCCAGAACGGTACAGCTTCTGTGGTAATAGCAGTATCACTGAGTGATGTACCAGAGCGGCCAACAGACAGAGCAGCTAGCTTGTCAGATGTGGCTCCCACAGGACTTCTTGCTGATGGCCACAATTGATACTTGGAGGCAGTCTGAGGCAAGCTTGTGGTGGATGGACTCTTAAGTAATGGTGAACGTGAAACGTCCAAGTCTTTAGTATTCTGCAAGTCTCTTAGTGAACAAGAACGACGAGGTAGTTGGTAATTCATCGAAAGGATTTATATGCTCCTGGGCACGTACACTCATTCTGTTGGATGTTTCTTGTGTTATATAAACGGAGGTTTTAGCAGCATCGGGCCGCATGCAGCTGGCGATGTGTGTCATGGTGGTTGTTTGAGGTTCCCGTGGCTCACTGTCTGAAGTACAAGGTAGGTGAGACTCGGAGAGCGGGTTCGTCAAACATATGGGCGTTCCCTGCATGGCATGTGGGTAAAGGCAGTGCAGCGGCTTAAGTGTGACTACCAAAACTGCTATTGATACAAGCATCGACGAGGAAACCCCTGCTACGGCCATGTACCTCAGCAGCGGTGCGTCTAGGCTGTCGGAGGCGCGACCAGATTCGGGTGTAGTATGAAACGTGAGCCTAACCTCGCATGTCTGGCGAGCTCTGGGGAACGTTCAGGGCTATAGCGCGTGCAATATGGACTAGGTCGATCTGCACATTGCGCATCACGGCACCTTCCCTGGCATACCCACTTTTGGCATGTTGGTGTTTACGGATCCAGCGTTCTCGTGGGCAACATAGTTTCGATCTGCAGGTCGCTAGGGTAGCGAGCAGCAGCGCCGACCAGAGTTCGCTTTAGCGCGTTACGCTGCTGACACCAATACTGATGGGCGAGTACGTGACGCAACAAAGTTCATTCAGGTCCTTCTGACAGTACCGGCGTGATGCACAGCGGGAATTTCAGCAGAGCCGGAGGAAGCCAGCTAGAAAGGTAGGAAAGCCGGGTCATTGCATACTTCCACCGTCGTGGCACGTGGGCGGGTAGGCGGAAAGAGCACAGCTCAGCGTAAGGCTGGTTTCACCTCGCGAAATACGCGAACGGGGAGATCAGTGCTCGAGGCTATTCCCGTTGCCCTGTTGCACTGTATTGCTATCTCAAGTTGCTACGATAATAGCTGATTGAGCGTTGATGCTATTGCGTCTTTGTGCATGAGACCCTCAGGGTTATTGCGTGGCAGACTTCAGAGAGTAGCTGTTAGCGACCGTTAGCTTGGCCCGGCTCCTTTGTCCTGCAGGTGCCACACTACTTTAGTAGTTGCCTGCCACCTGCCACGCGAGGAAACAAGGGTGACTTGCGGCACGGCTGAACGTCGAGCCTGCCATCGCGACCTCCGCGACGACCTTCACACTTCTTCAGCGGACGCCTGGCCTCGTCGCTCGCCATCTTTCGAAAGGTCACTGCAAAAGGGGCTGGTTGCGCCTGTCGATGTCACCACGCGGGGTGGTCAGAACGAAGTTAGCCAGGGCCTCACGTTTTCCGGCCATTTCCGTGCGCCTGTTACAGAGCAGCATCTGTTTCCAGGCTTGTAGATCAGGCACAGAGGACTTGTTCGCATTTATGACATCGTCTTCCTGCAGCTAAGGTAAGGCCTGCTCAAGGATTGATGCAAAGCGACTGCATTCAGTGCCAATCCAGGTCTTTCTCCCCTCGCTTCAGCCCGTGTGGCGGAAATCTTCGGGGAGCTCACGTTTGAGGCTGGTCCAGACGGCCTGGGTCCAGCTGCGATGATGGGCGAAGCTCTTGTAAGTGCAGCCCTCCCATGCTGCTTGATGCCAGAGCCTCTGTTGCACTCCCACTACCCAGCTCCCCCGCTTCACCGAAACCCTTCCACGATACTAGTATAGGTGCCTGACAGGCACCACCCAGGTCGCGCAAGACGATCGCGTGGATTAAGACTCGCCAAGCTTTCCTGCACAGCTATCCCGGATGGTTCACGTTTCTTTTGGTTTCCTGCTTGTTCATCACATGGACTGCGAATCACACTCCGCCTGCGCTTGCTGAGAGGTTGCGCACCGGCAGCAGGAAATTTCTTCCCCTCTTCTTGCGATCCATTGACTCGAAACGGTAGATCCTTCGAGGGTTGCTTGCAGAAGGAGCTGTCCTGTGGCTGCCCGACCCGTTTCATAACACCACCATCCCTGTCCTAGGTGGCTTTCCCTGGATGCAAACACCTGGACCCTCCGGAATTCGCCTGAAACGACTGGCATTGGCCAGAGACGCTATGTCCTACCATTGGCCTTTTTCAAAAAATGTACATACAGATTGCGTTGCGGTGGTTTCTACTCCTACAGAGGTCGATTTTCTACCCGTCGGCACCACTTTCCGGCTGCAAGTCATGATCGTATTGCAAATACGCCAAGCGACGCGGTGATGGCAAGGAGCAACAGCACGAGCCTCCATCCCACCCGGAATCGTTCGATGTGACCCACATACGGCTACCTCCTTTCCTGTCCCTTCCTTGAAAAATTGTGTGCGCGTACGTGCTCTCTATTGCAGCGAAATAGGTAAGCGGTGATGTGCTCGGAAGCCGTAATATTGCTTTCGTTGAAAGTTTCTTTTTGTCTGTGTAAGTGCTATATGTGACCTATCGTAAGCACGCGCTATAGCTCCCGAGCGAACTGCCCTGATCCTTCGATAATTCCCAATTGACCAGACGGGCAGTCGTACCCGGTTTTGATATCGCGTCCAAAATCAGAGATTGCGCTCTTCGTTCGACATATTCGCCTTGTCGGTCATTGTTCGAGGTCAATTAAAACGCGACATATTCGAGTCGTGGCACTGCTCGGCTGCGTTTTAGTACCGCCGTCATTGCTTAGTTTCTGTACTATTGACCAGGGTTGCCATTCGACCACGCCTACCCGCAATTACCTTACAGCACATGTAGGAGAAATATCAACTCAAGCATACATACAGAGCAAAGATCGGGTCGTTGCATGCGATAAGGTGCTGACATGGATGCGGCGCGCTCTATCTACCCAGGCACCTCTGCATCGATCTGTAGTATGCAGCATGTTCTTCCTCTGGTCATCGTATCGCCGTGATATAGACGCAAGAGTATATTCCGATCCCTCGCAGACAGTCTGCTGATTCGGTCGCAGTGCAACGGTCATGCAATTAAGTCTCCGACAGAACTAGATCCAGTTTCGGTCGTTGGGACACCCCGAGTATACTCTAACAAATATACCGTGTAATCGTAACAGAATTGCTGTTGGATTACCTAACGTCGCCGATCATCCAACGTCCACGGTTCTCTATACACACTGTCAGCTTCTAGAGCCTCACTCGCAGCGATTCTTGTGACATTCGTGCAACGCTGGAATATGCGCAGAAATTCAAGTGTGGAGCCCTCTAATGGCCCAAGATCGGACCGCTTCCTGTGGAGGATGTAATTTGCAAGTGGAGCAACCTATGCCGGCAGCAGGTGACCACCGATACCGCGGACTCTTCCCCCGCAATATCTTGCGTCACCCTTAAAGCGGTTATCACGGCAATTCGCCGAGAATCAGCTATCTCTGTGGCCAGGTTGTTAAGGCTGGTCGCAGCAGGTGTGTCGAGAACTTGGTCAACGTCCAGCCGTTGTTTGTTGAAAAAGCATGTAAAATTTCAAGGACTATGTCCCGCGTCATAACGAGGCTTACCGTTTGTGACCCCTGCTACTGGCCGGATCCAGTATCTCCTCACTCCGCACGAAAGATCTGCTACAAGGCTTTGCCATCACCACCCGACTCCGCAAACCCAACAGTTCCGGGGCCTGCGGTCAATACTGATACTGTCGATCACGACATGGACCAGGCGTTGACCCAATGCAATATCATACTCTTTTCACACCGCTGTCGTACAAGGCGTATGCAACAATGAACAGATGCAAAGTGCACCGATTGACTTTGTACTGGAGGTTAATCTTACCACCCGTTTCACGTGTACATTTGAACATTGCTTATCGGATGCAGGCCCGATAGATCCGCGAAAAAGGAACCGCCCACACGGCATATCGATGTGTTCCGTACAGGAGCAACACGCAATACATCCAGAGCAAAAGCAATTCCCAGTGACATCTCAGGGTTCCACCCCTAGGTCGTCACCTCACAGCGACACCGAACCTCAGTGCGAATCATGATTTTCGGACGAAGGTCCAACGACAGTACAGCATGACATCGCAGAAAAAGTACTAACAGCCTCTGTAGTGTGTTGCCTCAACACTGTGTCAGGGCGTGTTTCTTTGAGTTCACGGATACTACGGTACCTTTGATTAAGCCACAACTATCGGAATTGCGAATCCGGTCGGAGAGCACGCTGGAAAGCAGTCTCTCACGGAATCAACCTTTAATACTCCTTCCCGCACAATTCCGACGTTAGCACGACGTTGCTGCAAGACCGTTGGATCTATATTAGTCCTCGTAAATCTTAAGCTTACCAATCTGTTAGGAGAAGCACAGACGAACACCTAAATGTTGTAGGATAGTCTTGGTGCAAATGCCTCAAAACATACTCTCGACTGAAGACTGAATACAGTGGGCTATAGGGGTCTAGTTCAGCGTGCTTTGGGAAAAGATCAACATGGCCTTTTGGGAGTGATATCGTATTCCGGTAATATCGGTCCCAGTGTCTTTCATATGTGCGGTGTTTGACAAGCTTGTGGGGCGTAGTAGCAGCGCTTTGTTGGATCAGCAGTGTGTGCTCTGGAGTCGGTCGAAGCGTATCTCACGATGCGGTAAGTCCCGATGAGGGGGTGTTTGGACGATGTTCGTTGATGGTTAGGTGTCGTTCGTGCGGTACTTTGCGCGTTGTTTGTTTGGTGCTGTTTCGTGGCCTTTCTTGCGCTCGTCTCTGTTTTACCTATCTTCGAATATCTCTAGTTTCTCTCATACTGGCTGACCTACGCATCGTGTGGTTGTGTTTGTGAAATCACCGTTTGAATGCGATTTTGCAGAATAACTTCACGTGTACTTTTCGCATGTAGGCGAATTAAATGCTCTGACAGTGAGGCGATGATCAGACCATGTCTTGACTTGCTTCTCCATGATGTCGCAATGTCACAGCCAGCCAAATGCTCCCGCTGTAGCTCACTGAGACCATGCATGAGCGCAAGGCAGTCCTACAGCCTCACTATATGTACCCAAACATTACACATCCTTCCAACTAACAAAAGAATAACAGCAGAGTATGGCCCGGGGCGGTTTGGTGCGAGCTAGTCAAGCGATAACCACCAAACTAAAGTCCTGTTGAATAACTGTACTATCCATGGGGGATAACCCACAAGAGGAAGTGGGTAACAAATGCCTCTATCTTTTTTTGTCTCTCGACAATGAGAGCTTGCAGGTTCGAGTCCCTTGAGCTTTTCTTTTTTTTTACTTGGTGTGTTTGATGGAAGTGAAAGTGAAAGTGAAAGTGAAGGTGGAGGGAAGTGAGACCGCGTCACGCACGAAGGCAACTTGACTATAACTACACTACCATACGGCCGTCTTGTTGTACTGTCACGCTCTCCTGCAGTTGCTATGAAGATATCTTCCAAGTAGAATATACGAATGAGCCATCGCATGTTAGACTTGGCTTGTACACAATCATATCTTGATCAAGCACGCCTTATCCAACATTTACGACTCCACAATCTCCCAACATAAACTCGTACAACCTCCCATAACACACTTCTTGCAAAATCAGAGTCACTCAGTAGTGTCGCACAGGCACTTACATCACTTCGTCAGCTGACACGAGGCATCTGATACCGTTGAAGAATCCATGGAAAAGCAAATATTCGGGACCCATCACAAGTGTAGTCATATCAACGAGCATCTGATTTCCCCAGACCGAGCCAATCAGACAGCCGATCGGATCGCTTTTCCTGCATTTCAACTAAAAGTGCCCGTTGGAGTCAACAAGGTGCTGCAGCCCCCCAGAAGGATGTTACCAGGTAGCACTCCTTCAGGATTCGATCAGCAAAAAAGCAAAGCATCAACGGGAACAGCCAACCGCATGGCTATCTTGAAGAGCTGCGTGTTTCTCCAGATTGCACTGACGCGTCTGATAAACCGCTATCAGAGTACTACCCTTGTCTTTGCTGCATCTTGCCAGTTGGTGATGCTTGTCAGGGCCAGCAGATCACATACGCGTCTCCAAAGTACCTGGGTGAAGACGAGACGACGATATTTCGACCCCACTTCACAGGTATCTTGCGAAAAACGATGGTAACGAATGGGTAACAGCCTTATCCATGCACAAAGATCATCCATAGCCAGAGCGCAGTGCAACCTCGTCCGCCTCACCTCCCCAAATGCAGACTCCTTGCGCAAACAGAACTCGAGTTACACAAACCCTACCCCAGACTTGTTCATGCGAAGCAGATCAAGTAGGTAGTCCAGTGCGGGACCGGGAACAACCCAGGTCCAGAACGATCTACGGTGACGTTTTATCGCATGAATTGTGGCGCAACGTGCAGATGGCATGCTTGAAACCGTGGGGGGCGTTGTTAGTGGCGCATGGCTGACAGTGAGGAGACTGGGATAGCCTTGGGTGGGCTGGGTCATGGGATACATTGGAGTGTCTGTGGAGAGATGAAATGGGGAAGGTGGAAGCCTATGTGTTTATGTGTGAGGTGGCTGAGGGAGGAGAGGTTGTACAGGGGGAGATAAGAGGGAGAAATTGAGTTTTCTTTGCGCTGGCTTGGTATGAACTTGGTACATTTCTTGGTACAGTGATTTTACATGAGTGGTAGGGTAGGCTTGGGGGTGTCAGAGGCGGTCTCGGATGCTGCGATTTGCCCACCTGCCTCTGGCGCAGCCCCGAACTGTGTAACGAGGTGCTTGTGCGACCGTTTCTGTAGGGTGTTGCATCAGGCTAGACACCATGTTCCAGGCAT
This sequence comes from Curvularia kusanoi, assembly GCA_011058905.1. Taxonomy (NCBI): domain Eukaryota; kingdom Fungi; phylum Ascomycota; class Dothideomycetes; order Pleosporales; family Pleosporaceae; genus Curvularia; species Curvularia kusanoi. The sequence continues at coordinate 836,202 of SWKU01000003.1, forward strand.
GGAGCTCGAAGACCAATGCTCTATCGCGCGCAGGCGTTCGCCAAGCCGAATAGACTACCGCAGCTCGACGCCCAGTCTTTCCACCAGGACCGCGCGCAACTTCTCGTGCAGCTCGTTTGTCTCCTCGTTGGTAAGCGTGCGCTCCAGACTGCGGTAGTTGATGCGGTAGCACAAGCTCTTGCGCCCCGTCTTCGGGTGCTCGAATTCGTCGACCAGCCTGACATCCTCGATCAGATCGCCGCCAACCTCGCGCGCGATCTCCATAACGTCGTTCTCGTGGAACGTCGGCACTGCAGGCGCAGGGGCTGCAGGTGGCACGATGGCGCTAGATGCAGAACCCGGCGATGTGGATGTGGGAGCCGGTGGTTGATTGCTGGGTGCAGGTGCAGCTGTGGCACCCGCACCACCAGCAGGGCTCTTCCTAGCCTGCAGCCAGAAACTCACGTCTTTGAAACACGCGGGGAACTTGCTGAAGGGGACGAAGGTCTTGATGGGCCCCTGCTCGCTGAACTGGCTGAGGAAGCGGCTGTCCTTGGACCAGAAGAGGCGGATGTCAGGTATGGAGTAAAGCAGCATGGCGATACGCTCCAGCCCAAGTCCAAACGCCCAGCCTACACGGTCTGGAACGGAGGCGTTATTCAGAATTGGCTGGGACACGATACCTGAGCCTAGGACTTCGAGCCACTCGCCTTGCCACCACACCTCGAGCTCCCAGGACGGCGATGTGAACGGAAAGTACGCTTCTACCCAGCGAATCTTGAGGGGCTCGGCGGATGTGTTTTGGGCATCAGTTGCCGATTTAGCAGCGTTGAAGATAGTGATGACCATGTCTTCAAGACTGCGCTTGAGATGTGCAGCAATAGCCTCAACCTCGTCGGCTGAGTGTGTTGCTTGGAGAGGGTTACGCTCAGGGTGGATGGTTGGGTTTGGGTCCTCGACTACGACATCGTGTTTTGGTATCTTCTCGACGTCGGCCCAAATGATGTCCGCAAGTGATTTCCCCTCTTTTGCAGCTTGAGCGCGGTCCCATGTGCGTGCACCTTCCATCTGATGGAACACTGGGTAGTGGGAGCGGTCAACAGCGTCGCGGCGGTAGACGTCGGCGGCGATGAGATAACCTTCTGATTCATTTGCACGGAAAGTGTCGGCCTGGTGTGCAGAGGTATGTGTACGGAGCACCGTCTCTTTGTTGATGTAGTAGGTGTCTGTTCGGTTCCGGCCAACATGGTCTGCAGGAAAGCCTAAGGCATCAAAGTTCTGTGCTGTGGAAACAATGGGAAAGAGGTTGTTATGTGTCTTGTAGCCAGGGAACCGGGATTCGATGAGCTTGCGGGTGATGAGTAGAGGGTGGTCCGGCTGGAGATGCAGTCGTCGCGGTATGGCATCAAGTATCGATGCCGGTGCATTCATCCATTCATCGGTCTTGTAGTTCCTTCCTTCTACCGCAATTTCTTTGGGTGTTGCTGATCGCTTTTAGAATTGTATCCAAAGACATTGTCATAACGATGATACGTGTTTGGGCGCCCGAAAGACCACATGCACACCGTAGAGCTGAGAAGCACAACATGATAACGGAGCTAGAACTGGACCGCGACAATGCAGTAAAGTGGACATGAACGTCTCGGGCGCTTGGTGCCGAAGGGAGTATCACATGACATATCACTCACCAGAAGAATTGCATCTTATCGACTGCCGCCAGGCCTGGGGACTCAATCTCGACGTCGATGTTCTCAATGGCGCGCACCTGCCTCCCTGGCGACACCACGCCCTCGACAGCCCGGCTATATACATTCTGCTGATGGCACGACTGCGTGCAAGAACAGTCTCGCGCGTCCGGAAAACCACAGGCACGCACGGGAGTGCCAAGCACAAACCATGCCAGATCGCGCCAATCGCTGGCGGCCTATCGCCGACTCGGCTATGTCACCGCTGAGCCGCGAGTTAGCTGCACGATTTTCTGGATGACGTGAATCCCTCGGCTGCATAACAACCACCGAACATTTCTCACCTCCTTCACTGTGCGCGCGAACAGCTGCCCTGTTAAGCTCTCAGGGTCCATACAGAGCTTCGTGTAGCAATTGCGCACTTTCTCTTCACTATGTCAGCTCTCAAAGCAAAGAGAAGTAGCGCGGAGGTGAAGAAGAGCGAGGATGTAGTCAGCAAAGCAGTGCACTATCCGTTCTGGTTTGGAGGAAGCGCAAGCTGCTGTGCGACGCTGTTTACACATCCTCTAGATCTGGGTAAGTCGAACTTCTCTCAATTATTGAGATTCCAGCTAACAATTGCGCAGTCAAGGTACCTACGGCACTCCAGCAGCACGTATGACGTCGCACTCACAAACCCTCAGGTCCGGTTACAAACACAAGCAGCCAGCGGCGCAAAGCTGAACATGTCGCAAATGTTCGCACACATTGCAAAGACAGACGGTATCGGCGGACTGTACCGCGGTGTACGTGACGCAATGGCTCTGATATCAAGAGCCTCCCCACTAACACTCTCCAGCTCTCCGCCGCGCAGCTCCGTCAAATCACCTACTCGATGACACGCTTCGGTGTGTACGAAATGCTCAAAGAGCGCTTCTCGACCGCGGACTCGAAACCCTCGTTCCTCACGCTCGTCGGCATGGCGTCAGTCTCGGGCTTCATGGGCGGCTTCGCCGGCAACCCAGGCGATATCCTGAACGTGCGGATGCAGCACGACTCTGCGCTGCCACCGGAGAAGCGGCGCAACTACAAGCACGCGCTGGACGGGGTAATGCGCATGGCGCGCGAGGAGGGCGTGGCCTCGCTGTGGAAAGGCGTTTGGCCTAACAGTGCGCGTGCCGTGCTCATGACTGTCGGCCAGCTGGCTACCTACGACGGCTTCAAGGGCGTCCTGCTCAACTACACCCCGCTCCAGGATAACCTGACCACCCACTTCACCGCATCCTTCATGGCCGGCTTCGTTGCAACCACTATCTGCAGCCCTGTCGATGTGATCAAGACACGAGTCATGAGTTCGCATGTGAAAGAGGGCATGGTGAAGCTCGTCACGGACATCACAAGGCAGGAGGGTCTGAAGTGGATGTTCAAGGGCTGGGTGCCGAGTTTCATCAGAGTCGGGCCGCACACGGTGCTGACTTTCTTGTTCCTGGAACAGCATAAGAAGTACTACAGGAAGTACAAGGGATTGGAGTGAGGGCTCTCGCTGAAATGAGCGATCAAGGGAAAAGCACGGTGGTTTTGATTTCGAGTACATCGTTAGATACCAGTGCGCTCACGCGCATGTCGCATATGCTGGCGTTTGGGCGAGTCGGGTACATAAAGGCTGGTTGCGTGGGCGGAGATGTTCATAGCTTGACGACCTTGCATACTGATCGAGGGCCATGTACAGATTGAGAATGCCTGTCGAGGCCAGGGAGGGTACATAGGACGGCATAGTCAATCAAAGAAGAAAATTTATCATGTCCAAGAATTAACGTATGATGTTGTAAGGATATAAACTGTTGCAAGACCCGAGCCAAGTCAAGAGCCCCTATAGACAGGCCAATTTGATAACAAGAAAGAGTCCGTACGACCGTGTTCCACCAACGCCGTTATATGCCATGCTTCATCCTGCCCGAATGCTACTTTTGACGCCAAAAGAAATATACAAAACGCAAAGCGTCGCTCAGTGCATAAACTCCACTGGCGGCCGCGCGGTGCTGACGTTCCTACCCATGGCCTTCTCCGTTGCGATCGGGCCCTCAACTCCCTCCATCGCATCTGGTGTGAGCGGCTCTGGGGTTTCTGTTGTGTCCTCGACCGAGATGGCCGGCAACTGTGGCGAGTCACCGTGATCCTCTGGATGGTAGACGACCAGCGTGCTACCCGTCCGCCGCCTTGTGATGGGCGAAGGACCAGAATCTGAAACCGGCGAATGCGCCTCGGGCCTCGCATGCAGCTTCGCGAGTGCTTCGGCCAGGTCTTCAGGATGGACGACCGTGTTGGGGGCGTCCTCGTTCCTCATCTCCCACCCCATGGGCGGACTTGGTGGGGGGCTGATGAAGAAGAGCTTGTCGCTCTTGGGTAGCGGCAGGTGCTGATCGCTCGGGTTCATAGGCGTGTTGATACCGAAGTAAACGCGGATGCGATAGCCCATCAATGTCTCGCCGTCGAGTGTTTGGCGAATGGTGATCGCGTCAGGTGTGTTGAAGAAGGAGACGACGATGCGCTTGAAGGATTTCAGTGGCGCCCATGTGTGGACTTTGGCATGTGCGTCGATGGTCTGGCGGATTTCTGTGAGGGTGGCGGCCTGGAAGATCTCAGGTGCAAGAAGGTTCTGAAATATGTTAGACATTTCTGCAGTAGCTTTGAAATGGCACTTACTGTGATGATGAGTGTGTTCGAAGGCGGCGACGGCTCCACGAGTGGTGGCAGGTCTGAAAGGTCGAGAGAAAGTGGCGATTTGCTCCCTGAGGATGCGCGCGAGCGCAGCGGAGAAGGCGGGTTGACTTGCATGTTTGCGGTCGCGATCATGTGTGTTGCGAGCAGAGGTTCGGTGTGGTGAGTTGCTGTGGTGGACGGACGGTGAGGCAGGCTCTAGTGGAGTCTTATATCAGGCGTGGCAGCGGCGTGGAGACGTTCCAGCTTCCGCTCCGCTTGTGTCGCGCAGTCGAGTTGCTTCTGCAATGGGGCAGTGCAGCCAAGGCCCTCACAGAGTATCCCAAGGCCAAGCCCAAACTGGCAAACCCCGCGGACGATGCGCGACATGTTGCGCTTGGTCCGCTTGGTCTGGGCTCTGCTGCACAGCCCAGCTACTCTCTTGTTTGCATCCCAACATTGCTTTGCTTGCGCGTTGGGAAGTTGTGTCGGCCGATGCGCGGCGTAGGTTGGAGCGCGACTGGACGCCGAGACAGTGACGCAGTCGCATCAGCATGGCCATGCGGCATCAGCGGAGAGCTTTGGTCACGGACGCACCACTCAGCCTCGCAGACCGGTCGATTGCTGCTCAAAGCACCTGCTCTTCACCAAGCAATGCCCCAGGACGACTAGTTGCTCGTCGGCTTGTCCCGGATGGTCTTGCTTGCACTACTGCACCGGGTCACTCGAGTCCGTTGTCTTGTACGCTTTGTATTCGCTGGGCAGGCGGAATTGAGTGATCGACGGCGAACGGAGTTTGTTGTTGGCATCTCCAAGAGGCTGTTCCGCAAGGCGGTTTTGTTCTCGATGTGCACAACTCAAGACTTGCAAGACCAAAGATCACGCCGTGTCTCATATGAGCGTTTGCAATGCCCCGAAGCGCATGTCAATCACGCTGTCTAAATGCCAGATGCCGTATAGAAATAGTCGCGATGTAGAGATAAGTATGTTAATGTAGAGATCGAAGACAGCAGATCAAAGACACCTCCAAAGACAACATTCAGACTCGTATGATGCGTTTCGGCAACAACACCTAGAAGTTCTCGCATGCGGTCCCGCCTACCGAGCGTGTAAGAGAAGTATCGAGTGATTCACCAGTCCACGGTCTCGGTGCATTCAGATGATATCTCAAGCTGGTGAAGCAGCAGGGACAAAGACAAAGGAGTGGCTGGTGTAAAGTGGCGCATGTGGCGCAAGAGGCACGGACTGCCGGCGCATTGAGCTCTCTCACCTCAAAGGATCTATCACGAATCTAGTCAACCGCTGCTCCCCACATACCCACTTACACGTCGCTCTCCACCGCCCGCCGCAGTCGCGTTGACACTCTGCCACCTCCTGAGCCTTTTACTCCACCCAGTCGACGCGTCAACACCAGCCCACGATGGATTACGATACCGAGGGCGGTGCCATCAACGTGCGCTTCTTGCAGGTACACCGCCCGCTTTGTCAACCCCAGCGGCAAGCAGAGCACTAACACAGTCGTGTGCAGGCAGACAACCAGCGCGCGCAGTTCATCGTGCAAAACTTCAACCTCGAGACCGCCAACTCGCTGCGACGAGTTATGCTCGCTGAGATCCCAACTATCGCCATCGACGTTGTACAGGTCATCGACAACACTTCCGTACTCGCCGACGAGTTTGTCTGCCATCGCCTCGGCCTCATCCCGCTTTCTTCGAGAGGCGTTGAGGATCTGCTGTACTCGCGTGACTGCGACTGCGAAGAGTACTGCGAGCAATGCTCCGTCGTCTTGACGTTGAATGCGAAATGCACAGGCAGCGAGATTATGAAAGTCTACGCGCGCGACCTGGTTATTGAGAGTAATAGGCCGAACGATGAGGTTGGGAGGCCAGTCATTACGGACCAAGATGGTACAGGCAGCTGCATAGTGAAGCTGCGGAGAGGACAGGCAATCCACATGCGTTGCATCGCAAAGAAGGGTATCGCAAAGGAGCACGCAAAGTGGGCGCCGTCTTCGGCGATAGGCTTCGAGTATGATCCGGCCAACAAGCTGCATCACTTGGACTACTGGCATGAGAATGACCCCGAGACTGAGTGGTACGGTCACATCCTCGCTCTAACTGAGCCAGCACATACTGAATATTTGCAGGCCTAAGGATCACGAGCGCATTAACCTCGACGGCGGTCCCGCCAATCCCGACGAGCCTTTTGACTACAATGCAGAGCCCACCCGCTTCTTCTACGATGTTGAGACTGTGGGCGGCCTCGACCCAGATCAGATCGTTACAAAAGGCATCTCAGTGCTACAGACCAAACTGGCGGAGGTAATCCGCGAGCTATCCGGTGGCGCAGGACCGGACGGCGCTGGCTTTGAAGGTGCGCAGAGTCCTACGATGAATGGTGGCTATGGCGGCGGACCAGACGCTGGGTACACGACACCTGGATACGGTGGCGCGAATCAGTGGGGCGGTGCAGGCGGCGTTCAGGGCGGCGTGACCCCTGGATACGGCGCGACACCTGGATATGGTGCAAATTGGTAGACGGTCGTTGTATAACATTGCATGGGCGGCGTTTAAAAGGTGCAGACTGGACAGTATGGAGATGCTGTCTCCTTGGGAGGCAGTGATTAATGAATGGCATCTATCCATAAAAGAGATTGGATCAAGAAAATCATCGAGCACCTGCAGAGTATCAGGGCCGCGGTATGGTGGTGACTTGGCTAGTTTGACAATGTGGTAGCAGCTACCTACTTTTTGGCGCACGATGGTGCAGCCAGGTAGCATCGTGGAAACAGATCAGTCTTCCATAGATGAGAACCCACAGCTTAGATCATCATATACATGAGAGTCGTATAGCTTACAGCAGTACAAATTGATACAGCAGGCACGCGCGTCGTCCTGCAGCGTCCCCATTATAATTCTGCCGCACGCACTCGCTCGCGATGTTCCTGAGCCCTGAACACTGGATTGGCGCTAAGTGACCCACAATTGTCCTTCGCGGCACTCAGCGCGATCAATTGGCTCGCTTACTGACTAAGCAGGCCGGCAATTTTCGAACACACAACACCAGCCCGCTGCGAACTTCTCGCGACTTCAGCACGACCAGCCTACTAACGTTGCAGCACATCGCCCGTCCCGCGACACCGCCGCCACGATGAAGCTCAACATCTCCTACCCCAACAATGGCACCCAGAAGCTGATCGAGGTCGAAGACGAGCGCAAGCTCCGCGTCTTCATGGACCGCCGCATGGGTCAGGAAGTCCCTGGCGACTCTGTCGGTGACGAGTTCAAGGGCTACATCTTCCGCATCACCGGCGGAAACGACAAGCAGGGCTTCCCCATGAAGCAGGGTGTCATGCACCCCACCCGTGTCCGTCTCCTCCTCGCTGACGGCCACTCCTGCTACCGCCCCCGCCGCACCGGCGAGCGCAAGCGCAAGTCCGTCCGCGGCTGCATCGTCGCCATGGACCTGTCCGTCCTTGCCCTCTCCATCGTCAAGAAGGGCGATGCCGATGTCCCCGGCCTCACCGACACCGTTGCCCCCAAGCGCCTCGGCCCCAAGCGTGCCACCAAGATCCGCCGCTTCTTCGGTCTCAGCAAGGAAGATGATGTGAGTTCTCTCATAGCTTCTTCGCCAGCCGGTGCCCCCCTGGCGCAACTGCGAGCCCTGCTTGCGATTGTGCCAGTGACCGGCTGAGTCTGAGCTAGAAAATCCCTATACATTGGTAAAATGTGCGTGTATACTAATCGAGCGTAACTAGGTCCGCAAGTTCGTCATCCGCCGTGAGGTTCAGCCCAAGAAGGAGGGCGCCAAGCCCTACACCAAGGCCCCCAAGATCCAGCGTCTGGTCACTCCCCAGCGTCTCCAGCACAAGCGCCACAGGGTCGCACTCAAGCGCCGTCGCGCGGAGGCTTCCAAGGATGCTGCCGTACGTCTTCCTCGATTCCTCGTTAACTACACAAGAACATGGACTAACATGCTTGACAGAACGAGTACGCTCAGATCCTCTCCAAGCGCATCTCCGAGGCCAAGGCTTCCCACGAGGAGGCCCGCAAGAGGCGTGCCTCTTCCATGCGCCACTAGATTATTTCTTCTGGAGGTGTCATGATCTATGATGAAAAGTCGTGAATGTTTACTTTGGCGTCGGCACGAGAATAAAGGTGCAGGCTTCGTGCTTCTGGAAGAGCTCCTGAAAAAGGGTTCCGGGATTTAGGGCATGGGCGTCTCATACCACTGACTGCACAAAGCAGTTGTCTTCAATGATACAATTGCATTACTTCACGATATTGAACCCACTTTCCACTCCTGTGCTGTCACTTCTACTAATCTTAGGGCAAAGCAATGACCATCCGCTGTATATCCCCAGGTCAAATCAGATCTTCCATGACACTTACCGTATAACAGCACCTTGTCTCTCCGCCCCATGTAGTCCTTCGAGGATCTCACTGCCGCCAAGAGACCCTGCCGTCTCTCCTAGCAATCCTCTCACAACGGCTCCACTCCGGCCTTGTCCCCAGATCTCGTGAAATCGAATTGCCATATCGCTCGCCGCAACAACTAGACACCCTTCCGTTCCACGTCGAGCCCACTCTGCATCTTCGGGTTGCCGCCTTGCTCCATCTCTGCCTGCGTCACTCTGATCATGCATAGTTGTCGGCCCACCCGGATATGCCACTGCACACAATGCACGATTCTCATCCCACCATGGCACAGCGACAAGCTGTTGACAGCTCGGCCAGGCAAACACTGCAATGCGATAAGGATGCTCTGGCTGCGCAAAGCCAAAGGTGGCTGCAATCTCTCGTCTCGTTCGGCTCCACACAAGACTCGTGACTTGAGCGGCGCAATCGATCGTTGCAAGACACGTGCCTGAACGTGTGTGGTAGAAATGAATGCAACGATCGTTGGATCCACCGCCAACCGCTACAAGCCCACGATGCCAAGGACAGAAAGCAATTGCCTTGACTGCAGCGTTCAGGGTCCACCTGTGTTTGGCTACCGTGTGCGGAAGATTCGTGACGGGACTTGAGCGATTTGTGACAGTGTAGATAGACTCTCCGGCTAGACCTTCGCGCACATCGACGGCTGCCGTTGTATTCGCGCCGGTGTCCGACTGGAGCACGACTTTGGTCTCGAAGAGGAAGCAATTGTTGTCATTGCCTCCGCTAGCAAACATGTCACCGGCAGCAGACCATGCCAGTCCACAGATCTGCTGGGTATGTATCATCATGCGTGCGAGCAGTGTCATTGCTCCATGCCAGCCAAAAAGCGCACTCTGGGTTTCCGATGGCCATTCTATATTGTAGATGTAGATATGACCAACCTCATCCCTAATGAGCAACTCTTCCGTAGGCACGGTAATCGCCCGATCGCGTAACGAAGGTCGGTGTACGGTAGTTGGTCTGAACGCAACACACGATACCGACTTTGGTTGTGTGGCATCAAACCTAGGCTCGGAATCGAAGAAGCTCCAAAGGGCAATACGTCCGTCAGCCCGCCCCACTGCGAGTATCGCCTGGCCTCCTTGCGTGGAAGAGAAGTCAAGTGAAGTGACGTGCTGGGTATCTGGCGTTGCGCTGGTTACAGCTGAGTTCAATGCTTCAGGAGTATTCGCACCCTCCCGTTCAGACCAGAGATGGACATAGTTCCTAAGTCCTACTGCTAGACAATTGGCTGTATCTGAGTAAGCAAGCAAGGTACAGTAATAGTCATCTCGCAATTGAGGCGCGTCAAGGACTGTGACTATTGTCAGCTAATCGAGCATTGAAGGCTCTCGCTCAACATATCTGAAGGGCAAGATTGGTGTCGGTCTTTGCATCTTCTGTTGTGGCTTCCGTGGAGCTTGAGATTCTGTCAGCTGGTGCTTCTGCAAGCTTGATGAACTAGAGACTAACAAAGTCTCACGCCATCCTGACTCCATGCGCCGTCTTTCCAGACATGTTCCTTGTTCGAGTCTCCCTTGAGACGTCTAGTGCTAGCTTGAGCGGTCGGAAATGCCGAGTGTTGCAAGACGCGATCTATTTGGTCGACCTCAAGGGCTAGTGCGAGGCGTTTCTTATATGCTTCAAGTTCTGCTTCAGGGTCTGCTTTGTCAAGGAATACTGATGTATAGAGGGGCGCGACAGTACCACTTCCGAGCATGCTCCTATTACCCGTGGAAATCGCCGCAACTGTATCGCTTACTGCAAACGGTCCGCCTACACTCCAGACGGCACCAGCGCTTATTTGACGTGCAGCAGCCACACGAGCATTGCCCCTCAATCTTGGATTAAAACTTCGCTCACTGCCACTGATTCGCCCCGTGGAAATCGTGTGTACCTCTCTTAGTCCTTGAAGCTCGGTGTTCAGACGATCACTTCTTCGTACGTGACGACTAAAGGGATCACCACGAGCTCGACGCCCATGATGGAGGAATTGCTCACGCTCGTTCGGTTTATTTAGCTCGAAACTCTCACGTGCAAGTGCAGGAGATCGTCGACAATGTATGAAGCGATCAGGGGTGTTTGCTCGACATCTCCGTTGTGTTGACAGCAAGCCACCGCGTGACGCCCATTGACTGGATCGCAGGGGAGAGCTTGAGGCTCGCAATGGATATTTGTTGATCGTCGCTGCGAGTTCAGGACCATTGTTGGGACCAGCGATGTTTCTGTCAATACTGACATCAATATCAATTGGCGTTGGTGGTGGAGTGGCATATTTGGCCACGAGTACTTCTATAGAGCTCTCAGACGAGCTGCGGTAGTGTAGATTCTGCTTCGTGCGACTTCTGCCATCTCGAAGGGCTCTCCGGGGTCCACGTAAAGACACGGGGAGAGGCTCCGCGATATCAGAATCATCAATGGTTGTGGGCAAAGAGCGACTTCCGGTACGAGCATTGAGCGATGACCGATGGGACGGAAGACCGAACGACAATGGATCTCGTTTGGAAGGAGAATCGTCTGTCGAATCTGGCAAGGTAGCGTCGCATGTGGGCGATAGTACCTCTGGTATTACAAGATTACCGAGGCGAGTTGCAATCTGAGATTTAGTGGGAGACGGCGGAGGAGTGAAGTAAAGATCTTCGATATCTCTTCCAATGTTCTGAATTAATAGGCAGCTTCGACTTTTGTGGGGTGATCCTGGGGTTCTGGGTGACAGCCAGCCCACCGTGCTGACGGTTTTGCTGGGCGAGAGGGGAGGAGTGGTGTAGCCAGACTCCGACAGACTTGGTTCATCGTCCGCGTCAAGCATAGCGAAGAACTCGAGGATTGGTGGCTGGGAGAAAGGATATGCTGGTCAGTACATATCGAACGGTGCAACGACCAACTGTGCAAAAGACAGCGGCGTCAGAGGGTAGGGAGATGATCTGTCGCTGGGGTGTTAGTGCTGCTTGATTAGTCGTATAGCAATGATTGACAGTCTTTTAGGATTGTGCGGATTTCAGGTTGGCGTTGTTCATGAACAGGACAGCCTTCCAGGAAAGTGACGTGGGGAAGGCGAGGTGGGGCGCATGATTTCGCGCCATCGCAGTTGAGGCAGCCACGGTGCCCACAACACCTGCAGGAAGACGCGATGGCAAGTGTAAGTGGAGATCTGCAGCTTTTACAATCTGGCTGAGCTTATCTGATACAGCATGGAATCTCACGTGGCTCAGGCCCGGTGGTCAGATCAGAAGAAGCGCGGCAGAAAGAGCTGCAGCAAATTGAAACATACAAGGACCTGTCTGATCTTGTAAACTCCAAGGTAAATCGCGCATCGCAGCGCCGTAGGGTCCTTTCAGTCTGACGCATTGACAAGGTGGCGGAAAGACAGTACACTGCTGAGACACTTGCCTTCGTCACGAAGCTTTTGAACGAGAATCCCGAGTACTATACTGTGTGGAACCATCGGCGGCGAGTGTTAATAGCATTGGTCGCCGAAGATGGGCAATCACAGGACGACCTTCTACAGAACGATTTGCAACTTACATTCGCACTTCTACGGAAATTCCCAAAGTGCTACTGGATCTGGAATCACAGGGATTGGCTACTGCAGAAGGCGGAATCTTTGTTGGGTGCAGATGCGGCCCACAAACTCTGGACTGGAGAATTGCAATTAGTGAGCAAGATGCTACATGCTGACAGCCGCAACTTCCATGCTTGGAGCTATCGACGTATCGTTGTATCAAAGATCGAGCGCCTAGCTGCTACAAACGATGCTTTGCAAGCAGCTCCAAGCCTTGCGCAGCCTGAGTTCGACTACACAACCAAAATGATCAAATCTAATCTTTCCAACTTCTCCGCTTGGCACAACCGCAGCCAGCTGATTCCCCGGATCCTTAGCGAACGCAATGCAGATGCAGAGGCGCGTCGTGCATTCATGGCATCGGAGCTGGAGCTCATCTGCGAAGCCATCAACACCGATCCTTTCGACCAATCCATCTGGTTCTACCACCAGTATCTGATGTCGACCATTTCTCCCTCCAGCCCTCCAGAGAGACTCATTATCCAGGATTTGACCAATGGTGAGCGACAAAAGTTTTACGAGAATGAGATGGAATACATCAAAGAGATCCTGGAAGACGAGACGGACTGCAAGTGGATATATGAGGGCTTGCTCGGGCTCGCCGAGGCATATCTGGAAGTTGATGCGGGAACTGGCGCAGTCACAACGAAGGACATGAGGTCGTGGCTGACAGAGTTGAAGCGCCTCGATGCGTTACGGCGAGGTCGCTGGGAAGACCTGGAAACGAGGCTGCAGTTATGATCTCACAGGGTTGTGCATTACTGGTCAGGGCTTCTTAGTCTGCTCCTCAATAGTGCTCTTTACTGGGGCATCTTGTGCGACTTCTGGAGCAGCAAGAGCAACAGGCACGGCGTCCTGCTGCCTGGGATTCTTCTTCCATGCCCAGAAACCTAATGCATCCGACCATGAGTTGGCAGCTGGTGTGGTGTCCTCTTTCACTGGTGGTTGTACAGGAGCGGGTGGTGGCGTGAAAGTCGTCGTAGTAGGCGCAATGGCTGCTGGGTTCTCGCTGTTCGCGGCAGCAGCGGCGGCGACCTCTCTGGGAATATGATTTAGTTACGGCAGATACATCGCTACATGCAAGAAGCCTACCGGTTGTACTCCTCCGTAAGCCTCTTCATCCTCTGTGCCTTTAGCTCCTCACCAAAGGTCGCCGTGCCGATTGCAATGCCGGAAATGGTCGCCAAAGCGACAGGAAGTATGCGCCCCGCCATGATTGCTCCTCGTTTGTGCTTAAGCAGATGTGTTGTATTGCTGGTGAACGGCAATGAATGACGAAACCAATTACCAGCAAAAAGTTCGGGACTCCCGCCGGCGCGCTAGCCGACGCGTCCAACTCACCTGAATGGGAGCCTGCCACTTTGACCCCACGTTCCAGCACGAAACGACATGCAGACCTGGCCAAATGTCCAAATGGCACCAGAGAGGATATGTGCCGGATTCGGATGAGGAAGAAGACGAGTTCCAGCTTGAGAGCCAATCCTCGAATCAAGACGAACGCCACAATGTACGCGTCGGACGCGTGCCAAAGCCTCCAGGCTGCCGAACGCCAGACAGAGATGGGATGATATCGGGGCAGAAAGACGCAGGAAGTTGCAATGTAGCTGTGGGCGGATTGTCTGGTGTATATGGGCGAAGCCCATACCGAGCATCGACGCCGAGAGGCACATCGCCCATACGCCCAACGCCCTCGCCCATAACGCCGTCAACGACCCGAGATGTACGAAATGCGCGCTCCGAGAGCCCAGATCCACTTCAGAACACGCCGACTGCGAGACTCTTTGCTCAAAAGCCTACAAGCTCTTCACAGTTCCGTCCTTCGGATCATCAGCGAAGTTCACAAGAAGAAATTCAGTTTCGAGCTTTTGCTCTCCCTTCTCAGATCCTCGGCGAACCTGAGCAACCGGCACGCGGGACTGCAGCAGACTGTTTCACAGATGATGTCCGAGCATCTGCAATTCTGGACAAGTTCGGCGTTGCAGCTCTTTCGGACATCTCACAGGATGAGATGATTCCACGGCAAGACTCAGACGGAGAGTCAAACCTATCCGACTATCCCTCAGATCTGTCAGACTCGGAACCTCCGTTGAGGGATTTGTACACCTCGCCTCACCGACGCACTGCTGTTCATGTGGTGATTCCTTCGTCGACAGCCCTTCAACGCCAGCTTGCAGCGGAGGATGCAAGGCAGCGCAATTTTCGTCAACGAAAGCCTATTCAGCTGCATCCATATGCATTGGAGGGTGAACGTTATCGCAGAGAGGTGCAAAGTCGAGGTCTTAAGCCGGTCCCGAGAGAGCGATCTCCCCCACGAGGACAGGGTCATAACAACCTGGAATCACAGGAAGATGAATTCAATCCATTTCGTGTTGCGTCGAGCAGCCCTCCTGATCCTGAGATATTCGTTTCCACACCAGTTGCACCACAAATGAGAGAGAATGCCCAGGTCAGTTCCAGGAAACGGACAAAGCTGAGCCCACGGCAACGCACCTCTCCTCGTGATCAGCTGCGCGTGCCGAAGTCAGCGAAGAAGAGAAAGCTTGACGGGCCTCGGCCTCAGGATCTTGCCACACCAGCAAGGACCTTGGATAATAGTCCCGTCCCTCTCGATATCTGGTCTCTCCCGCCCGATTCACCGCCGTTTACCAGTAGCCCAGCAAAAAACAAATACGTGAGTAAACCTGTTTTCACGAAGAACGAACACAGTCTACCGACTCCATCGAACTCTTCAACGATCAACGACGAGCCTCATCGATCTCACGAATCAGAGTCCGATACGGTGTCTCGCAACGTGCAAAGATCTGGTACAGAGCTGCGCCGCCCTGCTCGGGTCGTGCTTAGTGACGAAGCGCCGTCTAACTCCGATGAAGCCAGCAGTGAATCCGAGCAAGGGGAGATCCAGCTTCAGAGCAAAAGGATAAAAGGAGTCCTCCCGGCTTCCTGGCTCCGAATCGACCAGCAAGCCCAAGAGCGCCGACGGGCACTCGCTCGTCAACGGCTACAACAAAGAGACCAGTCCCCAGAGCCAACAGAGCTGCAGCGAGGCATAGCACAAAAGATTGTTAGATCATACAGACGCTCTGATAGACCAGCTCAGCCGAACTTTGCACCGGACGATGCTGTGATTATTTCAGATGATTCAGATCAGGAGCTCAGGCCGATCCCCCATCAAGGCGCTCACGACCCGAAAGGTGCAGCTGATGACGCTTCGGCTCTGGCTGCAATCTTTGACAATCGCTATGCCGACCTCGACGATGACCTCGCCAGCATGGAGCACGATCGATTGCATTTGCCAACACTTGGGACTCTAGGTGTAAAGAAGAAGAGACAGCCAAAGATCACAGACGCTTTGGGGAGCACTAAAGGAACGAAACAGACTACAGACTTTGCCAGAGATAATCGCCTTCAACAGCTTGCGTCTGGCCTCTCGCGACGCAAGAAGCAAGCTAAGACTCGCATACCACGTAGCGCCTCACCGCCAGCTCTTAGTGTCATGGATGTTGAGTTACCACCAAACGCGCCTCAGTTCCTCAAGCTTGCTAGACGAGCCGCCCGGCGAGACGTCAATTTGGCTCGTCAAAGCCCTCGTAATAAGCGAATCAGGCTACACACCGAGAAAGATACAGAGGAAGCGATTGCTACCCTTCAACAATGGCAACAGGGTTCATTGCAACCTAAATCCATACCTCTTTCGAGTTATCCACGAAGCCGTCGGCCCCCTTTGGCAAATGCGACAGAGAATCGTCAGATAACCCGAGGATTGAAGAGTCCTGATGCATCGGGTTGGAAAACAAACACCGACACGGTGCCAATCATCACGTATCCGCAACCTCGCATGCGCAAAGTGAAAGCTCCTGCACTGCAGATGCTCCAAAGATCTTCAGCTGCTCTCGATAAACCGGCTCGATCGAAGAAAAAAGCAAGGCCATTTCCCACACTCGAGAAGCAGGCCCGATATGTACCTATTGTGCCCAGGGCTGCGCAGCTAGAGGGCGATGCAAAGAAACTAGGGCCTGAATCGCGAAAGATTGCATTTCAAAGAGGCCTACAGAGTGCCGGGCTTCAGTTCGACAATGATCCAGCTTTCAGGCAACGCGATGTCAACCCTCAACTGGCGCGTTTTCTCGCTGACGATGACGTTGTGCTTCCGCCACTACCGACAGCTAGAGACATAGGAGAAAGCGGCGAACAAGGTTCCAGAGAAGTCGGTATCGTGGACGTTGTTCCTAAGTCCAAGAAGCGCCTTAAACGAAAGCCACAGGCGAAACGCCTCGATGTTGATACCCGCGAATATCGGCAGCCAAGTGAACCAAGCTTTCAGCCGCCCTCCGATACATCTCCTGCCAACCCGATTTTGATTCCCGCTGAAAGCACTCCTCTGGTGCAAGCTAGAGAAGTCCTACTCGGTCTTTGGCCCAGCGGAGCACGGTACCCCGTTACTTTCGATATCACGCCGCTGAAAAGTGATACATACTTTCACGCCAACACCTTCGTCGGGTCAGAAGATTTTCTGCGGGCTCTGTCCGTGGGGAAGATTGGCGCTCGCGAAATGGATGAAAACGCCGGATACTGTACTATCTCTCATGACTCCGTGTCCATAAGGTGTGGGCCTTGGACTGAGGAAATGTTCTCTCGGCTCAAAAAGACGATAACGGGTATCTTTATGCCTAAAGATGCATACTCCGATATAGAGAGGAGCCAAAGACCACTTCCAAAACAATTCACAGCAGTCTCGGAAGTCTTGCGGAAGCTGATCAGCTATGTAAGCGATTACCTGAGCTTCTCGGATCCGATCGATAGACAGAATTTCACTGCCAATATGTGTGCATTTCTGCACAACCTTTTCGATTCGATCGAGACCATGCGTGCTGCTGGTTGTGGAGGTCAGATCTCGCCTGAAGAGATGCCCAGTCTCCTCCACGTCCTGAAATATCTACTGGTTCTCAGCGCTCAAGTTTATGGAATTGCACAACAAACCAGTGCCGTCGATTTCGACAAAGCTAAGATACTGGAATTGATTAAGAACGTTGCCCAGCATATTATCAAGGAAGTGATCGGACAAAAGAAAGATCTATACAACTTTCACGAAAGAAATAGACTCCACAAAGAGCGCGAAAATGGCATCCAAGAGCATGATGTTCTTGTCGAGAGTATCGTAGTGTGTATTCATACGCTCAGCTCGATCAACGCACCGCGCATGGGTTTCTGGGATATGGTCAGTCAGGAGCTATCTTTGCCTTCTAGTGCTACAGATCAAGTGCACATCCTCGAATCTGTTTGGGCAACGGTCTTCTCTCTACTCCCCTTTGAGGAGTTCGATGTGTCAGGGATACCTGACCGCAGCCGCCAGAAAGCTTTCGACAAGGATAATTGGGGCTGTCTCAATGACGTCCTGAAACGAGTCTTGGGGCTCTATGATGCTACATCTCGACAGCCTGGCACTTCGATAAACGAATACGTTCGTATTAATCTTATGAGATGCTACATTCTTATCAATGACTGGAACTGGAAGCGACCGGATCAGGTTCTGAGCACGGTTTTCGACTTCTTTGGCAAGCATGGCTTACGCCCGCTTCGCCACGAAACTGCTTTCGGGTCAGCGGACTTCTTGCAAAGATTTACGTTTGCAGAGAGCTTGACTCTTAGTCAAAATGAGAGCTCGTTCCATCTTGCGCTGAAAGTTCTGGCCACTGGCCTGCATGGCATGGCTTGCATATACCCGGAGAAGAAGATACGAAGTTTTGTGTTTAGGCACATACCTAATCATGGCCGGATGTATCCGAAAGATCAGTCACTGACAGAAGAGAGCCTAGTCGCTTTGCGCAACCACCATGATCTCCTGGCCACGCTGTACTGTGCAGCTCCTCCTTCCTGTCGCCCAAAGTTGGATCACATCCGCGATCTCGTGAGCCACGAATCCTCGCATCGGGAAGCGTGCAGAATCAGTGTGCGCGCATGGGCAAACCTGGCCACTTTTCAAGTGTCCACAAGTGAGCCTTATGCTGCGGTCAGACCCATTGCCCTCTGGTACAAAGACATGCTGCACCAAACTTTGATGCAATACCGACTTGCGAAGACCGAGGCCGAAGACTACCTCAAATCAGGAGCCCTTCATGAATCGAACGAGATGGTGGCGGCGATGGTAAAGCAGACCATGGAAAGGAACCAGTCACAAGTTATCGCCACGCTACGCGATAGTATCTCCGGCATGAAGCATGCTGTACAGAATGGGAAGGATCACACAACGCTCGCAGCATTCTTGGTAGACTCGAGTTTCATCAGTTTGCTTGAGCTTCCACATCTGGATGATCACCGACTTCTCTCTGTAATTCGGGACACTCTAGCAGTCCTGCGGGAATTTGTGTCCATGCGCAGCGTTCAAGTCAAGCACCAAGTCAGTCAGCCAAAAAGCGAAGAAAGCCAGGACTATGGCGACTTCCCAGATCTGGATGACTTGGAGGACGTGGAAATGGTTGACGCAGATCAGGGAGTCCAAAATGCGACAGTACCTCGGTCCTCAACCCTTGATTTCGTACAGGGATCTTTATGGCATCTGATGTCTAATGCCTTCGGGGCGGATCACTTGTCAGATGACAATCTTCTCTTAGATTGCGTTGACACGTGGGCATTCGTTGCACAAGCTCAAGTCTCAAGTGGTGTCAAACAATGGTCGCATTACCTTGAGTCCTTTAGTCCGGTATCATGGCAGCAACTGCGTCCTACGGAGCAGACAAGAAAGTTCCGACCGTACTTTATGGCAGCTCTGATTAGTCGCGACCGCGCTGCCTACGGAGAGCATCAATTTGAGTTCCTTACCGCACTGCTGCTTTGTCTGGCTGACAGAGAGTCCTTGCTAAGATTTCAGCATCGCCTTCTAGACGCTGTTGTGCGGACGGATGAAGATAATCCGCTCTTAAGGAATCTTCCCTTTTTCCGAGGCGCAAACAGAGACGGCTTTGATATCACCGCTGACACCCTGCGAACAAGGCGTCTAGCTCTCATTTCAAGCCTGCTATCTAACATGCGCGATGACCTATACGCCACAACGATACAGGAGCCAAGACGCGTGCCAGAGTTAAAAAGAACGTATGCAGCGATGCTGAAGGAATTCATGTTGCGGCTAAAGAGCAACTATCAATTGTTGCAACAGGGCGATACAGTGACAGGCGCGTATGTGGAGTTCGTCCAGAAGATTGTTCAATTTCTCAAGCAGTACACGAGTGACATCTGTCCTGTGCTGCCATTCTTCACCGACTCGATAGCGTTTCCGCTGCCATCCATGGATCCCACGTACGTGGTCGCTCGACTCTGTGGATACGCGCCGAAAGCGAAAGACACGGGCACTGCCAAGCAGCTGTCGTTCTTCATACAAACTGTTGTACAACAGGCTGCAGCCGATGGTCAGCAAACGTACCTGGTAAACCAGCTAAGAACAGCGTTGTGTACAGAGGAAGCGCCAGTCACCGACCGAGTTGCACTCCGCATGGTCTTGCTCCAGGACATATTTCCAGCCTATATCGAAGAGGCTTTCGCATCCCGCATCGGTCACCTTCTCGCACATCCGATCCTGCAATGCTTACCGCTAGCCATTGATGCGATGATTCACGATTTACGTGTGAATCAAATCGAGTCGTTATCGACGGCGATCGGAACCATCATCTTGCTTGCACATGCCTTCATTAGAGGAACCGAGCATCTCAAGGGCGATATTCTACTCTTCACCAAACCCAGCACCTTAAATGGGTTGACGTACATGTTTGAGGTTGCGACATCCATCATGCGATTGCTTGACTACATTATCGGGCGAACCATGGAGACTACAGGGTGTAGTCGACCTCCTCTTGTTACGTACTTTGCGGAGTTTGGCACTTACGTTCTGCAAATGATCGGAGATGAGGTACCGCAACAACTGCCGTCATATCGCGGAGAGACGGCCGCCAATTTGGCTAATGCGCAATCTGCGGACATTCTTACATTCTGCGCAAGTGGGCTGCGAAGTAGCATAAAGAGTAACTGGAGTGACGAGGAAGGCTCTGTTTTCTTTGGTCAGGGCCAGGTGAAGAAAGAAGTGTTATATGATTTGGGATCAATTGGGGTGGAACAAGCGAGGCTGCTCGACGCGCTGCAAAAGTTCAGAAATGCCCTGGTCGAGCTGTCGGATGAGGAGCCTGCAGTGCACGATGTTGTAGACGATCTTGTCGTGTAGCATTTTAGCGTATAGTACATTTAGCGGCATTCATGGCGTTGTCGAACGCATTACGACAATCGACGTTCAATTCCAATAGACAGAAGGCATTCGTTTTCCGAGACACAAAAGAGGGATTCCAATGTACAGCACCTTGCCAGCTCCCAGTTACCGCTTGGCACAATGCAAAATACCGAAGGTCTTCAAGGCTGATTGGCGCAGACCTCGAAAAATTTATAGACGCAGGATGGCTACGCAATTGATGTGTCCTCGGAACCTTGTGCCCTCTTCTAGTTGAATCCTTCAATTTGTCAAGTGGGTCACATTCGGAGCTGGCAAGGCGCGGCGCAGTTAGTTATCCTTCATCGTGTCTCCTGTTGTTTGGATCACGAGGTGACGCGTTCTAGTCGCGTCACGGAGCTATAGTCGGTGATGTCACCGGGCTTTTCATATGCCAACTCTATTGAAACCCCGCTTTTATACTTTGCGTTCTCAGCAGTACTGTGATAGCAATCAACAGTTCACCTGCTCGCAGTCAAATTCAATGGACTCTTGACGATGCCGCCGAAAAAGAAGCAGAGGACGGGCAAGAACTCGAGTGCAGCAATGAAGGAACATGAAGAGGAACAGCCGAACGAGCCGACTCAGCCGAACGAGGAAGGCGACCCAGGATCTGAAACTGCTCCAGTTCTTATTGAAGAGTCCGAAGATGAAAGCGATGATTCTGGTCCCAAGCACCGTGATGAATGTTCCCTGATGCGTAGATGATGGCACATAGCCAATTGCCTGCAGACAACAAAGATCCCTCAGTATGAGTACATTGTGATTCACCGCCCGCACTATGACTATGAAGTCGAGGCCAGAACGTCGCCAGGTTGGGATATGGACAAGACCCACGAGTCGTATTCTAAGGGCTTTACTGAAGAGAAGAAGGCCGGCGTGGTGCTAGAGCCCGCGAAAGACCATCCCGATCACAAGTGGTGCATCATGTGGGAAGGCTGGAAGATGTTCATGGACTATCGTAGGAGAGCTAACTACTGTGATCCGGACAACTTTGGGATGTACATCTACAACGACTTTCCAGGTTGGGGTCACCAAGAGTTGATTCAGAACTTTGTAGGTGTTGTGGTCTGTTATGTGCATAGAGGTACGCTAACTTGTAGAAGATCGTTGAATTCGACAAGATGATCAAGAAATCTGATGAGGATGCGTTGAAACATGCTTGGGCTGTTGTCAGTGCGATGGGTCTCTGGCTTAATGAGGTGGATCAAATGCACTTAATCGGTAATCATTTTACACTTTAGGCAATGAGCTCGATTAACATTATCTAGGGAATGAAGACGGTGAGGGCACTGTAGCTGTGCTTGGTCTGGTCGGCTGGGCAACGATTCGCGCCCTCGCTGCACTCGACTTCGCAGGTCATCTGAAGCCTGACACTGAGTTTCCGGACATTCCCATCGTCGTTACCTCCCTTCTGGAGTTCTCGAAAGACCTTCCTGAATACGGAATCGAAGACGAAGCAATCACATGGCGTCCTCATGCAGCCACCTACTTTAAAAAAGGGAAGTTCGCAGATGAGAAGGGCATTACCGACACTAAAAAGATTCTCGAAACAGCGAAAGGCGGCTCAGAAGCTCAGCTCGCAAAGAAGACCGACAAGGATCCTTGGGGTTGGGATAAAATGCTGAAAGATTACAAAAGCAGCATGGTGTGAAAGGAAAGATTGGAGGGTACAAGTACGATATCACGCGGATGACGAGAGCGCAGAGAGCGAGTCATGCATTCGACAACAAGGACCCGTTAGCTGGTATAAGCGATAAGGATTTGAAGGAAGGGAATCTCGATCTTGCCTAGGAAGTAGCTACCGCGGTTCTGTGAAGTCAGTTAATTAACCAAATTGTAAACCATGGCACTGGTTCAGTCAACATACTCGTCCTCCTTTGTCTTGTCGTGGAGCGGGATCTACATAATGCATAAGTCTTAGGCTATGACGCCCTGAAGTTAGGGCTATAAATCGAAGTAGGCCGAATGCAGGTCTTGTTTACCTGTTTGATTAGAAAATAATCCTCGGTTCGATCCGAAACGCAGACACTCTGCATGTCATATGAACGGCAGCGTTCAATTACCGATGTTGATCTCTCAACGCAAGCCGGAGCGCATTCCGTTATTCATCACAGCTC
This sequence comes from Curvularia kusanoi, assembly GCA_011058905.1. Lineage (NCBI taxonomy): Eukaryota > Fungi > Ascomycota > Dothideomycetes > Pleosporales > Pleosporaceae > Curvularia > Curvularia kusanoi. The sequence goes on from SWKU01000003.1 coordinate 858,887, forward strand.
ATCGCGCGTCACTCAATTTCTACTGGCAAACCTGCTTTGAGAAGGGTTACACTGTCGAGCACGCGTCTCACACGATGTGACTGCAAATCATTCAATTAAGCTGTCTGAATCCTGCTCGCCTGGTGGCCTCAGGTGGCTAGTAAGGGCCTGGATCTCGCGCTTCAGACATTCGATTCACGGCCACAGAGTCCGGACTCTTGACCCTGTGGCTTCTTCAAGTGACGTGGGCGCAACAAGCGATGCAAGGGCTGAGATGGGTGTGGCTTGCGCGCTTGACATCACTGGCTGCACAGGTAGGAACGCTTTCGTGGCGCCGGGCCGACTAGCCAATCACGTTGTCTGAATTCGGTCCCGCATGACGTTGGCCACGGATAAAGCTTGGTGTGACGGAGCCCTGATCGACAACAATTACTGTTTCGATCGAGGAAGGAACAGGGCAGACGGGTCAGGGTCTGCAAGATGTGCGAATGATGAATGATTTTGCGGAGGCTGCGTAACAGGAAGACAAGGCTGTCGTCATAGGAAGGCACAACCATAAATGGACGCTGTTCTCGCAAACACATGTCTGGCAATCAATCACAGCACTCCTAACGACAACACATCAATCATCCTTCATCTCCTTCTCCACAAGGACCTTACCTCGATCACCTCGGGCAACACCTAATCAGTCACAATGGCGTTCGGCGGAGCTGCGCTGAAGTTCCTTGCTACGGCACTCTATGCCCTGGAGTTCTGCTGTGCTGCAGTCATTCTTGGAATCTACTCTTACTTCCTTGCCGTCCAGGCTGACCGCAATGTCAACATTGCCCGCTGGCAGCAGGCCGTAGAGGGTCTGTCCGGTGCAACTGTTCTCTACACCATCTGCGCTATTCTCTTCACTTGCTGCCTTGGAGGAAAGACCATCTTCGCTCTGCTTGGCCTGATCTTCAACGTTCTCTGCTGCGGCGCAATGGTCGCCATTGCTGTTCTCACCCGCGATGGCGCACACAGCTGCCGCGGCTATGTCAACACTCCTATCGGCAATGGACCTTCCAACTCCAGGCAGGGCTTTGGCAGCAACGGCCAGGGTGAGCAGATCACATATGCTTCTTCTCTCGGTACTGCTTGCAGGTTGAACACTGCTTGTTTCGCTGTCGCTATCATCGGAGCGTAAGTCTACCTTGTACAGGCATTGCAAGTGACTTCATGACTAATGTGTCTTAGATTCCTATTCCTTTTGTCCATCCCCGTCCAGATGTTCCTTGGTCGTCACCACAGGAAGGAGAAGCGCTTTGGCCCTGGCCCTACCAACGGCTACACTGCTGGCTCTGGCAAGCGCAAGTTCTGGCAGAAGAAGAACCGCAACAGCGAGCTTCGTGACCCCGAAGTTGCTACCGTCCCCGCTACTACTACTACTACTACTGGCCACGGTGCTCTTGCCCCCGGTGCTGCCCACGACTACCGTCCCAGCAATGACACCCACATGACCGGCTCTACTGCTTACGCCCCTCACCATGCCACTGATGGCCCTCTTGACAAGACTACCTACAACAAGCCTGTCACCGGCGGTTACCACACTGCCCCTACTGGCACCTACAACGCCCCAACGAGCACTTACGTTCCTCACCTCAACCACGCTAATCACGCTACCCCTGCCACCAACTACTAAAGACGTCATTCACGTCTATGATTGTTTTCCTAATGTCTATAAGAAGGAGATGAAGGTTTGATTGGTACCTTCAATTGTACAATTACGATCGGTTAGCGTTTGATACCATGGGCTGGTTTGTTACATCCCGTGAGATACGGCAGCTTGTACCATACGACATTATGATTTAATACTTAATACACGAAGTCAAAATAACCTAAAACTCCACACCTATGCTTGTGCGTGAACAGTATGTGCCATGCCATATAACAAGTGTTCACACGTATGGTAACGTCTGGTACATGATTGGCGGGGATCATCTCTGCTCGGCTTTGCTGATTAATATTTCGTCATATTGCCGAACATCGAACCTCAGTCTTTCCGACAATCAAACATCGCCGCTGCACGACCTGACGACCCTACATTGCATACACCTACATTCGTAATAATGGCCTCGACAACAATGCCCCGCGCTGTCATGCGCGGCATCGCGCGTGCAACACCTTCCATCCGTTCCAGAGCGCCGCGCATCGCCACAAGATGTCTGCATCAGAAGTCGTCGCCCATCACATCTTCCTCAGCACAACACCGACCACGAGCGCAGCCATGGAGTCAGGGAGCCATCTCGCCCTCTGCAACCATTACAAGGCGAACAATGTTCATCCAAACAGAGCCTACACCAAATGCTGACGTACGCTCGCTATCTCGCCGTTGACTCACGACAAACTAACACTCCCAGGCGCTCAAATTCAACCCTAACATGCGTGTTCTGCCCGAGTCCATATCCTCTCCTTTCCTCGAGTACGTCTCGCCACGCAGCACCCTCGCGCCGCCGCACCCCTCGCCGCTCGCCGCACAACTCATGAACATCGATGGCGTCACGAGCGTCTTCTTCGGCGTCGACTACATCACCGTGACCAAGGACTCATCCACGCCCTGGGCGCACATCAAGCCGGAAGTCTTCGCCGTCATCAACGAGACGCTGACCTCTGGCGCGCCCGTGGTCAACACGGTGGAAGCCAAGGCGGGCGAGGAGGGCCAGGGCGGCTCTGAAATCGACACGCTGGCGTACGATGAGAATGACGACGAGGTCGTCGGCATGATCAAGGAGCTGCTCGAGACCCGCATCCGCCCTGCGATCCAGGAGGACGGCGGCGACATCGATTTCCGCGGGTTTGTCGATGGGCAGGTCCTGCTGAAGCTGCGTGGCGCGTGCAGGACGTGCGACAGCAGCACGGTGACGCTGAAGAACGGTATCGAGAGTATGCTGATGCACTACATTGAGGAGGTCAAGGGCGTGCAGCAGGTGCTGGATCAGGAGGAGGAAATTGCTATGAAGGAGTTTGAGAAGTTCGAGGAGAAGCTTAGGCAGCAGAAGGGCAGTGTGCCGGCGGCTACGTCTGGGAAGGGCAGTCTTGACACTGTCGAGTAGAGTGTTAGAGGGAGTGTGTTGGAATTGTAAAGATACCAGTGCGTTCGCTTTTGTCTGGAAGCGGAGATGTACAAAATGTATAAATATGCAAAAGGGTTTTCGACAATGATGAGTATGCTAGAATATGTCACGTCAGTCCCAATGCTCCAGAGTATGGAGCCAGTCTGAGTCGCAGACCGTGAGCTCCGTTTCATATTAGCCTACTGCATCCAATGAGAAAGTAAGAGAAGAGTAGATGTTACATGCGGATAGCTATAGTACACAGCCGTCGTGATGGTTCGTTCCAATAATGCAGCAACGAGCACGAGCCACTCAAATAGTAAGACAAAATCTCGAACAGTCAATATATGTATTCAACACAACCAAAATATATATACAAGAAGATGTCTCTCTCACGCCACTAGCGCGTCCCTCCAATTATTTCAAGCCGCTTAAGCAGCCTGCTTCTTGAGCCACGCAATGAAGGTCTCAAGGGTGAACTCCTCAGGCAGCTCCGCACCAGCAGAAGGCGCAGCAGAAGCAGCGGCAGTGGGGGTAGCAGAGGCAGCAGGGGTCTCAGCAGCGACCGAAGTAGCAGCAGCGCTGGTAGCAGCGGCAGCCGAGGTCTTGGAAGCCGCAGCGCTGGTGGCGGCAGCAGCAGCAGAGGTCTTAGAAGCAGCGGCAGACGAGGCAGGCGCGGGAGCAGCGTTGCCAGAGCCACCGCAGGTAGCGACGTCACCGCCAGGAGCCTTGTACGACGAGGCGTCGAAGCCGTTATAGAAGTCGGGGATGTAGATGTCCTTGTCCTCGGCCTTGTAGGCGCCGGGGATGGAGATGGTAGGGCCACAGGCTCCCTTTGTGCCGGTGCCGGTGATCTTCAGCTGAGCGCAACCCACTGGATGGTGTTAGCAATGGGTTCATGTGTTGTGAGGAAAGGGGAGGGGGAAAGGGGGCCTTACTGTAGAACTGGCCACCGCCGAGAGTCTGGGATGCGTGGAGAGCAAGCATCTCAGAGCGGAGGAGGTACTCGCCGGTAGCGAGGCCGGTGGGCAGCTTGAACTCGTGGGTGCTGTTGGCACCCTGCATGATCTCGTTGGCCCACTTGCCATCCTTCTGGTCCAGCTCGTCAATCTTGAACCAGCCAGCACCGATACCAGTGGCCTGGCTGGCGTCGTCGACGGGGCCGTAGAGGAAGTGGGTGATGGGGCCGGGGTGGCCGGTGTTGTCCCACTGGACCTTGATGGTGTCGCCCTCGGCGGCGGGGACGGTCTTGACGCCAGAGGGGACCTTGGAGCCGCCAACGTTGCAGGCCATGTCGTCCGAGGTCACGTCGGTGACGGGGCTGTTGGAAGGCGGCATCCTGACACCGACCTGGTAGCCGGGAGTCTCATCGTTGACCCAGAACTGGTGGAAGTTTTGGTGAGCAGAGGCAACACCGAGAAGGGCGGTAGCGAGGATAGTCTTAGAGAGCATCTTGATGGTTGAGTTGATTGAAATTGTTGTGTAAGGATATGTACAACAATTGACTTGAGTGATGCCTGATCACGAAAAGAATGTGAAGTAGTGACTGAACGGAAAGAATGAATGGACTGTTGCAAGCAACTGAAAGAAGGACTGGTCGATTTGAATGATCAATACAATCAGAGCAGGGCTTACAGCGCCTTTAAACCTCTGGCCTCCGTTCCGCGGGGCCAAGACTACAGTTCTAAGATCCAGCACCGACAACAATTAATTCCGACACCCAGGGTCGTCGCATAGATCCTTCACGACACCCGTTGCCGCTATACTCAGTCCAGGGAACGAAGCGAGCTGCCAAGACGGCAGCCACGTTCTTGACAATATGGATGAAGCAGGGGCTTGACCGTTGCTGGCATTGGCCGCGATTCCTGTCATGCGAGGCTGCGGTGCATGGCCTCGAAGAAGCCAGCCGAGATTGGGTGGGTTCGATGGTGGAGTGGTCGGTGTTTTGAAACTCGCTACATGGGGCTTAGCGAGGCCAGCATTGCATTGCTTAGCGCTCCATGCTGTTTCAAAACTTCTGTGACAAGCGGCAACCAGGAACAAGTTCCTGCAGCGCTTCGACGTTCTCTCGGGTTCCAATGCCCCGTGGATGACGTTGGCCACGTTGTGTGCATTGGCAGGTGCACTTGTAGGAAGTCGAACTTCCAAGCGCGCGACTAAAACAAGTCGCAGCGACTTCCAGAATGCTCGCAAGGATTCCTGATATCATCCGGTCAGAGGGCGAGTAGACAGACGATTCAATATTGAAGAAATTGCTTCTTGACACGAATGTCCTGAAAGGTTCGCGCACTACGCCATCCTGGCGATTGTAATGAATCCAGTGGGGCGTTCCCTGAGATTTCTCGGGACCGGGGCAGCGGTTGTAATGTCTTTAGCCGCCTCTGAAGCTTTTGTAGCCAAGCCTCCGGAAGCTGTGGGTACAGCGATGCTATCACTTGTCGGGGCAGGCACACTGACTGTCGCTGTAACAGTCAGTGCAATTGCAGATGGCGTCGCCACTGCGATATGTGCTGAGGCGGTGCTTTGAATCACGGCATCATTGATGTACACTCGGATCTCTTGTACGGGGGGATTCCTAGGCGCAGGCTGCATGACCATAAACAGGCGAACACCGAGAGCGATTGACGTGAACCAGAGCGTTGTCAGGAAGAAAATAGCTGCAAGGATCCAGGGAATCAAGATGGCCCTCCTTGGGAGCCGTTGACGCTGAGGTCGCGGAGGCAATGGAATGTCGTTGAATCTGGGCATGGGAACCGCGAACTGTGGGTAGCTAGGAACGAACGGTTCTGTTTTCATCCCAAAAGACGGCTCGGTCTTCATCCCATAAGGTGGTTCTGTCCTCATCCCAAAAGATGGTTCTTCCTGAATTGGAAAAGCTTTCTGGTCCTCAAATGCGCTTTTGCTTGTCCATCGCGGCAGTTGCTGTGAGTAGTATGTGGGCAAAGGTGTAGCATGAGCATGCGATGTAATATCCTTAGAAGGCTCGCGTTTGTGATAGGCCATGTTGTAAGAGTATTAGATCAGCGATTAGTAAGAAAGAAATGGTTGAGAGCCAGCTCAACGACGAAAATGCAGATGACAGAGGACGTGAACTCAGAAGGTTGTGCAGGTGGGCACAGGTTAAGAACCACCACGACTGGCTATGGGAAGGGCTCCACGATCAACAGGTCACGTCGATCAACCATACCCACTCGAACACGATGCGGGGTGGGCCATTTTCTGTAGTCTGCGGCTATTGCGAGGTGTGTTCGCTGTGCTGTGGTGATGTCGGCGCGGTGTGTTTCGACAAATGTGTCGCCAAGAAGGAACGATTGGACGAGCGCCGTCCGAAACAACGAGGTGGCTGGGATTGCACTGACCCTTCAACACCGCTCTCTGCAGCTGCAGCTGCGAGCACATCATCATCGTCACCGTCAAGTATTGTAGCGCCACGATCGCGAAATCACATACATATGCTCACTGAGTAGCCCGCATGTTGCCGCTTGACAGCTTTACGTAGCTACCTCGCACAACTCAAGATGCACAAGTTGATGAAGTTGTGTATCGCTGACTGGTATAGCTGAGTGGGAAAAAGAGCTTGGGAAGTTGGCTGCAGACTTTATCAGCAAAGTGCACTGCTAGCATTTCATTAATTGGTATCTATGGAATCCGCACGTGGATGCAAATTTAGCAATGTTATCATCGCGCACACGCATGCTCTGGTGAACGATCGCAAACAAGACGTGGAGACAATGCCAGTTTCGAAGACGAGGAGATCAAATCGATGGTGTCAAGGCTGCATAATTTGAAGCTAACATAACCAGTCGCCATGTCAAACGCTGTGGTGTCTTCTAGGAGGCTCCAGACCTCTGGCTGCGAAGCGCGCTGTAAGTTCCCATTACTTTGGCCCCGGCTTTAAGACCTCAATCCTGACGCGTATTGTTCAATGCGCTCTTTGGATGCTGCCAATCGTAGGTAACTCGGACCTTTTCCGCTCTGCTTCCACCAATTGTGCCTTCAGACTGTTCATCTGCTCTCCGTGACTGCGAGACTGCCTCTCAAGAGCGTAAATGCGAACCTCAAGACTGGCCACCTTCTCCTCAAGGCCGTGCACTTTTTCCTTAAGACGATTGTTGTCGACACACATGGGAGCATTCTCCTCTTTTGAAACTGTATTGGGCCCCGCCTGGGGCTTGGACTCTAGTTGTGGGCTTTCGAAGTCCTGTTTCACCCTCTTGACATCAAGTTCAGGGTTCGACGATGCGAGGCCACGTTTTCGTGAGTTCCTAGGTGGACTTGCATTCTTAAACTGTACTTCGTAAGCATAATGAGCCAATGAAGATACATTGCCTTGCTCACGAGCTCTGCCTGCCGAGGCTCTGGTGGAATCAGACCCTTACGAAAAGCCATCTGGCCATGGTCACCCTGAGGCTGTCGCGGAGTCAGTGCAAGCGCTCAAAAAAGATGTGTGTGGCATTTCTTACAAGTCTGGGTGCACAGGAGCTCCAATACCGGCGGCCGTCTTTATAGTACGCCCTTCCACACATGATGCTGCAATGTTGCTTGGGATAAAGCACAGTGAGAAGTGATCTGCAAATGGTATACAGCAGCCATTATGTGCGCACTGTTACGCTTATAGCCTTTGGGTTGCTCGATTCCTGTCAAGTTTGGTTGACCGCGTCAAGATTGGTTCGCATTTCTGTTCCACCCAGATGTCGCCAGACCCTTATTGTGTAGAAACGACCACCTTGTACTCGAACCATCACGGAGAACGTTGGATGATGAATGGAGTGAACTGTTATTCCCTTGCAGAAGACGTTCCACCTTTATGGAAAACCTATCGGGCGATTGTAGGATCCCATATACCTGTAGAGCCATTAGCTCATCTACACAAAGGTCAGCCATGTAAATAATGCTCATCGATGTTTTCGACAGATCCTGGTGCGCACCTGTACCGTCTTTACATCGACACGAACAAGGTCTTCCTCATATATGATATATGTACAAGGATCACAGAAACTTGTGTTACCATGTCCGCTTAGCATGTCGCCTTAGCATGCCCGCTTTCCTAGAGAAGGCCAAAGCTCGCCACTTCCTGGTTTTACAAAGACTAGCTTGAGGTTTGTTATTCTACATTTACGTCAGCTGGGTGTTAGGAGCAAGGCTAGATATGCTGCCTTGTAGGAGTGATTTGTAATAGATAAAGAGTTAGATTGAAGGAAGTAAACAAGCAAAAAGCAAAAAGTACTAGAGAACAAGTGTCAGTGCATCACTAGCCTACTATGACAGGCTCTTTTTGCAAACTGTCTGCGCTCCAAGACGTTAAGAACAATTTCTAATAAAGATATTGTTACACGTCCCATACTGTTTGTAGGCTAATAGACTACTTTTGTTAGGTGTTAGTGACAGTATTCACACATGACCAGCTACAAAAACCAAGAAATTCTGTAGAGAATTTTCATCTATGGTCGCCATCTACAGACAAAGCCAATCCTGGTCAGATTGCGTTTCGTGACCTTGCTATCATGGATACTAAGTTGCTAAACAACGAAGCCATACACAGGCTCGACGAAAGTCAGGCAATGCTCCCCTGCGTTATCAAGGCCTTCTGGTTAAGAGTGAATTCAGACCTGGAGACGAATCGTAGACAACTAATTCCAGCGGTGATTGAGCACACGGAGAACATTCTCCCTCTTGAGGTCTGAGATCTCTTTCTGAAGGGCAGCATTGTGTTGCTGGGAAGACAAGGCGTTGGATGCTGCAGCATCGCGCTCTTCCTGCAGAGCATCCCACTTCGATTCGTACTCGTCAATAGTCTTAGCAGCGACCTGGGCGTCTTTCTTGTAAGCATCGACAGCGATCTGTAGCTCCCTGACTTGATCCTGCGCCTGGACAAGCTGACGTTGCATGCCGTCCTCGCGAAGAGATCTCATTCTCATCGCAGGTGGACTGTCGATTGGAGGCAAGTTGTGCAACATGCTCACACCTGACCTCCTCCTCTCTGGGGTATTGGCGAACTGGTCTGCAGCCGCTCTCTCGAGAGTCCGCATGCTAGTAGGTGTGTACTTTGTGTCCAGTCAGTGCAGCTCAGATGCGGTAGGCTTGCTATTTACTTGAGCTTGATTGCCTCTGCGGGAAGTTCGAGCGCCGTTGGTGGGACGGCGGACGCGATTGGTAGAATTAAGATTGACCCTACCGCGGCTTGCAGGCGGATTATCTCTGTCAGGAGGCATAGTTTTGTCGTTGAAGAGAACCGTCTCTGACCAGACAATTTTGTTGTAATTGCTGTTGCCTTCGTCACCTCCAGGAAGTAATGAAAGGGCTACTTCTTGGCAGCAAACAGCGTGTGCCGCGCCACTGTGGGAAAGATTAGATTGGCTGAGCTAAAGTGGTGGATATTCCATTGGGGGATGTGGAGATGGAGGTGAAAGCAAAAGACGTTGAAGACTGCGGCTTAGCAGGCACATTAAGAAGAGGACAATGTAGCTTGTAAACCAAAGTTGTTATATGAGAAACCACACATATCATTGATCTGTCTAACTACGTAATACATCGCCCTATTTTTTAATTTGGCAACCTGACGTGGTCTTCTGAATTTTTCCAGAAACACTGCAACCAGATCAAATTCGTATCGTTGTATCTGCAAGCGCCTGAGAAAAGTTGCCTTCTACATAGCACCCGAAGATCTAGTTGGATCGTAGTAAACGTTATCTACGCGTATTTTGAGTCCATTGATACGCTCATCCGTGGTCCTCTGACGGTCCGTCACGAACTTCTTCAGTTCGTTCAATTGCGTCTCGAGACCGACATTCGAAGTCACTAAGCCTTCAATATCCGACCTAAGAACAGTCTCAATGTGTTTGAAACGGCTCATTGTGACTTCGTCGGAACCTTCATCGTTGTGCACCAAATCTGTATCTACAGCATCGCTTACTGGCGTAGCCAAAGCCACTTGATCTGCGCTCGTAGACACAACTTCACCGACGACGGAATCGGGACTCCAAGCTCGTTCGAGTGTCGCTCTGTCGTACATATGTCTCAAACGGGCCCATAGGGCGATGTTTTGGCTGCTATTGTCCAGTCTCAAATCTCTCGCTGTCTTGTTCGTGTAATCCTTTCCGAGCTCCAGGTACTCGTGCTGCCGCGCTTCGCAAGTCTCGAAATGATTTCTCTGCTGCTCTTCAAGGACTTCAACATCATTCTGTAATGGAGCCAGAATGTCACGAAGTTGATTGACAGTTTTTTGCAGGCTCGACCAACTTTGGATCAGACTGTCGAGGCGTACTTTCACCTCCAATTGTGCTGGGCTCTCGTCTAAAGGCACTGGTTTACAAGCTGCCTGTATTTCATCGTATCGCTTGCTCAGTACGTCCATGTCGTGCTTGATACCACTCTTGAAGTGATCGTAATCATCCCTGCATCCTTTGATGTCAGCCTTCGCTTCTTTCTTGCTATTCTCTATTAGAGTCAAGATTTCAGTGATGAGGCCGAGATGTTTTCCATCGAAAGACGCTTCAACGTCAGACTTCAGAATGGAGAGTCTGTTGGTCATGTCTGCCTTCTCGGAAGTGTGACGTTGAATTAGATGCTGAATTGTTTTGTTGAGCTCTGCCGTTTCTTTTCGGCGCTCGTCATTCAAATCTTGGATCTGCCTCTCCAGATGAGTCGTGTTCTTGCGGGATGAAAGGCGCTCATCTTCTAGCTTCTGATTCAGGTCTTGAATCAATCTCTGATCCTCTTTCCGATCGTCCTCGGCCTTCTTCTGGCATTTTTCCAGGTTCTTGACATTGCGATATAGCTGATCAAGCCTATCATCTCTTTCCATACTCCTTTTTGAATCGTCCACATTCTGCCTCTTTCGAGCATCCTCCACTATCTTTAAGAAATCTTCTAATGAGCCAATCTTCTCAATGGAGGTGTTGAGCTGTGTCGTGACGGACTCCAACTTATCCTTTTGCTTAGTCTCAACAGCGCCAATGCGACTATCAAAATATTCCTTGGTAGCCTTTAATTCATTATCGACATTATCTATACGGCTGACAAGAGGATGTATCTTGTACTTCGAGAAATCCCAAAGGAATTTTTTGTACGAGTTCTCGTTGAAAGAACGAGTCTCCGCCTTGACCTTTTCGAAACGTTCCTCTCTTGCTTTGAGCTCTGTTGCCAGAGACTCATTCATCTGTTCAAGTGTAGCACATTGACTCAGATTAGTTTGTATGGCTGCGATATCGGCTTTGTGCGTTGTTATGTCTGCCTCGTGTGTGGTTTGTTGCAGGTGAATTCGGCCCATGTCTGCTGCTGATGCTTTGGTGCCGATAGTTTCTTGCATAACCGACAAGTCATGTTCGTGCCTCTCGAAGGTCCGCGTTAATATCTTCAGGTCGTTCGCAGAAGCCAGCATATCCTTTCGAAGGGGAGAGAGATTGGCTTCGATCTCTTCTTCGACGAGATCCACCACCGTGTCACCGACTTGACGACGTCTTTGTCGACGCCTTTGCTCGTCTGGCATAACATTGCTATTCTCATCGTTGTCATCCGCAAGTTCTTCATCAACTCCCCGCATACGTTTCCTAGAGGTTGTACGCGTCTTACCCTCATTTTGGCTCGCCCTGTGTGTCGACTTTGGCGTGGATGACGGCGGCCTCTCAGCATTCTGGCCTGCGTCGTCGGAGGACATGCTGGTAGAAAACATGTGGGCTGGACTAGGTTACCGACAATGTTTGCATGGGTGGTTGTGCGGTAATGTTTTGGGTGCAGGGTGGAAGAAAATGCAGTGAAAGGCAGGTAGAATATTGGGTTTACACAGTAAAGTGAAAGTCAGTCCAAATTCACAAAGCGTAACCGTTTTGAAATAAGAGATACGGCGCATAGGGGCCATGTAAGCCTGTGTGTCGAATTGTGGCCATCCTGGTAGGGATCACAGACCACTTCTCCTATGCACAGTGACCTCGATGAAGAAAGAACAGACAACTCTAGCCCAGTCGGCACCTCATTTCGTATCGATGAGCGGGACCTCGCCAGCCTGCAGCTACGGAACAGCGGAAGCGAGCATCACCTTATGTATGTTTCAAGATGGTAGGCTGAGCGCAAGGCAAAGCAGAGGTTCTATGTGGCACAGCAGCGATCCTTCACATGGGTCTTCAGACGGGCAGCTTCTTATTGGCCTGCGACGGGGCAACAAAAAGTGACAGGTCGCGTCACACAGCAACGGCTCACACACTTTAGTTTAGGCAGCAGTGTAGGGAGTAGGTGTGTGAGTGAGGCTTGTTGTTTCGTCTTGTAGAACCCCAGTCGTTACCTATCATGCCAAATACTAGCGCGGTTATCCTGCGACGCGCTACATTCGTGCAGTGGAATATTCTGGTATTTAGCTTATCACGTATGCTGTGCCGCACAAGCAGTAAGCAGTCGCGAAGGCCACAACAGCAGAAGCAAAAAGAAAAAAAAAAGACTTGCCCAGCCAAGTCCCTCATCCTGACAGACTCTTGAGTCACCCAAAATACCTAATAGCTAAACTTGATGAAAAGTTCAGACATCAGTATTGGCCTTTCTCTCGTCATGCCAATGGGCTACCTGAAACCGGTAAAACGCTTCGAGAGGCGCGGCTGCAGCGCAACGAGACAACGAGTTCAAGCAGAACTCACGATGATTGTTGGAGGAACATAGTTCTTACATGTCTTGTCTATCCAATATCGACATATTTGGTAGTATTATGGGCGTACTCAGCATCTTCATCTGCTTTTCCCACCCTTGGCTGCACAAGCCGATCTCGTACCTACTGCCTCTTGCCTCTCGCACTTGGCGTGCGGTACTAGCTTGTCGTTAGGCCCTCGCTTCGCAGTTTCGTGCCAGCCCTACCCTTCTTTACCGCGGCTTGCTTGTGACCTGGACGGATGTTCCCTGTACAGCAGTATTGTGGGTTGGCTTCCCTGTGTTTCATAAATCCTCATTATGGGTATCACCGCTAACGAGGGACTGGAATGACAGCAATCTACACGTGGATTAGTAGGCGCATGCCTGAGAAACCCCCCGAACTCACCTGATTGCCCAGCGCGATGGATATTCTCGAACTGTCATGATCCCAACCTAAGTTGAATTCGCCATCTACACTTGGGTTCCACTTATTGACAGGATGCTGTTTCGCGCGCCAGCAAGCCACTGGCACCTCACGTTTCTCGACGTCCCAGACAGTGACCGCATCTGGTCCAGCAGCCGCTAGTAGAGTTCCGTCAGGTGAAAATGCAGTCTTGAAGGCTTGGCTACTGTCCGTGGTGGAGAGTCGCCGAACGCAGTTGAACGGTTCGTTGGCATCCCAAATGCGGGCATGGCCAGACAATGAGCAGGTTGCAAGAAGAGTATGGGGCAACGAAGTACCGTTCGTGAGTGAGTTGGCGGCCGTTTTAACTCGGAAATCGAGATCGTTGGGGTACCGATCCGGGTATTCGTGGACCTGCAAGTTGCTCGAATCGTTCGGGTGTAAGATGCCAAGATAATACTGAGTTTCACGCACACCAAGAGCAGCGATGATGCCTGACGATGTGTCGTATTTGATAGTTTCCCACGTGATATCTGTGTCCAGCGTTCGCTGTGTTGTCAACGACTCCTCGGCGACCTCATATATCTTGAAAAGTTCAGTACCGCAGACTACAAAGGCGGAATCGCTGATCCAATAGGCATCGTAAATTTGAGTACTCGTGAAGTCGGTCCAGGCAGGTATTGAGTCGCTGTCATTCTTCCAGATCTTGATGGAGCCCTTCTCTCCATCTGTTGATATCGACATCAGCAACTCTTTTCCTGGGTTCCATCTCAAGGTCGTCACTAGCCCAGCGGTCGAAGATATGGCATGCGAAGTATCGCCGACGACTTTGATCAGCTTATCCATGGTCATTTTCTCGCCGACTTCATTGACACACTGCTCACGGGCGGATACAATGACCTCGCCCTCGGACTGCCAACACAACGCTGTGATGTCAAAATTGTTCACAGGAATTGGCAGGTCCATGGTAACAACTGAAGTCTCGTCCTCCGGACTTGACGCCTTCGCAACGTTGTGCAGCTGCAAAACAGATTTGCCAGCTGCCAATAAAAGCGGCGCTTCCTCGGGGCCCCAGGATGTGTGCTCGACTACTCGCTGGGTGTCTTTCAGCGTCGGTATGAAAGTAGTGTGTGTGGCAAGGTCTGCGATATCGTCTGTCTGGATCAATGCATCAGCGCCAATGCGCAGGGTTGAGATGGGTATGTCGGTGACTGAGGGCGACTCTGCTTCGGATGGCGCGGGCTCAGACTCGGCGCGAGTGCTGTTTGCGCTTGTTGGAGCCTGGACAGCGCCGTTGTGGTCAATGTCCATGGCGTCTCCGTTGAGCTCTGGCTCTGAGCGCTCGGGGCGTGGCTCAGCAGGCACGCCATTGGTCTTTGGTTGCTTCTTCCTCTTGACGCCCTTCTTAGGCGGTGCCTCTGGCGGGGCGCCATTTGCTGCCTCGGCGGCGAGCTCGTGCGCAGGTATGCCCCTGTCGAGGGTGAGCAGCTCGCCGTTGCGCGTCGAGTATGGCCGTCCGTGATCAGTACCGAAGTTGTACTTTGTGCTGGTCTACCACAGTCAGCGCCTAGATTCGCAACAGAGCTGGATCCTCGCCCGTACTTTTGACGCCTCGGCGCGCAGTTTGTCGAATTCGATGCCGTCCTGCAAGATGCGGATGAGGGTGTGTGCAGAGATGTTCTTGGCGAAAGGAAGGGAATCTGGATCGCGCAGCCAGCACCGCGACAGCTGCAGCGCTGCATTGCCGAAGCCAGCCTCTTGGAGGTAGCGCCATACTGGCGGGCGTTAGCAGGACGCAATCACTGTTGAGGCCAGACGTGGATTACCTAGGTAGTTGACGACATTGCTGCTAAGAGCCATGGCGCATTCCGGGCTGCAGCAGGCGCCGGCAGGATGTCAGTGGGCGATTGAGGGGGCAGCAGCGGAGGAGCAGTCGTCGTGTGCGGAGCGCCTTCGAGTGCGGTGCAGGCAGGGCAGTGGGCGTCGTGCTGGGTGTCGGTTGTCGGTGCATGCACATGAGGCATCGAGGCTGCCGCTGCGGCTTCAGTCCCGCTAGGTTAAACACGAACGAGGCTAGAGCCGCCATCATCAAGTCCCCGGCCGCCTTACCTTTACCGCCTTACAGCGATCGCCAGCCGAGCCACTGAAGTGCGCGCGCCAACCAGAGTGGCCCGGCTGCCCGCAGCTCCACCGCGAGCGCGACCCTCCAGCCCCAACGTCAAGCTTCGCGCTGGCTGCAAGCCTGTCTTGTCTTGCCTGACGCAGCGAGACACGCCCGCACCAGACCGCACCGTTTCGCCTCCCTCCCCGCCCGCCATGGCCCGCATCAACCTGCCGCCCATCACGCGAGGCCTCCTGGCAGCTACCGTTTTCTTCACCCTGCTCAACTTTGTCCTGCGCCCCAACTCGGACTGGGTTGAGAAGGTCGAGAAGCCGCTGGTCGGCGTAGGCAACGGCGTGCCCTACCTGACCATCGTGCCGGGCAAATCGGTCATCTATCCTTGGGTTTTCGCCCTGGCCACGGTCGTGGAGCAGAACCTGGCCGGCCTCATTATCAATGGCGCGACTCTCTTCTATGGTGGACGCTATCTGGAGCGCGCATGGGGGGAGAAGGAGTTTGCAAAGTTCATTCTGTTCGTGGCTATGGTGCCCAACCTGCTGAGCTTCCTGCTCTATCTGGCTGGTTTTGTCATCACCTCCAAGACAGTACTGCTGTATGTATACCCAGCAAATGCGTACCCTTGGGATAGGTATACTGTACTGACTCGATGTAGGCGCACCACGATATCTGGCGGCATCGCCATCCAGGCTGGCTTCCTTGTCTCCTTCAAGCAGCTCGTACCTGAGCACACCGTCGCCATCGCCAAAGGCCTCGTCCGTATGCGCGTCAAGCATTTCCCAGCCATCTTCCTGGCCGCCAACACCATCTCTGGTATTGTCCTTGGCACCGAAACGGCCATGTTCTTAGCCTACTTTGGCTTCATGACTGCCTGGGTCTACCTGCGCTTCTACCGTGTCAGCCCCTCCTTGTCCTCTGCAGCGACTGGCGACGGCTCTGTCATCAAGGGTGATGCCTCTGACACATTTGCCTTTGCGCATTTCTTTCCAGAACCCCTCCAGACCCCGATTGGACATTTTGCGGACGGAGTTTACAACGTCTTAATATCGCTGGGCGTCTGCTCTCCCTTCTCCACCGAAGACATCGATGCAGGAAATGACCAGGCTTCCGCTCGCGCCGAAGGCGGCTTGCCGAGCATCATGAATCCCAGCAGCAGAGGTGGGCAGGGAAGGGCTACGCGCGCAGAGGCCGAGAGACGGCGAGCACTGGCCTTGAAGGCATTGGATCAGCGCCTGCATGCTGCTGCAGCTCGCACTGCAGTGTCGTCTGCGCCATCAGCACCCGAAGCGTCGAATGTATTGGGGGAAACGAATTACGAACCTGAACGGCCAGACGCCCCGACACCGTCTGCGTCATGAACACAGTTTGGGGAAGCTGGTAGCATCCTAGAGTCATCTGTTGATTGTTTGCGTGTTTAAAAGCGCGAAAAGATACCCTCGCGTTTGTATGTATGTTTGTACCAATTACCTTGTTCGTAGACTATGACCAGCAAGGGACGCTATTATTTAGTCGTCCCCCTCTCCACTACCGTTGTCACGCATGCAAGACTTTCCGTATGTACCACAAACAACACATCCAGATCCAGCGACGGCGTAAGTGGTAGTAACGATACTCTCGAGCTGGGTCATTAACATGTATTCGTTCACTGTACTGCCTGACATCCGCGGCGTCACCGACCTCACACCCCTACATTTGCAACCTCTGCAGAAGAAACCACCAGTACTTTCATGGCATCAGTCGCTCCATGCGAGCACCCGTCTCGAATTAAAGCACCTGTTCTACATGACTGCATTTGTATCTCATAAGAACAGAGTGTGCAATGTGTCTCTGTTTGCAGAAAGGTCGCGTGCTGCAGATGCAAGCGAAATGTGTACCACCTGGCACAACATCAGCCTGGAGAGAAGATGTACCACTTCCGAGCAGCAGTTCTTGGACGAAGAGCCCGGCAATCGCGACGGCAACGGCAACGGTAAGGACACTCGCTGCTATAGCAATGCGTAAGCCTTGCTTGACGGCTTGTTTGCTTTGAACATGATGGATGTGATGAACATCGTGTATAAAGAGATGGATTGATAGCAGGACTCTCCTAGCCAACTAGTGCTTGAAATCAGCATCCATCAGTTGAAGCTCACGGCCACTCACATCAATTGCATAATCTCGGAAATCTAAGGAAGATCTGTTACCTTCGTCACCTTATTCTGCTTTGTCTTCCAGTCATTTTTCGCAACGACGATGTACGCATATGTGCCCCTGTCACTCCTCCTCGCGTACACGGCTCTTGCCCTTCCAAGACCCCTGATGGAGCCAGACGTAAGAGCATGGTTGGAACCAAAGAGCTTGAAACCCAGCGACATCATTGACGTGATGCCACACGAGACGGAAAGTAAACCTTTGGCCACAGACAATCACAGTCCAGGAGTCATCCTCGGCACCAACGCAAGTGACAAGGATGTAGCACAAGAAGAGCTGGCCGGGGTAAGCCACATCAACTCACGGCACCAATTGAGTTACCCAGGATGCTGATGAATACAAGGTTTACTACTGCGATGATATCGCCTGGGGTGGCTTATGCACTTACCTCCGAAAACCTATTGGCGGCGGGCCAGATAACTGCACTACCATCGGCGAGCGTGCGTCGTCCATCGGTCCAGACCCTGGGATCTATTGCATATTCTACACGTGCGGGGTTCCCTTCCATGTGTAAGAGAAAGCACTTTTTGGTTCTTACTTTACTGACATCTCCACCAGGAATTCTGTCTGCGACTCCATTGCTTCGGATCTATCGGACCAGCTCACTCTGTCCTTTCCAGGCAGCGATGACCTAACCCATACTGCGAAGGGAGATTATAACGACAATCTTAGGTCGTACCATTGTTTCAAGGAGGAAGTCTCATTTGAGCATGATGGTCCAATGTCTATCGCTGCGGAGGATGGGGCTTGAGATGGGAACAGAATGGGAGCAGAGGTGCCGACTGGGGAGGTAGAAGGGATACATATGTGCATATGCGTGACGGGAGGTTGAACGTGAGGATAATAAAACATGTAAATACCTAACAGAAGTCAGTCATGATGGCACGATACGTACACCGTACATGGGTTTGCACAGACATCGATATTCGAAGAAGGCAAACACGATATTCAGCCCAATTCACGGAGTACGGTGATACTTCAATGCACAACCCGCCGCATGAAGCATCGGTGAGCATGATTTTGGCAAAGGTTGACGAGATTTCGGAGTCGGCTTCCTACAGGTCTGGAGAATGTTTCCACCGGCTTTGTGATCCGTCAACCGCATCATGTTGCCTGAACATACATAGTTCAAATCAGAGTTCTCCGCTCTTTACTTCCGGGGCTACACAGAGCTAGGCTTGGGCACTGTGTGTATGGAGTATCGGCGTTTTTGACTACATGCTGTTGGGTACGAGAAGTGCTCCGGATAAAGTCAGTTGGCGAAGGCAGAGAATTGACCTGGGTGAGGAGCTGCATCATCCTATTGAGAAACCCTTTGTCCATCGAAATCATCGTGATAGCTCCTATTGTGTACTTGAGGAGGTGTAGAATTAGATCAAGCTTGATTTGGTATTGTTAATGGAAGGATAGCAATATCGTGAGGTTTTTTGAGATAGCGGGATGGTGTACTAGCTATGCATGTTACTGCCGAACACCAAGGCTGATAGCTACGTGCAGATAAACCTCGAAGCAGATGAATGAAGTACACCCGAGCCTTGTCCTTCGAATGAATACATCATAATCTCTGCGTTCAATCTCCGCGCAAAGCGGCGATTCTCTGAGATGTACGACTGCACATAGTTTAGATACTTCCGCTCAAATCTTACGTTTGACATGTGATAGTAGACAAGGCGATTTGCATAACGTGATGCATACAAACCTCGTATTGGAATGACAGGTTCAATATGTGTGGATCGGAAAAGTGGTCATCATCGACCAG
The DNA here is from genome assembly GCA_011058905.1 of Curvularia kusanoi. NCBI lineage: Eukaryota > Fungi > Ascomycota > Dothideomycetes > Pleosporales > Pleosporaceae > Curvularia > Curvularia kusanoi. The sequence goes on from SWKU01000003.1 coordinate 878,029, forward strand.
GGGTAGGTCTGTGGCTCTCAGCATGCTCGACCGGCCTGGAAGACCGACAGACAAGTGTCTGTGGAGCCTTCTGTTGGAGCTCCTGGTTGTTACAACCGTATGTTGCTGATACTGGGATGCGATTGTGGTAGAAAAAAAGGGCATTCAACCTGTTGTAAGCTAAGCAACCGACCGCATCATCGATTTTGATATTCTCCACATTTTAATCTATCAAGCCAGTCGGTAGGACTCCTCTAGCCATCCTTACCCAGTTCTGCATCCTGCCAAGTGGCTGCTGGAGGTGGAAACACTTGGCTCCGCGGAGCTGATAAGATGCACCGGTCTGATGTACAGAGGTAGGTAGAAGTTGATCGGAAATCGCTCCAGCAGTGGATCTGTAGCGGCGCATGCTCCATAAGCACTATACCGCATGGTGTCTAGCAATTTCCTATCCGTAAGACTGGCGCTTCGTCGTGTTTTCCTAGAGGTCGAACAAGATGCAATCAACGAGCGATTTGCACAATGCTTTGCAGATATTCACAGGGTTCAAAACTGCCCTCAGCTGAGAAAAGATAATGCTAGGTACCATGATTGGATTTCATATCAGATGCCATGGCGAGATGTATCGATAACTTGCATGATATTAGCATAATCGAAGCCGCCTGCGAGTGGTACAGTAAGTCTGTTCTATAGCCTCCTTGGTGGTGAGACTCCATCACGCAGAGTCACTTGTATCATCTTCCCAAAGTGGTGTTGCGTAACTTTGACATGAGCCAACACCGTGCAACGAAACGTGATACAACATGCTTTTGAAATGGAGCTGACCCCCGTTGAACTTATGTCATTCTTGACATTTGGGTTCTTCGACTCCGCATTGAGTCCAGAATCGTTGAGAGCCACCACGGCTCAAAGAGCCGGTGCGAGATACGGCTCTACGCAGCGGCCCGAACCTGGTCTACCCTGCCGTTGGCCTGCGTCAAAACTTCCCGTACTTTCATGAAACAGCGGTTCTCGCGATTCATTTGCAGCGCCAATATGCCGGGCTTATGATGGAATTCTTACAAGATGTCCATATATAAAAGGTTGGACCCGTACACCTGTCGCGCGGACAATTCTCAGATGTCTCGACGGACTATTTCTGATTTCCGTGGTACCTAAACCCCATCCAGCCTCTAAGATATTTGGATTCCTCTACTATCGCCCACTCCTTGGACGGACACAACCATATACCAATGCGCCGCTTGAAATTACTTCGTCGTCGAACCAAAAGAACTTTCTATCTGTCTACTGTTACCTGCCCATGTGATAGTTGTCAACGAACACAGCCGTCCCACCGTAAGACGGATATGTTGGTGCCGTAGACACATTGTCGTATGCAGCGTACGTTGCTGACCCGCCCGGCGGAGCATATTGTGTCGGTGCATATACCGCCATGCTGGGATCGACGGCATGATGCAGTTGGCCTACATGCGCACTTCCCATCTTCCAAATACCACTCACGTCGAGGTTGTGTCGCCTTAACACGATCTCGAAGGTACTGGCAGCAACCTGATAAGCTCGTGAGGCTACTGGATCTTGCAGGACCTGCAACCACCAGACCGCTTTCTTGACATATTGTATGAGAGTCATACCATCTTGCGATATCGACGCAGGGTACGACAAGCCTAACAAGAACACCGAAACAGCTTGCATGATATGGTGAACAATACACCACCAAGGGCCTTGGTCGTATATGAACTGGGCACTGGGCTCTTCGGGCAGGAAATCCACGATCGTCTTCGCCGCCTCGATGCAAGTGTTACCCAGCCGGCGAGCAAAGGTCACCTCGTTGCCTTCTCTCGACACGTGTCTCCGGGGAATAAGGCAAAGCCGTCCAAGTAGCATCCTGGCGCTACAAAGTTGGAACCCAAGTAGCATGCGCTCACGTGAGTACACCATACTAGTGTTCGCAACGGGAATTTGGAAATTGAAATCTCGGGGAAGAGCCAGCACCCATTGATCAAGGCGTTGATCCAACTGGGCCATGTCGCTTTGAATATCTGCCGGAGACCTGACAGTGGTCGATGGGTTGTAAAGAGACGTTAGTATGCTCTGAGTAATGATCGACAGCTGAACTGAAGCCTTGAAGTAGGAACCAGAATTCGCCTCCATTAGCCCAAAGCCCACAGGTGTGCGAGGTGACTCGATAGGTCCCTGCGGCCATCCGTGGGAAGCAGACGCAAACGATGTTGAGCTCTTCTTACGCACCCTATAAGCAGCCTCTGCTTGATCCGAGATATGGTCCTCGATCACCGGCATTGGTAAGGGGACAGAACAACAAGAATCAACGATGATGCTCGGTCGACCGGTGATGATACTGAGTGTCCGTTCCAGCGAATAAAGACTCCACCAGGTACGAACTAATGTCTCTCGTTTGGCTGCCGTGGCAGATGGGTCTTCGTTACGAACATGAAGCCCGAGAGTGTAGGCGAATCGAAGGGCTACGCCGATCATTGTCCAGGCACTGTAACTTCGTCAGCAATACCCAGGATATTAATGTGGTGCGACGAACCGACTGACTTGTCCAACCGACAGCCAGTAAAATGCAAGAAGACCCAGGCTCTGGATCTGAGGCACGTCGGAATGGATCGTCATTATTGTATCATTCAGTCCAAATGCCCTGGCTCGTGCCTGGTATATGAGATGATCACGTTCATCCGCCTCCCATTTGGCCTTGGACAAATGCGAGTACTTGGCGCCAATCGCAAACACAAAGTTAAGGATTGCCTGCCATTTTGGACTGAGGCGCGGTGCGTTACCGTTCGCAAGTGCTTTGAAGTACTTCCGAAACTGATCTTCAAAGGTCTTTCGCGGCAAAATCGGAAAAGAGTCGTGCACTTTGCTCATGTAGCAATCCAAAAGACGCTCTGCTGTCTCCATTGGTGGTAGGTCGTAGGGATCGACAAAAAAGTCGACATCCACGCTGTCACTGTCGGTCCAGAAGCTGTAGGAGCTTATTTGCTCATTGCTTAGACCAAGCGCGTACGAGTCTCTCCGCTGGAAGGGGCCGCCTGCTTCCTCATCCGCTCGATCAGGCTGTGCTAAGGCAGCAGCTCGCAACCATTGAACTTCGGAATTTTTCCCCACAAAACCAGTCGCTCGGGCTCTATCGTTCACATGCAAATCTTCGTCGAGCAGATCAAGTGACGCTGTGTCGAGTTCATCTTGGTGGCTCGGAACACCTATTTCGCGATCTTCTTGCGAGCCATTGGCGTCTGTGTCAGGAACAGAAGCTGCTGACGGATGACGAGCCTCTGATATCTCCTCTTCAACCTATCTGAGGATCAGCAAACAACGCGGACGTTCACACATAGTCAGGCACACTCACAGCTTCCAAAAGCTCCATGATTCTGGCATTGTCCTCGGCGGTAGCGGAGGATCGAAGGCCTTTCAACAAGCCTGCCATCTGCTGACAGCGCTCGGTGACACTGACGGGACGATTAGGCAGACACAAAAGACAGCAATTGATTCCGAACTTACATCTTCAGCCTGTCTTTGCGAGGCATGATGTAAACACACTCACGACTCGTCGTCGCGCAATGCTTGCACTGCGGCCTCTCCCCGGTACATTTGATCTTGTGAGACCGACACTAGATGGTGGGTGGCTTTGTTAGCTAATTTACCGTCAAATTTAGATTATTCATCTTCTTGTCAAGACCATTCATTGCGCTGTCGCCGTCTTTTTTATCGAGGAATCGTAACATACAGCTGTACACGCACGCGGAACCCGGCGTCTATCTTTCGCTGCGCTTTGACCTTGCCCCGATCTCTGCAATCGAGGGATGGCGACTTTTCTCTGCACAGGAGGCATCATCGCGATCTTCGGCGGATATATCGATGTTGAAGTCATGTGCATTAAAGACATCGACGTGGAGGACTTCACGCCCTTCCTAATAGAAGCCGTGCGAGGTGAGTCAACAATGATTTGCCAGTTTGTGAACTGAGAAGACTTCGGAATATCACTGGCGGATGGCTTCAAGTGAGGTGTAGGCTTGGACCTACGTATGCGAGCCTAGTAGTGCGCGGGAGCGAACATCGATGACCGGCAGGTCTTGAGATTCGAACGATTCTCTAGGGCCGCCCAGACATTTCAGTGAACATGTCCATTCTGCTGAGGGAACCCTCAAGCAACCAGTCGAGAATGGGAGATCTTGTCCGAACCAATCAGCAAGTGAGGCGCGTTTCTACCTGCTTTTGGAACAGGCTCTGCATGTGGTCCACCTGCTTTCGAGCGCCCCCACCCCCTGCTGGGATCCTTTGCGCCATTGTCAGCCCTTCCGCCAACTGATATGCAACCTTATCCTTGATCCGTCTAACACCAGCTCTGGCCCGCTAGTGCAGCCTTGACGATACCTGGCATTCCGCCAGATTTACGACGTCAGTATGATGCAGGAAGACCAACGCTCTCTGAATGAATGCCAAAGAGGCCGTGATGCATTAGGGTTTGCACTGAAGAAGGTCTATGTCTGCCAAATCGTTCAGTTCCACCGCCCACGAGCCATCCAAAGGACGCTGAATGCGCTACCCCTGCATGTCTGTACTGGCAGACGGTCAGATGCAAGGACGGATCAACAGTACCCGCGCCTTCTCTGACACCAAGATCTTATATGGGTCACTATTGACCTTTTTACCAGGCGCGACCGGGCGCGCAATGGTCGCACGAGTCGGCAATATCAGATGCTGTGAGGACGACACAGACGCGTTTCGACGAAGGCTAAGTGCTGATGTACTGGCAGAAGGCCGTTGTGCGGATCGTGCAACGTAAGTGACGCGCATTCATGTGATGCAGCAACACACTATGTCAATGGCTCATTGAGGATCGCAGCAGATCTGCTCTCGACAAGGGGGGCAACCATCGGCGCAGTTTATCAGTCCGCAGCAGCATGGAACCTCACACATTTCCTATAAATATTCTATATAGTGATGACAGAGTGCCGTTGCTTGATACCACCGCCATTATGAGGGAAGCAACATACGTATCACCAAAATTGTGGAGAGTTCTCTAGAATTGGCAAATAGTGACCACTCCTCCCTCATGATTATTGTGCAAACTGCTTGGAACTTGACGATTCGGGTATCCAGCCTGCAGGTACCGTTTGTGAAGCCAGCGGTACGATATACGGCATGGTCAGCAAATAACAGCACAATTCGCCAGTCCGGCATGCTATCTACCTCAATCCGGATGTCGCATCGCTTTCTGTGGGTCGATTCCGACCAAGCACTTATGCGTAAGCGTCAGACTGCAATTAGGTGATTGGATGGAGTTCAAGTCCGACACTGCCGAGAACTGGTGCGTGACAGGAGGCGGGAAAAATTCCCTCTGAATCATAAACCCTGATTGGCGGGATGCTACTTCCTTCGCCTGTCGCAGACGCAGAAGCCACGGTAGCACAGACTCTGGAGCAACAGATAGACGTGACAACTGCAGGCCATCTTCGCGAACCGAATGATTATACGCCTCCCATCGAAATGGCTGTGCTGCTGCCGAAGAGGATTTCTCCCCCGCTCTTGCAGTCACTGTTCTTGGAAGATGGTTCAAGATGGCTTGTGTGCTACACTCGGGGGAAATATCCTGCCAATCATTGCATGAGGTCTCAAGAGCGCCACATCTGTGCAAAAGTAATGCAATGTACAGCCATCAGACATGTTTGTGAGCATCACGGAGCCAGTGAATGGAAGACACGTAAAAGCTCAAGTGCAGAAACAACACTCAGTTACACTCAGCACCACGAGATTCTGCTGGGGTAACGCTTGCTGCGTCCTCCATGTGCATCATTGCTGTTACCTCGATTATAGAAAAGTAGCACTGATATCGATCTGTGAATCTTTGTCACAAAGCGGACATATACTCCGAAAAAATCATCACGCTGACTGCAGAGACCATAAAACTCAATTCGGAATTCGCTACCGACCCGACTTGTGTTGCGTGAGTCTGACATTCAGAAGCAAACACAGGAGAGAGTTGTATTTGGTATGCTCAGCAGCAGCCACGCAACACTGTCACAGCCTTTACCAGGCAACGCTCGCGACATAACCTTGACGCGCAAACACAAGTCGTGCCGAGGAAGTCGATGCGCCATTGCTACAACGCACAGTAACGTGTGGCATGCAATTCACCTGGCGCTCCAGGGAAAAGTAAGCATACGGGCATCTCCGCAGTGCTCATGCCCAATGTCTTGGGACAGTCTCCTATTCTGCGAAGCACACTACACATTGGGATATCCATTTCGGACCAGCTAACTCAGTAACAGGTCCAGCCGGCTTACACAACAGGGTGAGTGTCAATTCTGCAGACTGACCGCAGTTCCCGAGCATTCCTGCGACATTTGCTATGCAGCAATATCACAGTGATTTCATAGGCTCATCCGATACGTGCCAGTCTTTGCCTGTTTCTTCCGGCATTGGGTGCCTTGCTCCGCAAATAAAGCTGGTAGTCTGATGCCTCTCTGTCGTTTGGCGTAGAGCGGTACTTCGAACGCATGAGCAACGTACAATGTACGTCTTGTCAACCAGAATTGCCAGGTTAGCATCTTCGATCTGCTACCGTAACCGTAAAATTGAACACTAAATTTCGCAGTACGAAGTGGTGCATAGTAAGACATTCAGATCGCTATTCATTCGCATTCGGATCTGCAGGCCCGCAGCTGAGATCTGGAACCTCAGCTGCTTGGATTCTCTCCCGCGCCTTGCATCAAGCTTTGACTGACTAAGATTGGAACCAATTTAAACTTTGAAGCTGCAGGATCATACCAAAGCCGGACTTTGGTTGCGCCAATAGGATTATTTCCACGTTTTCCGTCGCTTAAATGTGTACCGATTGTGCCGACGATTGATCACGTGTTATCTGCAATGTTCGGATCGTGGAGTCGATCAGTCAGCCCGGAGGGAAGGCCGAGCATGACTTGATCGCATCGCAGGTGTCGGTGCAGGATGCCGTTTGTGACAGTTTTAGATGTGGGGCAACGCAACGCACTGCGGGAACGGATTTATGGCTTCTCTGAAGTGAATACGAGGACCCTGCAGCTTTTCGTCTGCTTTTTTCAATATTCGGCACTTGAGTCCATACCTCAGAGCGGAGTTCAGCCTCGAAAAAAAGTAGCTTAGTTAAGTCACTATACAAAATGCCAAATTCAGCAGTGCAGGGATCAATCCCCAACATCTCCAACATCTCCAACGTAGTCCAATAGTTGAGTGTCAGCGTTCCTGGATCAACAATGCTGCTCCACTTCAAATCGGTCAGCGCTGCCAGTGTTGCTTTCCCCGACAGACGGCTTACGCATGGATCTGCAACCAGCCGAAGGCTCCTACTAGTCAGCAGCAAGCAAATATATGGAGACTGCATGCGTTCACCGTCTACTGAGCTCCACCAGCTCTGACTAGCTGACTAGCACCTCGAGCATCTATTTGAGAAGAACGAGAGAGCAAACATAGCTTACAGACTGTGTAGCCATATTGAGAGCCTTCAAGCGCGTCTGGGCCACACCAATACCTCCAGAGTTTTGGTTGGCTATCCGTGCTGCATTATGCAAAGTGACCGTCCATACATGGCAAGACGCAGCACGAAGATCTGACGCTATCACTATCTGCGAGCCCCACAAGCGGGATCTCATCGGTAGATCGAACGGCGAGCTTTGTTCTGACGCTCGGTCTGGTGATCTGTTTATCTATACCACATTCATATGCAGCCACCTACACGTACGCAACTCCAGCTTCGAGGCATAATGTGGATCGGGATAAAATCTGTCAGCGAAGTCTGCTTTCCGATCTCATCGAGAGATTTTCTAGATGTCCCAAACAGGCCAGGAGTGTTTGAGTGATCCACAACTGATCTCGGAAACTTACCTCGTAACGGTAAAGTGTGCACTGCAAATATTCGAGCATAATGCACGTAATATGCCTGCCCGAATCATCTGTTAAAGCCAAGGATATCCTCAAGATTTCGATTATCGTCTCTATACAGTGTGACTTGTCCTTCTCCACTATATATTGAAGAGCAGCATGATCATGACCGTGCCTCGCGTCTACCCATGCAGAGGGAATGAAGGTGCAGAATGAAGGGCGGAGTACTCCACCAGAGGGAGATTGTCGACAGCAAGAGACTTCGCACTCTACACAGAAGTGTCCCTTCCAGTCCCTCTCCAAAGTCTCTTCCAAAGTCTTTCCTGTGAGGCGCCTTTCATATTTCTGAGGCAAGATGCGAACTCTAGAACTGGGCCATGTTACATTTCTGCAGACGCCGTAACACCTGGTAGCATTGCCATAGACATGTCGCTGGCCTACCTTGACTCTACCCAAATTTCAGATGAACAGATACCACCTAAGCAAGGTGTGCAACGTGTGTATCGAGAAGAAAACGGAGTTCACCGCAAAAGATGGGAACGGGCACGGCTCTGTTCGCCATGTGTACTACCATGACAAACATTCCAAACATTTGATAGGAATTAGTCCTAGTGGTCGTCATGGCGTCTTGTCAGCTTCGATGAGACACTTGGAATATGCAAAGAGCCACTTCGACCGAGTAGCTTCAACGGTGGTTGTACTAGTCTAAGTCAACACATTGTTCCACAAGTTGACTATACGTCCAGCTGATTCAGCTCAATTCTTGCTCTTTAGCAATTGAATACAGCAAAAGCTTCCAGTATTTTATCGCAGCTGGTAAACGCCGTAGAAGTGAAGGACCACTGCCACACGCCTACTGGACTTGATCTTCGACTATTTTCTTGGGCCAGGAACCAAAGCGATCATTTCGGAACACATGTAACTACTGCAACGGTCTTGGCAGTGACACTGGGTAGACCTGAATTGGCGGATGTCGGGTTGAACAGCGAATGATGGTAGATACGACATTATTTTTGGCTACATTCATGAAATTTTGGTGACGTGTGAAGCCTACGATGTCCATTCCAGTCCACACATTCATCCGACGTGATGATTGTAGTTCTAATAATGTGAACTGCCGGCGACAGATTAGCCAGCATGCGTCATTTGCAAAACTGATCATCTCCTTGTTTTTGTGAAGTACGAAGTTTCCATATTGATCGGTTTTATGCGAATAACATTTGCATCTCCTGTTCACCCACTGAAGTGTCCTGAGTTGTTGCGTACCAGTGAGCACTTCTGTCCAGTGCTCAACCTTGGTAAAACATCTTGATTTGTCGATTGTTTCATTCGGTTTGTCGGAATTGATCGGGCGTAAGTGAGGGTGACGATCGACAATGATATCAGATACGATTTTACCAAGCGGTTCCACTTGCTTTTGCAGTGCTTGGAACATGTCTCTCATCTTACAGACCTTCCTGTTGAGATTCCACACATCATTTCCTAGATCGAATTCTGAGGAAGGCTTGGCGATTGTGGATGGTTCACTGCATTGTTCAGATGGTACAGCACCTTTCCAACTCCGAGTGGCCACTTGGCATAATGCAAGATACTGGAGGCCTTCGAGCTGATTGGAGCAGACTTCACAAGAGTCATAGCTTTCAAGATGGCTACACACTTAGTTGGTCACCTGTCCCTGATGCTCTCTCTTAGTTGAATCCTTCAGAATTGTCAAGTGGGCTGACACGGTGCTGTAGGTATGACTGTAGATCTTTTGTGAAGTGATCAATGGCTTCGAGTGGAGACTCTGAATTCGACTGATAGGCAGCAAATAGTAAGAAGGACCATCAAACTGTGTGGTCATCTGAAGTGCGAAGGACGTCAGTAGGCGTCTTATATGGCGCCGAGCGTCTACTCGAAAAGAGGCCGGCCATTGAGGTATGGTGGCTCAGGTCTTGGCAAGAGTCTTCCCGGCGAAGTGAATGGCGACGTGAATGCAAGAGGGATATAGAGTTCAATAGACAGCACAGGTGACTCAGCCGAGCAGCTTCCAGATACAATCGATGTAGCAGCTGAGTAAACCTCATTAAAACTCGGGAAAGCTGAGTATCATGACGAGATGTGGTCACTGCGGGCACCAGTGCTGGTTGCGATTGAATGGAGTGGACCGCAATCAATGCCAGATCTGCCGTCAGTTGATGTCAAGGCGTCTTTTGAGCTCTCGGCATCATCTGAGAATACTATCACCTGATTCGTCAAGTCAAGATAGGCCGAAATATTATTGGAGCTGTGATGTTGGGTTCTACAATAGACAGTGAATTCTCTCAATATCAGACCACAGACCACGAATTATCAAAAGTATCTATAGCACCTTACCAGCTCCGAATGGCCACTTGATAATGTAGGATACTGAAGACCTTCTAGCTGATTGGTGCAGACTTCTCAAAAGTTGTAGCTTTCACGATGGCTACGCATCTAATTGGTTTTCTAGCCCTTATGCGCTCTTCTAGTTGAATCCTTCAGAGTTGTCGAGTGGCCACTCGGAGCTGGCAAGGTGCTGTACAATCATCGCTGAGGGCTACCGCCACTTCCAGACATACACGCACTGTTTCACAACCAAGCTAATCAGCGCTCAAAGCTATGAAATAGTCGTTTGGCGAAAATGCACATGAACACTGATCGTTTACGTCCGAAAGACCTGTTTGTGCTCACACGAGAACCACAAGCGCGACGTATCCATCGGTCCTGCAATGCCTTGGAGAGAAGCACTGGTAGTTCTCACATGCCTTGACCTCACCGGACGCGCTTCAGACCTTGCACGGGGCCAATGTCAGGAATCCTGTGAGGTGTTGGCTCACGTCAAGCAGGTACTATGCGTTTGGAATTTGACTACGTGTCAGTCCCCCAACCTACCTTGTGGTCTTCATCCATGGCCTCTGCTAGTCAATCCCGCCCTTTGTGGGCTTGCACACCAGCTCGTCCTTCACTATTGTTATGTGCGGCTAGCCTGCAGCTGCCCATGAATCTCGCATCCGTGTCGTTCTTGTCAGGCTACCGTTGCACACTTAGCTATTTTACAATACAGCAACTCACAATTGGCCAGTACTTTTTTCACTGTAAGTGGATGTACAGCGTTGTTTCCATTGAATTCTGACACCTTCGAGCGGCAGTCACGTTCGAGGCAGCAGTCACGTTCAAGACAGCTGCCTTGGGCGAAAGTGGGGCCGTCTCCTGTGCGCGCTAGTCGGCCTTGGCGCGATCGCGCCCATAAATTCTCTCCTCCCCTCGTCCTCCTCTTTCTCTCCTCATCTAAGTGCAAGGGCTTTACGCTTACCAGTGAAGATTCGTCTGAGGTAGCGTTTTTGCTAGTTGAAAACTACAACTATGACCGCTCCAACTGGTCTTCGGATCGGTTGGGAATTTTTGTATCCCATCTACTGCTGTCAGTACTTTTTCATTGATTTCCGTGGCACGCCACGAGATTGAGGAAGAAGACTCACCTGCCAACGTCGCTGCGCCTTCGATGCTGGCTACTGCCGGTTTGCACAGAGAACAAGATCACCGCGATCAAAGGGACGGACGCGAGACTCCGCTGTCGCAGTGCCGCGCTGGATGTCGAAAATCGTCACGCGTAGGATCGCGCGCGCAGGATCGCAGACGCCGCGCTGCTACACTCTCCGTCACCACTTGCGCCTCGCTGTCTGGTACACGTCGGCGACGAATAGCCGCATAAAGGCGCTACGCGTTGGATGCGACGTGTGCGGAAAACGACAATGCCCACGCAGAGTTGTTGCGCGACACTGCATCCATCCGCACGCAATCAAACAACAGTACGGCACTTGGGACAAGTGTTCCCCTCTACAAGGGCATGTTGCAAAGTCAGCGGAAGCACTCAACCGTCCCCGATAGCACCCCTGACGACCGGTCTGGTCTATTATCGTCAGCATGTCGAATGCGCCCAACGCCCGACGCCTACGAACCTCGCGATCTCCGCAGCGCCTGCGACACCCTGCCAGCCCGTCGAGTGCGAAAACAGTCAGTGATAAGCCACACCAACCGCTTGACGCTTGTCAGGGATTAGGAACAATTGTGCATCCACACGAAGCATATGACGGTCGTCTCGGTCTTAATAAGCCGCTCACTCCTCGCTGTGTATGATAATGGCAGAAAGTGAACCGGATATGACCCGTTCCAAGCACAAGGTGGTGAAAGCAGATCGGTCTCGATGGAGGGACAGGCCTTGACACAGGTCTCGTTACCCATGGCTGCATCCCTGAGCTGATCAGACCCGGAATACACGTGGAGGCCTGCGTTTGAGCTCTGCAAAGGATCCGGTTCATTCTGGTGCCGCCGAAATTACCAGTTATGTCCAGTGCCAGTGCCAGTGCAGGTGCTCGATCTCCACTACATATGTACATCGCTTGCGTAGCAGTGCTTCCAAGCAACGGCATTGACGCGATGGCGGGGATCTGTCTCGACTCATCCGTGGCCTTAATTCATACCCAACCTGGGACATGAGAAGAATCAACATGATCGTACGATATCGATGATAACGGATGTTGTTGATCATAAAGATCGGTAATCACAGGTGTCGATGACTATAGACGCCGCGGTCGCAGTTACCGCTGTCAATAATTATGCATCTGTATCACGGACGCAGGGTTCGAGGAATCGTATAAACCCACACGCAGGGCACTTACCAATTGAGTCAGGCAGATCTGACAGATCAGTGAGGCGAACTTCGTGGTTGAGCCGTAGCTTTCCTTATACGACCTCAACACACGGGACAGGCGGCACTTAGGGCACTGAGCGAAAGGTTTGTTGCATGCGAGACATAACGTGCGTAACCGTGCGATCGTGAGATTTCCCTTCCGTTACCGGTGAAGATGTAGCCCTTGGGTTGCTTCTACTGGATCATACGGTTATAATAAACTTTGAATGGTACAGGGCCCAGATAGAGCCGATTTGACAAACAGACAATCCCGTGTGCGCAACCTCCAAACCCTGCTGCATTCAAAGTGGAGATCAATACATCATACCAGGTCCTTGTTCGACATTGCTATAGCAATTTGCGCAAGGTTCATTCTTGAGTGGCTTCAGAATCACTAGCTGAGTGTTGGCTTGTCTGCCCTGGCTTCTACCAGGCTTCTACTGCACGCCATAATCAAAGTTTCCAACTTGTCAGCCGCGAGAATTATCTACTGTCAGAGGAACCGTATACTAAAGATTGGTACAAGCCTTACATACACGTCGGGACCGGCGCCCTCAGGTCAATATTGGCCGCGTTACGACCGACAAAAGTAGCAGCAGGTTACCCGAAACCTCAGGGTCCTTACACTCGTTTGACATGAGGATCACACTCTGTAGCTCTATTTCCGCTTCTTTAAAATTATTGCAGAATTGGATCGAAACGCAATACCAGCGTGACAATCAAAGATCTCGATGCACCATCGCAAAGACACTCTCCTGCCCATTCCTCCAGCAGAGGGCTAGGGGAATCCAAAGGCAAAATTATGGGGTCCAAATACGCAGCCTATGTAAGGTGCGTTTCAGACGAGTACAATATGTTTTACGCCCGCTTTTGACAAAGTAAGTTTCGGGCACGTGTTGCTCACGGCAATGATGCGCGTCAGGGTCAGGGCACCGACTCTAGCGTAGTCACGCTCCCGCGAACTCCTGCCCACACCACCACTGCCGTTTGATCGCCCCAAGGCTAGCAATACACCAAATGCCTCAGCTGCCGTTTGCTGAACCACGAGTGTCAATTTCGGTGGACATCGGCATCATGGTGATGACGATGCATTTGCGGCAGATGACAAGCGCGTGTCTTTACAGCCTTCAACCGGTTCCTGTCAGAAGCTGCACCTAAGCTTGTGACATGCGACGCCACAGCCCTGAATCGTGCCTCAGCCAAGTTCAGGACCGAAGGACTAGCCTTACAAGGCCGTCGCAGCGACTGCTACGACTACTCCGCTAGGGCTATAGCTGCGACATTATACCTCTTCGGTACCTACCGCCACGGGCATCACACTGACCCCTTCGGCTCTCCACCAATCACGCCGACGTAGCGACATGGATCCTTTCCTGTTCCTGCGCGTATTCTGCGACTATTGTCACGCACATGATGGCAGCCGCTGCAAGAACGTAGTCTCGCGTGGGCGTGCTCGAACTCTCGACATCTCCGCGTTCCGCATCGGGACAGGCTGTCTGGAACCTACATTGACCTGCAGGCTAACTTTGGACGCACTGTGATCTCACCAATGGAGACAGCGTCGAGTTCATGAATCGTGCATCAGGAGTGCATTCGTGTTTCCCCTCCAGTGCTCATCTGCTATCCCCAGCCGTTATCCTCCTAGACTTGTCTAGTCTGCCGTTCATCCACACTTGCCCTGCATCTCCCTCCCCTCACATTAGGCCCATTTTCAACGGCCGTAAATCACATTGACATGGATTGAGGAGGGGTGATCTGCTGGGGGATCGCTATACTATACGTCTTTAATACTACTAATAAGTCGAGTGCGCACACTCCATTCTATCCAACCGCAATGCTCGAGAACGCTTCGCCCGCTGGCATACGGGTGAATACAATCGTGCTTGCGTTCACACTCGTTGCCGGAACAATCGTATTTCTGCGACTATTCACCAGGCTGGTGCTTACAAAAGGAGCTGGATTCGAAGATGTCTGCATCGCTTTCGCTATGGTATGTTGGCCAATCGAACTGGCTTGCTCATCGCTGACAAGAGAAGGTCTCCTCAATTGGCCTTGCGGTAGTGACTTCAGAACAGGTTATGCATGGCCTTGGACAGCATATGTATGAGCTCGATGCTGACGATATCACTATTACTCTGAAGGTAAGCATCACTGAAAACCCGCAATCTTCCCTTGATCGGATCAGTCATCTCGTACAAACTATGCTCACGACCATATGTCGACATCTGCAAACGTCTTTTTAGGCGAAAATCGAGATATTGAACGGATTCAATTGATACATTTTGACGCAGACGCAACCAGATCGATAGGCATGGCTAACTCAACGTCAGATGTTTTGGGCCAGTCTTTGGATTTATAATCTTGCGCTCACTGTCACGAAGTTATCAATACTTGTCCAATACATTCGGATCTTCCCAATCCGAAACTTTCGTTGGGCTTGCTATGCTATGCTGTGCATAGTCATTACTTGCGGCACGTGGGGCATCGTTGGTAATGTTTTCATTTGCAAGCCCATCAGCTACTTCTGGGACGAGTCTTTTAGGGGCGGCCGCTGTATGAATGAGTACATCATTTGGTTCACCACAGCTGGGTTGAACATTGGACAGGACGTGATCATCCTGTTCCTCCCTCTTCCGGTCATTCGAAGCCTTCAGATTAGCAGGAGCCAAAAGAAAGGACTCATTACTATGCTTGCTCTTGGTGCCAGGTAAGTTCAGTACCAGTATCAAGATCACTTGAAGCTCACAACCGCAGTGTCATTGTAGTCTCGACTATTCGCCTGTACACCCTAGACGATCTCGCGAACTCGAACGACCGCACATTCGACAATACCGATCAAGCCACGCTTTCCGCCGTTGAAGTCAACGTAGGGATTGTCTGCGCCTGCCTCCCAGCAATGCGCCCACTCTTTGCACTGATGATGCCCAAGTACTTCACCTCGGCTCCTGCATACACTACTGTCCCTGCCAACGACCTCGAGCGTCGTCTTGTGCATATGCGCGCAAAGTCCGTCAGCCCGGGCATCAAGACGCCGACACAGACCTTTAGGCCTGGTTCAAAATACTCTCGTGTCAGCGGCAGTCAAGTCACCCTCGCGACGCCGCCCTATGTTTCCAGCCGTTCCAGCACACACACTGCCTCTCGTGGCGCAAGCATGGCGCAGTCTCGCAGCGCCAGCATCTTTCAACCTCGCAGTGGTAGTGTCTCGCACTCACGCAATGGAAGCGCCACGCACTCGCGTAATCCAAGTGCCACACACTCTCGCAACGGCAGCACTCTCTCCGTCACCGTACCCAAAGGCATCACCGCCGGCCCTTTTCAAGGCAAAGCTCTGAACCCGCTCCGCATGTCGCCCGTCACGCCATTTGCGCCGCCCATCGCGCTGCGCCTCGGCAGCGTGTCTGAAGACAACTTCGACGACACCGCAACACTCGCGCCCAGCGTGTACAGCCGTCGCCCCAGCGAGGCAAGTATCAGCCTCACGCGGCTGCCAACAAGTAAGCGTGCGCCCCGGACGCCCGTGAGCACCAAGCCGCTGCCACTGACGCCGTTCCCCGTCACAACAAGTGGGGAGTGGTCGCATCTCACGGCGATCCCGAGACCGAAGGCGTCTGAGAAGACGCTTGTTGAGAGGATAGAGGTGGTCAAGACTGATGAGGCGTGACTGCTCAGCATATATTCGAAGTACGGATATGTGCGGTCGAATAAGTCGGTGCGGTCCGGTAAGTCAGGGCGGTCGGCGCGGTCATCGTGCTGAGATGGACCTCCACGTATACGGACACGCTTGCCTGTAGGTTGGTATGCCTTCATCCACCACACGGATGGTTTGCAGATGGGGCACTTACTGCCTGCGCTGCCGCGCTTCGTCGAGTCGCGTGCGCGCAGGTATCACGTGGGCTGGTAGACAGCACAAATGACCAGCGACCCCGTGGCGCGGTCGTAGCTGAAGCTGCCTGATCCTTGTGGTCAATGAGTGTTCTATTCGCAGGGCAAAATGGGTGACTGGAAGTATGGACGGAAGCAATGACGATACCCCAGATATGATTATCGCTTTCCTGTTTGTTGGCGTCGGTGTTGGGATATTGTACAATGTGTGGTGTGTCATTTATGGTTCCCTGTTTGTTCTTTGGGTTTGTCAACGTGGGGTAGTTAGTGGAAGTAATGCAGAGTAGACGGAGCATCAATGATGACTGTTGTGACTGAAGGAACGAAGATGCTTGTGAAACATATGAAGAATCGTCATTACAGCGTGCGGTATTCCAGCACCGATATGTACACTACGAAATGCTCCAAACGCCAAACCTTACAGAAACGCTAGCAAGGAAAATGCTCATCTGAACTTGCTCCAGATAACGGCGATGATGAGCAGCACGAGAACGGTGATGATAGCAATCGTGATAATGCGGTTCGTAGCCATCCTAAGAATCGTCAGCTCCAGCACTTCAAATAGGCATCAACCTGTCTGCGCATCAACATGCGTGACAGCCAGGCAGCACAAGTCACGCTTACCGTCTCGCCATCCCCCGCAGTGTCTTGATGCTCCTATCCGTGTAGCTCTCCGACTCCAGCAGCCTCGTTCTTGTGTTCTCGATAGTCTCGCGTTGACGGTGCAGGTCGCCCAGGGTACTCGCGCCAATCTGCTCGGTCTCAAGGGCTATCCGCTGACTCTCGCGCAGGCGGTTGGAGCTGCGGTTCAGACGGTCAGTGCCAGACAGTAGCTGCTGGCGCTGCTCGAGCTGGGCATCGCCCTGCTCCGGGTCGTCTGTGTAGCGGTTGCCGAACAGCTTGGCCTTGTCGTTGGTGTACTGCTGCAGCTTGCGCTTGGCGTCGTCGAGGTCCGACTCGAAGTTGCGGAACTTGGCGTTGTATTTGCTCTTGAGATTGACGGGGATGTTGGACTTCTCCAGGCGCATCTGGCCGATCTGTGCAGCGCTGCTGTTAGTATTGGGCTCTGCGGTTCGCGCAATATGGCACTG
Source organism: Curvularia kusanoi (assembly GCA_011058905.1). Taxonomy (NCBI): domain Eukaryota; kingdom Fungi; phylum Ascomycota; class Dothideomycetes; order Pleosporales; family Pleosporaceae; genus Curvularia; species Curvularia kusanoi. The sequence continues at coordinate 895,552 of SWKU01000003.1, forward strand.
CTGCTGCAGCAGCTGTTCGTTCTCGACGTACCAGCTCGTCGGCCTCCTCCAGCGCCCGTTCTGCCCGGCTGATGGCTGCTTTGCGCGGCTCGCCTGTCGTCTCCTTGATCTGCTCGATTTGCTGCGATAGGTCGGCTTGCACCAGCTTCAGCTCGGCCTCATAGCCGCCAAAGCGCTCGGTACCGGCCTCTGCGTCGATGAGGTTGGACATAATCGCGATTCTGATGGAAATTGACTTTGATTGTGGAATTCACTGGTATACTGCGAGGGTGCGGCGGCGTGACTGTGAGAAGTGTTGTCGCTGTTGACTTGCGGAGTCCGCCAGGGCAGACCAGGCCGCCAATGTTGCCGCGGACCGCATTACGCACTTGCCAAGGTCAGGGTTGTCCCTGCCCGCAGGTGTCCCTGCCGCATCACGTGGGCCATCTTCTCCATTAGGCCCGCCTATACAAACCGAGATGCAGGTCTCTATCCTAGATCTACTACGCTGCTCACAGTGCACAGTGCTGCGCTGATTGTATTCGCTGGATGACTTCCCATATACGATTCCTTGGCTGAATCGCTACCTACGACCAGCTTTCTCAAGTGTCAGCACTCTCATCACGTCGCCCACCCGCCGTCATGATGAGACTTGAACCACAAATTGCTGTTTCACGACTAATGCCCGATTACAGCAATATCGTTCTTGTGACATCTTCTTTCTCTCATCTGTTCCTAAGTATCACTTGACCTTACATGGACACATATTCAACAGCACAAAACCCAGCGACGAATCCCCATCAAACTCAAAGGCACTGGGAACCCTTCAACTGCTGCCTCCGCGGGGGCGCATTCTGAGGCATCTTTGGTGTTTCGCGTGCGTCGAGAGATGGCTCCTTCGAGATCACATACAACACGGCCAGACGCATAGAATTCGGCCTTATACTAGCTGAAACAGAGTTCGCTTGCGAGTCAATGACATCAACACTTCCGTTCTTTGCAGCCATGCGCTCTCCTTGAGATCTGCTGGCTTCCTGCCATTTACCTGCGCCCATATTCTTAGTGTGTTTGTATAATCGCCACTCGCGGCTTGCGTTGCTAGAAACATTGCAAAACATGGACCGAAAACGTATAGCGATCGTCGGTAGCGGTATCTCCGGCATCAGCGCGCTCTGGACTCTCCGCAATGCCGGCCACGAAGTCCATCTCTTTGAGGCAGCAGATCGGTTGGGTGGCCACACCAATACAGTGACCTGGAAACACAATGGGCTTGAGACACCCGTCGATACCGGCTTCATTGTTCTCAACACAGCGACCTATCGTACGTGAGGGCGAATCTGTCGAGGTTGGTCACTAACTATAGTCTAGCAAACTTCATCCGGTTTCTGAAGGCTATCAATGTCAAGACGGATATGTCGGAGATGACTTTCGGTATCTCGAGAGACGCTGGCGCATTCGAGTGGTCAGGCACATCACTAGGTGCACTCTTTGCGCAAACCTCCAACATCCTCAAGCCTACCTTCTGGCGCATGTTATTTGATATTGTTCGCTTCAATCAATTCGCTCTGGATCTACTGGCGATACCTCCAGGGTCAGCCGCTGCGAGCAAAGCTAATGAGGAGAGCATTGGACAGTATTTGGAGAGAAATGGCTACTCGGACGCGTTTCGAGACGATTACCTGATCCCCATGACGGCATGTGTCTGGAGCACTGGAGCCGACAAATGTGCTCTGGAATTCCCGGCTCTTACCCTTATCAGGTTCATGTGGAACCACCATTTACTGACTACGGTGAACGAGCGACCTCCCTGGTTGACTGTGCATCGTGGAGCGAAGAACTACATCGATGTTGTCATGCAGGAGTGCAAAGACGTACACCTGCATCTCAGCACATCAGTGTCATCGCTTCAGCGAAAAGATGGCCGTGTCAGGCTCGTCCTTGACAGTAAATCCGGCCGCACGGAAGAGACGTTCGACTCTGTAATACTCGCCTGCCACGGCGATCAAGCACGCACTATTCTTGGTCCATCCGCAACGCTTGAAGAGAGCGACATCCTCAACGCTTTTGAAACGACACCTAATACTGCCTATTTACACTCCGACCTCAGTCTGATGCCCAAGCGCCGCGCTGCTTGGTCGGCATGGAACTACTTGACCACCTCTTCCGCAGCACCCTCATCCGCTAATCCCTCTGGAGCTTTGCAAACAGTCAGCTTGACATACAACATGAACATTCTGCAGCACATCCCAGTCGACAAGTTCGACAACGTCCTCGTCACGCTCAATCCTGAGAGACGTCCGGATCCCGCACTGACGCAGGCCCAGTATGAGTACCGCCATCCCCTGTACAACAGCAAGATGGTGGCCGCGCAGGAGGAACTGCATCGCATACAAGGCAAAAATGGAGTCTGGTATGCGGGCGCATGGACGGGGTATGGTTTCCACGAAGACGGGTTCAGCAGCGGTATGAGGGTCGGGCTGCGGTTAGGTGGCAGTGTGCCATGGGAGGCTCAGGACGCAAAGTTCAGCCGGGGAATGAAGCCAACGTTAGACTGGAGAGACTTTGTTGTCAGATCCGTTGTGGTTGTCATGCAGCTCTGGATCACAGTACTGGAGCGCGTAGCTGGCGTCACGCGGCAAAGCATAACGTCCACTGGAAATGGTGCTGTAAATGGCAAGTCAAAAGCCGCGTAGATTACTCATTACAAGACCACCCGAGAATTTCTACTTCCTGCCCGGAAATTCTGCGACAACTTTGCCAATTGGCTCCCTCTTGATCAACCTCTCCAGCCAGTCCTTAACCGCAGTGTACTCACTGAGGTTCACTTTCCCCTCAAATCCTCCCTCCAGCATGACCTGCCACGGCACGAAAGCCAGATCCGCGTACGTGAACTTTCCACCCACCAACCACGGCCCATCAGTGCCCTTCTCCTGGCTGCGCAGATGCTTATCTAGCACCCCAGTGACGCGCTCAATTTCACGGTAGTACCTCTCCTTAGCTGACTCAATCTGCTCAGAGTGGTACTTGGTGAACCACACAGCCTGCCCATAGTAGGGGCCCTGACCGCTGACCTGGAAGAACAGCCACTGCTTCACAAGATACGCCTCGTTGGTCCCCGGTGCGAAGCTCAGCTTGCGCTCGGTGTCGTAGGTCTCAGCCAGGTACTCAAGAATGGCGCCGGATTCCCATAGTGTGAGGTTTGTGTTGGGGTCATGGATCGCGGGCATGCGGCCATTGGGATTGATGGCAAGGAAATCGGGTTGCTTAAGCTCGGAGAATTGCGTGTCGATGAGCTTGTAGGGGATGTTGAGTTCCTCGCAGAGCATGCGCACCTTGGGCGGGTTGGGGCCGTGCTTGCCGTAGATGGTGATGGGCTGGAGGGAGGAGGTTGTGGAAGGCATTTTGGAAGAGCGTTCGAGGTATTCCGTGAGAGAGATAGCTCGTGTTCTAATGAAAGGTAGTTTGTGTCGAGGCAGGAGTGTTCTTGTGCGTTTGTCTGTCCTTCAAAGCAGCATGATATCCCATCTCATATATACCCAGCGCACCTTCTGGAATCTACTATCTCCACGCTCCTTCCCCTCACGCGCTCCCACCGCCAGTCCCACCTCGCACCCTCCGATACCGAGCATCGTCATAACTTAATAATTCGCGCCTCAAAACGGCAGCTCGACCAACCGGCAGTCTAACCCCAAGTCGTATTACATCTCTCACGTCAGCCAATCACAGCCCACATGACGCGCTGTGTCGTCCGCACTAGGCAATGTATCGTCTACCTATACATTACTGTGGAGCCGCATAATGTCGCTCAGGCCATCGTATCTGCTGCGTGTCTCACTAGTGTAACGTGGTGTTTATAAGCTGGTGTTGCCAGGCTTACAAAGCGGGTGACCGGCGCGGAATGTCGGGTCCTCGATTCATCCGCGCGGCGTCCGGGCCCTGTTGGATACGACAATTGGAATAGCGTCGAGGGCAAAACCTCAAGTACAGCACGCTGCGCCTTGCAAGCTCATAGCAAGAATCTTGCACAATTCATGAAAGCTGAACTGACATTAGTACTCAAGTTGGAGTCCTTCAATGCTGACTGGCGCAGATTGAACAGGTCTACAACTCTTTGGGTGGCTACACAAATCGATGGTCTCATTGACCATTCGCTCTGCTCTTGAAAACTACTTCAAGAAATTCGAATATCCCGTTGGGGTGGGGAGGCCCAGCAGGGTACAATCGATGAAGTTTGAGTGTGAGCGCAGTGGGATTGGTCTCGAAACCATGATCGATGATGCCCTTGGTGTTGGCAAGTCCATCTTCAACAGAGGAATGAGCAGTCGAACATACCCTCTGGGCCCAGATCTCTTCAATACTATTCAAGCTAGCAGCAGGAAAGCAAAAATTACAGCAAAACTCTTCGGGTCTCATCAATCTTACAGCAAGAGGTCAGAGAAGCAAAAAGAACAGCTGATATCTCTCACTGTACTATAAGTGTAGAATTCTCACCAGCTGCTGAAAACCCCTCGTTTCGATCAAGTCTTATTTTATGCTTGAGAGACTTTGGTTTTATCAGGATTCGAACCGGCGACATTTGCGAGCCGCCGGTATATCAACCGGACCCACTGGGCCACCATTTCAGATGACCTAGATTTTAATGAATAAACTGCTAATTTTTGAGTACTTATAGACGATGCAAAACACTCTATATATGGTGCAGATGAAGAGCTGGACCTTCGATACACAGTACACAGGTATTGATATGTCCAACAGCCTGCCTGCTTTCACTTGCCTTCCTGAGTGAAAGAGTACTGACAGCAGTAGATGGGATACAAGAAATTCCCCAGCCGATCCGAAGACCAGCTGGAGCGGTCATATCTGTAGCTGTAGCTTTTGACTAGCAAGAACGCTACCTTTGACGAATTTTGACTTGTAAGCATAAAGCCCTTGCACTTAGATGAGAGAAAGAGGAGGACGAGGGGAGGAGAGAATTTATGGGTGCACGTCTATACAATACTCGTGATCGATGATAGACTGCACTCATCACAACAAGCAAACCGAGACTCTCACTATCCAATATCTCTATGAGAAATACCTTTCATTCGTCCCTAGTTGGAAAGCGATACATACTATCTTACGAAGCATTCTGCCAAATACACATGCTCAACAGTCATCATTCGTTATCAATCACATACTCCAATACAGCAAAGCATGCCTTCAGTCCCTCTGCAGAGTCACCTTCGAGGTATCCTTTCCCTTCTTTCCTCAAACCCCTACCACGTCCTCCTCGGTAAGCTCATCCCCAACCTGCCTCCCTCAACCTCCTCCTTGGTCTTCTCCTCGACTCCAACCCTAACATCTTTACCTTGTAATCCTAACTCAAGGCTTCCCATACTAGAACCTGAGCTCATTACCTCCTCCACTGCCCTTCGCAGCGCCCTCTCACGTCTGCGCCTCTTACATACAAGGATCTTTAGTACAGCAAAAGCGAACAGCACAATAGCCAGGATGATGCCCAGGCACACCGCTGCGATCACTGCCGGCGAGATTACAGTGCTAGTTGAGGATAGAGGAGATACCGAGGGCGCAGCAGGGACACTTGATGGTGTAGTTGCGATCGTGTGATTTGAGATCTCAGCGGGGACGTAAGTCTCATTTGTGAAAATGTCCGATGCGGGAGTGGGTGTGGGCCAGGACGATGCATCGGTCACCAGACTCGGTTGGGATGTGCTCGATCTATCTTCAAGCTGGGGCTGGGAGGGTATGAGTTCTACTTGGCTTCAGGGCGAACATGTGGGGTCACTTACCAAGCTACGCATTTCGATGACCTCATCTCCGGTGGTCTTGATGCCATATACGGTCCAGACACTATTGGAGAAGAGCATGATAGATGGAATGTAAGCTGAGATAGTGGAGCGCATGGTCTCGTCGACTTGCTCAGTATGATGTTGCGGTGGCTCGGGAAGCAGAGACAGTGGGCGTAATATATGTTCGGTGGTGGAGGCTGGAAAACAAACAAGCTCGAAACGTCTTGCATGGGGTGGTGCAGCCATCTGCTGTGTACCGATACTAATTTTTGAGTTCAGAGGGACGACCCGTGTTCACTCGTAGCGAGTCTGCTGTTCGTTCAAAGCACGCACGGGAAAGCTGCAAAGGGTGTAGCCTCGAATCAATAGTCGAACGACAACAAGCTCATTGCATCGCTGAAAAATATGAAGTTCATTACATGTGTCTCTGAAGTTGAAGTTCTGGATGACCATGAGACAAGGTCGCCTCTAACGCATGCACCTCATCTGCGGTGTGACCTCACTATGCAGACTGGCAAAAGCAAATAACCGTTTCGCCTGGCGACGGTAGTCAACAAACAATGATCCGGCCCCACTCTACCAGCTTTCAACGGCTTTGTTTCCAGATCGCCGATATATCTCCGGATATCTCAAGATGCAGCCAGATTTGTGCTCGCATTCGACAGATTCAAAGGGTATGCCACAATCTCCGGCAATTTGTAGTTGCTCCCAGGATGACACAGATTGCATCGAAGACCATCGTAAGGTGCGCCTAGCAGGCAACTCAGATAGCTGGTGGGCTCAGTCGGGTTATTTGCTGTGACTGCAACTTCGCCTCCAGTAATCGTCTGTTGACCCCTGTCATCCAAAATACATTAGCATGTTGTCACCTAAGACGGAACCAAGGTAATCAGCACTCACCCAGCTCCTCTTCCCTCCCTGAAAAGTTGCAGCACAAAGCTAAGCTCTGCCCTTCTAGGCCCGAGGGCATCATAGGGACGCATGGCGAACTTCACCCTATCACCTTCACCACTACAAGCTGCAAGATCATCTGGCAGGGTGCCATTCGTGAATTCGGTGTGACAGTGGACGTTCTGACCGGGCATCTTTACGTCGAAGTCGATAGTAGAAGGAAAGGAATAACCGCCAGACCATTCACCATCGCCGGGGAGTCCAGAGTAGCGGGTCATCATGTGCAGCTGCATGCTTGAAATGCGCCAATTCTCGGTAGCGGCACGGAAGGGCAGTATAAGAGCTGGTAGAGCAACCGCTGGCCTGGCGATAGAGGCGAAGAGGAGAGCTGCAAAATATATGAGAAGCATTGTGTTTGCTGTTGTAACCAACGATCAACAGTTCTGGCGGTAGATAGATGTAAGAGTTGTGGATCGAGGTTAGAGAGGGACCAGGTACTAATAAATAGAAGGTAGGAGTGAGCCGGCCCTGCCAAATGTGGGAGAGGCAGCACCTTGCCAGTTCCAAGAAGACTTCAGCCAGGGTGCTTCATGCCTGATCGACGCTGTCTAGGTGAACACACAATCCTTTGAGTTGGCGACGCGGTCAATTCAGTTGTGTGCTCTCCGTACTGTTTCAACCTTGATCCCTCCCAGAGAACTCAATTGCTACTTGAAGCTGGCAAGACGCTGTGAGAAGCAACGCGATACCGATTCTGTCACCGTCTCTCGTTTTGTTGAGGAGAAATAGTCTCGTTCACTATATTTTCTTAAGTGTGGTCCGTTGTGACACCATCATTGTAGTACGAATAGTAAGAGGCATGACACGAACTGATAGCTGGGATCGAAGAGCCTCGAATGCACCGCACGACTTGGGAATGTCCTTTCAGCGTCCTTCAATCATCGTCTTAAGCGCTAACTATAGCAGCACTGTGATTTATATTAAGCGATCTTGACGTCGCAGGAGCAGTTGCACCAATGACGCTATCAGTTCTTTGCCTTCCAAAACGCCCTGTAAGTGGTATCTGTACCCATTAAAACACAAAAATAGCTCAATACTCAACGACCTTTGAACGTCCCATTCAGGCAACAACCTGCATTGAACCTCTCAGGCAGCAGCACTGACACGTCCCCTAACGGCAAGCGCAACCTTTGCCATGTCTTTGAGGTTCCACTCGTCCTTGGATGTTTTGCTTTTAGGGATATGCTCACCGCTATTGATAACATGAACCTTCATCTTAGGATGGAACTTCAGACCCGTCAAAAGTTTCGGTGTTATCAGGAAGTATTGGCTGGTACGCTCCTGGCAGGCAATGTCGACCATACGCTCATGCACCATGCGCTCGTTGCGTGGATCCATTCCCTGATTGATCTCGTCGACGACACGGAAAGGTGCCTGCGCAAGGTCTTGAAGAGCCATCAAGTAGAAAATTGTCGATACGGCTCGCTCACCACCGGACTGCCGGTTGGCATTCAGGATAGACATAGACTCGCCGTCTCTGCAATTGTATTAGTAGAAGTAAAATCTCATGTTATTGAGCTTACCGGAAGCGGACGGAGATCTGGATTGACCAGGCGTTGAAGTCGTCTTCATCTTTGTAGACTGAAACTTCTCCCGCGCAGCCGATCTGCTCAAAGTTATGGGCGAATGCAGCGCTGATCTTGTCCATGAGTTCGTCCAACTGTTCCACGAACGGCCCTTTGATCTCGGCAATCTTGCCCTGGGCGTCTTGTAAGGCTGTCGCATGCCTTTCCAAAGAATCCTGCGTCTTGCGAATCTGCGCTTCACGATTCTCGTAGGTCTTAACGACGGAACCGTCTCCCGCAGACATCATTTCAAGCCTAGCGTTCACTGATTGAATCTCATCATCAAGTTCTGCGACAGATTGAAGATCTTTGTACGAGACAATGATCTGGTTCTCCTCTTGTGTGCAGCTGTGGATCATTTGCTGCACGGTCTGATGTTCAGCCCTGATGTTTGCTTTCATGTTGTTCCTGACGATAGTTAATTCCTCAAACTGCACCTGTCTTGCGCGCAAGCGTTCAAGGACTTGTTTGTTTTCTTTTTCAAATGCCCTGGCTTCTGACGCAGCCTCGATAAGCCGGATCTCGGCTTCGATAACGTTCTCGTGGAGGCGTCGGAACTCTGTCACAGATTTCTACGTTTGTCAGTAACGTTATGACGATAGTGACAGAAGCCCGTACAGCGTATTCGAGAGTGAGGCTAGCAACTCTCAGCGACGAGTTTCGTGACTGAGCCTTGATCTCACGGATGCGGTTGCTTGTTTGCGAGTTTAGGTCAAGATACTGCTGTAAGTTGGCCTTTTCGTTATCTACGGTCTGTCAGCATAAGTGTAGAGGGGAGAAATGGTGCTTTGCAATACCAATCATGCGCGGGAGTGCTTCCCACTCTGCCCTGGCTTTTTGTATCTGCTTTTCCTCCCGAGCAAGTTCGTCCTGTTCTGTTAGCAGTGTCTCAGATCATCTGACGCATGAGACCTACTCTTTGATCTTTCACAGTTTGGACATCGGTCACGAGCGTTGTGTGCTCAGCTTTGGCTGCATTGTGCTCTGCGACCATCTCCTGACCCTCGCGATCAAGATCACGCAGTTGCTCATCTAGTTGCACTTTCTCGTCCGAGTTGACTGGCTGGTCTACGAAGAACTGTGCTCGCTTGAGAAGATTTACAGCAGTGGATGATACGCCGTACTCTCTCCGAGTGGTAATCCTGTACGCTTCCCTGCCACTAACCCATGCCTGAATTGGGCTATTCGATGCAGCTGCATGCTGCTGCTCGTTGATGGCCTTTGAGGCAAACGCGATCCTGTTGAGTTTCACGTTGTCACAAAGCATTGCAATGACTGGATCAGGCCCCGTTACATAGTCGCGGAGATAGCCTTCGAATCCGAACTGTGCTAGGTTCGAGCTATGCACGGGAGCCGGAAAAGCTGAAAGTGGTTTTGGTGATGTCCTGAGATAGATGCCGTGTAAACCGAGCTCATTCTTGTGCGTCATTTTATGAAGTAGAAGCCTCTGATCATCGTTGTTTGTGCATGTGATGGCAACAGCATCACCCAACCGTATCTGGCTCTCTACAGCATCCGCATATTTAGAATCGATCAGCGAACATGTCAAGATTGGGGGCCCATGTACATCGCCCTTTAGAGGTAGTTGCGATTTGTTCGCTTCAAACCATTCCCAGGCCTTGGCAGTTTCTGGAGAGACCCTCTGAAGCAGGCTGGTCTGTTTGCCGCTTTGTGTGTCAAGACGATCTCGTTGAACCTTAATCGCAGATCTCCGATTCCTCCAATCCTGGATCTGAGCTTGAATGGACAGCATGCTGTTTCGTAATTCACCTATCCGACGTTCACCCAATGTTGTCTCTTGGCGCAGCTCCTCCTTCCGCCGGCGAAAAGACTCCTGGTCGTAGTCAATGGGCTGTTCCTGCCGCTTTCGCTCTAGATCTGCAATCTTCTTTGTGACGCGAGCAATGTCTTGTTGACGACCTTGTTTGTCTCGCATCTCACCTGAGACCTGCGCTTGGAATTCTTCGACATTCTTGTTTTCCAAGCTGATAGCTTGAGCCTTCTTCTCTACCTGCTGCTTGATCATGTTCATCATCTGCTTGCGTCGTTGAACAACTTGGTTGACCTGGTCCTGGTAGGTCTGTGCAGCTACTCCAGCTTCTCTGATAGGCTCAACCTCTTCATTCAATTTTGCCAACTCTTCTTTTGCGGCCTCGCAATCCTGCTTTACTCGCTCAAACTCCTGTTTGTGTATCCTCAGCTCAATGATTGGGCGGACTTTCCCGAGAGCTGCTGCTTTCGTCGCAAGCTCTTGACGCTGGTTCCATCTCTCCACGTCGCCTCGTGTAGTGTTCTGCAGGGCCTCAAGCTTTTTGAGGTGCTCCTCGTCGTTGTGCCGCTTGATCTCAAGTTCTTTCTCTTCTTCACGTAAGACTTTGAGTTGATCGTGCCACTCACTCATGTGAGCCGGAGCCGCAGCACCGAGGGTAGCTCTTAGTCGCTCAGTGTCTTTCATTTTCGCGAACTCCACAACCCGATCCTGAGGCAAGAACTGACAAAGGTTGTCAATCTGAATGGAGAACCGCTTGCACATCTCCATAACCGCACTTTTGGTGGAATGCTTCCCGTTAATGAAGAACACGGTCTTGTTGTCCTCTTTGCGCAAAATTCGTGTGACTACAGGATTTGCCCGCTCGCCCTCCGCTTTAGCCAGCTCGATCTCTATCTCGGCTTCTGACGCGCCATGCTTGACAAACGCACTCAACTCTTTCGCTCTGCCCAAGTGTTCCGATGACCATCCAAGTCCCAGACATATTGCACAAACGAGGGTGCTCTTTCCTGTACCATTTGGTCCAATGATCATGTTCAAACTAGGCCCTAGATGGAACTCGGCGGCAGTATAGGTGACGAAATTCTTGAGTTTGACTCGTACGATCGAGCCTGGCTGGAAGACATCTTCAGTAAATACGCCGACGTTCGAGTAGTTGTGGACGGCATTCGACGAGGCGGGACTGTCGGACGCGTCGCGAGCGTAACGAGCGCGTTTGTTGCTGACGGATACTGGTGTGGGAGGTTCTGAGTCGGACGAGTCTTCCGGCGCTTCTGGCGAGGATCTCTTTCGCCCATTCCGCGCAAGCCCAGGCATGATCGCGGCGTATGTGTGTGGGTTACGCAACTAAGTGCTGTTGTAGGTATTGCGGGCAGGGTACCTGCCTCACTAGTCTGACGCTACGAAGATCGCACGTGATAGCGCGAAGGCGCGTCAAGTGGGGAAATACTCAGTAATCGTAAGCAATCTGTCGACCATCTTGCTATGTCATAGTCGTATCAAAATCTACTAATACATAACATTATCAAAAAAAGAGGAGACACAAGTTTACCTCTGACCCACAATCATTCTTTGCAGCAACGCCAAATACTAACCCCGTGCAACCATGGTACTTAACCGACCGCTTCCCTTAAGTCGTTTCTCATCACAGTCTCAATACAAGTATGTTTCAAATGATTTCTGTCATGCTCAGACTGGTATACCATCAGCAACGCAAGAGGCTACCGCGGTCGAACACGGTCTGGTGTGGCCGAGCTTAGAAGATAGTCCCGAAATTCTCATCCACAGCGCTGAGAGGCTTGCGTGGACTCGAGGAGTTGCCATTATCGTCGGCGGTCTTCTTGTGTCGGAAAGTGACTGCGTAAGGTCAGTGATACACGTCCATGAAGAAGAAGGCGAAAACTTGCATCCGACGAAAAGTCCCTTGTTCATCTTCTCGTCACGCTCCGCCATAGCTTCCAACGCGGCCTGCTTGTCATGAACTTCCTTGTATTTGGCCATGTCGGCTTCGTTGCCAAAGTCGTCGAAATATCCCGCATCGGTATCGCTGTCGAGTTCTGGAACGAAAGGCGCCTTCTGCTCCCTCAACGCTGTCCAATCCACTTCTGCGAAGTATTGGTGTGCATGGATTTCTGAAATGCCATGAAAACGAGTCGATTTCGAAGCGACGAGACGAATGATAAGATCCCAAGTACGCTTCGACAAAAAGTATGATGGATCCTCGTAGACGGGCTTGCGCAGTACCTTCTTCCACTGTTTCAAGTTCTGCCAGGTCTCGTCCACAGTAGCACCAGCGAAGGGTGGATACCCAGCCAACGCCTCGAAAAGCATGCACCCTAGACTCCAGTAGTCTACTGTGAAATCGTATTCCTCTCCCTTGAGTACTTCGGGCGCCATGTAGTCAGGGCTGCCCACAATACTCTTCGCATAGTTCACATCCCGCTCGCGTAGAGATCTGTAATTGTCTCGGCGCTGGGCTGCACTCCGCTCTTCTACAGGGCGGCCAAAGGGCGATACCACGTCACTCACTGACTGTAATTTGATGCGCATTGACTCGATCTTGATTGGGGCGAGCATACCTGCCGCCAGTCCGAAGTCGGTCAGTTTGACGTGGCCAGTACTGTCGATCAGGAAATTTTCTGGTTTCAAGTCGCGATGAATGTAGCCAAGCTGGTGCAAGGAGTCAACGCATGAAAACATCTCTGCGATGTAGAAACGCGCATGGCGGTTGTGTAGTACACCGGTGTTGTTCAACAGTGTACGGAAATCGCCTCCGGGTACATATTCCTACAATGTTTAGTTCAAGCTTTCAACGAACTGGCTGGATCAGACACACCATAGCAAGATAGATGCTCTTATCGTCTTGAAAAGCATATAACAATCGGACGAGCCATTCGCTCTTCGCCGTAGTCAAGATGTCTCGTTCAGTTAGGACGTGGCGAACCTCATCTAGCTTGAACAGAAGCGTCTTGCTCATTACTTTTAGAGCGCACACTTCTTTAGTGTCCTTCTTCTGGGCCAGGAAGACCTGACCATAGCCCCCCTGGCCGACTTGTGTAAGGATTTGGAAATCGCCTTGCCTCAAACGAGTGCGTCGCTTGCGCAGATTGGCGCGCTCGCGGCCGAGGTAGTTCGTGAGAGCTTCATTGTATTTGGCTTCGGGGGTTTCGGGAGGCGCAGGACAGTTCGTCTTGAAGTCGTTCAGACGGTTCTGGCGCTTGTGTACGTACGTGAGGAGATCAAAGTAGTAGTCCAGGAAGTCTGACGATGTGTTAGCATTGCATTTATGTCAGATGGGCATACTGACATAGCTGAGTCACGTTCGCAAGTCGCTTCACAGCAGGCTTCCTGGCCTTCTCAAGGTCTTCTGCGGAGAGACGCGGTGGTGCTGGGTAGTATCGTTGCGAACCTTCAGTCTCTCGCGTACGGTACGGCTCTTGACGTGATTGGGCTGCATGTGTAAGAAAGCCGGCTTCCTTGTGTGTGCCTGGCCGAGCTCCTGGTGGCGTATTCTCTTGATTGGACTTGCGTGTCGGGCTGCCTGGCGAGAAGGATGTGGCGTCGCCCAGTGAGTTCTCCGCGTTGGCGCCAATCTTCAGCCTGCTAGGCGAGCCTGGCGTGTCTGGCTTTTGTTTGGAGGGCGAGCCCATAGTAGGGAAGAGTTTCATAGCATTCTCGAAGACGTGCGGGAGGTCAAAAGCACCTGGAGGATGATGGCTTTTACTGGGGCTGCCTAGAGGTGTCTGCCGCGGACTGATGAAGGCCTCCTGCGAGGGTGTGCCTGGGCGGTCCATCTCACCAGGGCGAGTGTGGAGCGCTGGTGGCATGGGGAGCTGAACGTCGTGTCCGTTGCTGTCTGAAGCCATTTTGCTTGTCGTATGTGCTGCGACAAGCAAACACGCAGTAGCTGCGGGGAAGGAACGATGGCCCCGATCGCTGCAGCTTCTGCGAACAAAGAGGCAGGGAACGCAGCGAGGATAGGCGTGCAGATAGAAATCTACAGACGAGGGGTTCCAAACGACTTAAGGGAGCAGAATGTGAGGTTGGGTGTGCGTTCTGGTCGTTGCTGTTGCGCGCTTGTTGGTGATCGCGGGGTGTCGTTTGTTTTGTGTTACTGTGCTCATGGCAACCAATGGGCATTCCGGGATCTAGGATGGCTTGACTTCCCATTGCGTCAACACAGCTAAATCACAACCACGTGCATTGACGTCTTGTTATTGTTGTTATTGTCGTTATGCTACTCAGATATTACTGCAACCCGAATGAAACATGCAGCCCAATTGTTCGAATGTACTTCCACAAAGCCTAACTCCAGTCAAAGTCCCAAACACAGAAAGACACCGATAAGCTTTGATAGCTACCAGGATCCAACAACAATGATATCATAGCCCCGATTTGCGACAACAATGCCGAGAGCGGAAGTTTGTAGCAAGCATGCCCATCTGCCGCCGTCCACAGATATGCATGCATGCAATTTGGTGCGATTTAGGGCTAAGAAAATTCGACCTGCCCTGCGTCCATGGTCACCTTTGCGGATCTTGCTGATACTCCCTGGCGATCAACTGCTGAAATTGCAATGCCTGCATCTGCAGTTGCGCATTACGTGCGAAGGCATAGGGTGAGGGGCTGAATCCACTTGGGCCAAAAGGATCCATCAAGTACGGTGATTGTGGTGGCTCAATGAGTTGCTTACGACACATGGGACAAGTCACCTTGTTCTTGTGTGTCTTGCACGTATCGAACTAACAGTGTCAGTAACCATGCAACCAGAGGGGGCCGAGCGATACATACCCATTGACTGATACACCACTCCCCAAAATAGTGACCACACGGAAGCTTAACAGCAACTTCTTCTTCTTCCGAGGACTCTACAGGTATTGCCGAATAGTCTTTTGCGCAAATGTCGCATGCCGGCGAAGCATCTTTCGGCAGATCATCAAGGAGCAGCTTTGGCAAGTTTGATTTCAGCTGTTGAATTTGACCGCCGGTCGTTATTCTGGGATCGTAGGCTTGTCTTATCAAACGTGACCGACTGTCCGTTCGCCGATGTCTTGTTCGAGTGAAAGGCGCCGATCGAGCTGCAGCTTCTTCTACATCGGATGATGTACCAGACTGCGTCAGATCTGCGGAGTACCTATTATAACTCCGGCGTGCGGAGGCTCGGGGAGATGAGCTGCGGTCTGAGCGATAGGCCTGTGCAATCAAGTTGCGCGGCACTCGTTGATCTGCGTCTTCGACGCTACCCAGGAACGTCTGACGGGAGACAGGTCGTTGCTGGCTCTGTTCTGATTCGAGAGGATGGTCGGAATCCGAAGGGCTGGGATGCAACGAACGTGTCTGGCCAGAATTCTCGATAACTTCGCTGTTCGTTATCTGAGGTGGACGGTTCTCACCGAAGGTCACACTCGGTGCATCGCTCCCTGGTACAACTGGTTGTGGTGGCGTCGAGTATGTAAAAGCACCCGGTGAGGCAGCCTGCTGTGTTCCGTAACTCGCTGGCAATCGTGGCACATCGAGAGTAGGCCTGCCTGGGTTGGTAAGTGTGTCTACGTGCCCACTCCGTATAGCTGGAGGAGGTCTCGGTTGGTGCGACGGAAATGGATACATCGACTGCGAATACATCGGCAGAGAAGGACCGCCATATGCTGCGTATGAGAGGTACGGACTCTGTGGGTAGTTCGAGGAAGAGTATTGGCTAGTTCTGTAATGCAATGACGGAGGCAACGACTGATTGTTTGCCTGAAAGTTAGTTTCCCATTGGTGACGGTGTGGTATCGCTGGTAACGCAGGTGGCCAGGGTCCAGATACGTCTGCTCTCTGAGCTCCTGTGCCTGTCGACATCACAAAATACTGATAAGGTATACTGAAATCAGGCGCAGCCATGAGTGATCAACAACAGATAATACACGGCAAATCCCTTCGCGTTGACGTGTTCCGATGTGAGTGGACCTGAACAGGCGATCGCCAGTTATCGATGCTTTGG
Source organism: Curvularia kusanoi (assembly GCA_011058905.1). Lineage (NCBI taxonomy): Eukaryota > Fungi > Ascomycota > Dothideomycetes > Pleosporales > Pleosporaceae > Curvularia > Curvularia kusanoi. The sequence goes on from SWKU01000003.1 coordinate 911,587, forward strand.
GGCTCAAGCTCCAAGGATGCTGTGTGTTAAGTTTGGGATCGTGGAGTCCAAGACATGAAGTTATCAAGAAGCTGCGCTTTGTGGCGAGAACTGGCCTCAACAGAGGATCAAGAAGGCAGGGAACTCGACGGGGTGGAAGCAGGACCAGTCTCCTCACTATGCGGCTGGATGCAGGAGGGGTAGGAGGTGGTTGTTCGCTGGGGTAATTCACAGACGAGGCACGGCTAGCAACGTGGAGCTGCAAGGGCAGAAGGCAAGAAGGCAAGGCCGTTTGTTGCCAGGAAATTGTTAGATTTGAGTGAATAACGCAAGCGGGGGTGAGCAACGTTGGCAGCATGTATGAACGGTGACGAAACAACGGGCAAGTCATGTGGAATCCACTACCAGCTTGCTGAGAAGAGCGCGACCAGGTGCTCCTCGCGCCACTTGTGCGGGAGTGACCACTGCAAGGAGCGGACAGCGGACCTTTGGCGGCAAGCTTGATCCGACCGACACTTGGTAGGCGTCACGAAAGCGCAGCGCCCCATTCCGCCTGCAGTCTGTCCTCGGACGCGGCGAGGCGGCTTGCCTCAAACTTACTTCACCGCTGGGACGGCGAGGGGCAGGATCACGAGCTACTGTAGCTACAACTGCCAATAGGTGAGTGACAGCGCCTCAGCGACCAGGACAGCCGCCGCCTGGCAACATCAAGATAATTTGCAAGCCAGGCAGGTGCGAGGGCAGGTTTCACATTGTGATTGCCGATATGGGAACCTGACCGATTGGAGACAATGAACATGCCGCCGAATATCGATTTAGTCAATAGTCCAAGCAGTCCTGGGGGAAGGGTCGGCCTAACGTGGTGCAACTGTGCGGACCGATGCAGCGCTGATGCAAACGAGCGAAGACAGCAAGGAGATAAAGGCGGAACCGCGCGCAGGAGGACAAACGCTCGACTTACACCGGGAGACGGATCGAACCAGACCTGGCCAAGGGACGGAAGCTGAGCCATAAATGAGCATGAGGGGCCTGAGCGGCTCGAAACATTGAGTCGCTCCCCCCAAGATGCACCTGTATACGATTGTGCAACGACTTACTTTAGGTCCTCTTGGATGCTCTCGCCGAGGAGCCCCCAGATCCCGCCTGAACTGCAGGTGTGGACATGACAATGGATGGTGGGGAATCACGTGGAGCCTGAGGAGCTCGGCAAGAATTGCTGCAAAGCTCCGACTTCTCCCGTCGCGAAGCTCTGAGCTCTCCAAAGTTTGAGGTTCTGTTTCCCATCGTCGCCGGCTTGCAGAGTTCCGCAGACATCGCACTTCGTCAATTGATACACTCCGAATTGTCAAGTGTCCACCGTCCATCTCACCACATCTCTAGCGAATCACTGCCATGTTCAGAAGCGCCCGTACACAGCTCCGGGCTGCCGAGGCCGGCTGCATGCGCTCACTGGCACATGCGAGGACCAACCCCTCCATGCTCCGCACGGCGCGTCCTCTCTCCACCGTCACACGCCAGACCATCAAGTACACGCCGTTGACCGCCCAGCGCCGCCTGTTCAGCGCAACCTCTACCATGGCCAACACCCGCACCGAGAGCGACGCCTTTGGCGAGATCCAGGTCGCCAGCGACAAGTACTGGGGCGCCCAGACCGAGCGCTCGCTGGAGAACTTCAAGATCAACCAGCCCCAGGACCGCATGCCGCCCCCTATTGTGCGCGCTTTCGGAATCCTCAAGGGCGCTGCTGCCACTGTCAACATGAAGTTTGGGCTGGGTGCGTGAGGAATAGGCGCTGCTGCAGCTGCAGCAGAGAGCCAGGTCACCAAGCGCAGTCAGTCATGGACTAACATTTGCCAGACCCCAAGCTTGGAAAGGCCATTCAGCAGGCCGCTGAGGAGGTTGCTTCCCTCAAGCTCATCGACCACTTCCCCCTCGTTGTCTGGCAGACCGGTTCCGGCACCCAGTCGAACATGAATGCCAACGAAGTCATCTCGAACCGCGCTATTGAGATCCTCGGCGGCACCATGGGCTCCAAGAAGCCTGTCCACCCCAACGATCACGTCAACATGTCCGCGTCCTCCAACGACACTTTCCCCACCGTCATGCACATCGCTGCCGTTCTCGACTTCGAGGAGTCGCTCCTCCCCGCCCTCACCAGCTTGCGCGATGCCCTCAAGAAGAAGAGCGAGCAGTGGGAGAAGCTCATCAAGATCGGCCGCACACACTTGCAGGATGCCACACCCCTCACTCTTGGTCAGGAGTTCTCTGGCTACGTCACACAGCTCGACTATGGCATTGAGCGCGTCAAGTCCTCCCTTCCCCGTCTTAGGATGCTTGCTCAGGGAGGTACCGCTGTCGGCACTGGCATCAACACCTTCAAGGGCTTTGCTGAGGATATCGCTTCTGAGGTCACCAAGATGACTGGCCACGAGTTCGTTACTGCCCCCAACAAGTTCGAGGCTCTCGCTGCTCACGATGCTATTGTTGAGGCCCACGGCCAGCTCAACACCCTCGCCGCCTCCCTCTTCAAGATCGCCCAGGACATCCGCTTCCTCGGCTCCGGTCCCCGATGCGGTCTCGGTGAGCTCAAGCTCCCTGAGAACGAGCCTGGTTCCTCCATCATGCCTGGCAAAGTCAACCCCACACAGTGCGAGTCTTTGACTATGGTCTGCACCCAGGTCTTTGGCAACCACGCCGCTACCACCTTCGCTGGGTCTCAGGGTAACTTCGAGCTGAACGTCTTCAAGCCTGTCATGATCCGCAACTTGCTGCACAGCTCGCGCCTGTTGGCTGACGGCATGAGGAGTTTCGAGAAGAACCTTGTCGCAGGCCTTGAGGCCGACGAGCAGCGCATCGGTTCGCTTCTGACTGAGTCGTAAGTACCCTGCTTCCTTTCCACTCCCCAAGTCTCAGGATATCGAATTATCCTGAGTCATGGTCCCACGGTCCCTGCCCTGCATCTGAACATACCGAGCCAAGGTTCGGCAGTATAACGCCATACCGCATCATGCTTTTAAGAACATCTACTGATTCATCATAATAGACTCATGCTTGTCACCTGCCTGAACCCCGTCATCGGTTACGACGCCGCATCCAAGACTGCCAAGCACGCACATAAGAACGGCCTGACCCTCAAGGAGGCCGCCATGGAGCTCAAGGTCATCAGCTCGGAGGACTTCGACAAGCACGTCCGCCCTGAGCTCATGATTGCGCCCAAGGAAGCCAAGCTCTAGATGGAACGAGAACATGGAAAAGTGAAGCATCTCTGTATATCTCTGTAATATGAAGCGAATTGAGTGCTGCATAGGCACACTATACAAAATTTTGCCCAGGAAGACTGCAATCATTGTGACCATGTTCATGTTTTTGCGGACGTGATTGTATTCAGAGGCTGAATTCAGTTTCCGGTACAGCACCTCGTCGACTTCGATGTAACACTTGATAGATTGTAGCAAAGGCAATCTGGTCAGAAAACTTCAGGCGTCTTGATCGTATTCCTCAGAACAGATACAGCACCTTGCCAGCTCCAAGTGGTCACTTGACATGATGCAAGAGAAGGCCTTGGAGGCTGATTGGGGCAGACTTCTAAAAGGTTATAGCTTTTAAATTAGCTACGCACTCAAATCGGTCCTCTATCCCTGGTGCTCTCTCCAAGGTGAATCTTTCGTAATTGTCAAGTGGCCACTCGGAGCTGGCAAGGTGCTGTCGTTCTGCAGGGTGACTGCATATGCTATTGGTACTACTAAGTATTTACTCCTCTACCTGATGGTTCTCGCCTCACAGACTTCACTTGCAATGAACCTGGTATGTGCAATGCCCTCTTCGTATTCAAGTATTGCTATGTAGTTGAAGCTCCACGATGTGATGCCATAAACGCCTTGAGCTCCATTATCAATGGTTTTTGTGCCCACCTTGGGTATGTGAAGTGTACCCTCTGGGACTGGAATCCATAAAGCCTCACTAAATGGCTACGTTCCGTCATAAATCCTGCTCTTGTTGGTCAGATCATTCGCCGTGTCAAATTCACCAGGATCGACCGAAACCCCAGAATATGGGCGCAGATCAAACCGTATTATCAAATTCCCGTAAATTCGAAAGATAAATCAAGAATTGGTGTAAGATGGTGAGAAGAACTTCGTGATAAGAAGCAGCAAGACACTTCAACCGCTCCTTCGAAAGCGCTTAACGCCACCCATAGCATCGCGGAAGATATCGAATCCGCTCTCGAGCATCTTCTTCCTCTCCAGCAGGAATGCACGCTGAGCAGTGGTCTCTGGCGGCTCCCCTGCGATGAACTCGACCTGCTCATCGCTCATAGCGGCAACGACCATAGGGCTAAGCAGCTTGGAGGGTAGAGGGGCAATCATGCAGCGCTCGACGACTTGCTTGGTAATGGCGCGGATGAAGTATTTGAGTTCATCAGCATAGTAGGCGTTCTGGCTCTCGAGTGCCTCTTCAGCTGCGAATGTCATCATGTTCCGCTCGACTGCTTTGGCCATGATCTGCGAGAAGATATCTGCATCGAATTGTTGCATTGTTTGAACGCCGCCTTCTGCCGTCACGTGGGTGGTAGTGGCTGCACTGCGGGCTGATGCCGTAAGGGATGCGTATTTCTTGTTGCGCTTCTTCTGCAGACTGTCGGAGTAGCAGTGATCGTATGTGCTGCACAGTGTCAGCAAGAGTCGGTGAATGGAGAGATACATGCAAACCTTGGGTGCCGACCATGGTCTTCGATGAGCTTGTGAAACTCTTCGCGGGCACAAGTCAAAGTTTCTTTAAGCGCTGAAGTAATCAGAAGGTCCTCGAGTGGCTTCTTGAATTCTGTCGGGGCTGCGTGCTCAAGGACGTGATGGACGAATTCTTTACAGGCCTCCCATACTTTGTTGATGTGGTAGAAAGCAATCTCCTTCCAAGGATCGGACTGCTGCCAGAAGAGAAAGCTTGTCACTTCAGGGTTGACACTGCCAGGGAGTTCCACACCACGACAATGAACGATGGTGTCTTTCACCCAAGTCATGGTATCATCGTACGACATGCTGCTCGGAGACGGAAGGCCATCAGTCAGGTCTTTGGCGTTACCAGAGCTTTGCTTGGGCTTTTGCTTCTTCTTAGGTGTCTCTGACGCCTTCTTGCTGCTAGTTACTCCATCAAGCTTGCCCTCAGTTTTGGAGCTATCATTGGTGCTGTCAACTTGGCTGTTCGAGCTCGGCTCTTTGGACTTGTCCTTGTCTTCTTCGTTCTCGAAGATGAAAGCATGGCCGCGAAGGCGCATAAGCTCAGCAAACTCATGGTTGAGATTCTGGACTACGGCGCGGAACCTACGAATGTTGATACCGGAGTCAACTGAGTTGCCCAAGTCGACTTCCTCGAAAAACTCGTCTTGGTAATGACCGTCGACAGCGGAAGAGATCGTGTGGTTGATAAGTGTCGCAATCTTCATGAGTACCATCCTCTGTTCAGCTGGGGTTTCGCGTTTATCTCCGAGTTTGAGGAGCTGCGCATTGGTTGCGTCGAGCTTCGCCTGCATTTCCTGTTGTAAAGCTGGCAGCTCCCGTGTGAGATGAAGAAGTAAGAGTTTGCTGAGGCGTCTACAGAGAGCTTCGACACCTACCATCTCTCGTGACAGGCTTCTGAAAGGTCCCTGGTCGAAGAAGGCCTCCTCTTCATCGTTGCGCTGCTTTGCTGTATGCTTCCCGGAGCTGGGGTTCTTGATCATGTGCCATCCTCGCTCCAGAAAAACCTCTTTGTTCTGGGCAAGATCAGACCATTGCTGCTCATCTTCAGGCTGGATGCAGTCAGGTTTCGTGATAATACCTAACGTACGAGAACCTTTCTGGTCGATCTCCTTAAACATTGCGAGGATGCATTGATTAGCAGCATCATTTCGCGCGCTGACTACAGCAAGGATGATGGTGCGAGGATTCATCATATACTCTCCGACAATCTCGTGGATTAGCTTCTTATCTGAATCTGTGGCTTGCTTGGTAGGCGCTTGGATAAGACCCGGAAGGTCTACCAACGTCCTAAATGTCTGCGTCAGTATTTCCTCAGCTCTCTTTGAGATGGGGACTTACAACTGAGGTCGATCTGGTCCACAGATTGTGATGCTCAAGACGTCTCGAGTAAAAGCCTTGCTGGTTCCAAGTTTTCCAAGACCCATCTCATGAGTGGCGATATCAATGACATCGGGCAGCTTATGAATGTTAGTCAAAACGTGAGTGAACGCCGAGAGCTTTCTCTTCTCATTCTCCGTGCGGTTCTTGTCAGCAACTATCCTCACGGTAACCGTAGTTCTCGTCTCGCGTCGAAGGATGATCTCAGTCGCGAAACGAGTGCAGAGATTGGCTTTGCGAGGGAAAGGGATCTCGGTGATAGCCTCGAGCAGTGAGCTCTTGCCAGATGATTGGTCACCGCATACGACAAGCTGCGGTAGCTCGATCGTGCCCTGAAGACCTGTGCGTCGCAACTTGTCAACTACATCGAGCAGACGGCGTTCGTCTTTGGATTGTAGCTTAGTAAGAGCCTCCGTAGAGAGTCCGTCGACCCCAGCTACGTCTTCGTCCTCTTCTCCTGGATGAGGACGCTTGTGAGTGGTGTTCCTCACCATGGCGTTACCTTGATGTAGAGATGGGGAAGGTAGTGTGGGAAGGAAGAGGAAAAGAAAGGAATGTGGGAGAGGGTATGGTCGTTCGGAGCGTGACGAGATAAGTAAATAGAGTACGTATACTTACTGGCCCGGCCACGTCACGAGATTAAATACCCCAACCGCCAGTGACGTGGTCGACGGCAAAGTAAAGGGTTGAAGCGATGTTGAGGTGAAGTCAGGTCGCTCACTTGATACGGAGAGTTTGTGGCAGAGGCCAGTAGATGTTTCTTCTGATTATGGGCCATTGAGCGCTCAGCTTCGAGTCCTGCCCAAAGACAATATAACATCCAAAGTGCGCATCAGCACATTCGTTCAGGGCTGGCTGCCACGAAAGTCAGTCATGAGTTCCATGTCACTCGGAAATCTCTCAAGATTGTGAGGTTGTAATTGAACCATAGTCTAAGATACTGGACAGACCGCTAAACGACAAAGCTTCTATGAAAGAAACAGCACAGAACGAGCTTACAGTTTCGCTTCAGCTCCACCAGCACTCGCCCTCAAATGATCCCAGTCCTCCATTGTGAACACCACATACCCTCTATCCTCCTTGACCAGTCCCGAGTGAGCAGCGAGCGCCGCGGGATGCCAGTACAGAGTGTCGTACTCGATGTCCTGTTGCCCTTTCTCCGCCGCCTCTTTGTCTGCTCGCTCTTGCAGCTTGCGCAGATCAATGCCATCATTCCGCAGTGGCACTTTGTTCTGCTTGTTGTTGTGCATGCTAGTCTGGTACTTGAGCACCCTCAAGAAGACAGGAACCGCGTACTTGGGTAGCTTCTTTTGCGCATGTTTCAGCAAGCCCTGGAAATCGAATGACTCTGTGATGTTGATTGCTGCACATCCAGCACGTCCATCATGCCCTGGTACTTCGACGCCATAGACGTTGGCCTCGCTGACGCCGGGGAAAGAGCCCAGTGCTTCAGCAACCTCGGCTGTTGAGACATTCTCGCTCTTCCACCGGAATGTGTCGCCCAGTCTGTCCATGAAGAACCAGCGCCCGTCTGTGTCGCGACGCAGCGCATCGCCAGTGCGGTAGTAGAGGTCACCCTTCTTGAAGACATTGCGCTCAAAGCGCTTTTCTGTTGCCTCGGGGTTGTTGTAGTAGCCGACGAACGCAGACTCGTGGGGCATCTGAACAAAGATCTCGCTGCCCTCCTCATACGCCTTGCGTTTGCAGAAACCGGTCTTCGGGTCGCGGATGAGCTCACCAGTCACGATATCGACAGCGACAGGGACATAGGTGTTATGGGTGCGCCAGCGCTCAATCAGGCCTTGATGTCCAACTGAAGTAGCAGTAAAGGGACCACGAGAGCCGTTGAACAGCGCCATAACGCCTTCTGTGCTGTTGAAGAACTCACCAACGACCTCAATGCCAAAGCGATCCACGAAGCGCTGCCACACGTCAGGTCGCAGACCGTTGCCAAACATGGCGCGCACTTTGTGTTGCTTGTCGAGTGGGCTAGGAGGTGCATTGATGAGGTAGCGCGCTGTCTCGCCGACGTAGACTATGGCTGTGGAGTTCGAGTCGCGGACGTCGGTCCAGAAGCGCGAAGTCGAGAACTTGGTGCCGATGCAACAAGTGATGCCAGTCATCATACAGACAAGTGCAGTTGTGCCTCCTGTGCCGTGGTAGAGCGGCATACAGACGTACCACCTGTCGCCATCAGGTCCACTCTTGAGGCCCATGGCACCGACTCTACCAGTGAGGCCGACTGCTCGTTGTGTCTCGAAGGGGCACGCCTTGGGGTGTCCAGTTGTACCGCTACGTATGTCAGCTCAGCCATCCCAGTTACACCTATGTTGTACCGACCTTGTATAGAACAGGAAGATGGGAAACTTCCCCTTCGCACCAACTCGCAGCTCGTCGCCTGGCCTCTTGGGCTCGAGTCTCGAAATCTCGCCCTTCTGCGCCTGGTCGAGCACGATGATCTTCATGCCCAATTCACCCTCCAGTCTATCCCGAACCTCCTCTATCCTCCGCCTGCACTCAGCGTCCTCATCGATAATAATGACTTTTGCGTCTGCAACCTTGAGACAGTGCACGAGCGCATCGCCCGCCAGATTGTAGTTGATCCACGCCGGCGCGCTCCCAATAGCCCAGCTACCAAGATGTGTGAACATGAACTCCGGACGGTTCATCATGTACATAGCCACCAGCTTGCCGGGCTGCACACCCTCCTGCAGCATAAACTGTCCATAACGGCAGGCATTTGCGTACGTCTCGGCCCAGGTGTAGCAGCCCGTGCGGCTCCAGATAGCTTCGGCGTCGGACGGCAGGCGGTGCACTTGGGCTTCGAACTGGTACCAGAGCGACTGGCCCTTGCCGGCGGCGTTCTTTTCGAGGGCACGCTGGTTCGCGCGTGCGCCCAGAATTCCACGGATGTCTTTGGTGAGGTGGTACTTGGCGTCGATGTATGCGGCGGCAGCTGCGGTGCCGGCGATCGCACCTGCGACGGGGACTGCGGTGAATCAGTAAGGGGAGAAGCGATGTGGAGTTGCACGAAGACTAAAGAACGACAGGCGCGGGAGCTTGGGAGTACGAACCGAGAGCCATGTCAATTGCTTCCAGGGGAAGAAGCTGTAATAATGCAAAGGGAAAGGAATGGAACAGGAGGGCTTATCAATACAACAATACACAAGGACCACTCGCAGACACAGCAACGCTTAAGGATTCGGCAGCTCTTAATCGATCTGCAACGGTCGCGCAACGTGACTGATTGCCGACTCCCCTCGGTCTACGGCTGCGGGCGCTTGACCTGTTTGAGCACTGGGGTCCCCACACATCTGCCATGCCCAACAACCGAAACTCTAAGACCTTAGACTCGGGATATGAAGATGCGTTGTCGGCAGTGCTGCATTGCCGGGAATTCTGAAGGCTCTATAACTACAGCACGATACAATAACATTCTCAACTACCGTCAATCTGTGACTTGTTTGCATACCCTAACAGCTCCAAGTAAGCCCATGGCATCATTCAAGGAACTCAAAAGGTATCACCATAATCAGAGTGCTTCAAGATCGATTGGTGCAGACTTCGATAATTTGTGGTTCCCAAGATGGTTACGCAGTCGATGATCATTTACTTGTTTGCGCTCTCCAAGCTGGCTCCTTAAGATCTGTGTACAGAGACTGCGCAATACTTTCTGGGGCCAGCTGGTTGATTGGATGAACATTTATGCGGCAGGAATTGTAATTCATGAATTGTTAATCTCGGCTCATAGCCTATTTGCATGTATAATTGGAAAGACTCTAAGCATAGGCAAGTCTCTCCTTGGTCCAACCAGGCCTCAGGTACTCAGAATCGAACCTCGATGTCCAGCTACTCTCGATAGCATACTCCTGCACCATCTTAACATCAATTTTTGCACCATCTTCCGACTGTGACCACACAGAAAGACCAATGACGTTGTCGCCGCCGTAGTTGAGCACACCAGCGGGAACCGGGAACTTGATCTCATTACCCACCCATGGGTTGAAGCGGCCGTATTGATACCCATTCACGAACAGTTGGACACGAACCTGCTTCGAGGCTGGAGCGTTGAGAACGAAGGCGAATGAAGCATCAACGCTCGCGGGGACATCGAGCGGAACGACGGTGCGGTAGAAGTTGATGGTAGCGCCGCTGAAGCCAGTGCTTGGAGAGCTGGAATTCCACTTAGAGTCATCGAAACCGGGCAGGTGCCAGCCGAGGCGCTCCGCTGTGAGGCCACCTTCAGCCAGAGGACCACGGACGGGGTCGAGCTGTAGCTTGTCACCACCCGCCTCCCCAGCAATTTTCCATTTTGTGAAGTTGGCTCCGCCAACAAGACTTGCACCGAGAATACCACGAGGATCGGTAGCTCCTCCACGCAGGTCATGTCCGGAGTTATCTTGGGCAACAAGCAAGACGTTGGTGCCGTTGACGTTCAAGGTGGCGTTCTTGAATGAGAGGGTTTGGTTGCCTTGGCCGGCCGTAGTGTTACCGTACCAAGAGCCGATAAACTGGCCGTTGAGCCACGCCGTCCATCCAAAAGCAAGACCGCCCTGAAGCGCGAGGTTGACACCGGTAGCTGGGCCGTCGAAGTATCCACGAAACAAATGGAAGCTGTTGTGGAAACCATACTCATCAACGTAGAGGACAGGGAGTGTAGCGGGCTTCGTAGGATTGGGGGTCGTAATGTGGGTTGCTTCGACCCAGGCAGCGCCGGAGTCGTCATAACCAAGGGCCTTCTCGGGCAGACTGTCAGCAACCTTCCAGTTACTCAACTCGGGAAGTTTGATGGAACCGCTGAAGGCCTTGACGCTGGCCTTCAGACTGCCATGGGCAGTACGATGGGTTTTCAGCTCCTGACCGTTCCAAGAGAGCTTCTTGAAGCTCTTAGGGGCAAAGACCTCGATATCAGTAGATTTTGAAATGTCGCCCTTTAAAGCCAAGATGCCATTCTCGTTGGAAACATGGCGAACAAGGTAAGGTCCTCCCACTATGATGGATTGATCAACAGGGGCAAATGGATCCTTAGACAGATTGGGCGCCCAAAATAGATAGCCTGTTGGCTTATCAACGACGACAACTTTGACGCCGTTGTTGAACTCGTAGACGCTCTGGCCATTGACTACGGGTACGTTTACCAAGACACCAAAGCTGTCAGCCTTGATGGTGGCGTTTACAGCCTTTCCATTCTGTGCAGCCGAGCCCTTCTTAGCGCCCTTGATGTGGAATTCAGCGGCCTCGCCAGCGCCAGTCCAGAGAACGACTACGGGCTTACCGTCTGCGATGGAGTAGGTGAGAACCTCAGCAGTGGAGTAGGTAATGATGTTGTCTCCGATAGTAAAGTCGGTCACCAGGATTTTCGCTTGATGGCCGTTGAGGACTACGGATCCAGTCTGCGGGATAGTCAAATTACCAACGGAGGTGCTGACGTGAAGCTTGAATTCTTCTCTGGTGCTGGAAGGCGAGTAGTCATGGATAGTAACGTAAAAGGCACCATGCGTCTCAGGGTTGCGGAGCTCGCTAGCTTTGACAGCTGAATTAGTGGTGTAGCTGGTCGAATTACCGATACGATCAGTAACAGTTAGATCCTCCGCAACGCGAGTGAACAAGGCCAAATTCTTGGTCTCGTAGAACTTGCTGTCGACCTTGCGGTTCTCGCTGATGGGTGAAGAATAGTCGTATGACGTGGCCACGACGGGACAAGCTAAAGCACCCCAATTAGTGCCTCCATACATCATGTAAAGAGAGAGGGCGGTGGAGCGCTGCGAAATGAGATTGCGGTAGAACAAGTTCGCGAAGTCGGCGCCAATATCACCAGGACAACCTCCCTCTGGTCCACCCCAGGGATTGTAGCTACCGCCCTGAAATTCAGGGAAGAAACTGGGCTGCGTTGGCGAAACCTCCGCAAAGTGGTCGTAATAGTTGATTGTCTGATACGCAACATATTCGCCATTGGTACCAGTGCATTCATCCAAGTTGCAAGACCAGCAAGACGGATAGCTATCCAGGCCAGCAACATCCACATTGCCCAAAGCCCCAGGTGCATAATCTTTTGACCAGCTCTTAGTGTTGAGGTTGGGGTCGTTGTGGATCAGAGGAATATTAATACCATTGGCACGAGCCAACTTTTCGAGCGCGTCCATGTAGCTTCCTGAGGGCAAATCAGGGATCTTCTTGGCTGTGTCCTTCCACTGCTGGCCATATTCGTTCTCGATTTGGTAGACGAGGCCGTTGCCGCCATTGACAACATCGTGCTCAGCAGCACGCTTTGAAAACTCTGAAAAATAAGGCTCAAGAGCAGCAAGGTATCGTGGATCGTCATTACGAAGCGTGCCATAAGCTCCGGTCGTCAGCCATGTAGGAAATCCGCCCGCGTTGGCCTCTGCATTCACGTAAGGGCCCGGTCTGGTAATGACATAGAGACCAACACGTTCAGCAATCTCATAGAGCTTGGTAAAGTCATGTGCGGGGCTGTCGAAGTCGACCGTTTGATTATTTGCGCTATGATAGCCCCAATTGCCGTAGAAAGCAAATGCGGTGAAGCCGGCCGCCTTGATCTTCTCGAGGAGGTCTTCCCAGACTTCCGGCACAGGGATACGCCAGTAGTGAATCTCTCCAGAGAAGACGAAGAGCCTTTTGCCATTGACCTTGAAGCTGTAGTGGTCCCACTGCACAACGTCATTCAAGCCGTTGTCGTGAAGCGGCCATTGCCCAACCGTACTGTTTTGAGCATTTATTGCAGGGACCGAGGTGACCAGAGATGCCAGGAGGGACAACCAAGAGAGGCTGTTTGTGGACCGCATCTTTACCGGTGGGTGAAGCGTTCGAAGACGGAGCTCAGAGACGATGCGGTCATTTCATCGGCCTCGACGTTGCCTTTGTACCTTGCAAGAGTTCCATGGCGACGGGTCGCACAGATTGCACAACACGCACTAACGTTAAGATGAGTGGCTCCCATCTCGGCTCGCGGGGCCTCTCGGCGTGGTGAGAGCCACATGTTGGTGGAATTCAGAATCTCCATGGGCGAACATCAACCGACAGCCCGGTGCGAATTTAAGCGGGGCCGGCAGGGTGGAAGGAATCCCCATTGCAGCTAGGCATGCGGAGATTGCCCATACACAGCAACATCCGAAGCCATGAAAACAGGTGGGCGGGAGAACGGCGTGGGGATAAGATGGGGATGATAGGGATGTTGATGAGCATTGGAGAAGTATGGGTGGCCGAGTCGACGGTCGTGATGCAGGGACGCTAGCCACAGAGGACACCATCAATGTGGGGACCTTCGGGGCTTTGTTCCGTTTCAACATCACTTCTGTTCGCCATGACAAAAATCAAACGATGCGGAGAAATGCAGAATACAGCACCTTGTCAGCTCCGATGGGACGCTTGGCAAGATACAAGAATCGCGTTCTGATTGAAGTACTTCAGATTTGATTGCCGTCCTGGTAGACGGAAAGCTCCTCGAAATTGGCAAGTGTCTCGTGAGAGTCAACAAGCTTTGTAACTGCTTTCTAAAACAGCGTCACGTAACAACAGTGTCCCTTAGGAGCTATCAAGAAACGATTGTCCATCTCCATCATTTCGTCCTGCATGCAGTCGCTAAGCCTTGCCCCACGGCAATGTCGAAAGAACAACGCGGTTGCTAAACGCAGTTCCAAATATGCCAGGTGAATTCCCAAGCACACGCGAGATCCGCCACCAAAAGGCATGTATGCGGCTTTCTGCTGGGCAGAGAGCTTCGACTTGTCCATAAATCGATTGCTATCAAAACTGTTGCGGTAAATTAGCTGCTATACAGTCAGTTCGTGCCCAATGCACACTTACCGAAGGGGCTCTTGGAAGAGTCTGGGGTCCCGGTGGAGTGTGTAGGCTTGTGTGCTGACCTCTGTCCCGGCGGGAAGTTCATGGCCGGCAATATTTATCCCCTGGCTAGGTACGATGCGTGGTAAGGCACCAGGCGCGGCGCCGTACAACCTTAGTGTTTCCTCAAGCACACCATTGAGGAGAGGCGCGTCCTCAAGCTCGGACATATCCAGTGCGTCACTGAAACCATTCACCTCTTCTTCCAAGCGAGTCTGAAGTGCAGGATCCTTGAGAACAGCCCATACCAAGTATGTCAAAGTCACCGCAGTGGTATCAGATCCCGCAACAATCAAATTGCCGGCTTCTTCGCGTACTGCTTTGTCAGTGAGCGTCACCTTTTCGTAGTCATCGCTAGCTGCCAGCATCTGGCCGAAAAGATTCATGTTGTTGCCTTGGCCACTGCGCATGTTCTGAATCGCGACAGCACCATGCTCGAATACCACCTCATCAGCGGTGACCATCTTACGTACACCTTCAAAAGGCAGACATCGAAGTATAGTGTGTACGAGAGGAAACTCAGCACGGAGAACACCACCCAGCAATGTAAGCTGTAACGCATCGATGTACGGCGTTTGCTACAGATCGGAATTAATAATGAAAGACTTGAATATGCTTACTGATTGACGGTCTTTGTGGGTACTCACCTTGCTTTGTTCCAGCATACCAAAACTTTCACCAAAACTGAGCTGTGTGATCACGTCCGTTGCCATCAGGGTCCACCATTTCAGAACGTCAGCCCCTTTGCCCGGTTGTGCTGCGCTTACTCGAATGTTGTTGACGGCGAGCATAGTCCTACGCCTGATCTCAGCCTCCCAGTTACTTTTGAGGCTTGAGTTACTGAAAGCACGGGCGAACAATTTTCTCCTAGCTGCATGGTCATGAGGATTCTGCATAGCGAAGATCTGTAGACCTAGGTCAGCACTTTACCCAATCTCGATCTCGACATGTTGCCTCGATAGCCTACATACCCCAGGCTCGCGATCAGGAGTAAGCTTTGTGTAGAAGTCTGATTTCAGAAATCCGGAACCGATCTTATGGATTCGCGACACACCAGCAAGATCTGCGACGGCAACCTCATTAGGAGCGATACGGACCACATCGCCATACTTTTGATGTAGGTCATCCACATAGAAGATGCGACGACCTGACAGGACGTGGAATCGTAA
The DNA here is from genome assembly GCA_011058905.1 of Curvularia kusanoi. Taxonomy (NCBI): domain Eukaryota; kingdom Fungi; phylum Ascomycota; class Dothideomycetes; order Pleosporales; family Pleosporaceae; genus Curvularia; species Curvularia kusanoi. The sequence continues at coordinate 926,708 of SWKU01000003.1, forward strand.
AACAATGTTTGTGTATTTGGAGTACCATGGGCCAGGGAGTTTTGCAAGATGCGCACGGCGTTCCTCTAGAAGTATCTTAACAATCGGTTAGTAAAATACGCAAGGGTTTTCTCTGTGGTGGTACGCACTTTGAGTAGGTATCCAAGTACTGCGAAAGCCACTCCAAAAACAAGAAAGATGGATGGCATGGTTAGATGTAGCCCAGAAGTAGGAGATAATCAATAAAAAGTTGCTGAAATGTAGGGCCATGCGTTGAGAGCACAAAGCTATATGTGAGTTCGGTATGTGGGGTGAGGCTAGGATACTACAGGACGGCTACAAGGATGTCTCTGGTTTGCAAGCTTGTGCAGGGACATTACGAATACAACAGCCGTAAACCCTTGGACGCTGACTATTTTGCAATAAAACAATCCCTCAGCATCAGCAAGAAGTGAGCCCTTTCACAATACTTCCAGCGCAGTTCCTATGTCGATTGACTGTGGACTTAAGGTTGACCTTAATTCAGCGCAACCTGCTTCTTCGGGTATACAAGCGCCCCATTGTGAACAGTGACTCAACTAGGACACAGCGAAATATGAGGACGGTCCGAGACTAACTATCACGTTGTACAAAATGATGTGGGTATGGCTTATACTTCGTGGAAGTGCGGAACGAGTCCCCCACATAGCCACCCCGCATACCCCACAGATCGTAAAGCAGCTTGACCACGTTTGGAAAGCCAACGGGCTCCGAAATCTCCGCAATCCCGCAACGCAGAGTTCGTCATAGCTACAGAGGTATACTGCGCAATATACTACGACCCGCAACGAATGTTCATATCACCATGTCAGTGAAGCCAGTGAGAGAGACCCATTAGGATGTCCGCGGCGCACTTGACAATCACTTTGAGCAGTGGGACCGTAATCACAGTGCTCTTTGGGGAAGCGACGGCGCAACAACAGCTGGAATGCGATAAATTCGCAGCAAATGGTCGGGGATTATATCTCGATGAGGACGAGATTCTTGCACGAGAAGCTTATCTGAGGAAGCAAAATCTCATTGTCAATGGCGGCGGACGAACATGGTGTCTCTATCGTCAGGACGATCAGAATCAAGTCTTATCAACTTGTAAGACGATGCGCAGGACTTGTCTTCTGGAGGAGGCGGAAAGCGCACACACTCTCGAAGGATATTGTATCACATCAGTCTATACGCCTCTGGTATATCGTGGTCATGGTCTGGCTTCACACCTGTTGAGAAAGGTAGCAGAATGGCTCGATGGCCCTGGCGCGGCTTCCTTAAGCATGCTTTACAGTGGTATACCACGGTACTATGAAGCTTTAGGTTGGGATACATTGCCTAATGATGAGACTATCCTTAGCATCAGTCCATGGATACAGGATACGCTCGATTCCGACGCTGGTCTTGACGTACGTTCTCTGCTTGATGCGGACATCGAAGAGTTATGTGCCCAGGAATCACGGCGTCACACTCGTACCGGGGTCGGCCAGGAGGCAAGCAAGCTATATGTGGTTCCAACAGCCGATATTGTAAGATACCAGCAAGCCTTATCTGATCACATGGGAGAACTCTGGCAATACGAGGCACCAAAAATTAGGGGCGCTGCATACAAATGTGACTGGATCTGCTGGTACCACGATTTTGGAAGCCGAACTCTCCGCATACAACATGTCCACAAGTCTATTGAAAACGAAGAAAGCAAGGAGGAGACAATGATCGCGTTATTTCTACATGCGGTCAGAGAGGCGAACAATTGGAGCTTCACAACGGTGTCAACCCGGGATACTAGTGCGCGTGTTCGTACCGCATTGAGAACGCTTGCAGAAGAGGGAAATTTTACGAAGTCTGTTAGTGAGATCAAACGAGCTCAGAAGATATCTCTACGCTGGAAAGATGGCAATGCCCAATTTGGCAATGTGGTGATGGACAATGAGTCCTATGCCTGGAACTTGCGTTACTGAGGTGGAGAGTCGACGGAAAAGTAAAGTTGCGCAACCGGGATGATGCGCACTACAAAATGCTTCTCAGATGAATCACATTGTTATGATCAAGCTGTATCATCAGTTGTGTCTTTTTCGAACCAAGAGATAAGAGAGTCAAAGTACTTTTAGTAGACCCGTTCTTTCCGTCGGGAAGATACGGACGGAAAGGGCCGACCCCGGTCTCGCACCTTCGATACCAAGACTCAATTCGAGACCACGAGTCCAAAAGATGATTGAATCTTTCCGCGATCCGTTGTGCAATTTTCTGTTATAGCAAGTGAAATATCAGTCGGCCAATTGATCCACATCCTTATACGACACTATGGCTCATAACGACCCTATTGCAGACGCCAAAGCGCAAGAAGCGACTCAGAAGTATGCCTTTCGGCCAGCAACATTGGAAGATATACCAGCCTTACAGAAGGTGATCGAAGAGTCCTTACGTGCTCTTGCCAAAGGTTACTACACAGATGCCGAGCTCGATGATTCGATAGGTTCTTTATTTGGACCTGATACTGTGTTGATACATGACCAGTAAGTTCTGAGCGATCTCTCCAATTTGTATCAGTAGTATCAGAAGAATTATATTGCCACACAAAGTTTCTTTAAGAGGTTATTGTTTTCTGCTTCGAAGTGTCCAAGATTGCAGAGGAACCTACTCAATACTGCATGGCGCGATCACGATACATGTCAAGCAACAGCACTATTGAACAATCATTCCATTCCAAGTCTCACTAACACCTTAAAGAACATACTACATCCTCCACCCAAACTCCTCTCCCAACACTATAGCCGCCTGTGGCGGTTGGTCCTTCCGCAAAACCCTGTACGGAGGCAATAACGCCCCTTCAATGCTACGAATGCCTGCAAAGCGCGACCCCTCTATCGACCGTGCCAGCATCCGAGCCATCTTCACGCATCCATCATTTGCGCGTCAGGGTCTGGGTACCATGATGATGCGGTACTGCGAAGCCCGAGCTGCAGAGGGCAATTCGGAAACCGAAGGATTTAACAGACTGGAAATGGGAGCAACGTTGAGTGGGGTCGCCTTGTATGAGAGGTGTGGGTATGTCAGGAGTGGGAGGGAGGATGTGGTGAAGTGTCCAAATGGAGAGGGGATTCGAGTCTGTCACATGGTCAAAGATTTGCAGGGAGAGGCACCGTGAGACGGTCTGATGAACTTCTTAGCTGTCTCACTGCCAACATAGACGTTCGATTACCTCCTTAGACTGGCAAGTCTACATTGCTCTCATATGAGCACAGACTGCTCAACTTTCGCAAAATCTCTGCCCAGAATACGAAGACGTTTGTAATAAGACGATGTGTGTATATTGCTGTTGCTTCTAAGATCATCCATTCTTTGTACACACTGGCTAGACAACAATCCGCCGTTTTAAGCAAGCTAAGACATGTGCAGAAAGCATATCAAGAAGTGCGCTACCGTACCATCGCGCCATTGCTTCATGGCCCGGTATGTAGGGGATGGGTATCAAAGCGCTGATGCTTCCCTTTCAGAGCAAAAAACTACCCGCCCAGAATCATAGTAAAATTTTGAACTCCAAATCAACATCGCGCTTTACTGCAATTCCAAAAGTTCAGCCCAACCTGACAGAAGAAGATGTGAGTCGAGCCGCTAAGGTCAAGTCAGGTCCTGCCGACTAAGACCAATGGACAAGATCCGTAAATATAAGACAAAATTCACTTTTGTGGCCTTGCTTCAGGAAGGCGGTAGCTCCTGTATGAAGAGGAACGTGCAAAGAACGAATATAAGTCCTGGTACTTGCAAGCTGTTCTATGGTGTGGCTGCGGACGACGAAGGCTGAGAGCCGGTATGAGGAAGATGATATGCTGGGAGACCTTGAAGGCCATTGATCAATGGCCTGCTGTCTGTGGTGGGACCAGTCCGCAGAGGAATCTGGTTAGATGTGGATGGCGGTGGCCAGCGGAATGGAGTCTGCTGCGGTATAGGAGGATTGATGAAGTCTTGCAATGGTACATCTTGCTCGAGTGCTTGCTCCTGCTCTTCACGCAACTCCTGGATTGCTGCATCATCGACCGGCTTGGGATCGTAGTACTTATACGTCCTCTTGCCCTTGTTGCCAGGGAGACCAGGAGCCGTATATTCTGCGACTCCGTCCTTATAGGACTCTTTCGTACTGACAAGGCGCTTTCCTCCTCCACCAGGAAGGTCGATAACGAATGCTGGCATCATGAAGCCCGAAAGAGTACCACGCAATTTTTGATCAAGATCAAGAATGGTGCTCAAAGGTGTGCGAAGGTCCTCTACACCACGCACCATATCACATTGGTAGATGTAATACTTTCAAACGTTAGTCTGGGATTGAAGAGTCGCCGAGCATCTGCTCCTGACCTGAAGATTACTCTTCATAAGGTATAATGGCTGTACGTACCGGCTGAATGTTCATGCTCGCGAGCGTTTTAATGAGGTTTGAGAGATCCTCTTCTGTATCGTTGACCCCTTTCAGGAGCACAGACTGATTGCGAACTATCACTCCGTGTTTGAAAAGATAGTTCGCTGCGTCACGGGTGACCCACGTGATCTCGTTGACATGGTTAATATGCGTATGCAGGCAGACCTGTTTGGCCATGCTACGCCCCCTGTTGGAAAGATCAATCAGTGCCTTGGTCCATGAATCAGTCTCATCGGTTATGCGACATGGGGCTACAGCAAGGCCCTTCGATGCAAAGCGAATGCGTTGAATGTGGGGGATGCTCAATAATCTGACATCCGTTAGCTTTTACATTAGTAACCACATTGATTGAACAACCTTTCGCCAATTTCCTTGATATCATCAGGTTGGAGATAGTAGGCATCACCTCCTGAAACGACAATGTCATGAAGGCTGGGGTCACTCTCGATGTGCTGGAAGACGATTTCCCACCTCCTACGGCTGGGCTTTTGTGGCGATTTCGAGACGGTCTCTGTGTTTGCACCAACTGCATATGAGCGAGTACAAAAGCGGCAATAGACAGGGCATATTGATGTTGCTGTCCCACTTAGCATGGAAACACAAGACCAATCGTGAGTCAAAGGGGCAGAACTCACCCAAGAACAATGCCCTTCCAGGATAACGATGAACAAGACCAGGCACAGCTGTATGCAATTAATCGGCCTGCTCGAACTAGATCGTAGAGCACGTACGCGAATCTTCTTGCTCATTCAGAGAGTCAAGTGTCAATGCTTGATGATCTGGAACAATCCCGCTTGCCAATGGCAAGAATTGACGACGAACCGGATCATCGAGGGGGTTATTCCAATCAATGACTGACAGGAGATGAGGGGTTAGTCGAATAGCCATTGGTGCTAGTTTCAATGCAGCGGTTGCGTCCGCTATGAAGTCTTCTCTCGTCCTGATTTTGTTGAGCATGGGGTTCTTTGTAGCTTTGCCTAGAACGTCTGGCAGAACATCAGACAAGAAGCGGTGCAACTTTCGGGAATCTGGCACAGTGTTTGCAAGCTGTTTCGTGGAGGTCAGGTATCCAGTGACATAGCAGGCGAGGTGATGAAGCGTACCTGCCACCGATATGTTTTGAACTCTTCTGGGGTGACATTGCTCCAGGGCTTGAGCTTTTGCCAGTACGGTTCTTGGTCAGTACTGGTAGATAGTGACCTGCATTGCGCAATCGAGTGAGATACACCCTGTCGTTTTGAAGGCAGTGTCAATCGTCGGGCTCCGGTTGTATAAAGAAACATGTTTGTGGTAAATTGTCCAGCAGGATTCAAGGAGGGTAGGATTTTGATCTTTGTGCTCACAGGAAATGAATGAGTCTTTCAATGTTTTCGAAGCTCTCATAGAAGTGGAGAAAAGAGCTTCAGGGGCCTGACGGTACCACTATAGGACCCACATAATGCCTTCTAGTGAAAGTAGATCCAAACCTCTGTAAAGGGCAGGGTAACACAGCATAGGTATCCTCTGCGTAGCTAGGCTAAGTGTGCAATCGGAAGATCCGATTGAGAGGCATTGGTCGGAGTATTTGTTCAAGGCTAGCGCCATAGGCCACAGGCCTAGAAGAAGTTGCGAAGTTAATTCGGAGACAGAGGGTTTGGCTACGAGCCTGACAATCAGGCGATGACGACGGGACCAGGTTGGTGGTACAAGATCCATGTTTATTTTCCATCACCGACAATCCACAAGCATCGATACGAGGATCTCGGAAATGCTCCTGAGCATTGTATTAGTTTGATTCCAGTGCACAGCTGCCGAGAAACTTCCTAGCGAGCGCACAGCGCCCGGTGCAAGTAGCTGCCCTGCATGGGTCTGATATGAGGCAGCATATTGACAGACGACAGACTGTACTACGATCAACGGCTTTAGCTGCCCACCAATACGGTGACAGGGAAGCTTGTCCGTTGGTCGCCTCAATCCCAAAGCCATGGTCACTAGATCCCAGAGGCGTGCATCATGGCGCACGGCAGTGGGCGGATACCTCCCCATGTGGCTTCTGCGGTAGTGGCAGGTCTTGCGTCTCTTGGGCTGAGGGCGCGCTCAATAACGGCAGGGTTGCATGGGGTGAAACTCAGATGCGATGCGGTGAGAACCATTGCACTGGATGTCAGTGGTTGCGTAGGGCTTGCTTTTGCCTGTCATTCGTGGGTTCGTCTCCCACCGGCATATCGGGAAGGAGCGGCGCGACCCAGTCTACGTACAACCAAGCCAACAGCAAAGGTCGAACAAGAAAATGACAGAGATTTTCTGTACTCCGTCTCTTGCGGCACACGACGCAAGGTTGGAGTGCAGTGAAGCTCCCCGCGCTAAGGTGCCAATTGGGCGCCGGCCCTTGCCCCTACGCTACGCTACGCTAAGGTTGTCGCTTCCGATTCCGATGACATCGCTCCCCAGGCCCCTCTCCAACTTACAGTTCGTTCCCGCTCACCACAGCACCGAATAAACAATTGTACCTTGCGCGTCTTCTCAGTCCGGCTGCCACAAGACGAACTGCGCCATTTACGCACGGTGCCATGGCTGACACCTCGCCCGCGCCTGCTGGAGCAGAGACGCCAGCGCAGCAAAAGGCGCGCCTCCGCAGAGAGCGTCTCGCTGCAAAGAGCGGTGCTTCCAGATTGCAACAGATTTCGGCCCTCCAGGGAGGGCCTCCCAAGAGCCTAAGCGAGATTGAGAAGGATCTGCCCGGTACGTCTCCAGTCCATGCGTGTTAGCGCCTGTAGCATGGAAAACCGAACTGAACTGGGGCGTGTACACATGGCTAACTGCGTGTTAGTCAAACCCTCTCCAGCCTCAGCGTCTCCTGCCCTATCTGGAACTGCAACACCCGATCCGGATGAGATAGACATCTCCCAGCATCATTACACGCCTGCCTCCCAACCGCGCCTCCCCTCCCCGTTTGCCTTTGATGCCAACACCACGAGCGCCTTCCCGCCCTTCCCACAGGCACAGGGTGACCCATCTCAGGACCCCATGATGGCCATGCTCCAGCAAATGATGGGTGCCGGGGGAGGCGGGATGCCAGGTGCTCAAGGGCAACCAGGGGCCCCAGGTGACCTTACCCCAGGCCTCGCAAACATGTTCTCGGCCATGGGTGGTGCAGGGGGTGCTCCAGAGCCTTCACCAGAACAGTCCTCGGCGTGGATCTGGAAGCTAGTACACTCCGTATTCTCGTTGGGTCTTGCGATCTACATTGTACTACAGACGCCTTTTACTGGATCGAAGCTGTCTCGTGACACAGCCTTGACCACATTTGACGAGGACTGGTCCGCCGAGAACAAACCTGCTCAAGACTTCGCTCACTTCTTCTACCTCTTTGCTACTTTCGAGGTCATCATGCAGACGTCACGTTACTTCATCGAAAAAGGCCAATTGCAGGGGAAAGGAATCCTCAGCACAGTGGCAGGCTTCTTGCCGCCACCTTACAGCGGCTATGTTAGAGCAGTGGGCCGTTACGGCGTGATCTACACCACAGTTGTCAGTGATGCAATGGTCATCGTCTTTGTACTAGGCGCTGCAGTCTGGTGGCGAGGCGCTGGTGTTGCATGAGCATGCACCTCACCGATCACAAGAAATGTATATTTGCACAACACATCGTATGCAACTCCCTCCACATTACCATCTTCCCTGTGACCGACATCTGCCAGTCCCTGTCATGCACAGCCCAGACACCTGGTTTTAAAGATGACAGCCATCTCCGGGATGCCCACGTGAGCGACCGTTATTCCTGACCTGCCACTAGTCACTATCCCAATAGCGTCAACGTTGTGCTGGTCTTACACCTGACCCTGAGATCTTTGCCCAGGTGGTCTTGCCAATTGATCCGCGATCACACTGACCATACACACATTACCTGATGATTTCATAGTATAGAATTGCATAACTATGGTTGATGCAGATTCGGAAATGTGCAAGCCACACACGGTTACTTGCAGGATAATTTCTTCCCCAACAATACCGATAGTCACACATACATGGCGGGCGACATTAAAACATGTACAGCTAACTGATGAAGAAACGTAATGAATCGCGTCTTGAGACGTGACACATCTCCTCGATGTGGGACTGCTCTGCTGCAATGTTTGCACACCGCTATCATCGCAGCGCCTATTCAAATCACGATGTGCCTCCATGACGGCTCAACAGACCGTAGTACGGAGTTCAGCGCGCTGCCAGTTCGGTGCTCTCAACGATTCAGGACAATTGAAGGATTCAGACGTTGAAGATGCGGAGAATCAATCCAATCAATCAAATGCATAGCCATCTCGAAGCTGTGAATTGGCTTGGACCGCACCAATCAGACACACAGTACTCCGCTAGGTATGTCTTTCCTGCGTCTCGCCAAGTAGCTTTGACAGAATATCGTACATTTCGCATACGCACGCCTTGTACCCAACTCACCTTAGCCTTGCTGTCTTCCATACTGTCCTCGTAACGAGCCACCGCTTGAAGGACTGCCTGCATGAACGTGCTACTATGTACTCCTACAAACACGCATGCATCAGCTTTTCGTCTCGGAGGTAGGCACCTGTATGCCTGTTCGGCTAGTCTGCCCGTACCCAAGGGTCCACAAAATTCCCTAGCCCTGCACCACCACGCGTACTCTCAAGCGCCACACTTGATCACCCCTCCCGATTCCGACGTACAGGACGTATGTACGTCCAAGACTACTGATCGTCAAGGGTAACACGGGAAGGAAAGAGCACCAGAATATGCGGGGCCTCCACTGTGGCACAATCGAGGTATCCATGGATGGACTCTCTCCAGTAGCCGCCGTGCAACGTCGTGCCGCTGTCGCAGCTGACGCATTGCATCTTTCCAAACATCGAATTGCGACTCCAGTGGATGGGGCTGTTAGTAAACATGTACATGTACGTTGCGGTAGCGCTGAAAAGAGGAGACTTATCGAGCGCTTATATCCGCGACCGAGTCGGTGTGCTTTGCAGATTGGGGGGCCGCGGGGCGATAATCTGCTCGAGCTATTTGACTGCAACTTCATACAAAGCCTGTCTAGTCGTGGTCGCTATGATTAGGGGTCGTGTTATGTAATATTGCTTTTTTGGGGTTGGCTTGATGTCATTATCAACGCCCGTACTCCAGCATCATGCCAGTTCGGAGCGGCCGCTTGATAACGCGGAATCCGGGAGGATTCAACGCTCAGAAGCGAGAAGTAGATGCAGCCAATGAATTGCCCTGCCAGCCTCGATGACTCCACAACTCTGAACTTGAAACCCCCGGCTTTGCTAGCCGTGACCTGTATCGCAGCTTGCCAGGCTGCTCCCGAGGAGTCACTTGGAGCTGGTAAGGTGCTGTGCTCCTGTCTTGGCTCTCCTGCGATGTTCACTGCTCTGGGGAAGCGCCCGGCAGCTGCCACGCCACAGCCGTCGACTCGTATGCGCAGTTCGACCGTCATTCTTACTGTGAATCGGTGATTTCGCAAACTTCGTTATGAGTTTCGACACCGATCTATATCTCTCTTGTGTCAAGTCAGTGTAGAGCCTACGCTGCGTAGTACGAATGACCATTCGATTGTACAGAACGGAATCATAACCTTGAATATTTGCGTTGCGTGCTCTTTGATACACATATGTTACAGCTCTTCCAGGTGCTCTTCTCGAGCAGCGTTCGAAAAGCAGACTCCCAAGCAATGCTACCGTATGCTCCAGTGATATTCCAACACCACATTCGATCGCGATCTTTTCTCCTCTACATGATCTCTTCTTAAGCAGCAGTCGTTACTTCGCCCCTCGCCAACTTGAGCAATTCCGCCTCTCGCCTCTCCTTCACCAGTCTCTCACGCACCAGCACTCGATCCGCTTCGCTCCTCGCCTTCGCCTCGTCCATTTCGATCATCTGCTGCTCCTCCTCAGGTGTAGGGTGAAGGATCTGGCTCTCAGGAAGTTTCGCCAGGAGCGCGTCGAGGATTTCGCTTTGCGCCTGATTGCGAACATCGATAGTGAAGGTTGGTGCGGTGGCGTCGGGAACTTGAGTATTGCGCGCGTTGGGAGTGGCAGAGGGCGGGGTGGCGGCTGTTGCGCTCTGGGTTTGGAGAGAAGGGATGGAAGTGTTGGATGACCCATCGGGGGTGTTAGGGATGGACTTTGTCCAGATGTGGAGCAGCGCAGGGCCCTCGGGCGAGTTGTGTCTGGAGATTTCGATTGGGATAGAAGGGTTACGGAATTTTATGCGTGGCAGCATCTCGCGCCAGAATTTTCTATGAGCAATCAGCGTCAGCGGATGCGCTTGCATGCACAGAACAGCCTAAATCGAGAAGAAACGACCGGCTGCGCTTCTCGTGCGCAATGGCTCCTCGTCCTCTTTCATACTGGCAAAGAAATGTGGCCTACCTCGCGCCTCTGTGACCTCCGTAGAGCTTAGTATTAAACTCCATACTGATCTTTGACACCTCCTTGGGCAGCACCAACGCGCCTGGCCCATTTCTTATCCATAGCAGCTATCGATTTGGTCAGCTATAGTTCGTGCGTATGAATTCTGCTCAAGCGTATCGGAATTTGAGGATTTGGGGAACGTCGTCTCGGCGGAGGTCCTTCTGGAGGAGCGGTTCGTACCTTCTGCAATGTGTGTCAGTAGAGCTCAAAAGAGGCTGCAAAATCTTGGATGTTGTGAGCGCACCTGCTGCAGCTTGGTCGCGCGCGACGTTATGTTGACCATGGTGTGCTGTGGTGGTATGGTGTTTTCTGCTTGATGTCAAGAAATGTCGCGCGCTGAACTCCGCCGCATCGCCGACAAGTCTTGGCAACGTGAGTAGTAAGTTCGAGCGCGTCTTGTGTCACTTCCCCGGAGAACAAAAAAGTTGCATGTTGATTTTACAGTCAAGATTTGATAGGCTTCATTACCTGTGATGTTCGTCCAATTATTCAAACTACCTTTAACGCTATCCAAACTCGTATTTTGATCATCCTTTCGCACAGCAAACGATCTGCGTACAAACCAAGCCAAAGCTTTGCTAGCCCAAGCAAACGGAAAGTGTATCTAACAATCCACAAATCGTACTCATTTACATAACCTGTAGCGGCCACGGTCCACACTATCTCTCTTTTGTCCATGGTGAAGCCTAGCTTTAGCGGGCAGCGGCAGGGCGAGCAGCACCCTGCTGAGCGGGTGCTCCGGGGTTCATGCGCTTGCTCCTGTGATATGATCAGCATGAAGTGTGGTAGCACGAAACGCGAAACTTACATGAAGGTCCTGCTGAAGAACGAGATAAGGATCATGGGCAGCCAAGAAGGCATCTTAGCGAAAGCCCAGGTAACGTAAGCGTAGGGGATAGCCAGACCATACTCCTGAAGCGCGCCGTTGAAGGGGTGGAAAACACCCTCGTAGGGAGGAATCTCATCGATCTTGTTGTCGATGACAAGCTCCTTGAATGTCTCGGCGGTGGTCGAGGTGCGGTTCAACTGCTTGTGGCGATACTCAGGGACAGGTGCAGACTGGTCGGCCAGCGGCTTGGGGATGGTGAACTTGAGCAGCGAAGGCGGGCCCATACCCCACGAGTTGCAGAGGATGTTCTCCCTCTCGCAATCGATGAAGCCAAGCTTTGGCGACGAGGGCTTCGCAGCGATGACAGGAACGGATGCCTACAAATATGAGCGCGTCCCAAATCTTTTGTTAGCGAGTACTTACGTTCCAAGCCTTCTCAGTCGGCCCGCAGAATCCGTAGCATGTGCTGTTGCCGCCGGTGACGAAGATAAGCCATTCCTGTGTCGCGGGGGCGCTGACAGTTGGGTCGACGGTCAAGACCTCCTTCCAGTTCTCGAGAGTGATGTTGTGCTGGACGGCGGCAGCGGCCTTGGCTGCGGCGGCCTCAACGGGCGCGGAAGGTACAGACGGTGCGGAGGGGATGACTGAGGCCACCGACGCGGTCGCCTGATTGAAGAAGCCCTTAACCTTGTCGAGGAGGGGAATCTGCTGCTCGGCGAGAGTGAGCGCCGGCAGGGCAAGAACAGCCGTTGTCGAGAAACGCATTATGGACGTGTGGAGAGGTGGTGAGGACTGCGATTGCGATGGACTGGGAAAGCTGTTCTATGCGTCGCTGCCTGTATTTCAGGGTCCAGGATGACGTTTGCGGGGCGGGGCACGGCAGCTGTGATGGAAGAAGCAACAATCTGCAACGAAGCAATTGAAATGGGCGCGTATCAGCAACGTGAATGCCAGAGGCTTGAATGGAGGTAGCACGAAGAGGGAGATGGAAACGTCAGCCACAACACCGTGGCTACCACGCGTTCGAGGGCTAGCGGGCCAGTGCCGCGAAATTACTCGCGAGCTTGGACGTGTCTGGAGCTCCATCCCCAGCCCACATCACCCCAGTCCCCAAACTCCGATTCGCCGCGGCAACGACAGAGCAGTCGGTGAGTTTGATCGACTCCTTGCTGTCATCTTACCGACAACAATTATAGACCAACACAGCTACAGCACCTCGCCAGGTCTCTCGAAGGCTTCAATTAGAGTAAAGCAAAGATTTAGTAGAATCTCCCAAGTGTCGCCATCTCAGAAAATTGTAGGTTCCTATCAATTGCATAGAAAAAGTGAAGGACTCCGATCAGAATGCTACCTTCTACCTGCCCTGCAATATGCTCAGCTGTAGGCATCGAGTGACTTCGTCTTGGATCATGGGAAGGGAATCTGCTTTTCCTTCTGCTTTCATATTATATCGACTTCCCAATTTAAACTGATGTAACGTCAATAGATACATCGTCCTTATCCCACCATCTAGTCTTCTGCCCTCTCCACTACAGTCTATGAATAACTATCACACTTCTGTAAGAGGCTGGAAGTGTGTGAATTTCGTACCACAGCTTCTGGGGCACCTAAACGAAATTGATCACGACCTGTGATGACAATCAGGAACCTTGAAGATCAAATATCGAGCAACGTTCAAGATGATAAGCCTGGCAATTCAGGTACTATTGGTGAGCAAGACGTGACTACATTGGCGCGATAGCACTCGCTCCAATACCGCCCAGAGCAGCAGTAGCGACCTCAACATCCTGAGGCACTGTACCCCCGCTGACACCAACGCCGCCAATCAGGTGTCCTTGACAGTAGATTGGCAATCTAAGAAATTGTCAGCTTGATGTTCTCTATTGCAGTGCTTGGAAATACTGACCCTCCTCCGAAGACGACAAGTCCACCATTCGTCTCTTCAATAGCGTACAATGGTGCACCGGGCTGGCTTGGACCATACAAATCTGCACTGCTCAATCCATTGAAGAGAACGGCAGTCCTTGCTTTCTTTTGACTGATGTCAATGGATCCAATGAATGCGTTATCCATACGCAGAAAAGCGACAAGAATACCAGATGGATCGACGACTGCGATGTTCTGGGGCACACCCAGTGCAGTGGCATTCTTGACACCTGCTTGGATAATCTGATAGGCCTGATCGGCAGAAACGACGAAACGCTGAGATGGCGTCGACCCGATACCGTTTGTACCATTGATTTGAGCATATGCGAGGCCGGTGAGAGCAAGGATGGGAACGGTAAAGCGCATACTGGCAAAGCAGGCTTGTTAACTTGAGAAGATACAGAAAGTCGGGTCAATACAAAGACAGGCCCTTTGCATCACATCACTACCTACATGGTCTTATGTACCCAGTAGATAGATCTAATTCAGGTACCAATCAGCCTCTGATCTCACTGCTCAGTGACAATTGATGACCTTTTCGACCCCATCATGATGATCTAGGTTTGTGGATGTGTGCGGGGAAAGCTCGAAGGCTTAACGCCATCAATAAGCTTGCCTGCCATCAGCCTCGATGTGGCATGGAGGGATACGCGGAGTTTGGTCCGGCATGGGTTGCGGTCCTTCCCGAGGCTGGTCTACTGGGACTCCCCGGTGGCCAGGTATAAGCCGGCTTTGGTCTCTTGCGGTGCCGCACGAACCATGCATTTGCCTCCGTATTGCCGGCCTGGAGAGCATGGCCACAGATGCTCAATCCGGAGGAAGGGTATGCATTCATCGAGCTCATAGGTCAGGTCGTTAAAAATCGGACTCTGTGAACCAGATTTACCATGTTGGGACCACGAAGGCCAAATTTTGTGATTGCGCTCGTCTCTCAAACCATGTCGTGTACTCAGTCTTAACTAGTTGTCCAAAGTCCTCAGAGCCAGATCTATACCTAAGCCTAGTTTTGTGAAGTGCATGAATTCCTCCAAGCTTCTTTGTTCTGGAAGGCTCTGAGCATGTTCTCAAGAACGGCTGCATTGCACGCGTTCGAATCTTGGCGGTTTCAGCACCTCTAGGGCTATTCTAGACCATGCCCTCTTCGCGATACCCTTCTGACAGCATCATGGCCACGATCTTGAACAAGAAATGACAATGACGCACGCCTCTGTTGATCCAATCCCAAACATGCTTGTGCCTATTAATTACGATCGAAGGGGCCCAAAAAGAGAGCGACATCGCGTTCTAATAGCTAGCAATTATCGCATTGGTGAGAAGTCTTGGAACTTTGTCAGACGTTTCATGCTGACAAGATCTTGAGAGGGGCTCCTGCCTGTTACAGCAGACATGTGACATCGTTCGCTCGGGCTTCAATGCGCAATGTATACAGTAGACGATATGCATATTCTGACAAGGCTGTCGAAGCTTCAGCAGGCTGGAGAAAACGACATTGTACCTGATAGGGATCCTTAGTGAGTATCGCGTCTCTTCGATTCATGTTCCAAGTTGACAGACATTGTTGCTGGCCTGCCGTCTCGAATTTGTGCCAGAGGATCCTGCCCGTGCTTTGGGGCCCACATGCCGCTCGGACTGTCAAGTCTGAGGATGTGCCGCCAACCTCCCTCACTCATGCTAGACTGCCCAGGCGCTGCAATGCACGGATTCTTTGCGCGCTGCGACTGTCAGCTCTTCCACGACACTGAACGTGTCTACGAATATCTGCTCTCGACGCGTAATGCCTTGACGACTGTGATCCCTCCATAATTAGGAACAACTCCCTGCGCTGTAGCCCCCCTTTCGAAGACATCTTGATTGGTTCAAGGTGCCAGTCGCAACAGAGAAATTGCGGTTTTTGGAAGTAGACGGAGCCGCCGTCGGATCGGGAGTCGCAGTGGGCTTACGGACCGCTTATTAGAGCGGCCATGCTCACCCTTCGTACTGTTATATCGCTTCCCACGATACTCTTAACCGCCCTCGTTAGCCATGCGATCGCCGTTCCCCATGATGATGGAGTCATTGCCGAGGACAAGGGTGGAGCCAGACCTGAACTTGCCGCTACCTTGACTGGAGGTGAAGGATGCTCGACGACCGACATCGAGCAAATCCGAAACGGCTTCGTAGAGATGACTGCGCTGTTCAAGGCAGCCTTGCCATACGATATGAATGGTCAAGCCGCAATCGAGCTCTTCGGTCAACCCTTACGAATCGCGAACTACACGGCGATGATCACATCGAACCTCGAGCGCGCCGCGCAGTACGGGAATTTGAAAGGGAACGAGACAGTCAATCCAGATGTACATGTGCGGTGTGACGATCCGGCCAAGATCTGTGACGCGGGAAATAAGAGGGAAGGAGAGCACTTTGCATACAATATGGGCAATCTTCCTGTCGTCAACTTCTGTAAGGGATACTTCATGCTGGATGGTCTTGATGAGAGGGTGGACAAGAAGGCAAACAATCAAATGGAGAAAGAGAGGCTGCATGAATACTACAACCGGGCGACACTATGGGCAAGAATGGTCATGCATATTGATGGTGTTGGAGTTGCTCTTGTAGAGAGGGCCATACCTGCACGAGCAAACTCAAAATCCGGAAGAGAATGGGAAACGGTCATCACCAACGGACCAATGAACACTACGGTCCTTGCCGGTGTCCAGAACGATCGCCCAGACGGTCCCCCACCGAAATTCAACCAGGCCCTCAAGTTCTCATATGGGGTGGTACGGGCGAAGCTCCTCGCTGTTCTGTCTACCCAGATGCCTTACGATGCTGCGAACAATGCGGAAAACTATGCGTTGTATGCGCAGGCGCGTTACATTTTGAAAAGGCAGGGCTTCTATCCCAACGTCCCGGTTATGGATTTCCCCAACGAGCTTTCTGTTCTTACCAATGAGCAACTCCAAGATGGCGAGAGGTGGAAGTATGCCTACTTCGACACTTCCGATGTTGTCAGACCACCGCCAGACATGCAGATCAAGGCGAATCCACTTCCTGGTGCTGCTGCTAGACAGCAGCCTGCACTGATGGCTTTGGTGTTCGTGCTTGTGGCATCGTACCTCACTACATCGCCCTTTGGATGAGACAGCCTTATACGAAGGCTCTGGCCGAATATTCAGACCACCCAATTACGCACTCCTCGAAAGCACATCCATTGCAAAGCTTTTATTTGGTTCAAAAAAATCAGGCAAAGCGACGCATCTTGGCAAGATTGAGCTGTACTCGAGCCTGGCTGCTCGGACTTACAGAAAGGTTCAACGCGGACTCAGGACCGTTAGCGAAGACGCAGATGAGTTGGGGTAGAGGGGCTACCATGACGCCAACTGCAACGGGGAGTCTAGACCTGTGTATAGAGTGGTGCAGAAGGACGTAAGGGTGTGGGTTGTCGGAGTGGATCAGATCGCCAGGTCTGTGTCTTGGGTACAATTCCGTGTTATCCGCCTCTAGTATGAGAGTATGGGGGCCAGACACGTCCGGATCTGTTCTTAGTTGTTACGATGTTGCCATCCGAGTACAGCATTATAGGTATAATACACTTGCAATCCTCGAGTCTGAGGCAAGACATTGTTGAGGCAGCAAAAGAACCGAGTTGATTCAGCTCGTCTTGGATATTTCTCAAAAGCTTTGCACCGAATGTACCTAGCGGTCTTTCCTCATAAATACTTCCAAGCACGCTGCGTCGGAATAAAGCAAATGGATAGTGTGAACCTTGCGGCTTTACGTACCATACTGCAGTCAGCCTAAATTGAGCCAAACGGCTTCCAAGTGCTGGCAAGACGACGCATCATGCAATAGTTCCTCCTGCATTGGTGATGCGCTGACCTCGAACAAAGGCAGTGCTGTATTCTGAATCAGGTTCAGACACTATGTGGCTACACAGAGTTTCCTGAGACACTGCGACCATTGTTTATCAGCTACGGCTTCCACCCTCGAGTATGAGCCACATAATCTCAGAATTCTCTCCTCTTCACCATTTACAAACTTTGCTCAATCATGGTGACCTACAGCTACATCCCACCAGAATACAAGACGAAGAATAAGATGCCGTTGGCAACATCGTCTAGCAAGCCTATACTCACAAAAGTCACAGAGCACGATGCAAAGGGCCCTTACGTCACAGACCGCAGTTTAGAAACCACTGGTAAGTCCAGCTGCTCACCTAGTTATGCGTACCAACCCTTGCCGCTACTTTCGTTGGAGTTGGAAGCGTCTGATTCGAAGCCAAAGCCATTTTTCTCCAAGTATCGTGAGAGCCTCGGCGAGGTGACCAAGAGCTGTGAAGGAAAGCATCCATCCGAGATCGAGCACAAGAAGGAACGTGGGATGGCGCAGGCTGTGAAGAATTTCTCTAAGCGGTTCTCTGGGTCTTTTTCGAAAACCCAGTAGGGCGAAGTAGGCATCAATTCATTTATTGACACTTTTACAATGCAGATCTTTCTTTTCTACAAGTATGTTGGGTACTAATTCATGCATCTCTGGTGGTTCATATGCTGATGACTGCACTCAGTGTTGCGTGTTCTCAAGAAAGATCTCATGAGCTTTGTGAGAAAGCGTTGTTGACAATGTCACATGCCAACACACTTTAGCATCGTGGATAGACAGCGCACATCACATCTTTCACTGTCGTCTGGGAGTAATCAGCTCTTACATGAATAAGAAGCAAGAATCCGTCCGACTTTGAGTATTCTGCAGCAAAGCAACCACAAGACAACCCTTGGATTGCGGATCTGAAAGCTCCCAAGCATACCTCCTCTAACCCTTTCCAACTCCACCCTAGCTGAATACTCGCCACGAACCATGTTTACGAATCCTCCCACCAAGCACGTCACCTTCGGTCACTGCCCGAAACCAGACCGCACAAAGACCGCCGAGCTCCACCGTACTCTGCACAGCTATGTCGCGGCCAAACCATCAGCTGCATCTACCCTAGATCAGATCGTGCCAGCCGATAAGATTAAGTCAATGTCGGATCTGGACAAGGAAGAGGAGATACGGATCTGCAAGTCGTACTCTTCCAAAGCAAAGAAGGGGGTTGCTGGTGTGGTCGATTGGCTGGAGTCAAAGGTGAAGGGTGATGGAAAGAAGAAGAAATAGGAGATAAGGGGGTCAGGAGGGCACTCGTGATGATGTATCTAATACTAAGTTATTGTAGTACAAAAGGCTTGACACGGAAAATTTTAGCTTCTAGCAGCTGGACTGAATGGAAGATTGCCCCCATCCACCATGATACCGCTCCGATATTGTGATAGACTACACGCCTGTGACGCCACGCTAAGAGTGTCCACTCTGATTGCCCTTGGTTTCTGACCTATTGGTATGAATCATGTATTAATATTGATCGGACTCGTCAAGTTTATCCTCTTGCCCACTCATCTGTTGCAGGTGCGTCCATCGAGACGTTACCAGGCAGGCCAGTACCGACCTGAGTAGTGCCCGTCTCAAGAGCCCGTCGAATTCCTGGGCTAAGTGGGGTCGTCTCGTCGTCTTCCTCCTGGAAGCGGTCTGCGTATTGATTTGTATCAGGAAGGTAGTTGATGCGTCGACGTTCGCCAGTGTCGCCATGTTCGTCACGTGCAATGAAGTCTGAGATCTGCTCTGGAGCAATCTTGTGAAGCCAGGATTCACGTTGAGTCGGGATTACAATGATTGCGAACTATTGCATCGTTAGCAGTGAAACTGATTTAACCGAAGAGGACACGAACCGCCCAGACTACCACAAGACCCACGACTCCCATCAGCAAACCCGCAATGTGCTGTTCCTCGGCTTTCCATGGCGCTAGGCAGCTCTCCGTCCTTTCAAATAAGGTTTTGCACTCATCAGGGTGGTGACCATTGCGTGGAAACGGATAAGCCATGTCCACTGGACTCGCAAAACCGCAGCAATTGTATTGGTCTTGGATAGCTTTGATCGAGCTTACGTCCTTTGAGCGAAACAATGACTGCCATTGTTGCCTCAGCCCGCAATCCAGTTCCGAAGGCGGGGCAACGTGCGTTCCGAGAAGGGTGATGACCACAGCAGAATATATGAAGATGATGAAATTGGCGATAATCACAAGAGGCGGGCGCTGAATCTCACCACGTCGCATGTGAGAGCGACGCTCCTTGCTGCGCGTCAGATCATATCCACATTCGAGAAGAATGCCAGAAACGACAGGGAGCGCGGTCGCAAAACCGACGAGCGTATCAGATATGGGCACAGAGAGCCGGTTGGCGCGAGATGCAGCGTAACTGAAAGAGTGAGCCAACGACGCCACGATATCACAAACAGCTTACCCAGCCATGGCAGTCGCAAACACAAGATACACGATACTGATGAAGGTGACGATTTGTTTTCTGGTATAACCGGCCATTTTGGCGGTGTTGTTACCAGCGTTGCGGGGTACGCGGAGTTGACCTCAGAGAACAGAATTGTGTAAGTGGATGCGCTTTCAAGGCAAGAATGATGAGAGGCACGAAGAGCAGTACGGGTCGTGTCAAATGTCAGTGTCAGCTCCAGCGTGAGCGCGAGCGTAGGTGTGTTGATTAAGTTAAGCGTTATCTTGTACAACGACTCCGCTTTCCAGCAAGGCGTACGAGACGCTTGTGCGGGGGGATCGGGGTAGCTCAGCAGGTACTTGCGAACATGTATCTCAGATCACCAGCGCGTAGCACGATAGGAAACGGAGACCGGGTACTTCTTATGCACCTCCCCTGACATGTGCATGTCGTATTCACGCCGAAGATGTCGCGTGCCGGTTCGATTGGTGAGGCGGCAAGTGAAGTAGGCAATGACTGCTGCTGTAAGCTGCAAAGTCTTGTGGTCAGCTGGGAGTCTTTTCCTCTCGCCAGCGCAAATAATCTAAGCTGCTGCGCGTTTTCAAGCACAGGCTGATGGTATTTGTCGCGGCACTTCTCTTTGGTGGACGATCAAGCCGAAGGCTGAAAGATGGTGTGAACTCCTGCTTGGTCGTGAGAAGCACGCCACATGGTTGGCTGATCTCTTAGCGCACGTTTCCAGCATAGCCGGCTCTTGTCCAAAATGCCTGGATCTCTCGATCGACTACTTAGACGCGACGTCATGGGACATTCAGATCGCTCTTTCTCATCCTTAAGCATGCCAGCACGGTATCTCAATCGCTTTAGATGGTCGGAGGAAAGGCGTGTTTGTTGTCAAAAGCTCTGGGCTGACGCCACTGGTCACTTCCAGCCAACGTGGCTAAGACGCGTGGACGATTAAGGAATGCGGGCGTCGCGTGCGGCTGTGTGTTGTCTCAAGGCAAATGTCGCTAGACCACACGATCACAGTCATGATTATGCTAAAGCTAAAAGAAGGGTCTTTTCGCCTGCTACCCGCCCTTGTATGCGGGGGCGCCCAAGTATATACCCACTGACATTCCGTCTCCGGCTTTCCTTTTGGTGGCACCCTTCTTTCCCTTTGTCCCCAATCGACCGTTGGTGTGATTGTGGATCGTTGGCCGGTACTTATTGTGGTACTTGTGCACGATGATGCTCTTTTCACCGCCAAGGTGCGACCTTCGCGTGCCTTCCGCATCTGGACGACCGGCAGCTCCTGCTGCGTTTACTTCTCCAGCTCCATCTGTGCTCGCTTGGCTCATAGACTCCCTATCCACGTCACCGTCACCGTCACCTTCACCTTGGTCTCGCGCTTCCATCAGCGCGCCTTCCCGACCCAGCTCTCACCCACAAACTTCCCCACAGTCTACCCCACCAAGGAACCCCAAAGATCGCCGAAACTTACTCTCTGACAAAATGTCATTCGAATACGAGTTCTATCAATGCAGCCCAAGGTCACCTGCATTCGAGCCCATCTTGGGCAGCATCACTGAAGCTTCCGAACTTGATGATGAATCAGACATCGAAGTCGAAGTCAAACTTGCTCGGCCGTCGCTCACTAAGATTGACTCAGCAACGCAAGACGTTCCTGAAGCCTTCATCCCCGACATTTCTATTGGCGAACCAGAGCTCACTACAAAGACGGCCAAAGGCACAGTCATTCAATTTGCGCGCATGACGACTGCGAAAGCAACATCCGTCCGACGTGTGCTACGCAAGGTCCTTGAAGCCGACAAGATCCGCCGTCGCAAAGTTCTGAAAATCTACCTCAAGGCCTTGACCTTCTTGCACTACATGCTCAAGGCCCACGACCGCTATGGATCGGCAATGATGACGACTGGCATGTATATGCCACGGTGAAGGACATTGATTTTCCGGAAAATTGTTCACGAAGACCTGGTTGGTCAATTTTATGATTATGCATGAGCATCTCGAGTTGCAGCATTGCACGGCGTTTTATACCCAATGGCATTTGGGTCACAGGAAGAACACGAGACTGCGGTCTGTATCTACACTTCCATCACATGCAACATTCTGGTTGCAGTCTCTTGCAACGGATAGCGATGAATCATCCATGTTTCTCTCCACTACTACAACCTTGATGTCATGACCTCTCTAGCAGCATTGACTCCCCTTCTCAGATCAAGGGTTGTCTCGATTCGTCTCCCTTCCTGTTGTTGATGATTCATGTCTTGTGCAACGCTTCACCATTGCCATCCGGGAGGTTGTCACATCTCCACTTCAGTGTGACAGTAGACTTGTGGCGCTTCGGAAGGATTTAAGGATCATAATTAAAGGGTCAACATGACCAAACAAGCGTGTAATCATCTGAAGAGCTGCGAATATGCTTGCGCGCCACCCACAGCCTTGAAGGGCTCGAGTTAGAGCGCTACCTTTTCACTTTCTGCATACTCCAAAGGTCTACTCGGAGCCAGCAAGGTGCCGTAATCTCGGAGGACACAAAGCGCCCCCCGCTCCTCCACATGTATTTTCCCTAGCAGCCGTTGCTACCCGAAAGCATGTTGAGGTGCAAATTTGAGGCTGGCCACGATGCATGACGTTAGTCGGGCGCGGATCTAGCTAACCTCAGTTGGATAACTTCCTAGCGGCCCCACATCGAGACTTGGTGCCGCATGCCGGTGATCCTCAAGTAGAGACCAAGAATGCTGTGAACTTCAGCAGAGGTTCTATTGTACCATATTCATACCGTTCCTTGCAAAGAGCAAGGCAACAGTTTCGCTGTGCTGTGAAGTGTCTGCGTGGGAGGGTGTGGTAGCGCGTTGTGCTCAGACAGCCAATCGTCTTAGCACGGGCAGACTCCTTGGCTGGAGGACACACGTCACAACTGGATTCAGATGTGCACCAGAGAGCCACCCTTTGCACCGTCTTACAGTTGACCAATCGCTGGTGGCCAGTACCATTTTTTGACTGCACTCCATGGTCCGCTCTCGCACCTGACCTAGAGCATCATCTGCACGAACACCCTAGTCTTCCCGCATCTGCGCTCCACATTGACGCTCTTTTCGTTCTGTTCCGCACCCAGCTTCCACCCTGGACCGCTTTACAGCTTTTCGCGACAGCCCGACCGATCCAGCTTTCGAGCTCCACGAACTTCCCCGAAACAACCCAGTGCGGGCACGAGAGAGCAAGAGAGCGCGCAAGAGACGGGAGAAGCTTGAGCAGCTTCGCGAAGCCGACGAGATGAAGTTCTCTCATAGCCTGCAATTCAATGCGGTGCCAGACTGGAGCAACCACTACGTGGCCTACAGCAATCTGAAGAAGCAGTATGTCTTGCATATGATCCAGAACTGATTGCTATCTATTTGCGGGGACTGAGGCTGATACACAATGCGCCGTGTAGGATTTACAGCCTCGAGACGCAGATCAATCAGAAGGCTTCGGCGACAGCCGATGCCGAATCATCGCCGCTTCTGAACGGTGCCGCAGACGACCCAGACAAGGCTTTTACCAACCTCCTCGATGCCGAGTTGGAGAAGGTCACCTCTTTCTACCAGCTGAAGGAGGCTGAAATATATGGGGAGCTAGATGCTCTGATCAACGATGAGGCAGACTACGAACGCGGGCAGGAAGACCTTGATCACGAGCAACAGAATTTGGGGCCTGGGAAGCAGACGCGCAGCACTAGCATCTTCAAGGCCATTGGGTTCAACCGCCCACGGGCAACAAGCACAGTCAGCGGGCGCTCGACGGGCGACGGCGAAGCAGACGACGATGAGGATTCCGACATTGACGCAAACGAGACCTCTAGGCTGCGACAGAGGAGTCCTGACGGCCAGCGGAGACGGCGACGAACAACAGACGAGAACCCGAACTCTGACGGCCTTTCCTCAAAACGCCGGACAAGTGTGGCTTTTGACGACTATAACGACATGGCTTTCTCGGCGCTGTACGATGAGGGTGTTTCCCTCAAGAAACGAACTGTCAGCGTCTATGTATCGTTGTGCGAGCTGCGATCTTTCATACAGCTGAATAAGACTGGTTTTGAAAAGGTCCTCAAGAAGTACGACAAGATCTTGGACCGCAAGCTCAAGAGCCAATATCTGAACAAATACGTCTACCCTGCATACCCATTTCAACAGAGCACAATGGACAAGCTTACGCAAAAGCTGGAGCATGTCGAGCACGCCTATTCCCAGATTTGCACCAAGGGCGATGTTGCCGAAGCCAAGCGTGAGCTGAGATTGCACCTGCGAGAGCACGTGGTGTGGGAGCGTAACACCGTCTGGAGAGAGATGATCGGTATCGAGAGGAAAGCACAAGCTGCCAATATTGGCATTACTCAGACCTTGCTCGGTCGTGATGTCAACGCAGGCCGTGTACGAAGACAGGGAGATGACAACGCACCTGATGTCAAGGAGGTTGTGACACCCATTGGCAAATATAGGTGCCCTCAGTGGCTCGTCAGCAAAACCTTCTGGACTTTGGTGGCCTGTATCGCAGTCTTCGTGGTTCTGCTAGTTGTACCCATCATGGAGAAACCAGAACAGCAAAACTGCTTGGCTATGGTCATCTTCGTCAGTGCGTTATGGGCGACTGAGGTAAGTAGAACGAATCTCCGTTTATGCTCTGCTAACGATACCAGGCCATTCCACTCTTTGTCACTTCGCTTCTCGTGCCCTTTCTCGCCGTAACTCTCGACGTCGTTCGTAGCGATGTAGAGCCCCACAAGAGACTCGGTTCTAAAGCTGCTGCGGGCTACGTCTTTGCTGCCATGTGGACACCAGTCATTATGCTGCTTCTTGGAGGATTTACTATCGCAGCTGCACTCTCTAAGTACAACATTGCCAAGATGATGGCGACATTTGTTCTGAGTAAGGCTGGAACGAAACCGAGGACTGTCCTCCTTACCAATATGTTTGTCGCTATGTTCGCAAGTATGTGGATCAGTAACGTTGCTGCGCCTGTACTCTGCTTCTCAATTATCCAGGTATGTCTACCACCCATAGCTGTGAAGCCTGAGCTGACAAATTAGCCCATCCTCCGCAATCTACCGGCCGACTCCAACATGACCAAGGCGCTGCTGCTGGGAATTGCCCTCGCCTCCAATATCGGCGGCGCTGCATCGCCCATCGCCTCGCCTCAGAACCTCATTGCCCTTCAAAACATGAACCCCGAGCCATCTTGGGGTATATGGTTTTTCATTGCGTTGCCCGTGTGCATTATTTCTATCCTTCTGATATGGGGTCTACTTGTCCTCACTTTTCAGCCAGGCAAGGGTACTACCATTGTCCCCATCCGCCCTATGAAGGATAAGTTCACCGGCGTGCAGTGGTTCATCAGTATCGTCACTGTAGTCACTATTGCACTGTGGTGTGTCAGTCACCAACTCGAAGACATCTTTGGTGACATGGGTGTCGTGGCTATCATCCCCCTTGTGTTGTTCTTTGGAACGGGCATTCTCACCAAGGAAGACTTCAACAACTTCTTGTGGACAATCATCATCCTCGCTGCCGGTGGTTTGGCCCTTGGCAAATCTGTCAATTCCTCCGGTCTGCTCCACACCATTGCTGAGTCAATCACCACCAGCGTTGAAGGCATGAGTCTCTACGGAGTTCTTGTTGTCTTTTGTGGTCTTATTCTTGTTATTGCAACGTTTATCAGTCATACTGTCGCGGCGCTTATTGTGCTCCCGCTTGTTCAGCAGGTTGGGCAGAGTATGCCAGAGCCACACCCAAATCTGCTTGTCATGGGTGCCGTACTAATGGCAAGTGGCGCTATGGGTCTGCCTACAAGTGGCTTCCCAAACATGAGTAAGTTTTTGGTCTCCCTGCACCTGTCCATCAGTCTAACAGAGAATAGCTGCCATCATGATGGAGGACCAGAGAACTGGACAACGCTACCTCGATGTCAAGCACTTCCTCACACGAGGTGTACCCGCCTCGATCATCACCTACATCGTCATCATTACTGTGGGGTATGGTCTCATGCTTGCTGCTGGGTTCTAGGTCAACTATGTCAGGTTGATCTTCTGTATTTTACCTTGCATACTAGTTCATACGTTGCATGCGACGTTGCGTCGCGAGATGGAGTTTTTGTTGGTTTTTGTTCTTCAATTGAGCAGGCTTTCATCCTCGAGCTTCAATCAATTGTGCATTTCCATACAATATTGTACATTCATCAGTAAGAAGAGATCCAGTCGCATATTTGTTCCTCTCCACTTTAGTTCCTACAGCGCCTCACCAATCTCGAATGGACACTCAGCCAGCGTTGCTGTCTCACTGCTTACCTTATTCGGACCCCGTCTTGGCGTTGCGTCCCCACAGACAGCTACGTCATCGTGAGTACTTCGTAGAAACGGGGACAGTATCAATTCGACATAGTCACCGCCAGATCAGACTAGGAACAATTGACACCAAGAAAACAATGCCTAAAGCACTAATACTCATCGCTGACGGTTCAGAGGAAATTGAGTTTGTCACTCCATACGATGGTGCGAGCTATCCCAGTACCTCTCATCGATTTCCTACACTGACACTGCTCAGTACTCACTCGCGCGGGCTTCGAGATCCAATCCGCAGGCGTTGCACTCAAGAACGACAGCTATGCACAGTAAGCGCTCAAGTCTCCAAGCAGCACCCACAAGGGCCACCCTCACCATCTTGACACAGCATGACCCGCAATATCCGCATCGTGCCGGACCACCACTCTCTCTCCTTCATCTCCAACCCCTCAAGCTACGACATCCTGATCCTGCCTGGCGGTGCCCCAGGCGCCAAAACTTTCAGCTCCAACGACGAGGTTCTCCAACTCATCGCCGCCTTCCGCGACCAGGGTAAGTACGTCGCCGCCATCTGCGCGGGCACGACGGCGCTGGTTGCGGCGCAGAGACTCGCGGCGTCTGGGAAGACGGAGAGCGGTGCCGGTCGCAAGGTGAAGGTGACCAGCCATCCGAGTGTGAAGGACGAAATCAAAGAGGCGGGGTGGGAGTACAGTGAGGAGAGGGTCGTGGTCGATGAGAAGATCATTACTTCGCGCGGGTAGGTTTGACTTTCTGGGCTTTAATGGCAGTGGGGTTTCAAGTTTATTGGGTGATACTGACAGTGCCATAGGCCAGGTACGGCGATGCTGTTCGCGCTTACAATTGTCGAATCGCTTGCTGGAAAAGGGAAGCGAGAGGAGATTTCCAGTCCCTTGGTCGTAGCGGAAACCTTGTGAGGTTGCTTTGGACTGGGTTTTGGTTCGCTCGGAGATTTTGCGAAGGCTCTGATCAAATCTAAAAGTTAAATCCATTGGCAGAAATACGGCACCTCGACAGCTCTAATGAGACACTGGACACTTGACACTTACACTTACACTTAACACTTTTGAAGCATTCAATGATGGGACAGCATATACTTGACAGATCTAACAGAAGTGAAACCATCATGAAGAGTTTCGAAGCCCTCCCGGGAAGAGCATTTCCTACATTTTGTTAACTATCTCATCGGTGCTGGCAAGGTGCTATATACGGAAGATTGTTCGCTTCAAAGAGCTCCCTGTAAAAATGCAAGACACGCGAGTACCATGCGCTATTCGTTGAAAGTGGAAGACACTTCATCACGCGTGAATTTGCGTCACAAAAAGACAGAGATGTCTTCATGCACATTGATTAAACCTTGTCTCTATCTAGCTTGGCTAGTTGCTACAGACTGAATCTTACGCCTTCACCTTCCTGAAGAGCAGTGTTTTCGACGCGTCTGGGTTGAGGCCCTTTCCGATCTCAATCTGGGGATACCTTTCCGTCAAACCATTCGGCATCTTCATATCGTAATCCAGGATCATCTTTGCGACAATCATCTTGATCTCATTGGTCGCGAAGAAACGACCAGGGCACGCGTGTCGGCCGTATCCAAATACCAGATTCTGCTCATTGGTCGTCACGAACTGGTTGCGCGCGTGATCGGTGCTACTGCCGTTGCGTCGTAGGTTGTAGTGTCGGAAGCCATCGAACTTCTCGCTGTTGGGCCAGAGCGCTTCATCGCTGTAGACGGCATGTGAAGGCACTTCGATGAGCACACCTGGCGGAATATATTGGCCGTTGGAGAGTGTGATACCCTTCAGGACCTTTCGCATGAACGACACTGTCGTTGTTAGTCAAATCCATCTAACCATACAAGTGCAGGTATCTTACCCATGCCGACGGGATAGAATCGCATGACCTCTTTCATGTAGCTGTCCAGCTTTTCCATCTGCTGCAAAGCTTTGATGGTGATCTCACCGTTATGCTCAGCAAGAACGCTACGGACTTCGTCGCGCAAGGGCTCGATGAATTCAGGGGTTGAGGCTAGTGTGAAGAACAAGTTGAGAGCTGTCGTAGAGGTGGTGTGGATTGCGGCAAAGATCAAACTCAGTTGCATCCCAGCGAAGTCTTTCGGCGATATGTTACTATTCGCACTGCGGTCCAATACCCACTGGGTCATATCATCTGGCTTCTCCCAATTAGGGTCCTTGGCGGCTTCCTGTCTCTGCTTGATCATAGGGGCAACATAGTTGATCAGGTCCTTCTCTTTCTGGCGTAGACGACGCATTTGTGGTGTTCGTGGGGCCAAGAAAGGTCTCAGCCAGGGCCGAATCTGCTTAATGGCAGTCACTGAGTCGATCATGTCGATTGTATAGTTGGTGGCACAATCAAGGTAGAATGGGTCTTCGCAAAGCTCTGGCCCCACAAACACACGACCAGAGACCTGTGCTATGACATCGACGAGAACCTTGTAAATCGAGACCTCTGTCCAGTCATCACAAGCTGGCATATATTTCTCAACAGTTTTATCGACTTCTTCGCGGACCATGGCATTTACACGGCCTAGGAGATCAGTACTTGAACCGTAACAGCTGAAAGACTGAAGATCTTACCGAGGGCGGGAGTAAGATCGGATCTGACCGATTGTACCAAAAGGTGTGAGTCGACCACGAGACCTGTGTACTTGACCTCCATGGCCTGGATACTGTAAGTATGGTATTCATTTCGCTCTCTGAATGTACACTTGCCTTTTCGACAGCACCGGGAAAGCTGAGAACATCGTCCGGGAGTTTCTTTAGCTCGGGCAAGAAACTGGTCGGTACGACGACGGTGTCTTCGTCATCAGCCGATGCGACACGCCAGACAGAGTGTTTGAACTAGAGAGTTGTCAGAACACGCTGACGTTGAAGCGCGGGACTTTTTGCCTTTTCATATCCGTCAAGGTAGATTTTCTTCGCATTAAAGAGGAAAGTCTGACGCTGCTTCTCTCCGCTGGCTTGTCCGCCAAAAACAGGAAGCTTTGCCATCTTCGACCTGTAGCTGAGCTTTGGTAAGAGTGCACATGCTGCAAAGATCAGCGTAGCAATCGCTACTGTCTGGAGAGTATGAGCGAGTCCCGAATATTGGACTTCCATGGCTGTGGGTGAAAAACTGTGTGAGGGCTCGGGAATATCTTGACATGGCTTATATTTAATCTTCACACCGTTTGACCCTCGGGGCGTTACGCAACACGAGCGTGCTCTGCATGCTCTATCCAAAAGGCTGCATGATCTGCTGAAACATCGGAAACGGTCAATACGGGGGATACGGTCTTGGTGAACAAGCATCGTGGCTCAGGCGAAGGGTCATAACCTCAACACTTAGGGGCCGAAGGGGTATAGTGCCCGTAGATCACAACGCCGCTGCCGCCAAAGCATCTTCGCGCAAGACTCATTTCAAGTCGAGCCCTGGCTTGACCAATGATCGGTATTCGATTTATAGTACCTACTGCAGAGATGCAGGAGGGGATGGTGAGCGTCTTGCTGTCGCGAACACGGGTAGAGGTTTGCCGGTCCCGCCATCTCTGTAGAACCACAGAGTGGGTCCAATGAGATTCAGTTGAGTACGGAACTGAGTGGACGTTCTTTGCGAAGTTCAATTCCGCGCATGCGAGTCATCGTAGAACGGGAGGTGGCGTCGTTCTGACGCAAGCCACACTCTTTCCTGGCGGGCTGGCGCGACCACGATTGGCCAGGCACTTCCGCCCTGAATCTCTCCGAGGACCTCACCATCAACCACACCACAGAAAGTTGCAGCAAAAAGAGATATCAGGCGACAAACGACTGGGGTCATGCTGTGTGACCTTGGTTGAGCTACAGCTGTAAGCGAACTCATACGCGCCTTGGCCGCCATGGGTATATGTGCAACGGTCTCGAATTCCCCTCAATCTAATGCCTATGCACGGTCCCACCTGTCATTCAAGTGACAGAACGTACAGCACCTTGCCAGCTTCAGTGGAACATGTAGTGCGAGAAGAGAAAAGACTGCGCTGTGGGCTTTGAGTCCTCCAACGCTAGTTGTTGGAGTCTATGTAAGTTTGTATCTCTTCGGATGGCTACACAGTTAGTTTGTTCTCTCAACTCTTTGCTTTTCATCGTCAAATCTTCCGGTTATGTCAAGTATTCCATCAAAACCAGCAAGGTGTTACCATATTGTCGTATCGGATTTGCCGTGACTGGCTTCCCGGGTAATACAGCATCACCATGCAAACGCCTTGCAGGTGATCAGGCGTGGCAACGCTCTTGCACTACCCTTGTCCTATGCGAGACCCGCAAATCCCATCGGCACGACTCCATCCGAATGCGAGGAATACGCGCTGCGATTTCAGGCATCGGTTACCAACCGAACCGGAATCTCACATCCTTATCCCATCCGTATCCCTACGTCGCGAATCGAATGTCAAGACTATGGTTCATGTCAGCTTTGGTCATGAGAAAGATCTGACAAGAATCTCACCGCTTGTTGCCCTCGTCCGTAGTGGTCGTTCTGTACTCGTCTTTTTCCTCCTCAGTCATCGCATCCCATTTCTTCGCCTTTTGGCTGTTTCTCCATCTGTAGTAAAAGTAGGTGCCAGGATATTGGATGAGCTGATGAGTTAGACTCCATCGTTTGTCTGCTGCCATAGGTGGCTTGGCTGGGGAGGTCCACTTACACACATCCACACACATATTACCAAAAGACCCTTGTTTGCTTTGAAGTAACGTGGGGCATCTGTGGGTTGGTAGACTGGGCTTGATCAGTATGCATACTAGATGGTGTGAAGGGCATTCAGCACTCACTGTTGGCACCAATCATTCCACTGACCTGGACAAACATGTTGTACAGTGAGGCCGATACTGTCCGGTTCTGTACAGAGCCAGCATTTCTGGAGGTCCAGGCCACCTGTATAGGATGCGTGCTGATCCTGTCAACTCGCACTCTGTGCTCATGTGATACATGCACTTACTATGGAAACGATAACAACACTGTAGCAATCGCAAAATAGGCCCAACCACTGATTGGGTCTTTCAATGCAATCAATGCAGCAAAGCACGGAAGTAGCCAAGCGTCTTCTGCCATTGACACAAAGCTCCTGTTGTTGACTAGCTCACTGAATGCAGTGATGAGGAGCATCGTAATGCTAGACCCGACGATGTAGGGGATTGAGAGTAGGTTAGACTGAATGACATCAAAACCGAGATCGCGGAACGAAAGTGTCAAATATTGTGACACAGGGTACTTTGGGATGCCGAAGAGCAGACCAAGTGCATACAGTGGCCACATATCGTAGTCTTTAGAGCACTTCCAGATCTGCCGGATAGAGAGGCCTTGTCGGTTATACATGCCGCCCTTGTGAGGATCATCACGAATGACTGGGCAAAAGTGTTATTGCATACGTTTATGAAGCTTTTCTCACTGGAGCCACTCACCAGAATTCACAATTATCTTCTGCTCCTTCTCATTGAAATATCCTTTCGGGTTCCACCAACTCGTCGTTCTTGTTGGGCATGCCGGCATCAGGAAAAACGACATGCATCCAATGAGAAAAGTGAATATCCCCCTGTCGAATGTCAGCATTGTTCGTCCAGAAAGGGCGAGGAAGAATACTCAATCAGGAATAACCATCTCCAACCTTCATAGCCCAAGATGCCACGCATCGAGACCAGGCCAACTGCGGCGAAGCCAACACCTATGTCGACTAGCTGAGACGACATCCAGAACCAAGCCAACCGGATGGGTAGACTCCTGCCTGTATAGAAGTAGCTTAGGTAGAGTATTGTGTCAGGAATGAAGCCACCTTGGAATGTTGCAATCAAGTATCTGGTAGCCAGAAAAGAGGCTCGACCTTGCAAGAAGAATTGCATCGCAGAGATGAGGCTGAACGAGCAGATTTGGATAGGGATCCATAGATCGGGCCCAATACTACGCAAGTGAGTTCGAGCTTTAGAGTGCTGATGAGGAAAGCTCACCGTTTGGAGATAAGTTGCGATGGGAGTTCTGCCACAAGAAACCCAACCCGCGAGATGGTCTGGCCAAGATTGTAGTCCACTCTTGTAATTCCGATGTCATCCAGCATGTTATCAGATACCGCATTACTGATGTTGTTTCGATCGATGTTGAGCGCAGCGAACATGACGCAGGCCCATACCTGCTTCCGTCAGTCACAAATCCATGATAGTGGGATATAGTGCCTACCATAATCTTCCAATCAACCTTGCGACGAATGGCATTCTCTTCACGCCAAGTCCAACGGAAACTGGGATCGAATGCAGACCAATTTTCCCATTTTGGATGGATATGTAGTCTTTTCAGCTCTTCCACGTTTTCGTTATCCCAGATGCTGGGTTGAGTCGCGACCTTGTCAAGTCAGTCCACCCGGATATCCATCTTGGATGAAAAGAGACGTACTGTGTCAAGGTCGAAGATATCCTTCTTTGGTCCCTTTCGTATTCTCAGAAAGCGTAGAACGTAATCTCCCAGCAATGCCTCTGAGCGTTGTACCTCCGATGTTGCTAAGTTGGTGATAGTCGCGGTTTCCTTGACAACCGCTTTACCGTCAATTCCTGTGGACGATTCGCCGTCGTCATGATTGGAGTCACTTGTCTTGCTTACTCGAGGAAGAGTATTTGCGGGTTGATTGGGCATCTTATCTATTGACACTTATGCAGGTCCTATAAGTCGGGGAGCGAAGAAAAGTTCTGTACCAGTAAGCTCCACCACATTGCCTCTACTATATATCCTTCTTACATATTTCTCAGCATGCATTCGTCAGGCCCACCAAATAGTCTCTGCCGCTCTTCTACCACGGCTGAGGGCCTGGTATAGAGGCACACCATGCATGTTGAGTGGGGCTGTGGATGCGAATCATGTGCATAAAACCTATAAAACGCGTTTAGCGGACATCACGCAAGAAGATCTGGCTCAAAGGAACTTCTCTGCCGTGGAGTTGCTGGATGATGCGGTGCGCCAAGCATATCGTCATCTGTATCAATCTTGCGCAATAGGAATATTGTCGCATCGAGGTGACTTCGGCAAACATGCGAGTAAGCCACCAAGCAGCCCACGGGTGGTGAGTCCTGCATTGAGCGGCACCCGGCAGTTTCAATAATCTAATCACAGTACCATACCAGTTCTAACAAACACTTGCTACCTTTGCAGCCGTTAGTTGCTATAAAGCAAAGACTCAACAGCAATGACACAACGCGTACCCCTCTTGAAGAGCTTTAGATGAACTCACATTGCGCCAATCAGGTTTGGGATCTTCCTATCAGATTGCCTTCTCTGTATTTTCCAAGTGTCTACAAGCTGCTATACGATAAAGAGTGAAACGGTCGGCGCGAGAGTACCTAGATTTGGAAGGACATACAATATTCCACCAAGATGACTGGGCATCAAGTTGTGTTAGCTTTTTTGTGCAATGCAACCTTTCCAAGGAAGGAGCAAATATCATGGACGGATAGTGCCCAAGTTAGCGCGCTCGAGTCCACTTTGGCCCTGTAGCCAATCACAGCCGTGATTAATAACTACAGGTAATGCGTCAGCCATTGCTTGAACAACCTTTGACAAAGAATGTTACAAGCAAGACCAGGGTATTCACCTCGAAAATCCTTCGGTAACAAGGAGAAGAAGTCGTTGTAGTTGAGTGCCCGATATGGATTGCTGGGAGCCCTATACTTCCTGCCATATGCACATCAAGGTCTCTTCCTCAATCATCGGGATACGAGGCTGCGATACAGATGAGCTATTGGAATAACCAAAGAGGCACTCGTGGCGGTGGACGGGGCTGGTGGAAGAAGTACATTCCTCATAATACACATGTACACAGGCTATGCTCGAATTTGCCGCTGCTCTTTCGAGTCTTTCTCTCATCTTTCTCGTCTACGTCCGATCTTTTCCCTGTCCTCTCCCTCTCCCTCTCCCTCTCCCTCTCCCTCTCCTTATTTAGACTGAGTCAGACTGCACAAGCTCGCTGACCTTCTGCTCAATCGACTTGTCGTCCAGCCCCTTCAACGTCACCTTCTTCTCCTTTCCATACTCTGTTGTATCGTTAGTCTCGTCCTGAGGCGCTGTATTCTGGGCCGACGCACTGTATCTCGCGAACAGAGTGGGCTCGAAGCCGCTGGCCTCGCGGATGAGGATCGGGGTGTGAGGGTTGTGCTTCTTCATTGTGGGGTAGCTGCGCTGGAGAAAGTTCCTGCATGCTCAATTAGCCATCTGTCTTGCTGTGCCCAGTCTCGTCTGTCTGCGCTGGCGCATGGCAATCTTCGCGCTCGCGCTGGCGCTGGCTCTGGCTCTTGCTCTTGCTCCCGGGGCGGCGGCGTACCGTGTCGCAGCGCTGTGCTCGCTGGTCTGGCAGAACAAAAACCTCAGCTCCTTGAGCCCGGTGCTGAATGCATACTTGGACGCCATGGTGAGTTGTGATCCGGGCGGGTGGTGGGATTCAATTGGTGTCGGTCGCTGGCCTTCACCCACTGACGTTCCGCAAGCTCGCGCAGACCAGACGGGACCCACAGCTTCGCCAAGGCCAATCGGAGAGCCGCCCAAATCTGACTTCCGGCATCGCGGATTGACAGTGAACGACTCCTCACCGTCGACTACCCCGACTCACCCACGTACTCGCTCCGCGCTCCCTCGACGGTCCCACACAGCCGCCATGTCGTTCCGCCCCGGCTTCCGCGCCTTCAACGCCTTCCGCACAAACTTCAACCAGTATGCCCGCCGCAATGCCTCGACAGCATCCGGTGCTGAGCCCGCCGGCTTCGCCAAGTTCTGGAACTCGCCCGTTGGCCCCAAGACCGTCCACTTCTGGTACGCCTCACTCGCTCCTCGTCCTCGTCCGCGACTCCACGCTGCAGCCGCCCTCTGTTTGCATGGCAGCGCAATGCAATGCCTTATCTCCGGCCCCACAGCCGATCCGCACACGACCACCACCAACCCGCTGATACTGACTGAATCCACAGGGCCCCCGTCATGAAATGGGCCATGGTTGCCGCCGGTGCTGCCGACTTCGCGCGCCCCGCCGAGTCGCTCTCTCTGACCCAAAACTTCGCTCTCATGTGCACAGGCGCCATCTGGACCCGCTGGTGCTTCGTCATCAAGCCCAGGAACGTCGTCCTGGCCGCCGTCAACGCCCTTCTTTTCTGCGTCGGTGCCACACAGGTTGGCAGGATCTACGCCTACAACAAGAGCCTGGATGGAAAGGAGCTGGCCAAGGCTGAGGGCAAGGAGTTGGAGGCTGATCTGAAGGCGACTGCTGCCAAGGCCGAGAAGAAGCTGTCGTAGAGGGAAAACGGATGATTTGAGGAAAGGCAGGAAGGAAGGACAAGGGGAGTCACGAGTTGATGGTGGCAGATCTGGGAATCCTGTGCATAGGGTTGCGGAACTGCGTGTACGATTTATCTCGGCTTGCAAGCACAACACAATTGAATCGAATTGACAGCATTGCTGCGGTCCATCAGCTCTGAGCAGTGATTTGGCATGAAATAATATTTGAGAAGCCAGTTCGAATGGAGTACTTTGATGCTGGTCTATTTACGCTCAGTAGATACAGAGCTCTTGAAGAACTCTATAAATATTCGGCGGTGTCTGCTCTATATCTTTACCCGGCCAACAATCCACAGACGGCAAGCGATTGCTCGAAAGTAGCAGAGCACAGTAAGTTCAACTTGCGTCAAAAGATTCTATTGTTATTGAAATTGACGTCTAGTCTAACAGCTCATCACTTTATACCCGCAAAACCCACCACAAGTCCTTCAGCCGCCGCTGTCATCAACCTGCTTGTCCCGTCAACGACAGCCTTGCCCTTGCCCTTAATCTTCTCCATCTTCGACAGCTTCTGATACACCTCAATCCGGACTGTATCAGCCATCAGCACAGTCCTGTGACGAGGGACACAGGACTCACCAGGAGCGTTGGCCTTCTGTCTTGCCACCAGACCTGCTCCACAAGTTGCTATCTCGCAATTGAAGTAATAACGGCCGTTCCGTCTCAGGTTGTATAGGCGCTCGGACGATCCAATATTCCGATATCTGCAGGTTGGACAGAGCCAGTGCTCGATTCTGTATGTTTCATCGCCAAAGGGGTTCGTCATTGCGGCTGGTCAGTCAGTCCAGCTCCAAGTCTGCAGGAAGAAAAGATGTATGTGCAGACAGGCTCTTCGGTTGCTGTACCTCCAGTTTCAGTGTGATGAGCTAAGGTGCTCTTGGCTACAGCAGTGTGTTGCAGTATTTTGGGAGTGGTAGAACGAGCGCTGGGTGCTTCAATGTTGCCCTGTGAAGCTGGTCGGTCGTTTGTATAGTCAGAGCCAGGCCTGTTTCCATGGACTGGGCGACGTGGCCACGGCTTCAGGCTCCAGCTCATATTTGCAATAGCGATAGGAAATTGTGAGTGTCAAAGATTTCGATGTCCGGATAGCGATGGCGATGGGGAATGGATGGATGACCCGAGAAGAAAGCCAAATTGCAAAGCGCTCCGAAGGAAGCCTTAGGGAGGTACGCCCTGCTCTCTGGAAGTGCAGTTGCAGACTGACGATGTGAGCAATCACTTCCTGTTCCATGTCTGAATCATGGAATTCTTTCCATTCGTTGCGGTCGGCCGCTGCGTTTGTCGCGCTGATATCCTTTGATCGCACGCGCTCTTTCAATTGCAACAATTGCACATGCTGTTACAGCACTCTCCGCAACAATCGCTGCACCCGCTAAGGCAATCGCCGCAGCAATCACATCCCCCATCGAAACACGCCAGGATGCCAGCCCAGCAGCCAGCAATGCAGCTGGCGAAGATGTCCACGCCCCAAGGTCCAGAGCGATCACAGCACCGGTTGAGTTTTTCGCCCGCACCTCCCATTTCCTGAGACTGGGAAATCCCGTAATCCTCGGGATCAGACATTGGTGCGTAGTTCATTTTGATGTTGTTTGTTTGTTGTCGCAATCGCGATCTTCGAATAGTGGCGTAAGGGGGTTGTCAACGGGAGGAGGGAAAAGCGCGATGTAGTCGCACGGCTGTCAGAAGGTTATATGACAGAATTTTCGCGATTTTACAAGCACTGCCTCGAGACCTCGAATTAGCATCGGGTAATAAGTAGGATCAGATGAGGGCTTTGGTGAAGTTACAGGCGTCCAGCGCACATGCCTGAGTCGATCAGCTTAACTGTATCAGGCTCGCTTAGCCTTGCCACCACCAATGAGATCATTGGCTTCTGCACAGCCGTCGATGAGCCCCCTCAGGCCCCGTAACTTATCATTGCAAGGCCCAGCTGTATGCTTAAGCGTGCTTATGGCGGGAAGCTCTCGGCTTGGTATTCCGTGCTGGCTGCGCTGGTCCTGTCAGGTCTTACGCAGTGTTTGTCGAGCAGCCTCTTGGCGCGAATAATGAGGGGATCGCGAAATGGACGAATTGATTCAGTTTTGATGGATGCAGCATAACTTATAAAACAATACTTTAGTTGGATACACGGTTTATCGGCTGCCTTTCCACTTTGGTTTCGTCTGACTGAACCCCTCCAAGGTGCTTGACTCCTCGGAGCTGGTAAGGCGCAGTAAGCTAACGTATGTTTTTCTGACAGCAACCTATTGAGTTCCTTCTGACCACTCACATTCCATACTACACACCTCTGAACATCATCTGCCAGCCATGTCTACCCAGCTCTCCGAATACCTCCACAGCAGCCCATTCGTGCTCACCACCAAGCGGCTTATCGTTGTACCAACACCAATTGCGATTCAATACTCAGCTTATGTCCAGCTCTACGGTGGGTTGCACGCAAGCGAGGACTTCTGCCAAATGGCATTTGGGCCCCACTTCTCTGCCCAGGCGTGGAGTGAGGAAGAAACCAAAAATGTCATCTTTACACGTGACATGGGGAGATGCTGGAGTCCACGAGGCTTGGGCGACTTTGCGGTTGCGCTACGAAGCAGAAGCGATGGATCAGACAGAATCCCCATCGGCATCGGGAGAAAATTGGAGGATTTAAATGACCTGCAAATTCTGGATGTCAGAGGCGACCGAGCCTCCGATACCTCACTATCTGGGTTCGACCTTCAGAGTTTGGAGGACGTGGAGTGGGTGGGCTATGCAGGTGTTCGCGATGCAACAACGACATCAATGCCAGAGCGAGTCGCAGGCGATGAGCCGCTGCCGCCATGGCAAGATATGATCGAGCTCAGGTACGGCGTGCACGCTAACTACTGGGGCAAGGGGGTGGCCGGCGAAGCGGCAAGAGCAGTGATGCAGTGGGCAGTCAGCGAAAGAGGAGTCACGCGGTTCATTGCAGAGACGGAGAAGACAAACACTCGAAGCGGGAAGGTTCTACAAAAGATGGGATTTAGAGAGAGCGGGACGAACTATTGGAAGGAGCCTAGTGAGATGGAATGGGAGAAACTAGCAGTCTAATCTAATGAACAGCAATTTGTCAGCCCTCAGTAGACATTTAAGCAAAGCCGAAAGGCAGCACTTCAATTGGGGTGCTTTAAAGCTCATTAGTACAGTCAGCAATAATTCGCAAGGTGGGGTAATGCAAGATACTGAAGGCCTTCAAGGCTGACCGGAGTAGACTTCTTAAAACTTATAGCTTTTAAGATGGCTACGCAGTTGATTGGGCCCCTATCCCTGGTGCACTCTCTTAGTTGAATCCTTCAAAATTGTCAAGTGGCCACTCGGAGCTGACAAGGTGCTGTACAACAATACTTCCACCTCTCCACTTCACAATCTGTACCTTAGGGTGCGGGACTTAGCAGAACTGCCGCACAGGCAGCCTGGCATGTCCCATATGCAGCATTACACGCGATTATAGTAGGAGGTGCAGTAATCGCAAGTACTGTTCCAAAGGTGAAGCCGGCTGCGGAGTAACAAGCCACGACGACAGCAGAGCAGCCTGCTTGACATACGCCGTATCCAAGAGGTCCAGCCTGAACTGACTGCGATGCTAGAAGCGCGCCGATGGCATAGGGGATAATGGATGAGGTACGCATGATGGAACGTGTTGCTGGTTGTTTGGGCAGAATTCGGTAGTAATGTCACAAGCAATAGCTCATACTTTGATAGAAGCGCTATTTAGCTTGTCCTGCTTGCCGTCCACGGGTGTCAAGCAAGCATCAGCCACATGGAACAGGAAACAAGAGTCCGCTGATTGCTTCAAGAGGATGAAGTGCGATAGCAAGGCAGTGAAGAAAGACAAAATGCTTAGCATTAGATGAATGGGTATCGTGTATGTACGCGCTTGTAGCAAGGACAACTTGGCCAGATCAATCTCAGAGAGCACTAAAACAAAATATGCAACCATACAGTGCGGTATGATCGCCCCACAGCACCTATCTGCATCTGCTTACACCCTGATCACGATGTTGATGCCAAGACCGCGTGCTTCACGGATGCAGCAAGCAAGGCAGGTTCTCTCGATACGTCCTACTAGGGCATGGTAGCCCTTCTCTGCGCACCAAGCTCTTGCAAGCAGCTGAGCGTCCGCGTTGCCTCGTGCATCGATGACGAGAACTGTCTTGGGATCACTGTCAGCGATCCCCCCGTCGTGTCCGTCTCTCAGAAGAGTGGAAGACGAGCAAGTGGGTAGATTGCTTGCGGATACCTTGAAAGGTAACGTAAAACTTGGGTCCAATACACTAGCCACTGATACGATTCTGTGATGATAAGACTTGTGTAAGGGATGTGCAATGACTGGCGCCTCCAGAACTTTCGAGTCCATCTGTCCGTCGTCGTCTTCAGCAGCATATGCCCGTTGTGGACCCAAGTCTGTCGCTTCCGGGGGGTGTGAAAGAAGAGGTTCAAAGCCATGACTACTATTGCGACGAGATAGCTTCGTACTGGCACTGACGCTTCGCTTCGAGGATGTGTGCGATAAAGTGCCTGCTACTGAGCGTTTCACCACCAGTCGTGGGCTCAGAGCTGATGTCGATGCCGGCGTGAAGCAGGGCCAGGATGTTACAAACTGAACTTCGTAGGCGAGTGTTAAGACATGACTTTCTTGAGCCTCACTAACCTGGAAAGTAAGTGTCGGCGTGAAAACATCGCCCTCAGTTGGCAGTCCATTACCCGTATCGTCATCAATGAGATCGGCGTTGAGTGCAGCCAGATCCCACTGGACTAAGCGAACTGGGTTGGTTGAAGCGCGTTCGAGGTCCTTCGGCATGACAAAGTCTGTGGACTTTACGGGACTGTCAATTGCGGCGGGCAGAGCCCCTGAGTGCGTTCCCACAAAGTCCTCCTCAGAAGAAGTGCGTGGCTTGACGAGCAGTTGCTCGCTTTGTACAGGATACCAACCTTCAGCTGCTCCTTCAGGTAGTCTATCCACATAAATCCATCCCATGCATTCTTGCGCTCCTTCGGAACAAGCAAAAACTCGGCCGACAATAGACGCTTTACTCCACCAGTTTCTGCCACTATAGACAAATCCACCATACAGATCTGCTGAGTCGCCGAGGGTGGATATCGCAAGCTTATCGTTTTCAAGAAGTGTCGACAACAAGAAATGGGAAATAGCCTCTCCAGGCAAGACCATTCCTGTCAAGAATGAGCGGCTCAACCAACCCCCAATACTGACTACGGCTGAATTTGCGTTGCCTTGCATAGACAAAAGCGTTGTTGATAGCGGGATGCGAAGTGACGATGACTTGCTACGGCTGACCACTGGCCTCTGAATGGAACCAAAGTAGTCTTCTAAGTGATGGTTGACGGAGCGTGGAGTTTGGAGAGGCGTTCCGTACACACTCACAACAGAAGGCGTGGTAGGGTTGAATGCCCAGGCACTTGGTGAAGCCGTCTGCGGTGTTTGTTCGGCAAGCTGATCAGGATCGCCAAGCTTCGTAGCCATCGATTTGACGATTGCTTCTATTGTCGGCCATTTGATAGATTCCGCAAAATGTAGGAGACCTGAGAGCTGGCGCGACTGATGTTGCGGTAGGAAAATGATATCCGATCTGGGAAGCTCCTTGGGTGTATTGACACCAAGCATTGCGAAAAGACCACGCTTCTCTGGCAACGGGGTCAAAGCACTACTGTCATCGCCTCTGATGACCAAAACATTCTCCAGAAACCTGCGTGCCACGACCATATCCCAGTCGCTCTTTCTTGTGGTGAGACTGTCGAATGTGGCTATCTCACGAGCCGTGATGTGTGTCTGGTCATCAACCTCGCCAGCGCGTGTCGCTGAGATTGCATCCAGTCTAAGTAGCAGCTCGCAAGACAAGCTGATCTGAAGTAGCAGAACGTCTCTTTCAGTCCAAAGTGGCAGGGCATCACCATCAGGCACAGGTTCAGGATCGCTGAAAAGAACCTGTCCCAATCTAATCCTCCACTCTACGAGACTGAAATCATACCAGATGCCTTTTAAATTCAAAACCCTGAGGATAGTAAGGATCTGAATTTGTAGACCCGTCGGGTCGAGGTCGGGGCCGAAGTAGCCAGGGGGTGTTAAAAATGTACTGAAAAGATGTGCGTATAGATCACCAGTACTTTGATTATTGAGGATCGTGATGCGTTCTGGGCTCTGTTGAAACGTCTCATATAGGTCTTGAAATTCGATAAGACGATTGTACACAGAGTCCATGTCCACAGCGCGTATACCGATGCGCTCTGGGTTTGAATGCATCATTTCCTTATTCCTGGATATTTCGGCGAACTCCTCGCTCGTCTCAAGACGATCAGGCTCCGTGACGAGATTGTCTGCTGAGGGCAACTCTACGAAGTGCGCGAATCCAACGGTACCGGGTTCCAACCCGTGTGCACTCAGCCAATTAGGTGTTTCAATGGCATTCGTTTGATACACCTGGTGCTCTCTCTGTACATTTGGTATCGGTCTACCACTTGTGGTATGCGTGCGCGCTGTCGCAGCCATGTACGATGGCTGATCCGGAACGACTGAATCCGTTGCATCGTCATGTCCTGCCTCATTGTCCCAAGGATACGACACCTCAGGCAATACTCGTCCATCCACAACTGATGCGCTGAAAGTTGGCGCACCCGAGAAAAGTGCGTGTACACCTTCTTTGTCCAGGATATTGTGCTCATCTTCCTTCTCCGTTGTTGACCCTTGAGCTTGCTCGGTGGGTGTCCTGACTTGGGCAGCATCAGTTGAATCCTCCACCGGCCCTAAACCCATCGTCTTAACATCCTCTCCATTGTTGTCGGTTGGTGGCGTAAGGTCGTCGGGAGCCGTTGTAGTCTTCAGTGCGTTGACTGAGCTGGGAGATAGCTCAGCTCTTATCGACGTCGTCGTCGTCTCCGGTGCGGACGGTTGCTCCAAGGGCAGTATCTCATTCACGCCTACACGGACCTAGAATACAAAACATATAATCAGCTTGTAGTAGTGGGGAACTGAGGTCTACAGGGTCTTGGAAAGGCGATAAGATAAGTAAGTGCGGAGGGCGGGCGGCGTACATCTGCTGCGTATTGCAGCTGCGGCTTCTGTCTCCTCAACGATTTCGAACGAAAGAACTCTGAGATTCTTTCTCTCTTACTCCTCTTGCGCTCCAGCTTGATGCCATCTCTTTCGTCGTTCAGTTGCCGGCTCATTCGTCGCAACATGTCGAGCAGCTGGGGTGAGGCGGTGAAGCATGCTGAGTTGGTGCCTCAGGGAATTTAAAAGAGCGTCCCTGGCGGTCAACAGATCTCTTGGACCTGTTAGGCGACTTGATCCCACCTTAACACGTCAAGCAGGGCAGACACCCTTGAACTCGAGGCCCGGATCGTTGGAGCGCCTGCCGCTCCCTGTCACGCATCTTTGCTAACGCCTAGCGATCGCCAATAAGCTGCCAGAAGCGCCGCCCAAGCACGCGCCTTCCAAGAAACGGCTGCAGCCCGCAACACAACAGCACTCATCACAAACGCAAGGTCGACTACCTAGCGATTCACCTTTGCGAAAAGCAACGCGTGTCAGCGGGAGGACAACGCGACGTAACGGCGCGGTCGTCATGGCGCTATTCTTGTCCGCCCATCGATGACGGCGGTTGTCGTTCCGCTGCTGTGGGTCCCTTGGCGAAGTGGATGCCTTCTGGAACCAGTTTGCTCGAAACTGGGAAGCGGATCGAGACCCTTTCCAACGGCTGTTGACGTCCAAGTTTCATCCCTTCGCTATGACATGCACGAGCTGTTCCTGTAGACATGATGCCTGTGTTCGTACGTCGCCTCATTATTTCTGGGGGGACACTCTTTGAAAGGCGAGAGGTCACTTCAATTGGAGTAGTGATTGACAAGTTTGGTTGGAGTAGTCTGAGCAAATACAAGGGTTCAAGATATAACCGTGCATTTGATTAGTTATGCTCAGCTCTTGCTCTCATATCACTTAATCTCCTCATAAGCGCCGATTGTCTTGTTGGGACTGGTAAGGTGGTATAGGTAGGTCTGCTTCGGCAACTGGTGCGTCAGAAGCTGCTGTCATGCTGTCTGTCGGTTCGTCATCTGCACCTGGTTCACGTTTGCCGCGCTTCCGATCTCACTACTCGTTGCAACGAATTTCCTTCCTTAAAGACGAAGACGCCAGTCTCATCGTGCACATATAACCTGCTCATGCGCCTTTCGAGACGACAGGCAAAGCAGACATTGGTAGCACACTTAGTCCGCTCCAATTCGATCCTCGGCGCAGCTATCCTCGGAGAGCTACGGATACACTTGGTATTGGGATTTCGTGATTAATGTAAAGAGTTCAGCGCCAAGGGGAGCATCGACCAGGCCATACAGACTGTGATTGAGCGCACGAACAGAAGGTCGGACTTAGCAAAACACGGAGTACTAGTAGCAATTGCAGACGTCTTAAATGTCGAGGAGTGACTAAGGTGCTTGGGCGGGCTGAAGCTCGAAAAACAGAAAGGAGCTTATTGGCGGAAATTTAGCTGGTGAGGACCGAAAATCATGAGCATGTTATTGGCAATCATTCATTATTGCACAGAGCTTCCTTTGTGAGTGGCTTTACCGCTGAATCGTCATAGCTCATGCGATCTCATCTTCATAATAGGTTTCGGAGAGCGCCATTCAGTAGATACAAGCATGACTCAAGCAAGGCCACGCTAGTAGCTTAACTTGACTCGGCCACCTTTGCTTTGCGAAAGTAAACAACAGCAGACGCGTCCAGCGGCTCCCACACGACGTCATGGTACGTACTCTCACCCTCACTAGGGATTTGATGTATTGACATGGCGCAGGCGCGGCCTCGTGCAGATGACGGCGGCGTGCGGAAACGAAGAGGCAGACCACCCGGGAGCCGCAACAGCGGAGCAACCGCAAACCGAGTCGCAAAGCCTGTTGCCAATGCATCGAGCGGCAAGAAGACTAAGCCGAAGAAGAAGCCGCATAGAGATGAAGAAGCAGACGAGCTATCTGCATTCGCGTCGACGCAAAACCAATCTTCCCGCTCACGACAGCGTCATGCCGACGAACAGCGAGACGAAGTCGCCGCAGAGCCTGCAAAGGCGCAGAAGCGGTATATACAACTGGAAACAAAGACCAAGCGGATACCTCAAGACGTAATCGAAACATGGCCACATTTGTCACAGCAAGTTCTGGAACAGATCGACGTTTTCATAAAGG
This sequence comes from Curvularia kusanoi, assembly GCA_011058905.1. Lineage (NCBI taxonomy): Eukaryota > Fungi > Ascomycota > Dothideomycetes > Pleosporales > Pleosporaceae > Curvularia > Curvularia kusanoi. The sequence continues at coordinate 971,458 of SWKU01000003.1, forward strand.
ATGCAAAGAAGGACATCGCAAACACGCAACGAGATGAGCGAAAGGTCATGGCCGCACACAATAGTCTGAATCCGCTTGTCAAGCGGTTGTTGCGCCATCTGGCTGCCTCGAAAATACCGTCACAGGCTAGAGACTACCATTTCAACATCGACAAGCTTACTGAGCGCAACGGGCAGGTCTTCAGAGATGTATCCACAGCTCGGCATTCGAAGCAGCTACTTGGCGAGCAGATTAGAGTCACCCAGAAGCTTCGAGACAAGGACGAAGCAGAGCTAGACGAGCTGAGGAACGATGCAAAGAAGTGGCAGACTGAGTGGAAGCACCAGCAACGGCATGGACGGGTATGTGGTAGTCACGAAGTCCCTGGTGGCAGCACTGACTTGCCATAGGTGCATCAACTTCTGCGAGATGACGAAGTCCTTGAGAGTGATGTCGATGGCGACGACGCAGACGAGATCCGGTTAAAGCCAGCGACAACGAGATATACCACAGCGCTCGATGCACCAGACGCAGAGCTGGCACCGATCCTTAATCAGCTCCGGCGCAGTCTAGAGAACATGCAGGGAAACCATGAACAACTTGGACCCATTGGACTTTCGATGACTAATGCACAATCGGCACTAGATGATGTGCTGTTCAGACATAGCAGTGCACAGCAGTATGCGACGCTGTGAGCTATTGGCATGCAGGTCCGGTCTTTATTTGGGGCGTTCAAGGAGTTCTGATAGGCGCGTGTGAGTTTTAGCAGGGGCTGTATGTTTGCAGCAATGCGGTGAGCATGGAATCGAGTTCTTTGCTAGGATGCATGAAGGCGTCCATGAGATTGGCGCTCTTGTCCAATAATTTGGAACGAGCCCTGTGCGACAGGGACGGTCCGCGACCACCTCAAGGCTCCATACGCAACAAGGCTATAAATGATGCAGAAGGCGCAGCTGGCAGAGCACCGTCTACGTACTACTTGCAGCAATAAGAAAACCGATGTGACGGTCATCGGAATGAACATATGCACGTTGATGCAGGTGTGGATATCATCCAGCTGTAGTGTTCTATTGGCACACGTGACGGCCCCACCCGCCCTCAGCAACTATCAGACACCAGTCATGCTCCTCAGGTTGTTGCGGCTCTGCTGCGAACCCATCGTTGCCGAATGAGCCGCGGTCGGCGGCGTAGCGGGGACGTTCTGAGATTTTACAGAAGAATTTCATGTGCGTGGGCATAGGCCTCCAGCCAACCCCGCTGACGGCACGTTTGCGGAGAATCTCCGAAGTTCCGGAAACTCCTCTTGACCGCCGGCTAACCACGCGACCATGAACATTCACTGATCGACGCCCAAATCCCTCCTTGGCTGTTACTTACGACACACGCTGCTGTGCGACCCCAGACACGTGCTCCACTTGCCAGCTCGATTTGTTTGTTCAGGCGTTCGCGCGCGTAACGGACCCATCTGTGCCACTCGAGCGCCCTGCGCTCAGCTCTGAAACCCGCCAACACCACTACGGTTGATGCCGGAGGCTGCGCGAGAATCCAATGGAGCATCCTCGCCTAAAATGACAAGTGCCAAAGCAGCAGATCAGGGGAAGGATGCCTCCACATCAATTGCGTCCAAGAGTCGATCACCGTCCAAGGACAAGTCGTCATCTGCGCCGGGGTCTGACGCACCTGCGCGGACTTCGAAAAAGCGAAGAAAAGTGAATCATGGTAAGGCTCCTCCAATGCTGTGCCCCGGTGATATTTGCTGACTTCATTGCTTTCAACTAGCATGCATCTATTGCAGACGTTCGGTAAGCTATAGCCGTATTCCTGGCTTCCAACCATGGCGCTTCGTTACGTCACAGCCTTTCATACATGCTTGCTGACTTGTTGATTATCAGCATATGACTTGTGATCTTGTGAGTTAGCCCTTTGACTGGTTACGGGATTGGGCTGATCGGCGTGATTCATAGGAGCGGCCATGTACAAGATGTATCAAAAGAAACATAGGGCATCTCTGTCACGATGAGCCTCGCGAGGGCATCAAGAAAGCCAAATCTGACCCTGAGAACAGCAACGCTCAGAACGAGGCTCCCAAAAGCAGAGTGCCCAGTTCCGAAGCCGTTCCAAATGCTATGCCTCAGCAAATCAGCGCTTCAGATGCAGGGCTGAACCTGGCGCCGAACCACCTTCCACCTAATAGAACTGCCAGTACATCCTCGATCCCGCAGGCTGACTCCGTCCCCGCGCCACAAATGTCTGCAATGGCGTCTGGTAGCCAACCTTGTAAGTTACACATGGTTCCAGCTATGAACAACGAGCTTCTTACTGAAAACGCCTAGTCCTGAATTACGATGATCTCCTTTCTAATTCTCAAAATAACTTTCAGGACATGCATCACTTCCACCCGTCATATATGTTCAACACATCAGAGGTCAGCAATGAGTACAATCTCTTCAACGACTTCTTGAACAACAATCTCATGGACGACGGCTCTTTCTACGGGGGCGGCGACTTCCACACCTTGTTTTCTGATGCTTCCTTGATGAATACCATGAGTACTATGACAAATAACTCAAGTTTCGACCCGAATGCATCCAGAAATGCCCAGTTACTTCCCCCGCCAGCACAGTCAGCAGTCAGCAGAGCTGCTTCAAGACCATCGAACAATATGACTGTCGACAAGGCGCGAGAAAGGTACCTCATGGCGGCTGCTGATCCTGCTGGCAACGACAGTCCCGAAGAGCGAATGAACAAGCTGCTCAAAGCAAAGATGGATGCGGGCTTGTTAAAGCCTTTCAACTACGTCAAGGGCTACGCAAGGCTCAACCAGTACATGGAACAGAATCTGCAGCAAATCTCTCGTGTGCGGATTTTGCGGCAATTGGACAGGTTTAGGCCAAAGTTCAGAGAACGAGTCTCAAAATTGACAGATATGGAACTCGTGCGTGTAGAAATGTGGTTTGATAAGAGCTTGATGGAATACGACCGGGTGTTCGCAAGTATGGCAATACCTGCGTGCTGCTGGCGAAGGACAGGCGAGATTTACCGAGGAAACAAGGAGATGGCACGTCTCATCCACGCGCCAATGTCGAAGTTACGGGACGTAAGTGCTAAATATACAGCGTCCTTGACTGTTCGAAGAACTGATTTTATTTTGTAGGGGAATATTGCACTGCACGAAATCATTGCTGAGCCCTCCCTGGTCTCTTACTGGGAAAAATTTGGTGCAATAGCCTTCGATCACACGCAGAAGGCCATTCTCACCAGCTGTTCTCTGAAAAACCCGGATCCAAATTCGAAGGATCCTGAAATAAGGTGTTGCTTTTCTTTCACGGTAAAGAGGGATATGTGGAACATGTAAGTACCGTCAAGCATTGATCTGAAGCGAATGCTGACATCGCTCAGACCGGCGCTAATTGTAGGGAACTTCCTGCCAATCACGGAACCAATATCTGGGCCTTTACCGACCACTTGATACCACATTATGCGCTTGTGTACATGGTGGCTGCATTTATGGGATTAGCATAGCTATGCATATATGGCCGGCGTTCAAAGGAAAGGTGCCACGGATTACGGCGAGCGGTCAATTGCCTCATCCCGGGCCCGGCTCAGGTATACCAACGTCTTGCAGATGCATCAAATTAATTATTTGCCTTTTTTGTTTTGCTTCCCTGTCTCTGCTGTGCCTGGTGCTTGGACTGCACCTGATCAGCTCTGAGTGGACACTCATTATGATGCAAGAGGTTGAAGGAGCAACTACTCGATCGAAGACCTTCCCGGCCAATTGAAGCAGACGTTTCAAACTGACAAGTGCCTACTCTGAGTTGACAAGGTGCAGTATTGATGTTGATGGCGGTCGGCACCGCTGGGGCAAGGAAGGCGCGAAGCAGCACTGTCTCACCGCTACCTAACGCAAACCATATCTACACCACCCACTGCAAGAGCATCATGATGGCCTTGCAGCAACCTGCAGCTAATCTCGAGCGCGAGAAGAAAGTGCACGCGGTCATTGGTATGTATTCCTCACCACAGCCACTTCTAGATAGCTAACACCAACCAGCTTTCGCATCCACCCTCGAATCTCGTCTCGGTAATACTCGAGATACAACGTTACGTCCCGAGCTTCAGAAGCATATTCGTTATCTGCCTCTCCAATCTTCGCCTGTCGCATCCGCAAAGCGCACTGAGCTAGACAAGCTAGGCACCAAACTTTGGAACTTGTCCACACGACTGCGACGCAACGACTCAGATCACGATGGTGAGGATGACAAAGACAAGAGCAGAGAGATAGGAAGTGGTGTACTGTTAAGCCTCCTGCGCACATACGCTTTCCTACTACTAGACTCGGCCAGCGGTCAAAAGGTGAGGGGTCGAGAACGCAAGACGTGCATTCGTCTCTTGAAGATCGCATTGAAAGCAGCGAAGGGTTGCGTACTAACCAACGACCTGGACTGTGCTACAAGGGTACTTGAGCAAGCGGCAACATACGAAGAGACTTTGAATGGCATGGGCCGACAGAAAGACGGCGACGATGTTTCTATTGCAAGTCGGTTGCAGCTCGAGTATTTCACCGTTCGTGCTGCCCTTGTAAGGCTTTATTGATTCGTCCATAGGAATGCGTATGCTGATATGGGATCGCCAGGCCTTTCGTCAGTCTCGCCTCGATATGGCAGAACATATGTTTGCGAAGGGCGAGCGGCTCAGAATCGACCTAGATCCATTTACAGCTGAGGTCATAGCTGATCTGTTGTACGAGATTGGAAAGCACGCTCTGATGAAGAGCGACTTCGAAACAGCGACAAAATGGCTAGAGCGTTCTTGCGCACTTTTAGAAGAGCAAGACATCGGCATGCTGAGCTCAGAGGCTGGTGAACTCCGGCTGTGTGTACTACAAGGGCTCGGTAGACTATCCCGTGCACATAGCCTGGATCACTGTGACTAACCGATGCAGTGCAGGCAAATATGAAGCTACAAACGGCGGAGGCGATCAATAGAGCATGGGAACTAGTCAAGCTTATGGAGACCGATTACAGTGACAAGCTGGTGGTGTCTTTGCTCAAGATAGAACTCATATCTTCAGTTGAGCCCGTCAATGGTGCTGAATATTATAAAGGTACAGTCTGCGATCAGGTTTGTTGGCTGTGCTGACAGGCGCAGTGCTCGCTCGGATGATTCGGACGATTGTGCTCAACGACACCAATTTCAAGACGATTGTATTCCACATACGTAAGCTGAAGGAAATGAGGTGCGATCTCTCGAAGAGAAGCAAACATTTTTGACTTGACTGAGTATCGACAGCAATCTATATGCTTGCCAAGCTCTTGACAACCTGCTACAAAACCGACTGCTAAGAGAGGCGAACGGGCTTTGGGTGGGAAAAGCCATCGTCGTTCGCGTGTGGCTCGGCACAAGCGACGCCCCTGCTGGTCATTCTCTCGAGCAGCTCCAAAAGATGATGGATTCCGTAATGCAAGAGCCCAGTTTTTCGCTTTCAGCACCAGCGACTCATGCAGCGCAAACTTTGATCTGGAAAGTTATTGAGGAAACAACGGCGCGAGAGCAGTACAATGAAGCGGAGGCATGGTGCCAGCTCTGCCTGCATCCCATCTTCGAGAAGGCTGGTACGCAGAATAAAGTGAAGATTACAAGGTATCGTCCCCTGAACTTAGGCCATTCCTATCTGTCACCACTGATCATTCAAAGAAAGCTCATACAATCCGCACTTTCAAGCCAAGACTACATTGCGGCTCATGATGCGTATCTCAGACTACCCGAATCCAGCAGGGACGAACCCTTGACCCGGTATCTGATGTACAAAGTGAGCCTTCGAAGTGAGCGCCCTGACCTTGGTGAGTGACTCATGTGCGTGGCTAAATGTTTGGTTTTAATGAACCCAGCTGCCGAGTGTTTGGACATTATCTGTCGAAGTTCTGCGAAAGACGCGACCCTCTTATACGCTTGCGTGATGGATGCACAGAGCCGTGGCGATAAGGGACAGGCGATCGTTGCTCTACAACGAGTCTTGGACAGATACGACCATACAGCACCCGCTGGAATACACCTTCCCGCCCTTTTGCGGTAAAGCCCCCTGACTCATTTTCCGGCTGGTCTGACGTCAAAATAGGGTTACATTGAAGCTCCTACAATCGAAACTCCATCAGGACGGTGTGGTTGATTGCAAGATTTCAGACCAGATGTGCGCAATATTCGAAGGTGCACGCCATCAGGCAAGATCGTCCAAACGAAGACCAACAACGCCTGAACAGCAACTCTTCACTGTGCAGGAGCTTGAATGGTTTTCAAAAACCTCCTACAATCTGTCGTTGAAGTATTGCGCAGCTTTACCTCCTCAGGATCTAGGTAGATTGTTGAATGTCTGCGCCGAGGTAATCAGGGGTCTAGAAGTGCGGAGAACTTGCTAATTGGTACCAGTTCATCAAATTACTGGAAGAAAAAGGGTCGCAGGGACCAAATTTCACTGCTGATCTAGGCTTGCGGCTTGCTTTCTGCGAGTTCCTTGCTGCATGCACGTATACCACGTTAGCGCGAGCAGAAGACAAGCATGAAGCACATGTAAGCCCTATCAGTCCCAAATCTCTAGCAGCTTTACTGATAATTCAGCTCCAATACTACGTAGAAGTGCGCAGACATTGCCAACAATTCCGCCGGGTGATACTCAAAGGAACAGATGAGCTAAGTGGGGCGGCTCAAGACGACATCTTGTCGAAGCAGCTGCAAATCGTAAAGCTTGAACTCGAGGCTGCATTGAAGTTGCAACAATGGGATGATCTAGAAGAGCTCTTTAAGCAGTGTTGGAATTGCAAAAGCTCAGATCGTTACGAGACACTGGCGGATCTTGTGCTGGTCATCCACTCAGCACTTGTACATGCCAATGTTGCTGGCTTATACCAAAGCAGTGAGTTCGCCTTGTAGTTTCTGTCACTTGACTGATTTTTGTCTAGAGGTCCTATCGGCATTGCAGAAGATCATCAACTTGACCTCAAAACAGAACGGCAGCGATGTCGCTAAACTATCGCGTTGGCTCCGCTGCCTATTCAATCTCACACTCTCGCTTGATGAGAGCATTAGTCTCAAGTGCCTTGATCAAGTCACACAAATCGCGGCAAAGAAGCACGGGGTATGTCTGAGGCGATGCGATGCATTTCTAATATTTTCTAAGCCCATTCAGTATCCGCGCCGAGCTGGTAGTCCACTGCCATCTTTGGCGACCCCACCACCATCCAGTCCCCTCAAGCTTGGGCAAGGAACGACTTCAGCTAACTTAGAGTCTAAGCAATCCGATTGTTATCCAGCCACTGAGCTCGAGTGGATGGCCACGTCGGCATTTAATCGCGCTGTCGACTACTTTGTGAGCGACGATGATGCCAAGTGCAAACTCTGGGCGGAAAAAGCAATGACAGTTGCGCAGTGGCTTGAGGATGACGGGCAGCTCAGGGACTTGCTTATGGGAAAGTTCTCAGCCTTGCAGTTCAATAAGTGATATAGGTGGGAAACGGGCTGTGAGGGTTTCATCGATCCTCTACTGGCGTTATCGATCTATCATGTCTGTAGTGGACACACTGAGCAAAGTCAAGGAATGCTATGAAGGACAATTGACTTATCCGACACCACAACACACTTTTGCCTTGAATACAATAGCTCCAGACTCATCTTCGACTTTCTCGAGACCGGGAAAGACACAGAACATGAAGTTGCGCTGTGTGTCTGGCTCATTGCACTCGTCGATGGAGTACTCGAAATCGTTCACCGGCTCCATTGTGGTCTGGTCGATATGACAATCTTGTTTATGAAGAGCATCGAAGACCACAAAAGAGTAGACTGCTTTCTGAAGACCGAGGATTCTCTGTAAGCGAGCCGCAAGCATCATGATACCAATCAATGCAGATCGCGCGCTTGGAGCAAACTCTATAGAGGAAATCGATCGCATGATGGCTTCGCATTCACCAGCTAGTGCGCTCAATTCTTGATCTCTCCAGCTATCGACTATATCAGATGAGTTGGTTCTCTCTATTAGTCGAATTGTTGATCGTCTCCATTTGCAAAATTCATGGCCATGAAGTTGAGCGACTTTGCAGAATGCTTCAAGTCCAGCAAAAATGCCGTGATTCGGCATACCGACACATAGAGGAGCTTGGAGAATTCGCATTAGAATCTTCGAAACTATGGCTTGGTAAAGTACAAGCTTGTCGGCGCTATCGACTTTTTGGTAGTTGGCGCTGATAGACTGCAGGACTTGTATAGTGCTGTCGGGCAGGTTGTCGAGATTCATCTTTGTTCGCCGATAATGTGACACGACCCATTCTCGCACTTTATTTGCAAGCTGCGACAGCATGTCTGCCAGCTCGCTGTCGCTGACTTGCGAGTCCGTACGTGTTAGAGTTGAGATGCTGCTTTTGAGCAATAGTAGTTGTTGCAGCCGTGCATGTGATTCTTTCTCGGTCTCGTGAAGACGCAGAGTTAAGACATTCCAGTCTTCTTCGCTGCGCGAGGCTTGGGGTGGTTGGAGTATATTTTGAGCTTCGAGCTGATCCTGCAAGGCAGCAAGACAACTCCGTAACTCGTAATTTTGGTTCTCCAGCTCTTCTTCGCGGTTTCTCATACCGTTGCCGATATGCTGCTGATCTGTTTGATGGTAGTGGGTATTATTCGCTGGCGTGGTTTGTCGATGCCCATCTATAACCTGATACTTGGATATCTCGACCGAGGCCTGCGCGTCTTGCTTCACCCTGTCCAATTCGAGTCTCAGGGCGATTGTCTCTTCTCTAGCGGTCGCGAGCAGCTTGTCAAGGTTCTTCAATCTGTCGTCATTCGAGGGGTTCGGATCTTCGTGCCCCCTAGATTGATGTTGGTCTACGCTGACGATTCCATTCAGGGGCTTTGATGTAGCATTCCCACGCGATCCAGAGGCAGGCGACGGTGAAATCAAAGCCGTTGCGGCCTGCCCGACATCGCTCTCTTTGGCTGTGCCTCTGAGCATATCCTGCAGCGAACTCTTGCGTCTTTGCACTTCATCTTTCTTTGCTTTCGGAGCGCTCACAGCAGCCTTTGGGGGTGTATTGATTGAAGGTGGCGACGAGGATTTGCCCAGAGTCTTGGATATTAGCTTTCCTCCGCGCTTGTTCAAACGGTTAGAGACATCTGATCTTGTCAGTGCTGATACGGACTAGTACAGCAGCCTGTGTGTGACTTTGTTACTGACCGGTGCTTCTCTTCTCGCCGGCAGTCATAGCTTCGACAAGTTCTGCACAGATTCGAGGTTGCATGCATGGAATACCAACCATGTGCGTCCCTTAAAAGGAGATGGCTGGTCAAAATTGCGATCGCGACTCTAAGCTGTTGCCTGATCGAATTTGTACTGCACCTTGCCAGCTCCGAGGGGACACTTGGCACTTCTGAAGGATCCAACGTTAGAGGAGCCAGATCTCAAAAGCAGCTAGCAGACGCGTAGCCGTCTGAAGAGTCGTCAAACGACTGATCATACTGGTTGACTTTAGAAGGCTCCGATTAAGCATTGCCTTTTGGCTTTCCAGCAAGGCGCAGTATGGTTGACCGCCGCTACGGAGCCAGTGGGGCAGCACCAAAGCTCACGCGACTGAAGATTGTCCGAACCGCCAGTCGATGCCCCATGTGTGGCTTACGGCCGGCTTCAAGCTTCACTATCATGCAAGCGAGTTCTGCGGATGCCTGAAATTCTTCGGCGATGCATTTCAGGCTGCCTTTTACATGACCCTGAGGTCTTTCCGCTCACTCAGCTGATCTCGAGCATTTACGCGATTGCTGACTGTCGACCCACCCCGCAACGCGCCTCGGACAAGCAACACCGGCGCATTCGCGACTGCTTTATACTAAGGATATGAGCACAACACTCCCGTTCAGAGGGAACAATGCTCCGTTCGCCTTCAACTCGGGGTCCAATGCGAGTCAAGCTCCTGTTGCGATCGGCGCTGCTACGAGCGGCGCCGCAAGTACAGATCGTTTGATAGTTGGGGTTGACTTTGGTACAACCTATAGCGGTAGGCTATGGACAATGCTCAAGTTTGAAGAACACAGCAACTGATTGACCAAGGTGTGGCTGCAGTCTACTCGGCAACCCCTGATGACATTGATATCATCAAGACTTGGCCTGGGGGTAATGGTATGCTATACTATATTGAGAGGCAGTAGAGCTCTTGTGCTCATGCCTCACCAGGAATCACTTCGGACAAAGTACCGACCGAAGTTGGATACACTGAAGCGGCCCCCTCCAATGGCTCTACGCCCTCACTCGAAGCTTCTGCGAAGCCTGCAGCAACTGTCAAATGGGGGTTTCAATTCAAACCGGAAGAAACGCGCCTACGATGCATAAAGCTATTCCTCGATCGCAACCAGAAGCTCCCACACTTCGTCTCGCCGCTTGAGACCGCCGCGCACCTCCGCAAACACGAGAAGACGGTCAACGAGGCTGTGACAGATTATTTGTCCCAGATCTATAAGCACACAATGGAGACATTGACACGGAGATACGGGGAGACATTCATGAGCCTGACCAAGGTGCAATTTGTCCTGACTGTGCCAGCTGTCTGGTCCGACTCGGCGAAGGACGCAACCCTGAAGGCCGCTGAGAGGGCAGGCATGGGCAACAGACACGACTTGAAGATCATTTCTGAGCCTGAGGCGGCTGCTGTCTACACGCTTAAGGCGATTCAGCCTAACCATCTGAAAGTTGGTGACAATTTCATTGTCTGCGATGCTGGTGGTGGAACTGTCGATCTGATCGCATATAAGATCACACAGTTGAATCCACTCCGCGTGGAGGAAAGCGCTGTCGGCACAGGAAATCTATGCGGTTCAGCATTTCTCAACTACCGGTTTGAGGATCATGTCAAGCAGCGCATAGGAGCAGAACGCTACAATTGGATGCGCGAGAAGAAGGCAAAAACTTGGAACATGGGACTGAAATACTTTGAAGAATTTGTGAAGCGCAATTTCAACGAAGAAGAAGACTCTGAGATCAACGTCCCTTTGCCTGGCTTACCCGACGATGAAGAAGCTGGACTCGATTCTGGGTTTCTGGTCATGAGCAATGAACAAGTCAAGAGCATTTTCGAGCCTGTCGTTCAAGAAGTCATCAACCTGGTAGAGGGCCAAGTCGAAACGATAAGAGCGAACGGCGGACTTGTATGTGGAATCGTTCTTGTAGGAGGGTTTGGACAAAGCAATTACTTGTACTCTCGTATGAAATCACATTTCAACAGCACACCTCCTCCGCCATATTCCGAACGACCGACCCACGCCATCGCCATGGCCACCACGAGATCCGTAGAGATATACCATCCCATCCATGCATGGACTGCAGTCGTTAGAGGCGCCGTGCTCCGAGGTCTTGAAGGTAGTATGGTCGTCAGTCGGAGAAGTCGTTGGCATTATGGCACCAGCTACGCCACTGTATTCGACGAGGCAAAACACCCAATTTGTGACAGGTATTGGAGTCCTCTTTGGGAGAGATGGATGGTTAGCGATCGCATGCAATGGCACATCGCAAAGGTCAGTTCACTAATGAAGAGTGATAACGAACCGACTGACCCCAATAGGGCGCTCAAGTATCTGAGTCACAACCCATCTCGTTCCACTACACACGTAATTTCCGTCCAGGCCAATCCTTGATTGTTGAGGATGACCTGATAGCTTGCGACATGGACGTCGCGCCTGATTCTTTCCGCAAGGGTCTCATCAACGTATGCACACTGACTACGGACTTGAATACGGTGCCGAAGAGTCTTTTCACACGCTTAACGACGACAAAAGGTGTCGAGTTCGACAATCTGGATTTTACGTTGGACATGCGAATAGAAAGTGCTGGCTTGGTCTTTGAACTGAAAGTTGATGGTGTAAGATACGGAGGCGTACAGGCCAAATTCCATTGAGGATATATCTGGGGGAGGAAAGGAGTTGACTTGAAGAAAGTAGACGTCCAAACTTGCCCATCTCTACCAAGCCATGTACTGCGCGTCATCTGCAGTGCCGCGAGTGTATATAGATCATTGTTGAAGGCATGCAAGGTTCTCTGCTGGTCATCAGTGTCGATCAGCGTGCGGAGCTAGGACAACGTAAGCTTAGGTAGATACCGATACAAAGCATTGGTGCTGGGATGAGAGCATCCGACACAGAACACCTCGCCAGATCTAACGAGACATTTAAAACTATCAACAGACTCAATGAAAGGATATCAAATGCTTGACAGGTATATCTTGAAGAGTTTTTCATCTATTTATACTGCGCTAATTAGTCCTGAAGTCCTTCGGCCAGAAGCCCTTTGAGGTTGATTAGGGCAGATTTTTAAAACCCATAGATCTTGAGATGGCGATGCAATTAAATCACCCTACAACTTCCTTCCTCTCTCACATTTGGCTTCCACAAAATCGCCAAGCGTGTGCTGTAACAGATGCTGCGCTCCATCGTAGATTTTCACGAATTGATGTGACATCATGAGCACGTTCGAGTATGAACTTCAATTATTTCTAGCCTGACATTCCCCTCCTATGTGCCCACTCTGACCTCGCTTTTGGCGTTCTAGGTACCCAAAAGACCATCATGTTCGCTATGAAATTCCGATCTCACGTCACCTTGACGCGCTACACAACGCGATTCGGTGACGTCAGTACACAGCACAGTCCTCGCTGTTTATCAACTGCAACACGACAGTCATTCTTCGCAAACCACAAGCAACCCCTCAGATCATTCGTACAAGCTCATACACGTGCGAGCCAGACACCAAATCAATCAAAAGCCCCATATTCTACAATGTCGAACAACGCAGAGCTTCAGCAATCCAGCATCTTCAATGTCAAGGACAAGATTGCTCTTGTCACTGGCGGTGGGTCGGGGATTGGTTTGATGATCACACAGACCCTCGCTGTCAACGGCGCCAAGGTCTACATTGTTGGCAGGACAGAGGAGAAGCTTAAGACGGTTGTTGAGGTACACGGCAAAGGCATCTCTGGCCAGATCATTCCGGTTGTTGGTGATGTGCAGACAAAGGATGGTGTTCAGTAAGTTTTCCGGATCTCCACCGTGGCTTCTAGGCGATGCCACTTGAGCTGCGGTGCTAACAATCTGAAAGGAAGATTCTGAAGGAGATCGAGTCAAAGGAGAAGTACCTGGACATCCTTGTCAACAATGCTGGCATTGCGTATGGAAAGACGAGCACCAAAGTCGAGAGCGCTGAGGAGTTCGCAAAGAACATGTTCGGCGACACAAGCGAAGAGGCCTGGCTCGATACCTACCAGACTAACGTCGTTGGGCCTTTCCTAATGGTATGTACCACGTGATACATTTTCTGTCCATTGTTGACAAGTCTCAGGGTACTGCCTTCCTTCCTCTTCTTGCCAAGGGAACCGAGAAGACACACGGCTGGTCTTCCACAATCGTCAATATCTCTTCAATCTCAGGCCATGTCCGCATCTCGCAAGACCACTTCTCTTACAACGCCAGCAAGGCCGCCACGATCCATGTCAACAAGATGCTTGCGACCGAAATTGCCAAGAACGGCATCAAGGTTCGCGTCAACAGCATCGCACCTGGCGTCTTCCCCAGTGAGATGACCACCCAGGAGAGCAGCGACGAGACCCAGAAATCTGAGATGCCGAAGGAGAAGAAGGAGGGTCTTCCTGCTCAACGCCCGGGCAAGGATACCGATATGGCGCAGTCGATCATGTTCGTTGCCAACTGCCAGTACCTCAACGGACAGACGATTACTGTAGATGGCGGCTACTCTTTCCAGGCTGGAAACTAAAATGCTCAACATTGGTCGCACAAAAGTCTACCTACTTTCTTACTCAGCAATGACCACCTTGTATTAGCTAGCATAGCAGGCTCTGCCCCGGTCGACAGCAGCAGCTCCACATTATGATACGAAGTAATGAAGTCATTTCCAAGCCCATGTGTCTTTCTGTGATTTAACCTCTGACGGGGAGCCACAACAAGCTAACGCCTCGAAAGCTTCAGCCCTGAAATGGCTGGATCGATCAGAGAGTCAGGGGATGGCAGGAGCAGGGCAATGATTGGCCCCGGCCCGCTAGCGCTTGACTTTGCTTAACTTCGGCATTGAAGGCTCCACTCCACCTCCTCCACCTCGCGAGACCTTTGCATTTTCGTTTCTCGTGTTCGGTGGGACGAGCCATCCACGATCCCGGCAGCCAAGCAAGCATCTGTGCTCGATGGGTGTTTACATCCGGGAGAACGAGTTACAGACGTTTTCGTTCAGAATGAGCCTCTGAGCGAACGGTAAACAATACGGCGTCGTCAAACTACGCGCCAGCAGCCTTGTCCATTCCAACGCTCGATAAGCCGCACCTTTCTAGGGCACTGCAGCCGCGCGAAAAGCAAATTTCCGATTGCAATGAGATTCTCTACAAAAGGGCACGACGCACCCCTGCTCCCCAGGAACGGGCTTTCCTTTTGACGTAAACGGGGCCAGCCCATAGCGCCCGCTAAGATTCAAAACGCTCAACCGCGCTGGACTAACCTTGCACGCTCTCCATAAGGCCAACAACACGTGGTGGTGATTGGACATGCAAGGTGTGTAAGCGGTAACAACAATACGGGGTCCATCCTAAAAATATTGTCTACATAAGAGGTGAATCGGCGCCTTTGTTGGAGATTGTATCTGCTTTATTGAAGACTCGCTTCTCCTTCACTTTCGCCTTTTTCTTCTTCTCACGTACCCGTCGCTCGTTACCGATACCCAAACTCTTTCGTTACAGAAGAAATACACCATAATAGTCATAATGAAGTTCGCTGCTGTCGCTATCCTTTCCCTGGCTGCGGGTGTCTTTGCCGCCGTTGACCCTGAGCACTGCGGTCCTCAGTACGGCAATGTGCAGTGCAAGGACAACAACTGCTGCTCTCAGTACGGATGGGTACGTCTTCCCCAACCCATCTCCCATCCAACCGAACCGAACAACTGACTCGTTTTAAAGTGCGGAACCACCAGGGACCACTGCGATGCCTCCACCTGCCTCAAGTCCTTCTCGGCCCCCAACTCCTCATGCGCCCCCAAGAAGCCCACCACCACCCTGAAAACCACCACCCGTGCCTCCGCACCCACTTCTGCAGCCCCGACCTTCCCGGCCTCCGTCCCCGTTATCGATGTCTGCGGCCACGCCCAGGGCGGCGTCACCTGCCCGGGCGCCGGCACCAACGGCTACTTCTACCGCTGCTGCTCATCTGCCGGCCACTGCGGTCCCAAGAACGACATTCAGGACCAGGCTTTGTACTGCGGCGACGGCTGCCAGGCCGGCTACGGAAAATGCGATTCCCAGAAGGCGCCCAGCGAGCCCACGGTTGCTCGCGGTGCTGATGCGGGCGAGGGCGAGACTTGCGGTCCCATTGTCAACAAGAAGTGCAAGGCCGGATTGTGCTGCTCTGGATCCAACTTCTGCGGTACTGGCGATGATTTCTGCGGCGCGGCAAACTGGTGCCAGAAGAACTGGAGTGGAGCTACCAACTTGTGCCACGCTTAGATGGGGAATGTGGTAGATGCGCGTGAGAAAGAAGGCGGTGATGGGACAGATGGATAGAATTGTTCGGCGTGTGATTTGATTATCAGCTGCTCGCAATGATCGGACAGAAATGAATCACATGATTTACGGCGCAATACGGTTGCCGTTCCTGTTGACGCAAACCACCTAATCCTTTCTTCTCTTGATGATGTAGGCAAAATCGTATCTGGCGATGCTAATGGGCAAGTGTGAAGCGACTTGTCATGAATATCGTCGATGCATGTGCAAGACCGTCACGGTAGCAAGGTATCACATTACATTGTGGGTTGCGAAGAGGTTGATGATGAAAAGCTCATGCACACGTGAAGCTCTGTGTTTTCCCCATATATGGTACACTGTCTACACTCTCATCTCCCAGCAGCTATCGGCGGTGTCGTCCTTCCTGTCGGCATGGCACTTGGAGGTGTGCGCGAACCTGGCAGCCGCTGACCGCCCGTAGGGAAGTTCCTCGCGCTGAGGAAAACGCCCTTGACCGCCCGAATATCCTGCTTCAGGACGTCTATCTGATCCTTCTTCCCATCTGCGTTGGAGAAGATGCCGAAGTTGGCGCCGTAGGCTCCGCCCATGCTGGAATAATATTGGTTCTGGTAGCTCATGTCGTTGAGGTAGCTGGTCAAGTCGCTGACCTTGGTCTGCAGCGAGTCGTATGAAACGCGGTTATTGGTTCGATTTGCGGCGATTTCGTTCAGATGTGATGTGATGATGTTCAATCGGTTCTCGTGGGCGGTTACTGTGGGATGGGCGTCTGTCTCAGCGAGCGAAGGGCGTCGCGACAGGTTGGGCGTGGTCTGCGTCCCGTAGTCACGGTGATAGAGCTCGGTGGGATCTGAATCTGCTTCTGACACATCGTCTCCCATCTCGGAGGTGGTCTTCTTGACCTTGGCGGCTGGATCGACCGAGACTTGGGTCACGAGCTTCTTGTTCAGCTCGACCAGCTGCTCTTGTGTGTGCTCGGCGAAGTCGTGGCGTGCCTCAGCGAGGTCATGCACCATTGGGGCAATGATGTATTTGGACAAGCCGTATAGCGTCGCCATCAGGCCTCCTGCCGCATATGCTGTGGTTGCTAGGCGCTTGGTCGTGATGAGCGGGGGCGGCGTCTCCGTCTGCGCCAGGAATTCGGGGTATGTGACAATGGGCGGTATTTCGCGGGGTTGTGGCGGGGGCGCTGGTCTCGGTGGTGTCTTTGAGGCTGTCAGTCTCGAGGGTGTCCAGAATGATTCTGCCGCACGCAGACATGCGACGCAAATTACTCACAGTTGACCAGGCTCTAGCGCCCGCTGCCTCCAGATCTGGACTTGCGTCCTCTGGTATTGCCTTCCCTAGCAGCGTCTCGATGTCCTCGGGCGACACACCCTTTGCCTGCAAGAAGACAGCCTTCCTCTCTCGTGGCGCATCGCGAATATTGGCGTCTTCTAAGAACCGCGATGCCTGCTCCAACAGCTCCGTGTCTGAGCTGACCTTTTCTGTAGCTTCTGCTTCAACAGGTTCATCTGCGACTGGCTTCGTGCTGTCTTCTGCTGCATTCTCCGGCTTCGGCTGCTCGTCCGCAGACGACGAGGGTGGGTCGGTGGTCGCTGTCCGTTGCCAGGCTGGAATCGAAGGTTTAGACATGGCACCCGTATCTATCTTTGTGTGTCGCTGCAATCCAGGAGGAATCTGAATTGCGCTTTGTAGCAGTTGACTGGGAGTGTGCTCTGGCGATATCGCGCATGCCTGTGATGATGCTCGGGAAGCCATAGCTGGACCGAGGCAACAGCTCCCTCAGGGACGCCTGTCTCCTTTGGGAATGGGCACATTTCTATGTCCCTCTTGTCACACAAGAAGATGCACAGGCTATGGGCCCATCTACACATTCAAATTGACTTGCAGTATCTGCTTTCATTGATATACTACACTGCTACTAAGCGCATATTGAAAATTTTGTTACAAGAAATTCTGCCATCCACACACAAACATTCAAAACTAATCATCATCATCATCGTTATCCTAACTTGACAAGTGCACCATCATTCAAGCGTAGATCCAGTACTGTGCCTGGTACGGCACTGTCACCACTTCTCCCTCTGCTCTGCCTTCGCAGCTAGCCGGTGCGACACCACCGACTGTGTTCAGCCGGTAAACATACTTGACTTGACTAGTCGAATCCGCAGTCTCTGCCTGCAGCCGAAGCCATTTGACATCGGCGCTGGCGTTCGGTGCAGGAGCGTCCTCAATTTTCTTCGCCTTGGTGTTTCCGAGTCCTGAAATATCGAAGTCCGGCGTCGTGAGATCACTGAAGAAATGCTTGCCAATGGCTGCCGCTTGCACAATATTGTTCTGCGCTACGTCGGGGCTGGCAGCCTGGCACGAAGCGTTGTACAGCTGGGCTACAGCACCAATTGCAGCCGGTACTGAAGCTGGTGTTGCACACGTGTAGTTCTGTGTGCCTTCTCCATGAGCAATAAGAACCAAGTGCAGGTCTGGTGAAGGCGGTGTGAGGGTGCTGGCAGGTTGAGAGAGAGCGCTGAGGTCGCATGTCGCGTTCACGGTCGAATTACTTTGACGCGTACAGAAAGGTGCTGCAATGGCAAGCGGCAGCGCGCAGGCAACGAGAATGGACGAATAAAGCATCTTGTCGAAGTGAGTGAAGTGTTGGACGTTAAAGACTGTAAAAATTAAAGCAAGTTCAACTGAGGCTACCGGAGCCTTAAAGAATGGAATTGATAAAAGATGGCTGATTCTATGCGCCTGCTGGCCACTTCAATGCAGCTTCCCGTAGTCAATATATAGGTCGCCACTGCATTACGGCCTTTTCGGTCGTACAGATTGCGGCCCAGCAGCAATCCTGGTCATGTTGGAGGATTTGAACTTCAGACGGAAGACGAAACTCTCCTGCATGTTGGTGAGGTTTCGCTGCTGTAGATAGGGCTTGAGTTAGGCTCCTTCAACAATGGGAGTCCCCTTGTTGGAGAGGATCGTGGAGTTTCATGTATATAAGATGTTGGCAACCCGTCGTTGAAACGGTTCCCGCCTTCTGGATGGAGGCTCGTGGTGAGACGAACTGGCAGCTGTTGACAGGGTGTGCTCGGGCCTTGCCTTCCCGCGGTCTGATCAAGGGCCACCGAACCGAAACATGGCATCCAGACTCTTTTAGTTGATATTCAACGTACGATTATCTTTATCAGTACCAGTGGGAGGAGTATTCATGTTCCCTAAAGGCAGGTCCTTTGGCACCTGGCATACTTTGCACCTCCTTACTGCTCCTAGTGTTTTCCAGGGCAGAGTATCTTCAGTTAATCGAGCAACATCAAGAATCATGTCAATGCCGTCGTTGGGCTTTCAAAACCTCGAATGAAACGGTACCTGCAGATCTTTGAAACGCGGGGCTATTGGTCCAGGGCGAAATCCTGGGAACGAGAGGTTTGAGCGTTCTGACAGGGCCGACTCGGTTGAATTTTCGCGACTGCCATCCTGGTGGTTATACAAAGATCCATTCACCATTGACGGAAGTGGTCGGGAGTTCGGTGGACAGCAAAGTCCGCACTTCGTCCGCACATGATGCCGTCTTCACCGCCGCGATGAGCGGATGTCTCTCGATTCAGGCCGGCCCAAGCCAATAAGACACTACTGACACTAACCCGCCACCTCCGCATCTCCAGACTGCTCTAGCCGACTTCCCCAGGAACGGCATCTGTCAAGACATCACAGCTTCGTTTGGTCGTAAGAGATTTCTTGGAATGCGCGAATTGCTGTGTGGCTGACTTGCGAATGTCGACGAATCTGCCTTGAGATGACGAATGCAATGATGAACAAGTAAGACGAAGGATGCGCTCATGCAACGATCGGAACCTTGCGCCTTCCGACGGGCAGAAGGGTGACGTTGGTGTCTGGTTGGCAGTGGCAGGAAGGCGGATTTGGCTAGTGCAGGCCGGGTGGCCGTACCTTCCGCCCCAGCTACACGCAAAGCGCCACGACTAAGGTCTTGGATCTTAATATTGCTGTTGAGGCCTCGATACATCGACATATTCGTCTGCATCCACCATGGCTCAGTCTGAACGAAGAGTCAGTCTGGGGGAACTCATCCGGCACGCGGGCGTCAGTCCAGCCACTACCCGGCAGCCATGCTTGTCTCCTCCCCCACAACCCAGCAACATCTCCAATGACGATGACCATATACAAGCTCGGGAGATCTTAGTTCGACGTCGACAGAAAAATCCAGAAAGCAAGGATGCCATGCTGAAGCGCATCTTCAAAAGCTCCAAAGAGAAGGAGAAGGCTATGGATACCTCTCAATGGGAATTCTCGCAGGACGAACTGGACCAAGCTCTATCCGCCGTCATTCGCAATCCCAATTCTAACCCTGGGCTTGTGCAAGCTCTCTTGAATTTTGGCGCCAAGGTCAATTATGTCGATACGACTGACAGGAAGAAGTCAAAGAACGCGCCTAACACTGGTCCTCGCCGCCGAAGCACAGTGCTGCAGCAAGCTGCTACTCTTCGCAAAGTCGATTCCGTCAATCTACTCGCTTCCTCTGGTGCAGATCAGACTACTCTCGATGAAGGCCTGAAAGCTGCTCTCACCGCACAAGATCAGCATTGCATCGAGGAGTTACTACGGCACGGAGCCGACCTCAACCGGTTTCCCAACGCCCTCCCTGCCGCTGTGAAGTCCAACGACCAAAACCTTGTTCAGGTACTGCTCCGAGCACCCAAAGGACCCAGAGCTGAGGTAATTTCTTCGTGCCTTCTGCTGGCAGTCAGGCAAGACTCTGAGACACTTGCGTCACTCCTTCTCAGCTATGGAGCCGATCCCAACTTTGATTCTGCCGGTGCCATCAATACTGCTATCGGTAAGGAAGATTGGAGATTGACTCTCACACTGGTATCTGGGCCAATCCCTCTCGGCTCCCAGAATCTACAAAGGCTGCTCGATACTGTTATGCGGTTACGGACTTGCGAGGCAACATTGCAATTTCTGCAAGTGTTGCTCTGTTGTGGTCTTCCTCCAAACAGCATTGGCCTGCCAGACCTTTTGATCTGTCGAGTGCGCAAGAATTGCACACCGGGTTCGAAAATGATGATTGACTATGGCGTTCCTACCACAGCAAATGACGCGGAATGTCTGAGACTTGCCATCGAAAATGCCAATTGGGTTCTTGTAGATGCGATTCTTGAAACGCCGATTGAGCCTCGACATGCTTCGGCTGCACTCGATTCTCTGCCGTCGGAGATGCTACGGTCTGACAGGGTGCTGATTGTCCAACGTCTACTCACCAAGGGCGCTGGCGGCCGTTCACTTGGTCGCTGGCTCAATATCGCCGTGAAGGAACATGACTTACCCTTGTTGGAGCTTCTACTGAAATCGGGAGCGCCAGCGGGTGCACAGTCCATTGCTTTGCAGGCTGCAATTGAAGGTGGCGCAGAGAACCTGGACGTCATCCAGCGACTACTCGCTATCAACCCCAATCTCCTTGGGCCTGCTTTGGAGTCAACAATTGCACTCGAAGATCCGTCCAAGAAGAAGCCACTCATCGATGCGCTGCTACAACTCGGTATTCCTCAGGAAGCCCTGGATCAAGGCTTGACAGCCGAGACGCGTTTAGCCACGAAAACCAAGGACCTCAGCACTACTACAGTGCTCATGAGGCAGGGAGCTTCTGTGAGTGGCGATGCTTTGGAAGCAGCAATTTCATCTCGGGACCAGTCGCTAACGAACATCCTTCTTAGTGGAAAGCGCCCGCCCTCACGATCTGAGACCACAAAAGCTTTTCGCCTGTTATTCCTTGAGCAAAACCTACGCGAAGAATCGCTTGACTCAGGGAGCATTGTAGTCCTATCGCAGCAGCTCTTAAATCTCGGTGTCGAACAGCCAGCTATCGATGCCGCCTTGCGGGCCACCCTGGATATCACAGGCGATTCTCCTCGCATACAGGCCCTCCTTGAGACTCTTCTGCAGCACAACGCAAACGTCAACAGCGCTGATGGCGTCTGTTTCTTGCTTGCTGCTCAAAAACATAGTCCTGTCATCTTCGAAAAGCTCCTAAAACATCAACCCAACTTCAGTCTTGTCATTTCAGCGTTGCTCGATTCCAAAATCACAGACCAAGTAGTGGTCGACCTAATGAACATTTGTTTTAGACATGGATGCACATCAGAAGGAAGACAATTGGTGCCGTTTGGAGATCGTAAAATCTCAGTGCTTATGATGGCGATGCAAAGATATCCCAGGGGTGCAGCGGTTTTGAAAATATTTCTTGATAACGGCTGGGACCCCAATATTGCCATTCGCGATATCATTGATCCTAAAAGTGGCGAAGAGACTGTCCCTGCCTTACTTTGGGGCTTGCTTCAGCCCGACTGTCGGATCTCGGGTTCTCTCTTGCGCGAGCTTTTGGATTCCGGTGCTTCCGCCACCGGTGCGTCCTCTGCATCAGATGTGACGCCACTTGCTGTGGCCGCCCGCGAAGGCCGAAGCGAGATAGTAATTGCGCTACTCAACCATGGAGCCGACCCATCAGTACGAGACAAATGGAATCGATCTGCACTATTCTACGCTAGTAGCACGTCGGCTATATCATCAGTGCGAGCTTTGGCAGTAAAGTCACCGAACAATGATGGCAGTCTACATGAGGCATCACGCTGCTTGCACTTAGAAGCAGCAAAGACCCTTCTACAATACGGTCATAGTGCAAAATTTCCATCTCGATTGCATGGGGGGCGAACGCCTTTGGGTGAGCTTTGTCTCCACGCCGAAGCAAATACCCAGCAACAACGTACCCAAGTGAGGCAACTGACCAAACTCCTCCTTGACAATGGGTCCGATGCGCTATTCAAAGCTCGCAACGAAAAGTCTAGCATCATTCTTGCTTTGGACAACAAGCAAAGTGCTTTGGAGGTGACAGAAGCACTCCTCGAGACCGACATCTGGGAGACTATAAATGATGAAAGTCACACAGTCCAGATCTCCGGTCTTACATACTCACCTCTCTCATATGTCGAACACATCCCCGCACCTCACCGCACATCAATTAAGCCGCAATTGATCGAGCTCCTTCTTGACAGGGGATGCAGGCCACGCTTCTACTCGCCCACAGCCGACCAGCCCCCCGGTGCAACTGGCATTCCAGCCCCCATCGCCCGCCTCGTCGATCAACAAAAAGAACACGACCTCGCACTCAAGCTTGCACACGATGCGCACGAACGTATTCGTACCCAAGACGAAACAATTCACCGCGACATTCTCCGCCGCAAGCACGAGCAGCAAGATGCCGAGTTCGCTGCACAGGATGCTGCGCAGGCTCACTGGCAGCGGCTCGAGCAACAGAAGCATGACTTCGAAATCCAGCGCGTACAAGCGGCAGAACGGATGAAGAGGGCTGAGAAGGTGGCTTGGCATAATTTGATGATGGAGCAGGAGCGTGATGCTGCCGCTACCAGGCAGAAAATGGAGGAAAGAAAACACAGTGTCAATCACGCGTACGAGGCAAGGATGTTGGAGCAGAGAAAAGCTGAGATCGAGCATAGAGCAGGTGTGGAAAGGCGGATGCTGAGGGAGAAGGAAGAGCTGTATGAGCGAAATGTCACGAGGCAGAAGGAGATAACGAAGAGGCTAGATGAGAGTGCACAATTACATGCCAGACTGAAGCAGGAAAGACCAGCAATCGAGGGCCATACACAATGGGGTACGGTAGACTGACTAGTTGTAGTATCATGGCATAAGTCGTCTCTTAGTTCTGATTGTCGGTCCGTAACATGTCAGATGCTCCCTCGTTAGCCCATTTTGTAGCCATGAAATCACATCCTGGATGTTCGATCCCAGACAGACCACAGAGATTACGGCGCCAGGCAAATCTTCATCCGCACTGAAATCTCACAAATGCTTCTCGGCCATGCATATCAGTTCCGACCATCTCTCTTCGTCGTATTGTTGCCATTTGGCTGGCCGAAGCCCTGTGTCTCCTTGAAGTAAGCTTCCATGGTCCGCATGAGCTTTGGCTCATCACACTGCGATTGTGAATCAGTGATCGTCCAGAGTATTATTCTACTGACAAATATACCGTTTGTACACCTTCTGTATGGCCTCCACGCAAAGCCGGCTCTTGATTGCCGTGCTCGAGAGCTGCGATATCCTCTAGCTGGCCGGAAAAGGGGTCATTGGGGTCGACTGGATCATTCAGAGCCGTTGTTGAAGTGGACACCGTGCCTTCTGCAATCTCCGTGTTCTCAGGTGCCTTCTTCTTCTTCTTGTTCTTGCGATTATTGGGCTTCTTCTTCTTCTTTGCTGACAATGAGGCACCAGCGTCCGATTCTAGTTGTGCGTTCGCAATCGGTGCGACTTGCGCGTTGGCCACTGCAATGTCTGTCTCGCCGTCGGCTGTCGTCTCTTCCTTGTGCGTCGCTACGGATGTTAGTCTAAGCTCTGCAACCTGACTATCTAGACTTTACCTGGAGCGTTATGTAGGGCGCCTTCTGATGAAGCATCATTACTGTCTTGGCCCGCCTTTGAACTCGAAGTACTAGCTTCGCCGATTGGTGGGCTCGATTTGTTCGCAGCTGTGATCGTCAGATGGTGTCGCATATTTCAAGACTTAATCGTTACCTCGCATGGATTCAAGCTCAGTCAACTGCTGGTCGATCAGAACTACTGATGTCAGTTTGCATTCTGGATCGAGTGCTTGGGT
The DNA here is from genome assembly GCA_011058905.1 of Curvularia kusanoi. Lineage (NCBI taxonomy): Eukaryota > Fungi > Ascomycota > Dothideomycetes > Pleosporales > Pleosporaceae > Curvularia > Curvularia kusanoi. Next base: position 995,650 of record SWKU01000003.1, read on the forward strand.
CTAACCTTTCTCGGCTTTGAGTTCAGCGCTCTGAGCTGCGAGAGAAGCTACTCGCTTCTTGATCAACTCAGGGACCTGATCCCCGCCCGACTCCTCGCGCTTTATAACATAGTCGCCCTCTTCTGGAGGCAAAATGTCTTCAACTTTGGGTAGATCAGACCACGAGAACTCAGAGTCGTCATCTCCGCCGATCGCTTTAGTCATGATTTCTTCGTAGTTCTGCGTGTCTGTTGCAGTGTCTATTGGACCCATCCACGATGGATTTGGAGATTTCGGACGGAAATCGAGATTGGGCCAAGCTGGAGGGGCCTTCTTCTTCTTCTTTTTGGGCTTCTTCTTAGCAGACGGCAACGGATCCTCCACAAAACTGACAGCGGTAGCGGCCTCTGTCGGAACAGTATTGCCTTCATCCATCTCCTCTTGCTTAGAGGACGGTGCATCTGGGTCCGGAGGAGCATTGGGCATCTTGGTGTTCACTTCCGTATCAGTCACTAAGGAGGCTTCGTTGGAAGTGCCGACGATGCCACCAAGCTGCTTACCATGATTCGCAACAGTCTCCTCAGATGCATCGATAGAAGTATCCCGCTTCTTGCCTTTACCTTTTCCTGACGTGCTGTGGTCGTGCGTGATTTGTGTGGAGGCTACAGCTGTAGGGTTTGGCTGAGAATCTTGTAAAGTTGCCGATACTACTTTATCAGTAGATACATCTGCTGCAATAGTCGCGCTTGGACCGACTGCTGGTTCTCCTTCTGCGGACTTTGCGTCATCGGTAGATCGGCTCTTGCTGATTTTGCTAGTCGCACCACAAGTCACATCATTCTCAGCGGATGCGTCTTTCAGGCTGGATTTCTCAGCTGCAGCTTTTGCAATTTTGGCCTTTTCGGCTTGTTCCTTCTCTTTCTTCTGAGCCTTCTTCTTCTGCTCTCTTTCCCTCTTAGCCTGAGCTTTAGCGGCTTTCGAAAATGGGTGGAGCGACTCTGTTTGTTGCGCCCCAGCTTTCTTGGGAGGGTCGACCGTCACGGACACTGTGGTGAATGTTGGGTTGTCCCTTTCTGCAGTCGTAACCGGTTGATCCGTTTTCGAATCGGTAGGCGGCATGATCACTACCTTTTCTGCTGAGGCAGGTAGCTCGATAGTCGGAGGTGCTGGTGGAACGTCGTCCTGAAGAGAGATTGAAGTATCTGCAGGTATAATCTCGACAGTCAGGACAGAGGGCGCGGTAATGCTGTCGTCTGTGATTTTGGCGACCTCGGGGGTGGCACAGGTGGAACCACGGTTCACAGACTCAGAACGAACCCTAGCCTCTTTCCTAACTGTCATTTCAGTCTGAGACTCTGCTGCTGAATGGAAGTTTGCTTCGTTGTTGGTCCCATCTTCAGAGGCGATGGCTTTGCTCTCTTCTATTTCAGTAGAGGCAGGTTGCGTAGTGACCACTTCGACTTTTTCCGGCTCCTCACCGGATCCCAATATCTCACGAGCCTCGCTTAGAGACTCAATATCCAGGGGCGGCTGCTGACGAGGACTACCCTCGATAGTATTTTGAGGCTCACTGGTCAAGAAGTCAGGAGCATCGCCGGCTTTACCCAAAGCGCCCACAGGTTTAGCAGAATCATCAACCACGTTTTTCTCTTGATCCTCGACTAGAGACGCCGTCTTGTTGGCGTCAGGCGAACTTGACTCGTTCCTCTGAGGCTTCTCTTTGGGAGCTTCGCCTGTGGTGTTGGCCTTGGATGATTTTTTGGGGCTTGGCTTGACAACATCAACTTCAGTGGTTTGTTGCGTTGCCTCCACAGAGACTTCTCCCGCAGATGCAGCACGGTTCTCCTTTTTAGGGGATCCTTGACGCTTCTTAGGCTTTGTTTTACGTGACTCGGGACTACCAGTCATTGCTGAACTCTGGTGAGACTGCTTGTTCTTTTTCTTTGTCTTGGGCAAATCGCTTCTGGCGTCTTGTGGAGAGTAGGACAGGTCACTTTCTGTTGTTGTGACTGGTGCTGTAACATCTCTCCTATCTTGATTTGACGTTGCGCGGTTCCGAACTTCGCGGCTGTTCGTGTTGACTGCATACCGTGGACTGGAAGCTAGACCTGCTGCCATCGTACCTTGCAATGAGGTCTCAGTGTCCTTTCGGAAGAATTTCCTAGGTACTGAGACCGGGATCGGCTGGCCACGGACAGAATAGACGCGGATTCCCAACGCATCTCTGGCAACGGCAGATGTAGGAAATCTAGTTTCTGTCAGCAAATGTTCGGATGACAAGTCGTTCAAACCACTCACCCAACAAAAGCGCCCCTCCGATTGGAGACATAGCTGTTGCCATCCTTGCTTGCATTTGAAAAAACTTTCACGAACGTAGGCTTAATGCCGATCTTTTCGAAGAACGCAGCTTCGATCTCAGAATCCTGAATATCTACAGGTAGGTCTCTCAGATAAAGCTCTTTCACCACCTCGTTGAGAGGGCCGATCCAGTTCTCATTGCAGCCATATTGTGGATTCTCTGCAACATCACGATTGACTTCATGACGAGGGCCTGGACCACCAGGATGACTGACGTAACTGGGAGCGCCATGGAAGAAGCCAGGTTGCTCTGGTCCTTGCTGACCATAGAAAGATCGATTACCGGGGAAAGACGCTTTGCCCTGACGACCGCTGAGATGTTGAGAGTTGCTGTGACCGTACTTCTTGCCATTCGTATATCCAGTAGTCCTGAAGGATGGATTGTTCCCCTCATAAGGGTCGAACAGGCTGCTGGTGCTCATTTGCTGATGACTTGAGCGACGGCGTCTGCCATCGGCATCATGAGGTACGACGCTCATAGTATGATGCATATTTGTCACATCTGACATTGGCATCTGGTATTGCAAACTCTGTGGGTCTGAGGTATTTCGATGGTAGCCTTGATCCATTAAAGGATTCGGCATTGCATAAGGAGGTAACATGCCGGGCCGAACGACATTTGGAGGGTATGCTTGACTCATCATGCCTCCATGCATCATCATGTTAGGATGAACATAACCGGCTTGCGTCATACCTGGGCTCATGCTCATATTCATTGCCGTTGGACTCTGCGCATATCGTGGCGACTGCATCGGCAGAGCAGGGCCTGCATTCTGACGAGGCCCAAGCCCAGAAGGAACGCGTGATGCGTTCTCATTACATGAGCCCGACGACATGAACTGACTGTGAGTTCCAGATGACCGGCGATCTGAACGGTTCTTATGAATGCGTAATGACGAAGCTACGTTTGTGCCACGAGTCTGATGTGTAGGTGGTACTGGGATGCTGTGCCCAGAGAATTCAGGATGTGTCCCGCTCGCCATGACAGCGTTATAACCCTGTGTTGGGGAGAATGCCCGATCTGGGTGCCGTGCGCGTATATGTTGCCCCATAATTGGATTCGGTGGCACGAATGCATGAGTTGAAACTGGAGACACGTCAGTCATTTGCAGTTCACATGAGGCTCCTGGGATATCTTACCAGTGTTCATCGATGCATTGCTCCCCATGGTAGGAAGAGCCGCCAAGCCACCAACGGCTGCTGACATATCTGAGTTGGCTTTTGTGACAGCATTGTTCTGGTCCTTCACCAAAGCCTCTAGAGCCATTGACTTGAGTGGTAGTTCGACGCCCTTTACAGTAAGCATCGCTTTGCGAATGATGTGCGCCGCATGCCAAAGGAAGATGGGCGGATAGATATGCGTCTCGTTGTTGACGAATATCTTGTCAACAACGAAGAGTGGATCCTGAGTATCGTACAGCTTGGTCATGTCGCCGCCGAGGATCGATAGACGCTCAGGGTACATCTGGGCCCACTCTTGTGAGTACTGCTGTGCGCGAACGCAATTATCGCGCTCAATAAACCGCAATACTTCCCTGCAGAAACTATCCGTTTCAAGGTGGATATCCTCCTCGTCCCAAAAATCTTCAGTCTTCCAGTCACCTCCAGGGAAGATGCAGAAGTATTGGTAAGGGTACTTGTCACGCCAGAAGCCGGCAGCCACAACGACATCTCGGACTTTATCACTGCGTGCAATGACAGGCGTCCTTCGAGGTCCGCGAAGCTTACGCTGTGGTTGAGTACCAAGACATGTGCTGAATATTGCCTTTCCCCGAATCAACTGTGACTTGATAGTTTCTGGACGCGTCGCTATTACAGTTGTGTCTGAGTCTGCAGACGACGGCAGCACTGGTTCCGAAATCTGCGGTTCGGACCCTCCATTGGGGTTTTCTGCCTGAAGTGACGGTGGGGCGGAGTTGGCCATGATCGTAGAAATCAAGTGAGGTAGATGCGAATGCGAGTAAGCCGGAAGAAGGGACGAGGCAACAAAGTTTCAGCGAAACAGCTGCATCCCGCGAGACGCCGGACGCCGAAAAGAAAGGAGACTCTGGCGGTGGGAGTGGGTGTGTGTTGGTGGGGAAGGCTGGAGCTTAATATCGATGCAGGAGGAAGTAGCAGCCTTGGCAAGCGCAGCGACCTGGAGTGAAAGAGAATATATCGACGTCCCAAAGCGCAATCCAGATGATCGCGGACTATTATCGATAGGCTAGACCGCCGCTACTAGTGGACGAGGAAGAGGGAAGTGAGCAGCATCCGGGTGAAGCGGTGCGACGGCTAACTGTAAGCAAACGGGACAAGCAAACACACCCAACAAACACGACTAGGGTCGGTCCCAACCAACTACCTGTAGGCATTTCAACGTCTGGACTGCGACAACTAGGATATAGAGTTAAACGCAAGGACATTTGTCGCTGTGAAGGTACCCGTCGCCGGACAACGCTTACACCAATGGCAAGCAGCTTTGGATGTAGTGAAGACAAGTTCGAACAACGCGGTCTGCCTATGATGAGAAGGTACAGAACATAGACTTGGTTTCCAGTAGTTATTATATGGATCTACATGCAAGCAGGCCCTATTTCTTCTCAGCAGAGATGTTCTTCAGCAGACTGAGGATCTCGGACTCGTTGTCGCCAGCAACTGCAGATTCTGGTTAGCAATGTAGAAAGAAAATCGATTGGGCGCGTGTGTGCACTCACCCGCCTTGCCCTGGTTCCAATCCACTACCAAGGGTCTCTGGAACGTGTTTCCGTCTGCCTTCAACCGCCTCAGCGCATCTGTCTCATCCTTCGCGCCCTCAATGATTCTTCCTATCGAGCTCGGCCCACCAAGGTACTCCACGATGCTCTTCAACTGGTCTGCTGTGGGAGGTTCCTCTGTCACATCGAGCTCGAATTCGGTTCGCTCCGCCTTGTTCTGCGCTTGGTGGGAGCTTGCCTGATCCTCGGTGGCAGTCGCGACAGACTGGGCATTTGCCTGCTTAAGAATTGTGTGTGCACGCATGGAGGCCTGGCTGGAGGGCTTGTGGAAGAGCGTGACGACGTTCTTCACGCCGTGCTATGGAGCTATCAGTAATGCGTCACAAATCCAATTGAGAGTGTCTCTACCTCGCCAAAGAATCGCTTGAACATTTTGGTGATGTTTGGCGGTTGCTGTGTTCGTGGTTGTTGAAGTTGATGGATAGTTTGATGTGGAGCTTAGGCAGCTGAAGAGCTGTTGCCGAAGGTGACGTAGATCGCTTAGTCGGAGCTTTCGTGCCTGAGGCGCGCAACCAACCGGATCAGCAACCCGCTCCTCCGCGAGACACCACCTGCATTCAATGCGGGGATTTGCGCCCTCAATCGATGGTTGAGGTATTACGGCGCAAATGAAAGAGATCTGGAGTTCGTCCATTTGTACAGACGTACAACCTTGTGAGTTTGACTACCAAATGGAATATGGTAAGCGGACACTGAGATTCATCAATCAAGTCGGAGCATCACGATGCATGAATGGAAGCAAGTTCGAGTCACCAAAGACTAGATTTCGTGATGCAGCGGTGCAAAAACCGAATATACATTTACGCCATGAGTATGCCCCATCCTCCCAAAGTGTGGGATCTTGCTGCTGCGGGGTGGCGTGCCGTGGCAACGCCCACCTCATACGGAGATTCCCACTCCCTCTGATCCAGAGTCATAGCCAGCCCGAGGAAACCGAATTCATGACAATAACATCTAGCTCATCGTGCTCGTTCCGAACGCCCTCCCAATGTCGATTTGCTTACGAGCCGGGGTTGGGGTTCATCTACGTGGGGTCAGCATATCGCCGTCGTACAGGGCAAGCGGTTCCACTGACCTTCCTCTTGCCGCCGGTCATGGTGACGTTGACGAAACGGCGGGTGTAAGTGAGCCTCTTCTTGGCGCGGCCCTTGGGGGTCTTCTTCTTCTCCTGGGGCTCAACCTATTCCAGCGGGTCAGCGACTGTGCTTGTCCGTAACATCTTCCTCATTCGCCACCTCAGGTGCCGTTGTCGAGTCCGTTGTCATATGCGTAGGGTCGCTTTGGTGTCGCGTTCAGGGAGGATGCGTCGGGTGGAAGAGTGTGCTTACCTTGGCTACAGATGGTTAGCACTCGTCATACACGCGGTTCGAAAATTGGCGACTTACGAGTCTGAGACTTGACCTTTCCGGCACGAGCGAGGGATCCGTGAACCTTACCCATGATTGCGGTTGATGGGTTTGATGATTTGGCTGTTGGTTCTGTGTGGCAAATCGCAGGTCAGCTGTGTTCTATCGTCGGAAAATCGTGCGCAAGCGGTGCAGAAAATTGTTTCGTCGCAATGTGCGTGTGTAGGCGTCGTCGGAGTGTGCGTGGGACTGGCGTGCGTGCGGGTGGGATACGTACAGGTTGGCGGTGTCGTGGGTGTCGATGACTGGCGGCGGCGGCGATGGTTTGGCAGGAGCGAATTTGGCTGTGTCCTAGTTCCGTAAGCGAGCCAGGTGCGATCACGCGGATTGGCTTGGCAAGGAAAAGGGCGCCCGCGCCCCCGGCCATCCGCTATCTAATCTGATGATCTGATGGCTGAGGACGAAGAACACCAAAGTCGGGTACGGGTACGTGCATGTGCCTCGCGCGCGCACCCCGCAACAACATCAGACTTGGCGAAGCTGGTGCTGTGTCTGGCAGACTCCGCTTCACGGTTTACACTCTGCGTCACCAAATGCAGTCATGGTCTGGTGTTCGCGCAGTGACACTTGGCGGCACCCGCTATCAGAAGCGCGTGATGCATCTATTTGTCCCGCTCTGAGCATCGTTCGCTCTGTCACCGTCGCAGTGATAGTCTCACAGCCACCATCCTGACAGCCGCCACTCTGCATATCAGCGTAACGCCATCACACTATTTAGCCTCCCACGCATCATATTAAGAGTTCCCACCAAAGCACCATGCATCTTTCCACAGCCGTCCTTTCCCTCATCTCTGTAACCTCGGCCACCAACCTTCCATCGCCCCAGCGCCTCTTCACCAACCCCAGCCAGCATGACACCGATTTCACCATCCCCACAATTCACGAGTCTGCCGTCCAGGCGCGTCGTATCCTGCGCTTCGAGAACATCGGCACCCTGTCCACCGTCTTTCCCTCGCACCACACCACCGAGAACCGGCCCTCTGTCGATGGAGCACCCATCGGACTGATGGACTACTTTGGCGATTGCGAGCCAGACACAGGCAACCCGACCATCCTTGCCATCACAATCGCGACATCTTTCAAGAATGTAGACGCCGGCTCAAACATCACACTGAGCATGCGCTGGCACCCACAGGACAATGTATGGCGCAGTCCAGCATCGCTGCCGCGCTTCTCGTTGGTGGGCCATTTGGAGGACATCAGTGCAGACGAGGTCGGCAAGGCAAGCCTCACCAAGTGCTTCGTCAAGTACCACCCAGATGCTGCGTGGTGGCTGCCTGGCAACAGAATCCACGAGAGCAAGTGGGTAAGGCTAGTCGTTGACGAGGTCTACTGGATTGGCGGCTTCGGGGACCGTGCGTACATCGGATGGATCCCTACAGCGGAGTGGTACAGCGTTACTTCCGAGGAGATTGAGGCTGTCCGGCTGCCGGGCGAGAAAAAGAGTGGATGGGCCAAGTGGACGTCCTGGATGGGTCTTGGGGAGACGCTGGAGTTGTAGTAGCAATACCTTAACGAGCCTCATGGTATGCTCTCGACAATCAGTGCGCCAGCCTGCCTGAGTACATCATCTTGTATGTACGGCGTAAATATAGGGCTTTGTCGTCGATCTTGAATGTTGATAGCTTGATTGGGTCCCACAAAGAATAGGATCAGCATCAACACTCTCCAAGGCCTACTCTTTGATTGTACCCTATGTTCGAGATACGAATACTTTGTCGTGTCGGCGGTTGTCAGCTTCGCTCGGCATCCGTCATTTTTTAGATACCGTAGAGGACTTAGGTAGGCATTCCTTTGCGAGACGAACAGTTCAACATGATGACTTTGTGTATTATTATTAATGCGCTCGGCTGACAAACAGATATGGACTCGCCTAGAATTGACAACTCCGCCTCGATTATAGACTATGCCAAAGGCAATACCTACAGAGAATTGCATATGAAACATTACACTGCACATGGCAGAGGTAGTGCCTTGCTAAATACAGCCTGGCTCAGTGTTGTTGAGCTAATCATGTCGTGTGAGGCTGCTGAGCGTACTCATGCTAAGTCGAATTTCACCGCCGCGTATCCAAGCATCATCCAGACGTGCCAACCAGATGCTCAGGCGACATATACCCTCTTCCGGGGCATGCCATATCACCAACTGTTCATGAATCCGGACTTTGTCGTCGTAAACCTACAGCTCCAGTCACAAGCTCCTAGCAGAGCACCTCCATCATCGTGTTCTGCTTTTCGAGATCCTCGACAAGCATGGATTTGGCCCGGCAAACATCTTCGACGATATCCACAACCTTGCGGAAGCTTGATGCTGCGCCACGTGTCTGGGTAAATCGGGCCAAACAAAGCTTCGCTCGTTGCCCATGTTCCAGTACAACGAAGAGCTCGATGACGAACGAGACTGGCTTAATTTTGAGGTCTGTGTAGTAATTTTGTCAGCATACAGTACTTGCCAAGCCCGGGGCTGCATGGACAAGGGCACGCGCAATTGCTTCAAATCACACGCTCCACTCCCAGAACGTCCATGTCGAAACAGAAGCCTTTCAGTCTCCGTGCTGAGCAGGAAAGTATGAGAGAACGCAGACTTACGGTTGGCTTTATCCACACGAGCATTGATAGTATTATCCTTACGGTCGAACACCACATCGCGAACGCCGAAACGCTGCCAGTCTCGCAGTAAGCGAACCAAGTCTCCTCGAACCTTGCCACGTGTTACGTGGAAGCAGAGGATCTTGCTAGCGGGTTTGATATGAAGGAAGCGTGACAGCCAGTTCAGTTGTACATCGGGTGGACCACTGCGGTTGACGGATTCGCTCGAGTCGGGCCCAATACCATGACTCGAGAGGATGGACGATGAGCTGGAGTTGACTGTTTGGGATGTCAGCAGTGGTATACTTCAGGAATAGCGAAGACTCACGGTCGAGTTGCATAGGACCCTTAGCCTTCTCTTCCTTCTTCTTGCCAAAGAAGCCGAACAAGCCTTTTCGGGTACCGCTGTCGCTCTTAGTAGCAGCTAAGCCTGGATTACGCATGGGGAATTCACTGGTGTTGCTAACATCAGATTGCTTCGATGCGTGCTTGGTAGGTCCATTGTCCGTGCTGAGTGCAGACAAGGGGTCTTTCTTGATGCGATAATCGGTGCCTTGCCAGGTCTCGGGGACCTGCTGTAGAATGGTGGAGTTATCCGTCTTGTGTTGGCCTTCGCTCCGCTCTTGCACGTCCGTCTCCTCAGTATTTCGACGAAACCAAAGAGACCTCTTTTTCTTCACAGCAGGGCGGTTTTCAGGCATGAACGTAGGCGCTACATTCGCACGTGCGGCCATGAGGTCTCTTTGCACATCTTGGTAAGACCTTACGGAATTCTGTGCGCTCGGTCCAGGCCATGGGATGGACACAGGTACATCCGTTGCATATTTTGAAGAAAGATTTGGAGTACTGCGCTTACGAATGTTCAGGGGTGCGACGTGATTTGGTGACTGATCCACAATGCGAATGGTTTCTTGCGCTGTCACCGCTCGACGAATTTGGGGCCTAAGTGGGTCAGTGACAGCTCGATAGTGAGGGCTATAGGTTGCTTCGAACCCAGCTCCACCATCGATCTTCACTTCCTCCGGTATGGCGTGCAACGGCGCAATGTGTTCGGGGCTTCGCGCTGGAGCGGACACCACTCGCTTGCTGTTGTTGGGTGGAACGAGGAGGCGATCCAGATTCTCCAGCACCTCGGTGAAGTGCTCTGTGGCATCATTGTCCTCGTTCAATCGCCTTGCAATGTCTTCGCGTGTCTCGAGCAACTTCCGATGAACATAAGTGTTGGGTGTTTCCTTGGGGATCGGCGGAAGTGGTCGAGATGAAAGCATGGCCTTGGTGCTTGGAGTGACAACGGTGCTTCCACCTGAGTCACGGTTCGAGAACGAGGTTGGCGGTGTGTCATAGTTAGAGAAGGTTCCGTCTTGGTAACTATCGGTGAGGGTGGTTCTCATGCTTGAGCTCATCGAAGAGCGGTTGAACGCTTCCTCCATGACCTTTCCAAGCTCAGTACTGACCTTACGCGCCTCGCTCTGTATATATTTGCTTGGGCTCTCTGGCTTGCGCACACGAAGACGAGGTACTGCTGTGTTTGGGGAAGCCCGTGATTTGGGCCCGACTGACGGCGATGGCTGCTTAGTTCTCGACCGAACAGACGATCCATACGATCCGATCGATTCTCTACGACGATCGAATGATCGATTGGATGTATAGGGAGCTGCGTTAGTGTCCACCGTACTGGCAGTAGCGGCGGATCCACGGCGATGCAAATGCGAGAAGCTTACACCTCGCCTACCAATGGCACCAGCCCTTGCAATAACCGGAGGACTACTCGGCCAGTGCGAGCTTGCCATGGACGATCTCGAGACAGAAGGAGCATATACGGATCGCTGGGACGGAGCAGTCTGCTTGGAAGAGCTGCGAGAGACGGCAGAACCGCGATTTGAGTTTCGCAGAGCTTGAACGCGTAGTGTACTGCCGGTGCGGTGGCCCAAAGCTGTCCCTGGCCGGAGGTTACGGCTGCCATTGCTATCCCTGCGACGAACAGTGGCATTCAAGTGCGGAGCGCGGTTCGGAAGTATAGGTTGCTTTGAAGCACGGAAAGGGTCGTAGCTAGCCTCCGACGCAGGTGATTCGTAGAAACTATGCTTGGAGTACATATGCTCATTATTCAAGATCGAGTATCCGGATTGAGACCGCGTGTGCGTCTGTTTGGGCATCTGTTCTATATCTTCTTGAGTGGGTTTGTGACGCACGTTATGATGGTGATCGCTGTTGGAGTATGCAATTGGATGGTGGGCGCTAGGTTGGTAGTTCTCGAGCTGATCTTGTTGATACTTCTGCAGCGCCGAGTAGAAGTATTTCTCCTGATTCGCCCTGTCGTCACTGTCAGTATATGACCGAAAATCACCCTCCTCGTTACTTACTCCCTGCTCATCAAACGTTGGATAATGACCTCTTCTGGCTCGCTGTGCCATAGGGTGCGCAAGTATCGCAGGATTTCGCGATTGATCGTTGTACGCTCCAAAGTCTCCCAGCTGGCAATCAAGGGAAGTGGTCCTGTCCAATGGCTTGCTGAAGTGTATTCTCCGACGAAGTTGAGTTCCCTGCTATATTTTTGCAGGAAAGGATGCTTCCAGATCTCCTCCAATCCAATGCGTCGCTTCGGGTCAGGGACCAGGATACGCCTGACTAGGTCTGCGGCTTCTCGTGACAAAGAATCAGGCATCACGTATTCGCCCTTTTCGATTGCCTTGAATAGATGTTTCATGTCTCGGTCGTCGCCAGCATAATTGAAAGGCGGAGTGCCTGTGAGCAGAACGTAGAGGATAACGCCACAACTCCAGACGTCAGCTTTGGCACCATCGTATGCTGTAGTCTTGATGACTTCGGGCGCTGCATAGTGAGGGCTACCACAAGGTGTCGTCAGCTTCTTGCCCGTTGGTTGCAAAGCTGCCATGCCAAAGTCGACCAGCTTGACGGTCATTGTCTCACGATCCAGTAGGATGTTCTCGGGCTTGAGGTCGCGGTGGTGTATGCTGATGCGGTGGCAGTATATCAAGGCTGCAATGATTTGGCGAAAGATATGAACAACATGGATTTCGATCAATCCGCCTTGTTCGTGGATGTAGCTGAACAACTCGCCGCCTTCGACGTACTCCATGATCAGATACCTCAAACACGTTAGCCAGATCCTGAGAACGTACTTGATAGTACTTACAACTCGTCTCTGTTTTCCCAAATATCGTAGAGTCTAACGATGTTTGGGTGGTCCAGCAACTTCATGATGCAGATCTCGCGCTCAAGTCCAAATGGTATGACTTTGCCATCAGGATGAAGGGTAGGATCTTGCTCGGCACTCTGTATGAGATTTGCAAGACTCAATGCCCGCACCTTCTCTGCGGTGGTTTTCGAGATAATCTTGGCAGCTCCGAATTGCCCCGTCATGCTGTGTCTTACCAGACGGACTCGTGAACATCCTCCGCGACCGATAGTTCTGCCAAGCTGCCATGGGCCTATGTGGGTCTTGCGACGACGATTAGTGTTGGACGCGTTGGTGCTGGCGTTGGAGATGGTGGAATCGCGTTTTGGGTTGTGTGGACGCGCATCAGATGCAAGCACGGCAGATAGGCGCTTGTTCTCGGGTATTGTCGATGGCTGCTCACGGCGTATGGCGAGCGTTCCATTTGGCACTATGGACTCATTGTGGGGCATACCCTTGGACGGAGGGCCCATGGGCTCGTGACTGTGCTTTGCCCCCAGCGGTTGAGCATGGGGATTCTCATTTGCACGGTGCGTGCCGTCGCCGAGGACGCGTCGACGCGTGGGAGGGCGTCCATGGTAGCTGTGATCCATGTCGCGTTGATGTTTGGAGTGTCAGGGCGTGCCCGGTCCTGCACCTGTTGGGTTGTTTGGCTAGGATAAGGAACAAAAATGCACAGTTAGAAAGGATGCGCGGTGAGACCGAGCACTGAAAGCCGAATAGTTCTGCTGGTGATAGCAGTTGTCGCGGTATTCAAGTTGCCAGAATACTTCTAGGCCATGGCAGGGCCGCCGTGTTGTGTTGTTTGGTATCTGTTGCTGACACTGGGGGCGCCGGCTGGTCGACCGAGTGCAGCCTGCGTAAAAGAGCCGATAAAGGAGGGGCGGCCAGCTGTGCAGCGCAGTACACTTGAAAACTACTCAACGACCAAAAGGCTAACAAGTTCTTTCTGAATGCATGCGGTGAAGAAGCTCTGGTGACGGTCGAGTGCGAGCAGGCTTGGGACGGGAGGGAGAGCTAGCGCACGGACGGGCTGGAAAGAGCGGCACTGGTGAGAGCGAAAGCGCTCTCGAACACGGTCAGGAACAGGGCAAGGCATGCAGGCCTCGTGAGCATGGAAGGCGCACGTTTGCTAAACCACTTCTAGGATGGTACTGAGGCTCTTGTGCTCAGGAATGTGCCAAGAGAGGAAACGCAATCGCAGGGATGTGTTTGTTTACACACCAAAGCAGGTGAAGGGAATGAGTTGGCAAGGGGACTGGAAATGCGCGTGAGACGATCGAAATTGAATGACTGAAATCTTCCTACCGTCTATAATACCTTTGACATTCTATGCAGGCCATTGCGCCGGCCGTCTATCTCCTTGCGTAAAGGTTGCCCTTCGCAATACCGATGATGCGTAGTGGCCGTCATATTCATCGGCTACAAGACATCTCAAGCTACCCGTGAACATACTGAGCATACATCCAAAGCAAATCTACTCAAAGATGTACAGGTATCTGTCTCGGACTCGACAGATAGGCGCTGCATTACGGCCAAGACACCGATCGCACCCGTCGCAGCCAGGTCGTATGAGGGAAGCTCGGGATGTTTGCTAGTGTGGCAGGGCTGCAGTTTGTGTATGGATGAGTTGGAACCCGCAGAGGTGATGAGGTGAAGTGTGAGCAACGTGCGCTTATCGAGGCCAGCACGGGACTTGCCGATCTGACTAGCGCCCCTGGCTAGGGTCGCGCGTGTTGCCCGCCGTTCCGTTCGCACAAGAGGCTTGATGTATCGCTCTCTCGTTCTGGAATACACTGCATGTTCTATGAGATCAGTTGCTGGCTAGCGACATGCTCCACGACGCACTCGTTGTCACAAACGGCACAGTGCAAGGCAGCAATCTTTTGAACAAGGCAATCGTATCATGGTATTCGGTATCGTAGCTTTTGTCCCTTATTCCTAGATCTAATGCCGTACAGGCGCTTGCGAATCCCTGGCCAGTATGCACATTACCACCAAAAAGCTGTCTGCTGCTTCACGATCACGATTTACCGATTTCTGCTGCCGCCAACAAGCCGCCCCACCTGTACGAAGGCGCGCAGAAAGAACACATGGCCGTATAAGCAACTTGCTCCGCATACCCGATACAATACCATCAAACCGAGTAAAGGTATCCGCGCTCAAACGAACAATAACAATGACCCCTGCTGTATCCACAAACTCCTTGATTAGGATGTCCAATGTCCCAAGGGTAGTCCAAAATGCAAAATGAAAAAGAGAGACCAAGACATAACTACTCGTAACCCAATAGCTGCACATTGAAGGTAATTGTTTCGTGACAACGTGCGCCATAACCCATAACAGCAAACACGAAAAGGGTATTTGATACAAAAGAAGAGAAGAATGGCCAAGGCCTTGGGGTGAGGGTTCAGCGACGACATTAGTGGAGTGCTTTCGAATCGACAGCTTCAGACTTGGGTGAGTGGCTCTCTCGCTTGGTCTCGTCGCTGTTCGCAGCAGCCTTGCCGCAGCCCTTGACAAGAATATGGCGCTATGGAAAGTTTTAGTATATGCCCTTGTACTCGTGCTCGATCCACAACATACCTTTAACGCGTCTTTGCGGGAGAAGCTCTTGTCACAGTGGTTGCAAGGGAAGGGTTTGACTGCCAAGTGGATCCTCTTGTGTCGTTTCAAATCGTGGTTGCGGTTAAAACTCTGAGGGCATTGATCGCACTTGAATGGCCTATCGTTCGGGGCCGTTTGCTGATGGGGGTTATGTCCTTGCATGAAGTGAGGCATCTGGGCTGCGTGTCCGCTGTTGAAGCCAGGCATCATTCCAGGGTGTACACCAACTAGAGCAAGTCCGCCGTTGGGATTCTGGACGTTTGAAAACACAGGTGCTGGCCCAGGGGCGTATGCTGCAGGGGGAGGTCGCTGGTAGTAAGAAGGAGAATGCACTGGGTTGTTTGATGGTACAGTAGGCATCTGGCTTTGCGACACTGCTGGAGACATTCTCGGCATGGAACCTCCTGCACTGATCGGGCTTTGGCTGTGTTGTTGAGTTGGTGATGGTCCTGTGGAGTACGGGAAATTCGAGTGCTGCGGTGTGCCGGAGGGCTGATAGTTGTACGTTGGTGTTGGTGGGTGCGGCTGCCTGAAGGAATCTTGAGGTAACGCTGGCGACTGCTGAGGTGCTGATGATGATGCAGGCGTCTGTGTGCTCATCAGATGGTGAGGCTGCTGGTGGTGTGTGGGTATGGATGGCATATGTGATGCGCTGGAGGATGGCGTAAATGGTGGCAACTGATTATTCATCTCATAGGGTGGGGGATTCAGCCCTTCACAGAGTAAGTCTTGGTGCCTAGGCTGACAGTTAGGGCGCGGGGCAGCGAACATACCTCGGTTTTGGTGACCATATTGGTTTTGCTGAGGCTGTGGAGGTGGGTAGCCATACGAGGATTGTTGTGTAGGCGGTGAGTAGATGTGGTTGTAGTTCTGGGAATATGCCATCGTCGTTGAGGCCGCACCGCTTGTCGACACTGCAGATGAAGGGCTGATCACGTCGCCGTGAACAGTGCTTGGGGGTGTGAGAAGGTTGCCAACACTAGCAATGGTAGTCGGCGCCTGTGACGACTGCGAGACAGACCCGTGGTTAGTGAAGGGATATTTGTGCATTGGCGGAGGTGGCAGTTCAAAGCTACCCAACTGAGCAGCATGAGGCCTCCGCTGCGCAAAGCTGGGAGGCGCACCCATTGGGTCAGACCCAGGATGCATAGAAGCCGGGTGAGCCACTGCAGCAGCCACGTTGGCGGTTGTGTTCCGGTAAGGTCCTGATGACCTACCAGCTTCGGATGGAGAAAGAGTTGGAAGTGCCTGCAGCTGTGACGCTGCAAAAGACGGCTTTGCAAACTGGGCACCAGACCAATAAAGCCCACGTGTAGGCTGAGGATGATCCACGAAGGGCGATCGGTTACTTGTAGCTCACAAATGTGATGTGTGAGGTAAGATCTTTAGTCGAGAGTGACAAAGTGCTGATGTTGTGCAGGTTGCGGAGGGGAAGCTATCTTGTAAAGATAGCTGCGAGCACGAATATTCGCCTGGTCCAAAGAGTATGCAATGGTACTCCTGGCTAGTGTCTTGTTGCTCAGACGGCGACTGGCAGGTCCGAGGCCTGATGATGCTTCACTTAGTGAACGGCCCTCGAGATGGTACCTGCGCTGGTCCAGGTGAGCAGTAATACCGACAGATGCAGGCCTTGCCCGAAGTCTGTTAGGGAGTCTCAGTCGGTGCTTAGTATCAGTGGTGGTCGCCGTCGCAGGCCGAGGCAGAGGGGCGCACAGAGGAGCAAAAGCAGATATTCGTGGAACCGTGGTGACTCCCAAGGTGGAGCGGTCGGTATGGCCCGGTTTCCTGGTTGTGCAGACGTAGTGCCACTGAGGTGGTAGCACAGGCTGTGTGAATGATGGCTTTCGGTCAGGACGGTGATGCTCCTGCTACGACCGTGCTGGTTTAGATGGCGCTGGATTGGCTGTTGGTACTCGATCCAAGGTACTGGAACGACGTCGACTTCCGTATTTGGAAACTGGCACAGATGAGGTCGTTCTTGTGAGCGTCCACTCCAGCGGGTGTTGCAGGATCTGGTGTTGCACGTCGAAGATGGAAGCCACTGATCCTCAGGTGGGGACAGGATGCCAGATGAGCTGTTGGAGATGGAATATGAGGCGTGTGGTGCGGCGATCCCTCCTTGTTAAGCTCAGTACCTGGGCGCCCTAGCAAAGCAATGGCGGAGAAGGCTGGAACCTGGGTGGGTTAAGGCTTTGTCAAGTTGCCGCGAGCGAGTGGAGAGCACCAGTCACGTATATGTATGGCGGGCTAAGGGTGTCAGGGTTGGCGGGTTCGCGTGGCTGACTGGCGTTCTGGGGCTTCCTGACCCAACCAGGCTACAGGGCCAGTCCGAGCGCTGTGAGGATCTGGATCGGGATGGGAGATGAAATGGCACGAGAGCAAGCTTCAGGTGAGCGGGCGGGAGCGCTATGAACAGGCGCACTTTTGCAGATTTGGGCATCGTAGACGAGGCACGGGCGAGCAAGACGCAGCGAATGAGAAAATCACCACACCGTTCAAGCGCGGATTAGAGAACCAGACGAGCATGGGGCCGCCGACAACAATGCGCTGCCGGGGTGAATGCACGTACCAGGCGGCCACAGACCCTGGCTGCTGGCTGTTTATCGGACCTGTTGGCGTGCGGGACGGCTTGGACCAGCACAGTGGAGGAGTTGTCGCTTGCGCCGGCCCGGGTACATGAGAGCACATCGACGCTGGAACGGCTACTGATACACAGCTGGCCGCTACCAGACCTCTTTGTTCCTTAGACGACATCGTCCCCATGAGCAGCGTGGCCATGCGGCTCTTCCGAAAGACCCAGAACCGCGGCACGAATACAAGACAGGCACAAGAGAGATGCTTTTTGTCAGTGATCCAGAGCCAGGAACCAAGGGTGAGAAGCCTGCAGGAAGAGGCCTAACGTGCGTTGGGTTTGGCGCCAACAAGAGCGAAAGCGACTGGGCCTGCACGGACCGGTGAATTTGGTCTGGCCCCAAGACCGCCATGGCAGAGACAAAGCCTACCGCAGCGACAACCTTCCCTTGTTCGTCCAAGCTCGCCGTTTAGAAATGCCCAATACCCGTTTGCTAGCAGTGCTGATCACCCTCGATGTAAGCTGGCGGCGCAGGCAAGCGCTTCAGAGCAGATGGGTTTGGAACGTCACCAACGTGCTTCGCCAGCAGCGTTTCCCAACCCACAGCGTCTACACAGCACATATGTCTCGACGAGCGCGTGAGCGCGCTGCAATCCTGTCGGCCGATGCAGCGAGGTTCGGCGACCAGTGCAGCAACCGTGCCCCCTTCCTGCTGTCAGCTAGACTGGCAGCAGGCGCTGAGGTTGCCAGCTGACGCTAGCCGAGTAGAAGCAGGAGTGCGAGCTGCACATGATGGGTTGCCAATGGAATTGACTGAGGAGCGCGCGCTGCGCTTAACCGCGCGGTGACGGCGGAGGCAAAGAGCGGTCCTTGTTTGGGGGCCATCGATCGACGACTCTGGCATAGCAGCTAGCACCCGTATCCTGTGCATTGCCATCCCATCCCATCCCATCTCATTCCTTCGCGAATACGCAAAACCACCAAACAGGGCTTCCAAATAACGTCAACGTCACCCCCCGTAGAGTGCTTTTTGGCCCCGAAACATGCACTGATACACCGATTAGCATTCGCAGCAGGCTCAGTGACGTCTATAATTAGCGAGACTGTTGTATTGAATGCGGCACGTGTGTCTCTCAAAGGGCAAGGCGTCATCAGCGAAAAGCGTGCGGGCCCTGCTCGCCCTCATCTCTCTTAAGCCTGTCCCGGCGCACCGCGTCGCACGGCTTACCTTGGCAGGGTGGATCACCACGTGGAGGTGCAGGCGTGTTGTGGTTTAATTCTCGGTTCATTATCTTGCGCGCGTCTGATCTGGACATGATGCCGTGTTGGGAGGGTCGATAGTGCTGTGCTGCTGACTGTTTCGTCCCAACCCATCCACCACCAGGCGTGCCGCCTGCAATCAGGTGCGCCTGCGCAGCACATGGCAGGAGTACGAGGCGCCTGTCGCCGCTCGCTGACAGCTGCTGTAGACGACGCGCTGGAGCGGTGGGCGCTGCCTGCTGTGCATGGACTGACGTTTGGTGCATGCGGTGTCGTTCAGCGAGTACCGACTGGCTGGTTGAGACTCTCGCGGCAAAGACAGTCGACATGGAACTGGGGACCTTTGCGCTGTCGATCGAACGCTCGATTCGTCTGCGTCTCAGGCCGTGCGTGAGGCTTCTGCCACAGACCGCGCATTTGGGGCAGCCATCGCCCGCTGGGCGGGGTGCAGAGATCTGTAGCCGCAGCCGTGACTGCCAGTGCCCTGCACCCTCACCAAGTGAGCCTGAACCCATGCAATGCGCAAGCCAGGCCAGAGGCCTGTGGGCGTGCGCGGGCGTGCTGGCGTGCTGGCAGTCCCGTCTCGGGACGCGGTAGGCGTCGCCAGGCAGTGCCCCTGAGCGCCCTGCGAGTGGGTGCTTCGCACAGCACAGCACAGCACCGCACAGAGCAGCCCACGCTGCTGACGGCACTGCAGAAAAAGAGACACGGGACAGTCCTTCATCTCGCAGCACTCACGTCACGCAACACGGCCGCTGCAGGTGTCGCGTAATCCTGGCCGCCGCCGCCCAATGGCCGCGACTGTCAAGCGAGCAGCCCCAGTGATGTGATGGGCCTCTACGCTGGGCCCTGGGGGGATGGAGCCGATGGGCAGACGCGCCCATGTAGCCTACCGGCCCTTTTGGACGCGCTTGCGCATCAGGGCAAGCTCCTCGTCGAGGTGAAAAAGCGTGTCCACTGTCGGGTTTGGGCCCATGGAGCGCATCATACGCGGCGCCGCTATTGCATCGCCGGAAGCTGTTAGGGCAGCCTGCTAGCACGCACCGTCCTGCGAGATGACTTTGCTGACCCTTCTGCCGGTTCTCACGCACCAGTTTGATTAATTCCAGCCCCCTTTCGGCCTAGTGCAGGTCAGGCTTCAGTTCTCGCCTTATCCGTACGTACCCCGCCATGCCCTGATGGGCAGCGGGTGGCCTTGCCCGCCTGCTTAGCGGCATTTCCCTCAATCACCTTGCGCACAGTTCGTGAAGATCAAAACCGGTCGCGCTCCATCGGAAATCATCGCGAGGCACATCTTGACCCTTCGCGGGCTCGTCTGGCTGCACATCGCACAGATCGCTCCTGTGCAGCGGCCGATCTCGCGTTTTGGGACACCAGTTACGACGGCGCCCTCCGCACAACGCTGCGTTGCGCTAGGATCTCGCCCGTTGCTCTACCAGATCTTTGCGTTTAAGCCTTCGGAGCGTCCGAGCCCCCACAGTCTGTTCCCTGTGACACGCGGGCTGCACATTTTGGTTTTGACACGCTCGCGAGTTTAGCGCCTAGCAAGCTCCAGCCCAGGCTCATGTGTCCTGGGCCGGAAGCCCCAAGCCTCGATCCCGACGACGCCCGACCATGCTGCTGGAAACCCATACTGCACAGCACTGAACAGGCGAAGAAGATCACCAGCTCCATCACTGGGCCGCGGCGGCCACGTTTTGAGCCACTTCCACCTGCCTGTTGTGCTGCGGCAGTTTCGCGTCTTCTAGGTACGCTATCTGCACACAATGCTCCTGCATGAACACCACCAGATTCACTCCGGAGCCGAGCCATTACCGCATCAGTGCACGTACGATTTGCGATGGTGGCCCAAAATGGACAAGCAGGCTCGTCGTCGAGCTCAAGCTGAGCTGATGCCACACTTGGCCTGCACTGTCGCGGAGCTGGTGCTTTAGTAGATTGCCAGTCCCTGTCTCTTTCCTCTCACGCTGTTCTTCTCCTGCATGATGCAGCCAGAAAGGAACTGTGCTTATCCTCGTCGCTTTCACCAATGATCAGCTTGTTAGGGCCTCCGTCGCCAAACCCTGTTATCGCTGCAAACTGCCACACGCACGTTTGAATCGCCCTAGCCGTTCATCGCTTATAGCCGCTCTCGTTTCCAGGCGTCCAGAGCTCAATCTGTGGATGCATCACCGGAACTCGTTGATTGGATATTCAATTTGAAATGCCAACCAACCTCCGGCTCGACTTTCAGCTATTGAGCAGCCGTGGAGAAGCGCCTTCACAGCTTAATCCATCTAACTCTATGCATTATGCTAGCGCAAACCTATTCGGATCCGGAGATATTCCTGCAGCAGATCAATATTGCTAGGAGGGGTGGGGCATCGCGTCGCTAAATCACTCATCGTCATCGGGAAACTGTCTTGTTGTGCAGCCTGTACCTGCGTCACGTCACAATTTGGGAGGTGAATATCAATCGTCGTGGCGGACGCAAGCAGCCCTCCGCAGTGACGATCCCGTTAATCGTTGCCAGGCGTGTCGCTCACTGCCTGAACCAGTAACCTCCACGTATCGCGCCCGCTAGGCTGAACGCCAACAAAGCCATCCCGTCTGGATCGTGCAGACCTGGGATCATGATGCCAACAGGGAGCTCCCAGCTCGCGAAACTCGTTCGTGTAAACATTCGATCCCTGCTTGGAATGTCAGCTGCACAGTGACAGAAGAAGAACCCCATCGTTAGATTTAAGACCTCGAGTCAGCATCAATCCAGTCAAGACTCGGCATTGTGCGCGCGCTTGCACCTACTTACTAATGGACCCAAGCAGCATAGGCATTGGTGCGCGCCAGGCTGGAGCACAAATCGAAGTATCCATGCAGCATCTAGGGCTCGACTCCTCTTCTTTCCGTCGATTTGACCAGTCATGTACGACTAGTGCGAACTGACATTGTTCTCTCGCTGCACGATCATCCCAATCAGACAATAAAATCATTCTTTATGCCTTATATCGCATTGTCCGTCATGTCAGACTCAGTTGGGCATTCATTGACTCCAGTGAGTTAGCTAGCGTGCTGCAGCAAACCTTTCATTGCACGGCAAATGGGAAAAGCAAAATGCTGCACACCATCACAATACCGGAGTCTCAGGCTCGCTTCCTCTTCTCGAGTCTGTACGCGACATCGACCGATTGCATTGCCTGCTCTGTGCGACGTGTAGATCCTTTTGGCATGGCTCTCCCTACGAAGCCGCCTCAGGCTCTTAACGACTGTCTTGCTTTTTTTGGTGCAGGTTTGCCATCTGCAGGGAGTCCGTCGAATTCCCCTCAGCTCGTTGTCCTAGTGCTGGCATACACTCTTGTGACTTCACCTGAGACCTCATGACACCTGAGTAGTGCCGGCGGCACCGAATGCAACAGACACTCTAGGTGCCAGCTTTACTTGGAGTGGAGTTGCCGCTGTTGCCTCTATTGGCAAGTTTTGGGCCGCTGAGAAGAATGAATGTCGAAGACCCGGCGCTGCGACCAAAAGTACTACCGGCGTACGAAGACACATGCCGTCTGGCGTTCGGGGACCGATTTACACTCAGTTCTGGGTTACTTGGCGCTGGGCCCCAGGGCCACACGCGCAGCTTGGCGCCTTAGAGCATCTTGTCCTTTCAGCTCCTCTACGATTTCCGCTGCGACTCCAGCCAGGATTTGTCGGCTGTCATACTAACCTTTCAGAAGACTGGGCATGGAAGCTTACTACCACGTTCGAGCCATAGCAGTCCCGCTTGATGCAAACATCAGCTAAATGGTCCACAAAGGAAAATGGGTCACAATGCTCACTACGCGGGAGCTACCAGCTGCACGCGACCATTGACCGTGTCTATCGATGGGTAATGATTGACTAAGAGAACAGTAACAGCCAAGCCATGACGACAGTGATGAATTGTTGACACGTCTTACTTGGCGCTTTGACTTGCGTTTGGAAGGGTTGAGCAACTCCTCACGGAGCGTCCGTTAGCAGGCGAAAGACTAGTATTCTCGACTGCGCTATCATCAAGCCTGTGGGATGTGTACTAGTTTCGTTACGTTTCTGAGCCTCGAGCATCAGGCTCCCGTCCTTACGATACATTATCATAGGAGCAAGTGCTTCCAAACTTGTCAGCCTGCTGTATCGATGTGGCGGCAAATCTGGTCTTACAAAGTACGTGCAGGATGTTTCATTCCCTGCACACTTGTCAAACAATGCATCGGAGAGCCAAGCCTCCTTTTCTCGATGACAATATGTCACTGTGGCACGGCGCTGAGACAACAGCAACAGTGCGGTGTCGATGTCCTGCCAAAACGTACTTTGCCTTTAATGTAAGACATGAACTCGTCATCATCGCCAGAGGCGCATGTCATTTAAAAAAAAGCTAGCAACGATACTCGGACATCTCGAGTCATTCTGCACCACGGATTCTGCCAGCGAAGAGGTCACTGGATGTAAAGAGTAATGGATCTGCGATAAAATACAACATGTTTACTGCTGATCAGGTAGTGTCAACATGACCTACTGCGCAGAAGAGAAGTGTCCGTAAGATGGAACAGAACTGCCGTGGAAATACCCATCTTATTTCTACCAGTGAATCTTGTGTTAACAAACTTCCCAGGTGATCGGATGCTTCTGGACCACCATCCAATTCCTGGAATATTGCACATTGGAGAACGAGGCTCGTCAGCTCATAAAGAGCTTCTGAACAGCTGCCTCGCGTTTTGAGCTAACACTGTCGCCGAGGTAGAATGCAGTGAGTAGCTTTAAGACAGGCAGAGCCTACCTAGCCTGACTACATATACGGGCTGCATCTTGGCAACAAGAATGTTATATGCCTATATACGGGAAAATAACACATACGACCATAGGACGTTGAAAACAAGGCTTCCCGTTCGCTCAGCCCTATTTAAGCAACGTACCGGCGGATTAGTAGTTAGGTGGGTGACCACTAGCGAATACCCGCTGTTGTATGTTTTTGCCATTTCCTTCCAAAGAAGGACTTTATCTGAGACGAATACACCGCAGTCCCGTTCTCGTAGTGAACATAGTCGACATGTTGAGAACTGAACACTTTGCACTGACATGAAACCCAATCGCCTGCTCTTATGCAGAGTTGTTGATCTACCTACACCTGACCTAACAGCCATGTATTTTCAAGATCTTTTGACTATCAGAGTGCTTACTGTGCGGCCTTTCAGTCGCATCCGTCTAATCATATGACCTTCACCGCGGTCAAGGCTGCGATCAACAGCCAAGTCGCCTTGCGAAAGTGTTGTGCCACAAGTGCAACGACCAAATATGGTATAGCGTATGATGCATCTGCTCATGCGGCTGATGTATTACCCGCCTTCCACTTGGGGAGAATTGCAGTCCCAGATACGGCGAAATGAATTATAACAAATTGACCCAGCCAGATGGGTTGACACAGTACGAAAGCTCATAACGGAAGTCCACAATTGTCCGCCTGTCAGGACAATTCAACGAGCTTATTCGCAACTCTCTTGCATCTGTAGGCTTCCCCTAATCTACAACATTTCCGTGCACTTGACTTCGCATTTTTCTTACCTCTTGTGAATGAAAATAGCTCAGAGTTTCTCACCTTCGTTTTCGGTCCCATTCGTAGAATTCTGACAAGGCTGCTGCGCCGTAATACAGAGTTTTCAACTTTGGAGAATCCGTGTATGGAAGGCCAGTTCGATACTTGGTTCTCAAACGTGGTCGAGATCCATAGGGAACGTTGCAGCTAGGTGCGGCAAAGGACTCTCCTTGGCACAACAAGCAGAGCTTGATGAGATCATGAAGTGCAGGTCACAGATCATTTGCGAGGGATTTGGTTAGGCAGCTTCTCCTGACGAAATCCGAAATTGAATGTGCTCATTAACGACTGATGACTTGTCACACAAAGGACTGTGCTAACATACATCCTGCCTGGTTTGATGAGAGAATGGGTAATTCTTGTACACAAATTGACTCAAGTATGGATACATTCGCATAATGTGCATGAGGCATGCATATATTCTGTTTTACGAATGTTTGCCTTCAAAAATAGTGTCGTACCCTCGAACACTCAGCCTTCCCGCTCTGCTTTCACAACTGTCATCAATCTTAGGCTTCAACTCTGCACAAACTCTCTGTCTCGTATACCTCGCATCCACTCTCCTGGAACAAGGTCTCAACCTCCGACACCAATCGGGCGACTCGGCCACACTGGTTCCACAAGTTGCTGATCTCGGTCCATAGCATCGTACAGAATCTCTGGTGGAACCAAGGCACGGTATCGGCGGGTCGTATACCGAATTTAGTGGGACCTACATGCGATTGTGGTGTGTAGTACAGTTAACAGACTTCAATGAGTTGGTCATGCATCGGCGTACAGGATGTCGCGGACCGTGGGACAGACTTGAGCGCCTCAAGCGGTAGGAGATCGATGCACGATCGTGGTGTCAGCTGCGCGTTCGTCGGATTGGTAAAGATATGCATTTTGAATACATTGTGCAGGGTGGCACGAGGGTCTCCGTAGACTTGTATCGCAGTTTCGGGTATCTACGAAGAACCTTGTGAGGTACACACTGCTGCTGCTCCTCCAACTCTACAATCTTCTTACAAATCGAAATGATGATAATTATCCTTTACCAAAGATCATGAAACACTTGAGCTTTATCGGGAATGTTGCAGCACTGCAATGAGTGCACTTACTTCCGGTCAGTACATAATGCTCTTACCTCTCGGATTGGGTTTGTCGTGAGCCAGGCTTCACAAAGAAGCTACTCGTCATCCCTGTGAAAGGCTTACCTGCATTGAATGAAGCTCCATGCTATGACTATGAGCAGGCAAGGTCCTGATGGTGGTGACCGGTCGATTGTATCGACATCAGGTTCGGGGACTTCCAAGGGTGCTCTTCGCGATCTCGGAGACATTCCCATGTCTCCGATACTTACAACGATTTAATCGGAGAAGTGCTCGCTTCTGTGGCTCGAGGTTGGTAACCTACATCAAAAGGGATACAGCAGTGATTTCGTACTCGTCAAGTAGCAAAACATCCCATCATGGGCAAGAACAACGACGCCGCCAAAACGACACCGCCACCTTTACCTGCCTTCAATCCAGCAAATGATCAGACATATTCTGCAAGCCACCACTGTGGCACTGTATCATACACAGTCGCTCTTTCACCGCCTCTGTCACAGTGGAGAGTGGCCCCATGCAATTGCTCCAGATGCCAATGCAATGGGTGAGGATATGGCTAGACGTAATGCTGTTGTTAGATATGACCTTACAATACATCAGATACTACCTTGTCTACCCATCTCGCGAGCAAGTTCGGTTCAGTAGCGGTGAAGATGCTCTGAAGACATATACGTCCGGGCCAAAGAACAACTTGCATAAGTTTTGCGGTCACTGTGGAAGCAGCGTCTTCTTTCATCCGAGAATGAGTGAATTTGGAGAAAGCGGAGGCATGAATCTACTGTGTGTCAATGTAAGTCAATGTGCTCTTCCAGTATTGGTGATCAAGGGTTCAAGGTTCAATAAGCTGATAAGGGACAGATACCCCTGTTTTATGGCGCGAACCCCGAGGAGCTGGATATCCTCCATGCTAAGTACGATGACAAGAGTGAAGGGGTTAAATCATAGTTCAACTGTTGGTCACGAAAAGAAATCTTACTACAAAGAGAAAGGGGGGGGGGGGGGGGGCATGGTTTGACGGTGCAGATACAGTAGAATGCCAAGCCACTAAATGGCGAGCCTCGGTGAACCTTGAAGCTCCACGCCTCAAGTTTGGCATCCTGTACTTTGTAGTACCGCGCATCTGTACATAATGTTTCGCGCGCGATATTTCCTGCGTCGCACGCCTTCCAGCGCAGTATTTCAAGCCCACCGACGATTCCGTTCCGCGCACACGTCCTTTGAGGTCCCTTTGCAATCGAAGTTTCGCTGGTCATACCTTTGGTATGGCGCGATCCTCACTTTAGGAATATCAACAGGCCTCGGCGCCCGACATTTCGCAGCTCCACTTGGTCTGCCCGAACCTGGCTCGCCAGACGATGTGCGCATCCTAGACTCGTTGGAAACCGACATTGATAGGCTGGACGTTGTGAAAGATCTAAGGAAGCAGAGCTACAGTGTACATTCAGATGTTCCATTGTCAGGTGCGGCAGATGTAGAGATACCGAAAGCCTGGTTGGAGATAGATCTGGGTAAAGGCGAAGTGGAGAAGGGTGGACTGCTGACCGCTATGAGCGGGACAAGAGGGCTGGGAGTGCAGAGGGCATTCTGGAATGCTGAGACAAGAGAGATGGTCGCCGTGATTTGGTTCGGCGGAGGTCTATCGGGCTGGCCTGGTGTTGCACACGGGGGTGCAATTGCGACTGTGTTCGAAGAGGCTATGGCAAGAATGGTCAGAGGGCCTAATGGAACCATTGGTAGGTGGACGATTTGTGAACATCAGTCGTCCATGATGCTAACCTAGGTGATAGAGGAAGTCCACCGTCCGACATCGATGAAGGTCACCTACGCGAAACCCACATACAGCTTGGACTTCTACGTCCTGCGCGCCTCGTTTGCGAAGCCAA
Organism: Curvularia kusanoi; assembly: GCA_011058905.1. Lineage (NCBI taxonomy): Eukaryota > Fungi > Ascomycota > Dothideomycetes > Pleosporales > Pleosporaceae > Curvularia > Curvularia kusanoi. Next base: position 1,022,939 of record SWKU01000003.1, read on the forward strand.
ATCTGCCACAGACCAAGCCTGTAGAACCCGAAGCCGAGCCCACAAAGACATGGCTATCCTGGCTCTCGCCACAGAAGGATATGACAAAGAGATCTGAGCCTGGACAAATGATTGAGATTATTGGGACGTTGGAGAATATCAAGGGCGACCTATGTGTCCGCGCCAAAGGGACTTTTGCTGCACCTGCTCTCGTAGGCTGACAGAGGATACACTGCGACAGTCGGCAAAAAGCATTGCCTGACCTAGCTTCATTGTGGATAACTAATTGGCCTCCGCAGCATAAGGATAATTCATATGGAGGATGTTCGTTACCTGTTTTGGAGGACGACATCGTTGCACTCCTAGCAGGTATGTGCAGAGAGGAACACATATGAGAGAGACCATCTCGAGACAATGTGCAGCTGCTCGATGTCGATCTATACTGCGACACACTTTATGCGGTTGAGTCGATGGATAGACGGTCAAGCTGGGTGGCTTGGGGTTGAAGTAACCCTTTGACCTAGTCTGTATAGCCGTAGAATACGTTTTTGGAACATGACTAGGTTATAGCCCAATGACAGCTTCAAACACAGTATTCTGCGATGGAAAGGAAAGGTGCACCAGGTATTGTGATGTCTAGATTGTGTTTGCCGCTAGACACTGGGCTCAGGGACGCTGCGTCGGCGGGCGTTTTGTGATCCATTCTTTGCTCTAGAATGGCGTGCATGACAACGTGCAATAACCGCACCAAGGCTTGCGCCAACGCCAGCGCTAGAGGCCGAAACACCCATCGAAATGAAATTGATACAACACGGCAATTCCGTCAATCATAAACCAAAGAACGTGAATTAACCGGCGGGTTCTGCACCACATCAATCACTGTGAGATTGCAGCAGAATGTTGCCCTGTTTTGCGCGCCAAACCTGTTTGCGCACCCTTGTCTGTTGGCGTCACCAGCACGATTGAACCGATTGTCTGGATCGATAAAGGATCTCGTTGCGGCCAACACTACGTCAGCGAGAACATGCGTTTTGGGGCATACGAGATGCGGTCTGCCAAAAGCGTGCACAGAGTTTTCTCGCGCGGGCGCGATTGCGGGGACTACAACGCGGTGCAGGTGGTGCGGATAGCACGCTGGTTGGTAGGATAGCGTCCACGACGCGCAACAGCTGGCTATCGTTACATCTTTTGATCGTCCTAGAGAAGATCCCTTCGGCTGACTTGCAGAGTGGTTGGCGTTGCTTCGATTAGGACTGCCTTTGGAGGTATTCCAGCCACAGCTCATGCAGATCAGCTCTGCTTTGGTGAATAACATGGTACTTATGACGGCATACGCGAAAATAAGCATGTGGCGTATGACATACTAAACGCGGGTGAGACAAGGCGCAACCCTGTTTGCTGGTCTGTAAAGAGAAATTCTCCGCCCATCGCTGCCAATTTGGGCGGGCTAGTCACGTCAGTTCGAAGAGCAGGTTTCTCTGGGAAAGCATGGGGATGTGCTGTTTGCGGTCACGTTGCAGGCTCGCGAATGTGGGAAATTGGCATGCACGGCGCGTGCGGTGAAGTGAGGTGAGCAAGGGCGTGTGACGTCAACGTGAGTCGCCAGGGAAGGTCTGACTTGTTATAAGTGAGGGAATCGCGTTTGTTTTGGTCTTCATTCCACTGTACAACCACAACCACTACAACAATACCCAACCTCCTCACGCTACCTTGAGGCACACAGCTTAACCACACACATCTACTCCGCGAACAAAACACAACCGCAACCATGGGTGCCGTAGTTTCTTGCGTATGTTTACTCCAAGCACCTTGGTTTCTGTGTATTGACTCATATTTTGTAGATCAAGTCCATCTTCCGCACGATTGGCAACTGCATTATGGCAATTGTTAACGCCATTGCCGCTGGACTGAAGGCCATCATCAACGCCATCGTCTCCCTGTTCGGCATCATCATCTCCTGCCTCACCTGCGGACGCGGCGGCGGTGGCCGTAGGACTCGTACCACTCATACGAGTAGAGTCTAAACAGCCTCCCGTCTTGACCTCCGCTGACACTACGTGTCAGCCAGGAAGCTGAGGCGGGAGTTGGGCGTCTGAGGCAACGGAGCCGTCAGCAAACCGACCTTACCGACGTCACGACTACGACTGGAGAGAAGATGTAATGAGCGACGAGCATGCTGGAGATTTCTTTTGCACGATTAGGAGATGCGCCGGATACCCGACGAGGATGCATTCTTGTCATGAATGGCGCATAGATACCCAAGCTTTTCTAAACAATCAACTGTAATACCGAAGAGAGCCTATTTACATCCACATGATGCGTGCGTCTTTCCACATGTCCTTCTTGTTCTTCCGATGAAGCTCACGGCCTCGGATTTCCGCTGTTGATGTTTCGAAACAGAAAAGTTCTGGGGCTGATAATTAGTAAGTTTAGCGACGAGGCGCAACTACTAAACTGTGCAGGTTGCTGCCTGGCTCAGCTCCGCAATTTCTCACGCAACAACTTACCGATCACAAATCTACCAAGTTCGCGGCTGGATATGTGTATCGACAACGCTTCCTGGAGCTTACTGACCCAGCCAACATTACGGGAACATTGTGTCACCAATACTACGCGTGCGCCCACACACAGCAACTACCACCGAAGCTACCCCGCTCTCCATGCGCCTGACTGTCTCGCCTTTCGAGCAGCGCCAAAACGCGTTTACTCAACACAGAGACTCTCAAGCTGCACTGTTTTGCCGCTAAGATATCCGAGTATGTGATATTATTACACACATGGGGAAAGAAGAAGTGTTGCTTGGAGACCTGGACAAACCTTGTGTTTCAAGCATGGTCGGTTATACTAAGATCCTCAAATGCTGTCAACTAGCAAGAGAAGATGGTATTGAGTGGGCGTGAATCGATACATGTTGTATCGACCAGAGCAGCAGCGCTGAACTCTTAGAAGCAATCAACTCGATGTACAGATGGTACTGGGAAGCCGCCATCTGTTACGTACACCTGGCTGATATCGCTAATCCCAGCGATGTCCCGCGCTCCAACAGAATTCTATCGCACGATGGTTTCGAACGGTTCAGCTGATTTTTACGTGGCTGGACGCTTCAGGAGCTGCTTACTCCGGTGTTTGTCGAATTCTACGCCTAGGAGTGACAGCATCTTGGATCGAGGACCAAGCTAATTGATCACCTCGTACACCCAACGAATTTTGAAAAGCGGTACCTTCTTGATCGTGAGCTCATCTCGAGTGCAAGCATTGTCACGAAGCTCAGCTGGGCATCTTTGAGACAGACCACAAGAGCTGAAGATATGGCTTATTGTCTGATGGGGCTTGTCTGTGTTAATATGCCTATATTGTATGGTGAAGAGCACAAGGCTTTTCATCGACTCCAGCGGGAGGCCATCAAGCAGAAGAATGAACAAACGCTCTTTGCATAGAGCTCGGATGATCACAGCCCGGAGTTAGCGGCGTCTACAATACTGGCCCCTTCACCGGCTGTTTTCTTATCCTCGGCCCGCTATATCTCAGTCACTCCACAAACGACCGGCAGCGACTCTGGCCTATGAGATGACCATCCACGGATTAAAATTGAATCTACCTTGTATCGCCACACACCAAGAGCGGATGATTGCGACACTCGATTGTGAAGATGAAGATGGGTATCGCCTGGGAATCTTGCTAGAGCGGTTCGAGGGTGAGAAATACAGAAGGCTACCAATCTCGGATCCCATACCATTACGGCCAGCGATATTGAAACTGCAAGAATCCGGGAGTTCTATGTCGATGCGATTGCTAATATTCCTGAGAAAAAAACACGATTCTACACATACTCTTGAGCTTGAAAGTTGTACACTGAGCTGCAGCCAAGTTTTTGCAATGGATTCTCGGAGATTGACGTTTTCGAAGGTGGAATCGGTGGAAAATGAATTCGTTTGGATTTTCATGCGATCACACGGGGTCTTCTATACCACCACCCACCCTGATGCGTTCACGCTCATCATTGGATTGCATAGAGGCTATTCTACGTTACGTACCGTGCGACTTCACAACGACAAGACGCCAGAAGAGATGGAAAATCAGGCATTATCTAAGAACGTCCGAGACAAGCTTGCATTGAAGAATTCTTTCCATGTCGGCGGTTACCATCGAGCAGTCTTATGCTGCGGCAATATTCTAGATGTCAATTTGAGAAGAACAAATGATCAGCATGGCGTATGTTGGAAAGCCGTGATCACCATCAGCGGAGATCCAGGCGACGAGGATAGGCATCCATACGCCTCAGAACTAAGTGACTGTACCGGTAGCATGGATATAGGCGACATACTGAATGGCCTACGCATTGAGAGAGAGCAATATATGTAGAAGCTGGGCATCTGGACAAGCTCAAGACTCATAACAAGCAGTGTCGATAGGGCGTCGACACTTCAACATGTTTGCCTACTGCTCGGCCTTCCCATTTCTTACTATCGAACGCTTAGCGACCAGAATCAATGAGTTGGATCTTGCAAAATGTGAATGTTCGAAGACGATCTCCGGCGATTGGTCCGTTTGCAAAAGCCCTCTCAGCTTTAAAATCTATCAATCAACTTGCACTTCTCGTTATCGTATTGCGTTTTGCGCGACTGCTGTCACTGTCGCACAACCCATATTTTTCTGAGTACTGAGGCTGACGATCTAGATCGATGCTGAAGGGGCGATCCGATGCAGCGACCCTGGTGGGGTCTTCTCCAACGGACACCAATCCGCATCCAGGAAGGCCTCACTGCGCACCATCGTCATCACCTGCCGTAAGTATCCACCATCACGGGAAGTCAACGAGCGGTTTAACTGCGCGTCTGCCCAGTTTACGAAAGGACATCACTGCCAAAATCTCAGCACCTTTGCTTTAGCAATTGCAACCGACACCATGTCTTTCATCGCCCACCAAGCGCGATCAGCTTTGAATGACAAGCAAACGCACGTCGTCATGTTCTCTGCGACGGCTATTGCGCTTTATGGCTATGATCAAGGTAGATATGTAACGCCCTGATAATCCGTCTTAAGACTTACTGTAAGTAAGGGATGATGTCCCTCATCAACACAAACAAGGACTACCTATCGACCATGGGCATCGAAGAAGAATCTCCAGTTGTCGGAGTTATTGTTGCCATATACTACCTTGGTACTGCTGTAGGAGCTGTGCTCTTCTCCTGGCTGGCGGACAAGCTTGGGCGAAAGAAGAGCATCTTCTTCAGTCTGGCAACCGCCAGTCTTGGAAACTTGATCATGTTCGTCGCCGGCTTCAAATTTCAGCAGATAGCACTCTGGGTCATGATAGCTGGCAGAATAGTGATGGGGCTCGGAGTAGGAGGTATTGATGCTGTGATCCCAACGTACTCTTCCGAGCTCTCTGCAGATGATGCAAGAGGCAAAGCGCTGGCACAAGAGTTCCAATCGAACATCTTTGGACTTGTCATGGCTTTCGGCATCAACTTAGGCGTCACCGTAGCCCTTGGAGCCTCGAACCAATGGGCTTGGAGAATTCCTATCGTCGTTATGCAGGTGTACCCTGTGGTCCTCATGGCATTGGTGGAAACACTGCCTGAAAGTCCACGCTGGTTCATCTTCAACAACAAGGACGACGAGGCGAAGGCTGCTCTCGAACAGATATATGGCGACGAGGGTAAACAGCAATTTGATGACCTGAAGGAAGCCCACGACAAGGAGCAGGGCGACAGCGTGGGCTATTTCGACATGCTGAACCCATACCATGAGCAATTTCACCCGACCATGATCACGGTCATGGGCCAAATCAATCAGGCTCTTACTGGATATGGAGCTGTCTCCGTATACGGCCCTCAGATCTTCCAGGCAAGTTTCTCTGAACGCGCAAAAAGACACCGTGACTAATAGCACCACAGCTTCTCGGTTTTAATACTCGTACATCCGAGTACATCACACTTGGCAACTACACCTCATACTTCTTCTTGATGACGCTCGCATGGTTGCTGATCGATGCTCTTGGCCGCCGCAAATTACTTATTCAGGGCTCTGTGATGCTGTCGGTCTCTTTCCTTTTGCTTGCAGTCTTTGGTGGTCTGTCCGAGAACTCTTCCAAGATCGATATTCCAGTCATTATTCCTGGAATACTTGGCTCTGTCACTTTGTTCATAGCGACAGGTGAGTACAACGTCAAACTGCCAGGTATCAGCTGATCATCTCTAGGTGCTTTTGGTATTGGTTGGCTCGCAACAGTGTGGTTGATCCCTACGGAGATCTATCCTACAACGGCAAGAGCTCAGGGAACCGCCATCTCTGTCATTGTTTGGGGAATCGCCAATTTTGCAATCACCTTCCTGACGCCCGTCATGTTCAACAACCTGTCATACTTCATATTCCTGGTCTTTGCAGCCACTAACGCTTTTGCTGGCTTGTGGACGTACCTGTACCTACCAGAGACTGGAGGCAGGAGCTTCGATGATAACCAGGAGTTCTTCAAGCAAGCAGGTGAGGCCAAGACATGGCGTGTGGGCAAGGTCTCGGATGGCGAATGGTCCAAGATGCTGTACCCAGATCCCAAGAGTGACGGTGATCGATTGGTTGACGCAGAGAGGGTGCCTTTGCTAGGCAGGGTACGGGATCAGCTCCCAGGTACCGAGTAACAGCTTGAACTTCGTAGGCATTAGATTGGAGAGTTTCGTATTTTTGGCAACCAAAATACGGGAGACATTAGCCCTTCGACAGAGCAGTCCGGTGTTTTCGTCCACAATGTTCGGTGATCTCGCTGGTTCGGATATCTGCTCGGTCGTTCAACGTAACTCCGAAACGCCACCATCAGCACTACACCATCATCATAGTATTCGCCAGGCAACAGTATCACGCTCGAAGACTATCTGTCAATCATTCAAGTTCTCTAGACCAAATCAAAGCGGATACCGCGGCTCCTCCCATCAAGAACCCACAAAAGCCCCTCTGCAGGCCACGTACGCCCCTGCATCAGCCTTTTAAAATCTCCACATGAGGGCACATGCAACGCGCGACTACTCCAAGTACACACTAGCGCATCTACGAGCTTAAATTACGCATAGGAGGTACTACGGGGTATAAAGTTGACCTTGTACTCGAGGAAATGCCTTGTAGCTGCACGAGCATTCGTCTGTGTTGTTTTACCTGAGTAAGCCGCCCGGTCTGGCTAGCCGCGACCAACGACGTTGCGAGGATTTGTGATTACGGCTACACAAGCTGCGAGGGCGTTTGTACTGCATACTTAGGGAGTCTCTTGCTTCTCGAGCTCGCCCAAACGTACCTCAATCAAAGAAACACACTAAAGGTCGTTGTATCTCAAAATGTCGACTACACGAATTACGGTCTATGATCTACTCCGCATCACTTACACCTACGAGGCCAAGGCTTTGGCAGAGGCAGCGCGAGTCCGCAGAGATTCAGTATGCTCGGTGAGTTTCTGAGAACTTACTATGTAGGGGACGATATACTGATGGTCTCCAGACACCAGAGTCCTGCTTGAAGATGACGCCACCCTCACCAAACGGCAACTTCAGCGGGCTTGAGACCGACTTCACGCAACGATACAGCAGGAAGAACAGTCAATGAAACACACAAGCCTTGTTTTGTATCACTCAACTGGAGCTCTATTCCCAGGATAATCTGCCCATATCACGACCTGTCAGTTTCGCGTTCTTTCCAGCACCCGCATGGTCCTCAACAAAAAGAAAACCAGTGTGCGACTGGCCAGCAGAAGTGGGAACCGTCCTTTGCGGTCAATAGCCTATGCTATTCCTATGAGCTCTGAACTGGAACTCTTGCCTGCTATGAACATCCCGTGGCCCAGCCCAAACGGACCGACTCGGGTACACAAGCTACCCATTGGCTGAGACGAGCGGGGTTTGAGAGGCCTCGAAAGGATCTGAGACGAGCGCAATGAGGTAGCGAGAGTTCTGGTGCATGTAGGCTACAGCTAGAAGAGAGTCGCGGACAGGGTGTGCATCGTGGGAGTTGCAGTGAGCCTACTTCACAGACACGGAGAGAACCCAGCGATTCGGGCTAGGCTTGCACGATGCATCTTAGCACAGGCACAGATAGGTTTGAGCAGAGAATAGATGTTCCTAGGCAGCTGTTGAACTTATTCCAATCTGTATCCAGTCATGGTGAAATATGGCAATCATAAGGTATCCTGGTGCGTCAAATATCCAACCAAGCGAAGAACGTGGAACATGTGAATGAGTCTTTGGACAGGGCATCAATCGTGTTATTCGTCAGACTGACTAGGACTCTGCGTGGAGGGCCAAGTCTGCCCTCGGTCCTGCCAGTTTATGCTATTCAAAACTTCCCACCAGCGCCGGGCTATCATTGCTTGCCACGAAAGACCAAGTCTATACATAGAGCGGGTAATCCAGTACTGCGCCCTGGGGGTACGCGCAAGAAGCACAGGGATGACCAAAGCTACGTTCGCCGCTGGAGATGCAGCTGCGATCATGCCTGTCTGTCGCTCATGCCTTTGCGTACTGCTGTGTCCATTCCTTCGCCGTAGCAATAGCCTGTGCCTGGTTCTCCTTCCATGCCTGAGCTACGTCGTTCGCGAGCGGATCGTCTGGGTTTGGGGCGCCAAGGAGGGCTTGAATGGATAACAGGATGGTGCGGATCTGAAGGGCAGGTGACCAGTTGCCTAGGTTGCCCGGTTAGGACCAAAGTTGCGCGCGTGTGCAGCCTTTACTCACTCTTGAGAACGTCGAGACAAATGCGGCCCAGCCTATCGATGTTGGGGTGGTAGATCTTGGTAAGGAAGCGGACCTTGGGAGGAGTCATGGGATAGTCGTCTGGCAGGAACAGCTCAAGCTTGAAGACACCACCTGCAAACTGTCAGTTAGCTGCGAAGCGCTACGCGACGCGCTCAAAGCTGAACCTACCCTCGTACGGCGACTGCGAGGGGCCATCAATAGTAACGTCGAAATAGCGCAGGTTGTCATCGTGAGGGGTCGCAGAGATACCTTGGACCCTGCAGCTGTTAGAAAGTGGTTGCTGCTCGGCCTAGAACTGAGGAAATACTCACGGCTCGTTCATCAGACGCTCCGTCTCCTTAATGATACGCTTTGGGAGGGCCATGGCTAGTAGTTGAGTCGGAAGGCGCAGAGGTGGGGTGCGCGGCGATGCTGAGTGTTGACGGTTAAAGTTGCGAAATTGTTTGCAGCCCCCTTTTGGCTAAGCTATGGGCGAAAGCAAGCTTTGTAATGTTTGCGCTGGCGAAGCCCGTACGTTGGAACGATCGAGGATGTCTGAGCCACAGGGCGAGACAACAGGCATGACCTCAGCGGGGCGGGCTCCTGGGAAAGTGCGGCTGCCCGAAAGCGCGCAAAACCCCTGGCCAATGGGAGCAGAGCGCAGCGCGTGCTCCTTCCATGCACACCTGCATGCACCTCGCTCACGCATCACCGCGACACCAATCTTCCCGTCGCCATGGCAGCTTCGGCTGGGCCTGCGACGGCCTACGAGAGCCAGACCTTCGATCGAAGCGTCTCTATCGCCGTCGATGATGACATTGGCGCAGCCTCCATCTCGCCCGCTGGCCGGGACGTGGTGCTGGCCAGCCGGACGGGACTGCGCATCCTGGATCTCGACAATCTGTATACTCCCCCATTGTTCATTTCCAATCAGTCATCCTGGGATGTTGCAGATGTCCAGTGGTCCCCCTTTGCCGCCCGAGCAGAGTGGATTGCTTCGACCCGCAATCAGCTGGCTCTTGTCTACAATTTGTCCATGTCACACAACTCCAAGAAGCCACCCATTGAGTACACCTTGCGAGCCCATGACCGCGCCATCACCGATATCAACTTCTCTGCTCATCACCCGGATCTCCTCGCTACGTGCGGTATTGACAGCTTTGTTTTTATTCACGATTTACGTTCTCAGCGAGCTCCTCTCAAGCTTGCAGACTTTACAGCAGGCGCAACACAAGTGAAGTGGAATCGTCAGAACGACAAGATCATTGCCAGTGCTCATGACAAACACCTCCATATCTGGGACGTTCGTAAAGGCGCAACTCCTCTCTCCACCATCGACGCGCACAGTACCAAAATCTACGGAATCGATTGGAATCGTTCTGATCCGTCCAAGATATTGACATGTTCGCTTGACTCGACCATCAAACTTTGGGACCAAGTCGGAAAAAGGGCGACAACAAACACGCCCCGACGAATTATCCACACAAATTATCCAGTTTGGAGAGCCCGTCACACACCGTTCGCTCATGGTCTCATTGCTATGCCGCAACGTGGGAACTCAAGCCTATGGCTCTACAAGCACGTCAACGACAGTAATAGGGAGACTTTCACGAATGAAGCAGTTCATGAGTTCCGGGCTCACAAGCCTGATGCTCACGTTCGGGAGTTTCTTTGGCGCGTCAGGGGTGGTACGGATGACCATATCGACGACAGAGAATTCCAACTCGTCTCTTGGGGAACAGATAGGTACCTGCATCTCCACCGCGTTGGACCGGAACTCCTCGAGAAGACAGTGGGATTCAGAAGAGGCGAGCCACGGCTTGAAGCGCCCAACCTGATGCGGAGAGGGGCTGCCTATGTTACGTACCGTGATGGCCCCATACCGACCCAGACGACAAGTGCGAAAGGGGAGATAACATCACCTCGTGCACCACCAAAAGGAAACTTGTCAACCTTATTGCAGAATTACTCCCTCCATGACGATGTCTTTAACGCGCGGAGCGCTGGTGATGTTCGATCTCGAACAATCGTGGAGGCGCGAACACCTCGAGAAACGATGACTGCTGTTCCGATACGCCGGAACCAAACTCGAGTGGTCACACAGATCAAGTGGATGGATGGTGTCAAGTTCGGTGGCCAGCACGAAAAGACCGATGAGGTGCACAATCGAACAGAGGAGCGAGATCATCAAGCAAAGACATCGACGCAGGAGCAGGCAGATTTGGGCGCCGAAATATCGCAGGTTGGCAGCAAGTACAAGAAGTTGGATTTCGAGAACATCGATGTGCCAAATCGTTCGCTGACCGTAACTTTCAATGGCCCCTGGGGCGAGTATGACCAGGGCACAGACGAAGTCAAGCTCGTCTTCCTGCGGCTTACGATTAGGTTTCCACCAGAGTACCCGAAGGCGTTCGAGACTGCGACCGACATTGGACATATTCGCACCACTACCCCTTTGGACATTGAATTCGAAAAGACCACGGCTTCCATTCCAAAGGAGAATCAAGATGAATTGATCGAACGCATGGAACAGATTGCCGAAGCTTGTGCAGATCAGGAGCGGGAGGCCTTGGAGGCTGTTCTCTCATATGCTCTGGGAGAGCGCGGGTTCCACGACAGTCTCCACCTGCCAGAAGGCCACCATTCATCAGACGAGCTGGACAACTTAGATGGAGGGGAGAGTTCCAGCGAAGATGACGAAAATGACGGCGAATTCAACAATGATGTCATGCAATCATCTCACACCAACGCCAATGTACCGCTTCCGGTTCAGTGTTCCGTTCGTTTCTCGGCTTCTGGATCGCTTGTCGTAGCCAGAGTGCCCTTGATACGAATGCCACCACTTTTGACTGCAAGCCCGTTCCGCATAACTAGAAACCTGCGACAAGGACCTGCTAAAGATGACATTTTCGATACTTTCGGTCGATTTGCTACTGAAAATAGTGACGGCTCAGAAGAAGCGTCATCTTCTGGCTCATCGGAAGCTTCATGGGAATCTTCGAGTTCACCATCATCTGAATCAGATTCTGAGCCTGCAGTTGAAGCGCACTTGGGTGCTTTCCAGCCCCCAATGGCTTGGCAGAGGGCAGGAAACAGGCTTCAATCCCGAAACTCGCTACCATCATCGACAGGAGCAGGGAAGCCTGCAGCTAGGAACAGATTTATCGTCTCCATTCTCTCTGCAGCAGTTGAGGATCTCGTGCCCAGCAAACGCATTCTTGCCCAGCAATATCGCATTTTTGGCCCAGGCCCAGAAGTTTGTGAGCATAATGCTGAAGTAGCAAGAAGGAATGGCCTTGACGACCTGTCTGCGATCTGGGGATTGTGTAAACTGATCCTTAGCAACGAAGTACCATTGGAGATTCTGCCACAGCAACACCGGAAGGAGCAGGTGGTAGTACTGGCTCGGCGGGCGCTCGTGAGAATCAAGCGTAAAGACAGTGGCCTGGATCTTCAATTCGACGAAGCAGATACAGTTATGAACCCTCGCTTAAAAGGGCGCATTAAATGGGGGAATCATGCTGTTGTCACTTGGCTCATACCTGCTTTGTTCGATCATTTCGAATGCCTCGCGGATACGCAGATGCTTGCCATGCTCTCCTGCATTTTCGCTGAGCCTGCTGCCCGCGAGGGGGTTACTTCGGCAATGGCAAAGATGCGACAGTCGCACCTTCCCATGTCTATGACTGCGCCGGCATTCTCTTTGGATTATTTCGCATCTGCAGAGGTAGCATGGAGTCTCTTCAATCCGACGATCTCCATCCCCTCGACGCCAGCACATTCACGCTTGGCCACACCTGTGAACGAATTTGGATGGCAGAAATTGGCCAAAGATCTCGACACTTATGGCAGCCACAGTAGCTCGAACGGGCCATGGGGAAGCGATTCGATACCTTCCGATCCCGTTGCGACTTTCTCTACTGGCCACACACCACCTGTCCTGTCCAGAGCCTCTACCATGAGGACCTCTCACACTGCGACCCATACACCATACTCAACCTCCCCCGAGCAAAGTCACTCAAATATGAAACGTGCGTCGACAGCAAACTTTGCCAGTGCTGTTGCCGCACTGTCTCGGCCGTTTGCAACCGCAATGTCAGGTTCTCCGCCTGTCAGATCACGCACAGATGACTTGTCTACCTCAGCACCGACAAGCGGAGTGACTTGGGGTACTACAACATTCTATGGTAGTGACTCTCAGGACCGCAGCACTCTTGCGCCAGTACGCGTGAAGCATCACAAGCGTGCCAGCTTTGCAGAAACGGAACGTGTTCACATAGACGAATTGTACGATTCCGACCTTGACACTGACAAGCCAAATGAGAGCGGCCCTTTCACTTTTGACGGATCATCTGAACATAGATCCTCTGTGATCCGGACCGATGGCGATGGAGGTAATGCAGGAGGAAGAATCAGGGTTACGCTCAAGAATCAAGACCAATTTGATGACGAGTCTTGTCTCAGTAGGCCCCTGCTGGATATGAGTAAAGATTGGCTGTATCGTGCTTGGAGAGAACAGTACGCGGAGATGTTGAGTGGTTGGGGCCTGATTCGCACAAGAGCTGAAATCATGAAGTTCAACGGGCTGGTCTCTTATTTCCCAACAGAAGATTCTCGCAGTAGCTCGAAAGCAGGTTCTCTGCACCTTGCATTGAGAAAAGGGAGTAAAGACGGTGAGGATAAAACAACATCAAGGCAGCGTTCGAGAACGTCGACAACATTGGTGGTGCCGCCTTCACCTGCACCAGAACCGCGCTCACCGGCTGCGTCTGCTAGACATTTCTCGTTCAATCCTGAAGCAACAGCTTTCGAACCGGGTCAATCATCTGTCCCACATTCGGAAGAAATGGCCGTTTTGAATGAAGTTCCTATAGCTTCAGAAAACTATCTACGTCTGTCCATACCAGTCCTAACTCCATCTAGGGAACTTGACGAGAGCCTAGGTGGACTCGGGACCTCACCAGGGCAAGTCAGCTTGCATCCAAGACAAGGCAGCAAGCATAGCAGACCGAGTCTTTCACGCGGAACCTCGAACGTGTCAGGCTCATCATTCTTGCTTGGGGGGCATGCACCTTCCGTTGTTGCCACTAACACTGCAGCAAAGTCTGGTTCAGTTGAGCCAGTCTACTGCTGCAGTGTCTGCTGGATCAAGGTCCTGGGACGATTCCGCCTATGTCCCTCATGCGGTCACGTTGCGCACTTCGACTGCATTGATGACGAATTGGGCATGGAAGAAGGAGAATGCGTGGTCGGCTGCGGCTGCGGCTGTGGCTTCGAGGTGGAAGATGAACGGAGTCGAATGGAGGCCTATATTGATGAGGTGAGAGCTGCAACTGCCTCTGGTGTTACCTGGGAGGACAGTGAAGCCGGGATGCGAAGAATCCCATCTGGGTCGCAGATTGCCACGCCCAGTGTTATATCCGAAAACAGTATGTTCGATGGTTTTAGCTGGGGAAGGGGCGTATCAAAGATTGCAGGCGATGGCACTGAGAAAAGGAAGGACAAACCGAGTGGGAGAGGCACCCCCAGCCCAACGCCTACTGCGGCAAAGAAGAAGAAGAGCAAGAAGAAAGCCAGGGTATCAGGGCTCAGCTACTACTGAGAGCTCTGTGGCTTTGCTCGGGCTCGATCTGGCACGGAATACCTGTATGAGCAGATCTGGAGTTAAAGGAGGTTCCATGTCTTGCGAACGATACCCATGTACTACTAGCATGTACACAACATACGCAAAATGCTAATGTATCTGACAATTGTGTTCGTAGCGGTACTGACTAGCAATACGCTATTGCAGCCTGGTCGGTGCGCCGTCATGGGAAGGCGCAGCCAACATTTCCATGCTTGCACGACAAAACTGTAATTTCCAAATCCAGAGCCTCCTGCAGCTGTCACACCCGTGCCTGGAGTTGGCCTGGCCACAATAAGGCACAAGAACGCCAGCAATGTCTTGAAAGAACACCCGGTTCCACGAATGGCCCTGTCAACCCAAGGTTCTGGCTCGCACGAATGATGTCTTGCACACCACATCCGAACCAGCTCTTTGATTCGCTCAATCTTAAGCCCGAGCGCCCCGCATTAGCCCGTGAACCGCAAGCGCAGACTAAGGATTCCAGCCCGCATCGACTCCACATTAGATACGATAGGCTTCCGTTTATCTACTCACTCTTGGTGATTCGGATCGCGGTCTGATCGCACTCAACCTCACGTAGTGGCTGGGAGCCTACACTCAGGCGGTGAAGCATCGCCAACGGTCCCCAACGATATGAATGCCACACAGGCATCGGTGTCGCTCGATCCTCCGCACGCTAACCCGGCTATCCAGCCTTTGATGAAGAGCACGCGTCCTCGGCAAGCTGGGCAGAAAGACACAGCGAAGGCATCAGATGGCAGCGAAGTAACAAAGAAAAAGCAATCCAAAAGTCGCAATGGTACCTATCCCCCCTTTTCTTTTTTTTCCCTTCCCTCTCTCTTCTCGTTCTGCTCAAGTGCGTTTCTGTGTAGATGACAGGCTGACCAACACATATAGGCTGTGTCACCTGCAAAGCGAAGCGTCTCAAATGCGACGAGGTAAAGCCAACCTGTGAACAATGCGAAAGAAGAAAGGTTCCTTGCGGAGGCTATCGTAAAGATTTCAAATGGCGACCTTTCGAAGAACCTGGGAAGCCACCGCCCTCGAAAGCTAGGAACGGTAAACTTTCCTCAAGTGCAAAACCCCTGTCACTTGCTAACAATGATAGATTCGGCCACGTTCACTACTGTCTCTACACAGCCCAACAATTGCAACGAAGAGCATGAGATCAATTTCAGTCGGCAATATACTCAATGTGCTGTCGGCTCCCCGATTTTCGATCCAGCGCCACCACGGCTAGTGACTCCCGACATGTACACGAATCAATCCTTACATATACGACCCTATGCCCAAATTGATAGAATGTATTCCCCGTCGATGTTGTCTCCCTATCTCGTAACGTCACAATCCATCTCACCAGCAGAGTCACATGCGCAGCCCTTTTCAGGGTCTGAGAGTTGCTTCGAGGAAGGATTAGTAAGGATCGAGCACAACGAGATTACCGCCCCTTCTAGTGTCGCAGCAGGACAGTCACCTCGCCTTATGGACCTTCTATTGTCTGGACCAGATCATCGTGCACCTCCAGAGGAGTACATCGATTTCAGCAAACAGCACCAGGTCATTTACCAGCCTACAGGGCTCATATGTCCTGCCGAGTCGGCCGATGACAACATCGAAGAGGTGCCTCGGGATTTAGATAACCTACCACGTTCATGGACCATACGGCAGTCTTCTCCAGCGTCCTCCGACTCATCTGTCGAATCTCCAAATCTACAAATACCTATGGAAATCCAAGATGGACTCTATTCGCCCGAAACTTTGTCACGACGTTTCCACCAAGATACCTGTGGTATCTTGTCGGTGAAGGACGGTCCTACCGAGAACCCGTGGCGAACCCTTGTCTGGCCTCTTGCGCGCAACTGTCCAGCCCTTTATCACGCCATCGCATCTTTGACATCCTTCCACCAGTCTTCTCAGTTCCCGCCCATGCGAATCCAGGGCATTGATCACATGCACACCGCACTTCGGGCTCTAGCAGTAGGGTTGCAGAACATGCAATTTGACGCTGCAATCTCGACTACTTTGGTGCTAGCCTTCGCAGAATCTTGGGATATACACATCAGTACAGGCATTAACCACATCAAAGGTGCTAAAGTCTTGATCAATCAAGCTTTGGTACAGCATCGGCAAGCACCAAGGCAAGGGAAAGAGTGGATCCGATTGAAGTTCCTCTGCAACACGTGGATTTATATGGACGTTCTCGCTCGATTGACATCAGCAGATGATGATGAGTCGAACGACGTTGACGTTATATACGATAGCATATACTCAGCAGGAGAAAGGCAGGTATCCCTCGATCCGCTGATGGGATGTGCACATTCCCTCTTCCCCGTCATTGGCCGTGTCGCTAACCTTGTTCGAAAACTTCGCAAGGCTAACCAGGACTGTCCGGATCTTGTCACACAAGCATTGAACCTAAAGCATCAGTTGGAAGAATGGACGCCGCCATCACACATTGAAAGTCCTGAGGATCAATCAACAAGCCCTCGAGACTCCATCAAGACAGCCACAGCGTACCAGTACGCGACGCTACTCTACCTCCACCAAGCATTTCCGAACATCCCCTCAATGCCAGCTTTAGTTCTAGCCAAAAGAGTTTTGTGTGAACTTGCTGCAGTGGAGCCAAGCTCGCGCACTAGCATCGTACATATCTACCCTCTCATGGCAGCAGGCTGCGAGATGACCAGCCCAGAGGATCGTGCATGGGTAGTCAAGCGTTGGGGACTGCTTTCTTCCAGGATGAAGCTTGGCATCATCGATAAGTCACTCACCGTCACCAAAGAAGTTTGGGATCGAAGAGACGCCTACTCGAAAATCTCTGAGATTACTCGTACTAGTGAACTATTCCATATAGATTCACGAAAACGTAGCCTTGACACATACCTCGAACACGAAGACGACGATGCCTGTTGGCTTGGACCACCACCTAAGCGCGGGGCAACCCACCTACAAGTACAGCGTCAGAATCCAATTTCGCATTTGTTTGAGCAAGAGCGCCGACGCCACGGGGTCATGGCAAATGACGCATTCGAGCTTCTCAGTCCAGAGTTCACTGTCACAGGTCGACTTCACTGGCTGGGTGTGATGCGGGATTGGAAATGGGAAGGTCAGTGATCACAGCATCTGTTGATATATCCAATGACTGACTACTGTAGTACTGCTTGGCTGATTGTCCCGAAGGTGCCCAAGCTACGTGGCACTCTATTCCACATTTTCTTTGATATTAGTCATATACCCCATCTATTGTTTGAAGGACGTTTACGAGGTTTTTTGTTTCAGTCAGAGTCAAAGCGTTCCATAGATCGACCAGACGATGGCATCAGGCGGGGGTTGTCTCCGGCAACATGAGGCATTGATCGATATGCAGCAGAGCATTCGCAACTTTACGATTAACAACGCCAAAGTCTACGTTTGATTAGGAGAATGCATCCGTGTAATCTGCTTGTTTCACTGGCAACTCAACACTAGAGAGATGCTTCAATATTACATCTGAGCCCGGTCAGACACTGTCACTTAAAACAACTGTATTGTACAATCATCACTCATCGGTGAGGCTGTTGCACCGCAGCGACGTTTAACGTATGTCTTGCGGATAGTATCTGGCGTGTGCTTCCTGTAATCATCTTAAGGCGTTCGTGCAAGTGTAACAATAAAGTAGTCTCGCTCTGAAGCCAATATCTGTTACATTGTACCATATGCAAATCATCCGGTCGTCCGGCGAAGCAAGATGACGCCGCCGCCACCTTCATTCTCCAATTTGCACGCTAATACACCGTTCAGATGATGACAGCGCCGACTGACATGCTGTGACTACCAAGGTTCTACTTCCTCAGCGACGCAGGTAGCCGTCCCGCGATGCCGATCGACGCCGACAAGTGTAACAAGGCGGCGCTTATCTTGGGGAAAGAAGCCGTAGCATGCAGAGGGCAAGCTCGAGTCTGCAGGAACCCTCCGAGCCTCCTCAATAAAGGCGACAACACGCGGCCCGCTTGACCTTTGCGGGACATATAGTATCGCGGAGTAAGAGGGGTATCCGGATCCGAGGGCCTTTCTAGTTCTACGAAAGGTGCTGTTTGGTTTGCTTGGTGCGTTGGCGAAGGCAAATCAAGCCAGCCAGTGATTATCTCTTGCACGTGTTTTTTTATGAATGCGTGCCCAATATGCCTCTGCTGTAGCTGCCTAAATGGTTAGTGACACCGTTGTCGTGGCCTTGAGCGTTGACTAAGCTTCGGTACTCTGGGCGAGCAGAATCGCGCGTCCCTACATTGTGTAGCGTTGCAGCCGCAAATCATCTTCAAACATTGGACAGCGGACGTGTCAGATATATTGTTCGCAAGGCTGAGCGCAGTGGAACAAGGCGGTCTGCCCTGCATATTATGGCAGGATTGAAGAGGAAAGTGAGACAAGAACACAGGAACGACTGATGTGTAGGATTAGAGGGCTAATATCTGACAAACCTATGCTCACAAACACCGGCTATCGATCCGAAGACATCTTTGTGAGATGCTCTTGAAACACTATACTCCACGGTTAAACGTTGCAGCAAACCAACAATAGATGGACCAAGTAATTACTCAGAAGCAGATCCCTCGCTTTCTGACGCTTCAACCTCAGCATCACTCACTAGGTCACTCAGCGCACTCAGCGCACTGCTCTCTGCATCGCTGAGCTCGCTAGCCTCAGCCTCGCTCTCATCCTCACTCTCGGCTGCCTTCTTTCCCCGTGACCTGGGCTTCGCCTTCTTCCCGTTCGTAGCCTTGCCCTTAGCTTTGACAGGACTAGTACCGTCTCCCTTCCTTCCACCGCTTCTCTGCACAAGATGGTCGATTGGGCATCCCTTCTCCCATCCTTCGCTGCTTTCTCCTGTGATCGCTCTGCATCTTGGACAGCTCTTGCCATGCTTGATTAGTAGTTGGTGCAATGGGTACTTCAGATGATCTGGTACCCTGACCTCGCAGTGTGCGTACGTTGAATTACGTGTGGGTCCTGCAAATGTACCCTTTGCACCTGGGGCCAGACCACGTTCATCGCCAGCAGGAGGAACCCAGTTCAGCCACTTGCATAGTCGGAAGACGTGTGTATCTACCGCAAAGGAGGGGCGCTGCAGGCAGAATAGCAGTACGCAAGAAGCTGTCTTGGGACCGATGCCTGGGTAGGATGTCAGATGAGCGAACGCATCATCATTAGAAAGCAGGTGGAGGTGATCCAGGGACACGACGTCTTCGTCTGCCTTTTGCATCTCTTTGTCCTTCTCCTCAGCCGCTTCATTGGCTTCGCCCTCGGCCGAGTCTTTAGACGATTGCAGAGCGTCGCGGCGTGCCTGATTCTCCTCCCAGACCATTTGAAGAATCTTCTTGATATCCTTGCTCTTCACATCTGCAAGACCACCAGATTTGATTGCTTCGAAGATCTCCTTCACATCGGCTTTGCGGACGGCGTTCCAATCCACACTGCCTTTGCCTACACCGGACTGCAGGATGCCAAAGCGCTTGACAAGACCTGCAAATGCGCGCGAAGAGTTTGTGCCAGATGTCGCTGCCGAAAGGCGTGTGCGAATTAGAGCATCGAGTACAGAGGGAACTTCACCACACCCAGACACCTCGAGTGATGGTAGTGGGATCTCTTTTGGCATCTCAACTTTGCCGTGTACCTTCGACAGAATGCGTGTCACTTCTTCGCATTCTTCGGGCGTAGGATGCGGGTAGCTGGGATACGGTGTCTGGCCTGGAGTCAGACCATAGCTGGCCTTCTTCTTCGGCGTCTTTTTCGGGGTGCTCGCGGCCTTTTCAACAACGTCGTTGACATCTTCTTCCTTCACTGCGGCTGCAACTTTCGACTTTGTCGCTTTCTTGGCTTTCTTAGCAGATGAGGGCTTGCTCACTTCTTCGGACTCTGTGGAGAGATCTGGAATAGCACCAAGGTTGTGTGGCAAGTCATTGATGTCACCCTCCTCTTTCTTCAGTTTCTTGGTTCGTTTCGTGGACTTTGGCGTTGCTAGAGTCTTCTCCGGTGATATGTTCTCTTCCTTGATAGCTTTTCTTTTGCGCGAACTTGGAGGGTTTGGTGTTTGAGGAGGGCTTGAGAATCGCACGGGTTCGTTGTTCGTGTCTTTCATCGACGCCGCCATTGCTACCCGGGCCGAGCCTCGTGTAACTCTTGCCATGATAAGCGGTTTATTCAGATTCAATCGACGCAGAGAATGGCTCAGCGAGGTGCAGAAGGGAACAGGAAACAGCTTGGAGGCAATGGTGTTGACGATGCAGGAAGAAGTTGAGTTTAGTGGTAGGTGAAGGAGTCAAGTAGAACTGCAATTTGACATTCACTTGGGACAGGGACGTGACATCAGTGGACAAACGAAGTTTCCGAGTGAAAGCTGAAAACGCGATGGATGGCAAAGGTACAGGACGTCATTGATTGGCACAGACCCTAGACCCTGCATCCCTGCGGCTCTAGCGCGACACGGAGTCGCACGCGATTGCCCCGCGATTCTAGTTTGCCTTGTCGCGCCTCCCTTACAGCTCTAGACTCTCTACAGACATCTGCATATGTTCAGAAATATGGCCGGAAGAGCACCACTCGTTGTTCCTGCGCTGAAGAAGCACACTGCGACCGTCATTGTCGCCCATGGGCTTGGCGACTCTGGCGCCGGATGGTTGGTAGCTATGTTATGTTGCTATGTTAGTATACTAACATCGCACAGGATCTTTCTTGCGGAGAACTGGCGCCGCCGCAGCAAGTTCGAGGAAGTCTCGTTCATCTTCCCCAATGCTCCCAACATTCCCATCACCTTGGTGTGTATCCTCGTCCCGCATTGGTGGCCATGATTGCTGACCATACTAGAACATGGGCATGAGCATGCCCGGATGGTACGACATCAAGTCCCTCAGCACCCTCACCGACCGCGAAGAGGATGAAGCCGGTATTCTCAAATCTCGTGATTACTTTCACTCCCTCATCGATGCCGAGGTCGCAAAGGGCATCCCCGCAAACCGAATTGTTATCGGCGGCTTCTCACAGGGTGGCGCTATGTCTCTGCTATCTGGCGTCACATACAAGAACCAGCTGGGTGGTATCTTTGGTCTCAGCTGCTATTTGCTGCTGCAGAAGAAGATCAAGGACATGATCCCTACTGAGAACCCGAACCAAAACACACCTATCTTCATGGGCCA
This sequence comes from Curvularia kusanoi, assembly GCA_011058905.1. Classification (NCBI taxonomy): domain Eukaryota; kingdom Fungi; phylum Ascomycota; class Dothideomycetes; order Pleosporales; family Pleosporaceae; genus Curvularia; species Curvularia kusanoi. Next base: position 1,044,427 of record SWKU01000003.1, read on the forward strand.
CGGCGATGCCGACCAGGTTGTTGCACACAAGTACGGCAAGCTGAGCGCGGATGAGCTTACAAGCCATGGTTACAAGGTCGACTTCAGGACATACAAGGGTCTCGTGCACTCGGCAGATGCAGATGAGATTGACCATCTTGAGGCCTACCTCAAGCAACAGATTCCCTCTCTCGGTGACAAGTCTGACACTTCTCTTTGACTCGATAGAGTCGATGTTTTGGGCGTCTCGGCTGAGATTACGACTGTACTGGTCCTGGCGATCACTCTGTTCGTGGCATGGATCGCCTGGTACAAGAAACGTGATAGTGCCGCAGTCGAGACTCCACAGTCTAGTTGAGCGTCCTGCCTGGCTGTAGAATTGAACAGGTGGTTTCGCAATTCTAGCATGTTACAGTCGCGGAGGCATTTCTGATGATTATTATCCCCAATACCCACCCATAGCTATCTTTACTATACCTCCAATTCGAATCATTTCGCAGTAGAAGTTTGAATTTCAATTTGCATAGCAAACCATTCTGCCATCGATACTCCTGTTTCAGCCAAGCTCTGCTGGGTGCTGAAAGTGGATGTACACGTGGAGAAGCAATAACTCCAGCCGGCTGGAGCTGACGATAGGTGGGGCTGTCAGCAGAAGGCTGTCATTTCTCTTCTACAACAATACAACACCTACTGAGACTTTCCTCAGAAAGAAAAAATGTCTGAGAGCACAAAAGCGATCGTTCACAAACCCCCAAATCGTCCGATAATCTCCAACCCCTCGGTCGTTCTCTATGGCAGTATCGAGTCCGACCCCGCTGCAGATTGGCAGACCAGCCTTGCAGCCTCACTTTCCGACCTTCCCGTCGACATCATCAACCCACGCTGCGATGCCTGGGACAGCACATGGAAAGAGGACGTATCTGATGTACGATTCAAGGAGCAAGTCGAGTGGGAAATGGATCATGCCAAAATAGCGGATGTTATTGCATTCTATTTCAAGCCTGCTACGCTCACTCCAATCACGCTCTTGGAATTGGGAATGTATGCTGGTAGCGGCAAGGCTGTAGTATGCTGTCCAGAAGGATTCTACAAGAGAGGAAACGTGCAAATTGTTTGTCAGCGGTATAACATTGAGCTACTGGAGAGCTTGGACAAGTTGAAGGCGGTCGTAAGGCAGAAGCTTGTGGGTAAAATTAGCGCTGGCCGCAGGATTTGAATCAACTCTGTTCAGACGTTACGGAGAGAGAATCCTTCTGACCTTACAGAATACCTGTCTCAGGGCATCATTGCCGTAGGCTGTTGATGGCCAGGCTGTAAGGTGCATCAGCTGACAGCGAATCCTTCGGATATGCTCACGGTCCAATCACGATGCCATTTCATGCGTCTCAATGCCCCACCCCGATTTCTCGTCTCTCTTCCATGTCAGCCTGAGTTCCTTGAATGCTATTTCATCAACCTAGTTCCGCTACTTGAGCTTTTTGTTTACCACACCCGCCGGTGTAACGAGCGCTATGGATCGCAAGACTCTCAAGAGGGAAAGAATAAGAAGGGGTTGGGAGGAGCTTATCGACGTGATGAAGATTCCAATGCGCTATAAACAGAGAGCTTCGTTGGCTGCACCCGCTACTGTAACCAGCGCTGTGGGAGGAGAGACCCCTGCTTGCAAAAGGAGAATAACGAGCTGGGAGCAGCTCATCGACGCAATGAATATCCCAATGCGCTATCCTGAATTCCCAGAACTCGCGTCAACCGGAATATGGAGACCCTGGACCGCTGAGCCGGAGATACAACAGTCCCAATCTTCTGCTGTCGATCAACCGAAGGTGAAGTTCTCGTCGATACGCCGCCGCGCAAGGCTAGATGATGAACAACACGATGTCCCGTTACAGTTTGAGGGGCTGCCGGCTGGCCACATACGCTTGCTGGACCTTCGGAAAGCGACAATGGACGACGACATCCTGGTTGGATTCAAATTGGTCACCGTCCCTCTTTACACCGCACCTAAGTTCGTCGCCCTCTCGTACTGCTGGGGCAGTACACATTTGTGCACCGGAATCTTCGTGTCCACTCCCACCCATGAAAACCAAGTTTACAGGGTGACCGAAAACCTGGCAGCTTGTCTACATAGTCTGCTTGTTCTTCGAAAGCGGCATATACGATACCTCTGGGTAGACCAAATATGCATCAACCAAGAAAATACAGACGAACGTAACGCTCAGGTCAGATGCATGGCGGATATCTACAAACTTGCTTCGCGAGTTATCGTCTGGCTTGGGCAAGCAGCCATGTTTTACGAGGACGACTTTGACATTGCCATAGACCCAGATAACATTAACATCGACTCAGATGGCACCACTATCGACTCAAATGACACTACCATCGACTCAGATGACATTACTGGGGACGCAGATGATGTAATCATAGACGCAGACCTACACATGCTTTGGCGTGGTAAGACCATCCAGAGCTGGCTGCGCGAATGGGTAATCTTTGGACGGCCTTGGTTCTTTCGACAGTGGGTGTTCCAGGAAGCTGTGTTCGCCCGAAGAATCTCGTTTCTATTAGGCACAGCGTCACTAGACTTCGCAACCTTGAGCAGACGTCTCAAGTCGCTGGATGAGTTCTTGGCGGAGAACCGAGCTCAAAGCTTCATTCATGATCACAGCTTCTATCTGTATCTCAACGAAGACTTCATATCGTTGTTGGAAGATACTCGGCCACCAACCCGAGCGAGTTGGTGGCCGGGTAGTGCACGCCTTCAAGTCCGGAATTCAGAGGATCTGGTAACAATATTATTCGCCCTGAACGCACAACAATGCCAGGACCCAAGAGATAAGATCTTCAGCTTGACGGGCATAGCTAGTAACGTCCTGCCAGTCGACTTTGTAAATTATGACCGTCCAGCTGCTTCCGTCTTCCAAGATCTCTCCAGGCACATAGTTCAAGAAAGCAAAAGTCTGGAGGCTCTTACATACTTGGATAGAAATATTCAGGAACAAAGGCCAACTTGGGTGGTGCATTGGGGTGAAGGTGTTAGTCAAGGCTTGATTGGGCTGCATGTGAAGAAGCCATCCGCATCGCTTGGTCGCAAGTGGAGGCCAAGCTTACCAGTAATGGATGGTCAGCTTAGGGTTTCGGGTAAGATAATTGACTCCATTGCTACCAAAATCCAGTCATTCCGTGTCAACACGGATCGATATCTTAAAAGCCGCTTCGCATCAGTGCTCCGACAACCTTACTATGAGTTCTACGTTCAGAGCAGCCGTGCAGATCAATCCGAACATTACGCCATGCCAACCAAAGCAGCTATCTCTAGCAACGAGGAAATGGCTATCACTTCAGAGCTGGTCTCAGATCGAATATCTGGAACGCCACAGGAATCGTTCTCGCACTTCTTCAATACAATTTTTCCAGAAAGACAAAAGATCGAGTCAGACTTCATCAATCTCATTCAAGAACCGACTAATGAGCATTCCTTGGTACGATTGGCCGAACTGGCAGATTGGGGACTACACCGTAGTAGCGAGCTCCTCGTGCTCAAAAGCGGTCGACTTGGCTTGGTCACGAACCCATGGCGAGGTCCACGGGAGGGAGATGTGATCGCTATCCTTCACGGACTCGGTGTCCCTTGTGTACTGCGCAAATCAGAAGATGGGGAAGGCTGGCTATTTATTGCAGATATATACATCCACGACATCATGCATGGAGAAGGTAAGTACAGACGGTCCCATCGCCACAGGCCCCGCTGACCTAATGCAGCTGTAGACTGGGACGAAGATGAAGCGGACACATTTGTTCTCGTTTGAGCCGGCACAGTCGAGGCAGAACAATTGCCCAGACGTCACTTGCATCGGGCATTGTTTTGAGTGCCTTCTTCTAGTTACTTCTGTTCTCATGTATCAACCTATAGAAAGACTCATGAATAAAGCATCGAGACGACGTCACAGCGCAGTTCAGCGTGTGAAAGTATGCTTCGCATTCGCAGTCCGTCAACTTATCTTTGCATATATCTCCAGACGCTGCTACAATATACTGCTCAATCTACATGTTGGCGGTGCCCAAGCTTACTCAGAGAGTGTAAGGCTCCTGCTTCCACGTAACCCTTCTCTCATCCCTCATGCGATCAAACCTAATCACACTCTGCAACAAGACTTCCGCTCCTAAAGCGCAATCTACCTCCTCACAGAACTCTCTGGGGTTATGGCTAACGCCTTCTCTGCATGGCACGAAGATCATGCTTGTTGGGCAGCGCTTGCTCGCATACACGCTATCGTGACCTGCACCAGACGTCATCTCCATGACCAGATTTTGGCTATTGGGACCGAGTACAGAGTGCGCAGATTGCCTAACAGCGTGGATGCAATCAGAATGGAAGGTGGTGGCTGGCGAATCGAAGTCTTCCACTATGCTGACGGAGAGAGGTAGACCAGGGGTGCAGCCGTTGTTCAGGCCGTCGATGTCTTCGCCTGCGGCAATGCGTGGGAAATCATGCTCAATAAGCTTCTTGAGCTCGGCGACTGTGGAGTCCTTCTTGGCCCGGATGTCGAGGCTGAATGTTACGTCGCCGGGTACGGTATTGGTGGAGCCAGGCTTGAGGTTCAATATGCCTGTCGACGCAAGGGCGCCGTGAGCAGTGGCCAGTTTGTGGGAGTGGAGGATCATCTTCGATGCTGTGAGCAGTGCATCTGCGCGCGACTTGAGATCTGTTGTGCCTGTGTGGGTGTCGCGGCCTTTGACCTTGACAGTAAGCCACTTGTAGGCTTGCACGCCAGTGACTACGCCAATCTTCTTGTTTGACATTTCAAGCAGGGGCCCTTGCTCGATGTGAAGCTCGAAATGCGCAGCCATTGGCATAGCCTCGTAGCTTGCTGGTGTTGTCCCCAGATAGCCAATTCGCTCCAGCTCAGACTTCTGTGTTGCGGTGCCTGGATGCACTTCGCGCAGATTATGAGCTTTCTCAAGCGGTATTGAACCAGCCCAGACACCTGATGAGACCATTGACATAGGGAAACGCGCGCCCTCTTCGTTGGTCCAGTTCACAACACCAACCGGGTACTCGGTTTCAACCCAGTTGTCAGCTAGGACCTTGAGCATTTCGACGCCAGCAGTAACGCCAAGGATACCATCATATCGCCCGCCTGTCGGCTGGGTGTCCAGATGGCTTCCAACGTATGTTGGCGGCTTGTCGTTCTTCAATCCTGGTCGGACTGCGAAGATGTTGCCCATCTCATCAATTGTAGTCGTACAACCTAATGCTTGTGTAGTCTCTACAAACCAATCTCTTGCTTGTTTGTCAGTGTCTGAGAGGGCAAGACGAGACATTCCAGTCTCGGTAGCAGCACTGCATATATTAGCACTTGGCATCTAAGTAGGTTGATAATGACCCACTCGCCCCATCGTTCACCAGTTCCCCATTGGCAAGTGTGGTGGATGTCTTCCATCAGACGCGCTTTGTTGACTTTCAAGTCTCTGAATTGCTCCTCGTTCATCTCCTTGGTTCGAATCTGCCATCGCGGCGTAGTAGAGAAGGTAGCTCTCAAGCATGCACTCCCTCTCAATGCGGGGTATCTTCTGCTGGCGACGCGAAGCGCCGGTTGTCTGATCGCAGATAGAGCCATCTTGAATGTCTCGGTAAGTGTGGAGGAAGTGGCATGGCTCGGGATGTCAGTTATAAACACGGGAACGCGAAGCACGTGTAGTCGTATGACATGCGCCTGGTTCGTGGGGTCCGGGCTGCATGTTCCGATAAGAATGCGGGAGGGGCTGGTTCTGATAGGGTTACCCGTCGGCGATTTGCCCGCACCCTTGTCCGCGGATGCCAATGTCACAGAGTGCAGTTAGGGTCACGCGTAGGGCGCGTGGTGTCTGAAATGCTTGTATGAATCTAGTAAAGTGCATTGTCTGCTGTCTTGCCGAGAACTAGTGTACAGACCGGGTATCGAATTGACTCGCTGAGAACGCCTGGACATAAATGATGCTGTAGTAATAGCCCGTATCATAGGCAATCTTCAATCTCACAGCTTGCTACTCACGCAGCTTTCCCTTTGCCCTTGCCTTCGAATTCTGGCTGCTTGGCGTCTTCTTCAGATACATCCTCCTCTTCATCACTATCGCTCATGAACTCGTCATCCTCATCGTCCCAGCCGTAAAGAGCTCGCTGTTGAACGGGTTTAGCTGACGAGGCAGAAGGCTTTACGTCGTCTTCATCTTCCTCGTCCGAGCTAACCATCTGCGCCAACAGCATTTTCTCAATGGCCTCTTTTGTCTTGTTTTCTGCTTCTTCTTTGTCCTCGAGCCATTTGCCATCCAGACGTGCTTTGCCGCCGGCGTTCTGCAACTCTTCCTGCTTGCGCTCTGTGCTGGCCACAATATCTTCCCATCTCTTCCTGCGCTCCTCCTTCTCGCGCTGCTCCATCTCAGGTTTGATGACCAAATATTCGGCGAGCGTCTTGGCTTCAGCAACGGTGCGCAGCCGGCGGCCATCCAGATTTCGCGATGAGGCATTGGCATCAGCCTGGTTCTTCTTCTTGCGCGACGACATGCGACCACCCTGGGCACGCAGGATAGAGCCGAAACCACCTTTGCCACCGCATAGAGGCACGGTCAAGCGCAGCGAAAGGAATGTATCTGACGGTGAAGAGAGGAGCGATGAGACAGGCTCTTCTGCATGGCGGACTGCTCGGCGCGAGTTTGTTGTGAGGATGTAGGACGAGTTCTGGATCCACGGAGCGCGCTCGTATAGTGTGTCGTAGAGCGATGAGAGAGAAGCATCCTTGGGCGTGGTGAAGGCGATGTTTTGGCCCTTCAGGCTGTCGACGATGACCGTCACAGGCGACTGCGTGACAGGCTCCATGGTGGTTGTATGTTGCTGTGACAGCCTGCGTGAGGTCTAGTGTTGTGCGATCGTTCCACGGTAGTCTCGTAATAGACACAGCGGTATGCTTTTGCGGTATAGAGAGGGTGAGTGTGTTTGGTGGGGATGATGTTCTCATCGACGCAGCGGCGAACTTTGGCGATCGTGACATGGCCCGAGCGCCTGCCTTCTCCACCGCCGCCAAGTCGCTTATGCTAGTGCGGAAGGCACGAACGTCGATATTCGTGCAGGCTATCACAGGACTTTCCCCATCGCCAACCACCAACTAACCCACCAGCATCCCTCGAGACTCCTCGCAACAGTCAAGATGCTTATCCCCAAGGCCGATCGCAAGCTCATTCACGAGTTAGTCTTCCTCACCACCGTCAATGCGACACCGCGCTCGAGCTCTGAAGTTTCGCACGAAATCACGACTTGATCAGGAGCTGCACTATGGCCCCCCAAAAAATACAATTGAAGAACCTCTGCTAACATGGTTTTCCCAGGTACCTCTTCCGAGGTTAGTATTCTACCCGCGCGCGAGCCATGGCTATGGCACACTCGTATATATTTTTCGCAGTTTTGCTGCATATAAGGACAGGCTGACACACGGTCACCACAGAGGGCGTTCTCGTCGCTAAGAAGGACTTCAACCTTCCCAAGCACGGTGACATCGACACCAAGAACCTTTACGTCGTCAAGGCTTGTCAGTATACCCAGTCACCTCCCGCGTGATTTGGTCTAATACAGTGCAGGCCAGTCTTTGACCTCCCGCGGTTACGTCAAGACCCGCTTCTCGTGGCAGTACTACTACTACACCCTCACCCCCGAGGGTCTCGACTACCTCCGCGAGTGGCTCCACCTGCCCGCTGAGATCGTTCCTCAGACCCACATCAAGCAGCAGCGCTCTGCTCCTCCCCGGGGTATGCTCGGTGGTGACGGCGAGCGCCGTGGTGGCCGTGGTGGTCCCCGCGGTGACCGTGGTGACCGCGAGGGTGGCTACCGCCGCCGCGATGCTGGCGAGAAGCCTGAGGGCGCTGCCCCTGGCGAGTTCAAGCCTGAGTTCCGTGGTGGCTTCGGGCGGGGCCGTGGCGCCCCCGCTTCTTAAGCGATTGACCTTTGCTTAAGGAGTACCGGCTAGATACAGGATCATCTTTTGCTGCATTACAAAAAGGGGAAGGACCTGGTGGCATACGGCGAAATGAAAGGATGATACCACGAATGTATTACTCGTACGAAGTGTCATTTTGCACTCGACGACCACTTTCACAATGATACCCAATTCGTTCAGTGAGCTATTCGCCCTTGTGACTTCGCACCCTCAAGTTCCACCTTTCGTTTTATTCGATTGTCCAGTATGCCCTTCAATGTCCTCCCTTACTGGGCTTCATCAATCCACTGCCCCTTGCAACCCACTGCATTCTTACCTGATCGACGCTGACCTGACCACCCATCTCCTTCTCGACAACCTCTCTTGCATACTGTAGCCTCTCATCCAGGCTCCTCCCATTGTCCCCCTTCTCATATTTCCTTCCCACCACAGCAATATTCCTTGTGCTCGGAATCCTAAGGTGTTCTTTCTCAACCACAAAGCCCATACTCTCCGTCAATGCGCTTGTCCACGAGCACAGACTCGCATACGCACTCGGCGGAGCATTCTTGTGACCCTTCGGCTGCCCATCGTCAGCGACATACTTCTTGACCGCTGGAGCACGGAACCGTGTGCCTCCGAAGTCGTGGCTGCAGCAGGGAATGGCAATGAACGGCGACGCCGAGAGCGACGCGAGAAGCGGAGTCCAGGGCGTGAGTTCGTCGGCGTGGTTTGACACGATGAAGGTTCCCTTAGGAAACACTCCGTTGTGACTGGGCGGCGAGCTCGGCGTCTGGTCATCAGCGCTGTCGTCGATTGCGGCTCCAGAGCCCGAGCCCAGAACCTCAGGGATGAGAAGCATTTCCTCCAGCTTCCTCTTCACATCCTCGGGGAAGGTTTCCCATGTCTTCCGCCTTCGAGCATCGAATCCCCACCCATTCCAGCCCTCCTCGTTCAGGATGTAAACCAGCAACCCGTTGCCACAACCGATATCCACAAAGCCAGGAAAGTTCCTCTGCGCAGCCGCTCTTCTATCCTCTCCTTCCCCTTCCCCGTACATGCTGACCCACAGCTCCATCAAGAACGCACTAATGCCCAGATCCTCAAACACATGTTTCCCCGGTGGCGTCTGCTCAACCCAGCCCTCGATGAGCTTCTTTGCGTACTTGCCCTTGAGGTATGCATATGTGTCCTGGAAGGGCTTCTGTGGGATGATCTGATCGTGGTGCACGCGCTTCTTGTAGCCTGCCTGGCGGCCGCGTGAGTGCTTGTGGATGACTTCGAGTAGCTTGAGACCCGTGCGCGAGAGCCTATTGTCCAGTGGGTGTGATGCGAAGAGGTCGAAGTAGATGGACAGATGGCCGGGAGAGGGGAGTAGCGGGGAGGGCGTGGGTAGGTAGGTGTAGAGGATTGCGAGGCGCTGGACGATAGGGTGATAGTACGGTATCTCCTCGGGGGTGGAAGAGTGCGGGATATAGACTACCAAATACCGCTCTGCATTAACAGTCTCCTCTTTGCCGTCTGCATGAATGGTAATGGGCGCGGTCGAGCTGAAGAGGTGGCAGGTTTGCACCATTGCGTTGTCTACTTTTGGGTTCCGCGGAATCAGCTTGCGCACCACCGTCCATGTCAGATCATAGCCGTCTATCCCGCCTTCGATTAGACGGGGGCGATGCTCAGCTCGCAAGTGCTTGACTATGTCGGCCAGTTCAAGCGGCGAAGTAGCTTGTGGGTTGTAAGACGCGTCATTGAAGCTGGAGTACGAGAGCTCCGCGCGGGCAAGGTGCGAAGCAGTCAGGTTGGGGTTCTCGAGAAGGTTACGGCTGACGTCGAGGAAGTACTGTGGTGTAAAGCTGGCAGGAGCAGACTGTACGATTGTCCAGATCTCAGGTGGGAGGCTGGAGGAGATTTTCGGTGCTGATGCTGGATCATAAGGTGTAAACTTCTCAGGAGCGGGTTGCGATTTTGTGTCCTTTTTGTTGTTTGCTTTTCCTTTCTGTACGGCGACTTCTGGAGCGTCTTCCGCAATTTTCAAACTGCCCATGGCCTCCCGTGCCTCTTCTTCGGCCATCTTGAATTGCCTGCCAAATCTATCTCTTTCTGGACCGTGAGTCACGACGTTGCCTGTTTATCGCCCGCAATGATGTACACAGTTGAGAAACACGTGAAAACCCTGTCGAGCACCAATTGTTTCCTGGCGTGGTAGGACTACTTGTTCATGCAGTTGTGGTAACGGTAGAGTCAAGGTGTTGATGCACTGAAAGTTGACTAGTTTCTCGCTTGCAGATACTCAGGAACTTACTCATGGTCCTCCTACTTCAGACCAATACAATCGTTTTACGGATTCGACCGGAAACAAATTACACATGAAAGTCACGATTCAAGCACTTCGATCCAGAATTCTGACAAGTGCATACAAGATGCACGCAAATGTCCACGTAGCGCATATTGTCTATTGGTCTCCCCCAAGCCATCATCAGTCCAGGCTATAGAACGCCCATAAATGCAACAACGGCCCCCTTTCACTTCACATACATCCAAAACACGATCGTCTACCGTCCGTAGTAGTGCGCCATCTCCAAACCAGCCCTCTTGAACCCACACTTGACATAGAAGCCCTCGTTCGCCTCGCTGCAATCCAAGATGGTCTTGTAACACCCGACCTTCTCAGCCACAAAGTCCAGTGCCTGAATGATCCTGAGTCCCAACTTCTTGCCCTGCTGGTCCTTGGCCACAGCAATGTCCTCAATGTGCCCGACGAGACCCAGCTGGTGGATGAACTTGCGCTCGACAATCAGCGCGCCGGTGCCGACGATGCGCGAGGAGGCGTCGAGGATGGCGATCAGGAAGTACGAGTCGTTTCGCGAGGACATCCATGTGTAGCGCTCGTTCCATGCCTAGAAAGCGTAATGTGTTAGCTTCGTGATTCCATCCTTTTGTCCGTACGCCAGGAGCGATTGGGAGAGGAGCCAAGTACCTCTTCAGACACATCGCCGACGGTGGTAAGTACCCTCAGTACGTCGAGAAAGCCATTGTGGTAGTCCTGGCGCTGTATGGGGCGGCAGGTGTAGCCTTGGGGCAGCGCCTTGAGGACCTCGGGAGAGATGAGCTCGGTGCTGAACAGCGGTGCTGTCGCGTCGGTGACGGGGGTTTGGAGGGCCATTGTGAGTTGCTGAAGACGAGCTGCGGCTGCCAGTGTGACTTGGGCGGAGAGGATGCTTTGTGGCTTGCAATTGCGTTGCGAATGTGTATAGAGGGGCTTGAGGGGTGCTGAACGCTATCGATAAGGGAAGAGGCGGTGAGATGCAAAGGACGCAGATGAACTTTGGAGAAGGCGGTGGGAAGTTTATGAGGACAGGAATTGCTTTCTCTAGATATCTGTTCTATAGCTAGGATCTACTGGCGCCGTTGCTGACAGCTGAGCGTCGACCATCATTATCCCAGTCAGGAACCAATTTGTGTTCCAAAAATAGACTGCTCAAGTTCACTCACTCCCCCGTAACGTCATCCACCCTGCTCCACCGCACTCAACATGTCATGGTCCGTACTGCCCCTTGCCAACTCTAATCAATCACTTGGTGAAATGCAGAAAATGAATCTTGACCAGAAGGTTTCAGTTCTGAGTGGCGCAATTTACCCAAGTGCAAGACTCCTTGTAGTAGCTACGCTGCTAATTAGGCCTATTAAGTATTCACTCCCCATCATTGAATCCTTCAAAAGTGCCAAGTGTCTCGTCAGTGCTGGCAAGATGCAGTAGGTTCACTGATTTGACACTTTGAAGAAAGTTCAGATGAAAGGCTCTGAGCATATAAACGCCTCGCGTATGTCCATGCCGGACTTCTCTACCGGTTGGACCAATCGATCCCTCATCATGCGCGACAGTGCATCCTTTGCATCATCGTCTTTAGGCAGGAGCCACCCGACATCATCCATACATGCCTCCACAGCGTGAGCTTCGAGTTCGAGCAATTCCTGCTGGACTGTGTCGCGTGTCTTGTGGAGTACTTGCTCACAGACCTCGGCGTCGGTGTCTACTAGTATGTAGTCTTCGTGAAGGAAATCGACAGCACTGAAGTACGAGTCCAACTTTGTCTTCAGCGCTGGCAGCGTCGATGTTGATGGCGATATGCCAAAGTCCCTCTTCAAAAGGATGTTCATTGTCAGCGTGTACGCAATCGTCATCTCGTTGCAAGCATCTGCGAAGATGTTTGTCGTCTTCTGGATAGACGCTGGCAGAATCTCACTCCATAGCTGATCTTGTCGCTTCTGTTGCTCCCTCGCATCCCAGCCTTCTTTGGCAATTTGCTGGAAGTTGTATATTGGACGCTTACCGTTCTCCAAGCATGCTCCAATGCTGCGAATGCGCTCAGCGTGATCTGCAAACTCACCTTGAACGACTGTCTGACGACGGAAGAGGGGTTTCAGGCTCTTGTTCTGTAGGCGGTCACATATTGCTGCGTTGGTGGTTGCACATTGTCCTTCGACAGTGACACTCTTGACGACCTGTAAGCCATGCAGACAGAAGATGGGTGCACGAGCATCGTCAGTGCGATATAGTCGCTTGGCGAAATTACAAGCCAAGAGCAGTGTCTGCTGCACATGCCCGCAACTGTAGCTTGTTTCCTGTAGATAACACATGGTTGATGGTGCGAAGTGTTGTGAGAGGTCAGTTTGGTTTATGTAGACGTCGTGCCGAGCTGGTGACAAGCCAAGTCCAAAACATAAAGTGAAAGAACCTGCAGGCAATGTTTGAAGGTGAACGCAGTCTCGTTTGCACGTGCGCCTCGCACACGCCGCGTTCATCTATGCGAGTCAGAATGCTGTTTCACTTGCGAATGTCTGGGTTTTGCCAGATGTTGCCCTGTGAGGCGCCTATCACCTGCTCTCGTGCAGAAAGCCCGAAGCCTGGCAAGTTTTACCGATTTGATCGTTGAGCGTAGCATTGCAGCCAGGCAGAGTTCGTAAGGCTCTCCAGGTCCTGCAATCTCCAGGCCTCGGTGCATGCGCGTAGCACTGGACGTGATGAGATTGGGTTGCACAGCATGATGCAGTATCGCCCGCTTACCAGAGTCACTTCACCGTCTTTGTAGCTAGCCAGATTTCCCCAATGAGAAAGGCTCCGATCTTTGCTTGGTTGTAAAGTCAGATCGTTCATTGTGGCTCTACCGAACAGCCCACCTGAGCACTGCTTTGTTGAACACCTATATGCAGCCCTCATTGAACACGTAAATGCAGACATCCCCTCATTTCGTGCCTGCCGAGCGGCGGCTCACCCAGTCTCTTGCTGCATATTTCCGGTGCCGACTGTAACGCTGCACCTTCTACGTTGCTTCCAGAGCCTCTCGCTGGCGCTAGTCAACGCCATTGCGAGCACAACGCGGCTCATAGCATCGGTGTACGACACCGTGACTGCAGTATTGGACAATGAGGCTATGCCGAACCGAGCACCGGGTTGCACCGTAACGACCAGTTGTCGTGCAGGTCAAGCCTCATGTTGCTTTTTTCCGAACCACTCGCTCCATGTCCTGGTAATCACAAGGATCGGACGGAAGTGCAGCAACGCCACGGTTGGACCAAGAGGCTGTGTCAGGGTACGGAGAAGGACATGAAATAATGGGTTGTGGGCGATATTGTGAGGTCTTTGTGATGTAGTGGAAAAGCAAAGCCGCGTTTTGTCTGGTCTCTGAGCGCCATGGGTTCGGCTATCTTTCCTATCGACCCCGCAAAGCAATGCAGCAAGGCACTTTGGGAAAAGACACATTGCGCATGACTTGCAAAACGCAAGCCGGTGACCCCATGTCCGAAAATGGTGATTTGCTACCACTTGAAGAGGGAAATACGCCCAGACTTGACTAAGCCGCATGGGGTTGCAGGGACAGGGTAGTCGTTTTGTAGTGAATTATCGTATTGTACCGATGCTTCCAGCAGTGAGGGGAATGGAAATACACAGTACCTCGTAAATAGCACACAGGAGATGATGAATATAGATGTCCATAGTGACCGCAAGAGAGATAAGAAAACACCACACCACGCCGGTATCCACGTTAAGACGTACAATCGTCTGATCAGAACTGCAGCCGCCTAGCTCTCAACATAGCGTTCTCACATGCGTATCGTCATCCCCTAGTGTCTAGCACACCGCAAACAAGCGCCATTGCATCCTGTACTCCAGAGCATATGCTCGTGAGCCATGCTGTTCAATTACTTTTGGCCATTATAAGGGGTATCCGTCCTGGGCTGTGTGCACGACGCCCGAATCGTGGCCTGTTACCAAATCTGGCAGAGGCCGGCAAAATCATGTACTTAGCTTAGCCGAGCTTCTGATCCTGAGGATAATGCTGGCTGGGGTGGCGGGGCATACCGTGCTGGGCCATGGGATATTGCTGTGATTGTTGGTGGCCCTGGAGGTAATTCTGGTACTGCAGAGCAGCTTCTGGTGTCATGTAGGCCTGGGGAATGGGGTTGTTGTTGGGGACGCCGCGGGGCTGGCCAGGCGGCATTTGCGCGTGGTTGTCCTCGGGCGAGTCGACCTGGTTATCCTCGACGCCGTTGGCATCGCCGCTGGAGGGCTCAGGAGCGTTCAGGCAGGCCTGCAATGCATTAGTCAAGCGACGCGACAGACGGGGCAGTGGTGCAGCGTACTTGGATGAGGTTCTTGCCCTCGGGCTTGGTGACAAGTGGCTGCAGCTTTGGTGTCGTGAAGGTGTAGACAAGACCTGTCTCTGACACGACGAGCAGCAGCACCTGGGTGCCGGTGAGGACAGACAGCTCGTAGGCCTGGTGCAGCGCGTTAGCAGGTGTGCAAGTTGCAATGCGATGGGAAAGCAAAACTGCACGGCGCTGCGCGTGCCCCTCTTTTGCAGGCGGCAGCGCGCAAAGCCAGTCCCAGTCAGTCGTGGGCACGTACCTTCTTCATGATACCGGCCTTGCGCTTGGAGAAGGTGATGTGACGACGCGACTTGTCCTGGATGAACTTGATCTCAATCTTCCTGCGCTCGCGGCCAGGCTTGTCGTCGTCATCGTCGTCGTCGTCGGCAGCAGGACGCGGGCGCTTGGTGCCGCGGTTGGCATCGGCAGCATTGAGCTGGCCGTTGCCGTCGTCGTGCAGCTGCGGCGACGCGTTCTGGTCGTGCTCGGTGATTTCGCTGGCCATGGTGTTGCGCGCGTGTCGTTGGTTGCGGGTGTTTGGCGTTGGGCGGTCCTAACTGCGTTTGGCCGGGTGTTTGTGGGGAGACCCTCGGCGTCTGTTTGGCGGAGAGAAGCTGCACGTAACAGGGCAACTCTAGAGGGCAGCTGTGACCTGTCTGGAGTCGGGTTAGGCCCGGGTCGATGAATGGGGAAAAGCAGGCGCGCTTGGGGACAGAACGAGACAAGTTAAGAGGCGGGTGCTGAACCCTTTGGTTGCGGCGAGCAAGGAATGCAAGGAGAGGGCAGAGCGCGGTAGCACGGCGCTGCCGGCGAACAAGAGGACCGCACCTGCTCGGGCGCGCAGACCAGCAGCCGTGACTGGCGGGCTAGCGAGGGCTCGGCGGGCCGGGGGATGGCTGGGGTGCGACAAAAGCGCGCAGGCCGCGAACAACAACAATCAGCGCGCGAGACGTACCAAGAGCAGCGGGCAGCTAGAGCGCAGTGGAGCAGCAGCCGGAAGCGGTTAACGGGGGCCTGGGAGCTTGTGGGAGCTTGGCCGCGGGAGTCTGGCAGGAAAGGCAGCGATAGGCAGCGCGACGCAGGGCACACGCTGGGTGGTGCAGGTGCAAGAGAGCTGTCTCAGAGAGGGAAAGAGCGAGAGAGATTGGGGAAAGAGTGAAACGGGCGGCGGAGGGGAAAGTATAGCAGCTGCTTTGGTGCCAGTGCCAAAGTGCCAGTGCCAGTGCCAGTGCCAGTGCAGACCAGACGCCTGCCTGCCGTGGTTGCAGACGACGGGGGGCGGGCGACCGCTTGAGCGTGCACCCTGGTCGATGCTGAATCGCAGATCGCGCGCTTCGAGAGGAATGGGCAACCATCACCAGCGCGCAGCCGCCCGTTGCCATTCTCTGACTCTCAGTCCTGCCTGCGCGGGCTGTTGCGAGCCCGCCGACACCCATATTGAGCCCTTGAGACGCGCTTCAAGCTGTCAGTACGCTTTGAGAAGCGCAGCAGCGGGCACTTCCCTCATCACGAAAGGCGCCATTCTGCATCGAGCCCAGGCTTTTTCCCACGAATCACTCGCTGCGCGCGCTCCAAAGCCCCACTTGGCCTTCCAATCGTTCGCTAGCTGCTGACATGAGCGGCCCTAGCCTCGATCCTGCAGTCCTCCTGCCAGAACTGGCATCGCTGGAGGGACGAGCGTTCCCCTCGCTGCAGGCGCCACCAACACCGCACTGCCAGCTGCACGGGCACGGGCATGCATCTCGGTGCTCAACACCAGCCCTTGTGACATTGCCCTGCTCCGGACCTGTGTGAACATCCTCAAGCCCGCACTGTACATATGTATGAAGCTGTCTTGCTCGTTCGTGATCGTGCGAGGCGCACTGTCGCGGACAGTCTCAGCGCCAGACATCGAACCACTGTAGAGAGTTCCCACCCTGTGATTCGCCAGCGGACTTGCTCGAACGCCGCTGAAACCACCCACGCCTCGACTTTCTCCGATTGCGACATGCCCAGCAGAGCCTCTTAATGCTCCAGCTGCCCGGCTGCGCATTACCATGTAATTTCTGTTTTCCCGCTGTTGCTGCCGTTTCCTCCTCTCTTCGTTTCTTCACTATACCTAATAATTGCCCTTGTCGAAGTGCTTCGAGAGCACGCCGGACGGCTCAGCTGCACTCGACTTCCATTCTTTGAACAGTATCTTCTACCATATCGAGCCGCTGGACGCACTTCAATCATTCGTAAACCGTCACCATGCCAACCAAGCTGATGATGGCCTTTGTGGGCTTCGACTTCCTCTTCGCTGGATGCGGAGGACTGCTCCTGGGCTTTTCGTTAATGTCAGAGGCCGCTATGCAGGAGAAGGCAACCGTAAACAACGTCACCCAGAATCTGCTTCTCGGTCAATGCCCATTGACCGCTGGAGTTGTCAATGCTATCTTCGTCTTTGCCACTTTCTTGCTCTCTCTGCCGGCCCTCTTCCTCCCTACAAACCGAGGCTGGCTTCGCGCCCAGGGCTGGCTTGTAGTAATCTGCGGAACCTTCACACTGGGATTGGGTGTTGCTATCTGGGTTGAGACACTGCAGACACGCCAGAATTTGAGCGCCCTTTGGGGCCGCGAGCCGCCGCAGATCCAGTCTCTCCTGCAGCAGAAGGTGAGGCATACCGAAGGGAGAACCACAAGAACATGTGCTAATTAACCAATAGTTCGATTGCTGCGGCTATGTCAATGCTACTACACCACCATTTGTGACGGACACTACTTGCACGAACGCTCTGGTTGCTGCGCAGAAGGGCGGATGCATTGGTCCATTCTCTTCTTTCACCAACAAGTACCTCGATCGTGTATTCACCGCGGCATTTGGCATCGTTGGCATCGACTTCATCCTTGTGCTCTGTGTCGCCATGGTCCTGAAGTACCGCATGGAGCAGGAGCGCTACAGGCACATCGACGAAAAGAATGGTGGAGGATTCTAAGCCCCGTACGACGAGAAAGAGGAGGATGGGAGGAGCACAGGCAAATTGGTCGGCAATATGGGCAGGTGAGGTTTGTGGGTTTTGTAGGAGACGGGACGCCAGGCTGATCGACATATACCCAATTCTGAACGTCTCTTTCTTTCCCTCATGTATTTGTTTGAGGTGATGTAGTAATGACAGGACTCAGCGGTGCTGATGATCCATTTCCCTTCCCTTCGCATACCAGTAATGATCTCATAGACCATCAAGCAAGAATGATTTCGCAAGTAGCTGTCGTGCATTCTACAGACGTGACTACTTCATGAATCACCACGTCAAAAGATATATCTCTGTGGTAGATCAGGTCAGAACAAGGGTTGCATTTTATCCAACTTGAACATACATAGTACAAATAGTAGATCGCCATGTCCACTGTACCCTACCCTGCTCAAAGATCAAGCATTCCAAGCCTGCGCGACACCTGTCACTAACCTCACATCAAGCCACAACACCATGCATCACCACCGAGAAACCCTCGGCAGC
Source organism: Curvularia kusanoi (assembly GCA_011058905.1). Classification (NCBI taxonomy): domain Eukaryota; kingdom Fungi; phylum Ascomycota; class Dothideomycetes; order Pleosporales; family Pleosporaceae; genus Curvularia; species Curvularia kusanoi. The sequence continues at coordinate 1,062,475 of SWKU01000003.1, forward strand.
CGGCACAGCACTGAAACGATACCTCATCCGGCCAAGAAACGAGCCGGACTCCACTTCGCACTCACCACCCCTGTCGCCGTTCCAGCGTCCAGACCTCAAACACCTGCGTCGCTCCATCTCACGGGAGACCCAGCGCGCCAGGGACCGCGGACCACACTATCAAGTGTGGACCCCCCACGGACATTGTCGGTTTTGCGACTTTTCCGCTGGGTAAATATTGCATCGCGAGTCAGGAGCGAATGCGTTGTTTACCATGCGGATGTCAGACTCGTCAAAGCAATGATGGCGCCTTTTTTGAAGTGTGAGTTATCGAGATGCGCTTCATGGACTCGTCTAGCCAGAGGATTCCCGTGTGCAGTAACGCAGGTTCTGTCCGCCATGCTCACCGCATCCTGTCTCGCGAGCGGACCGGGGCCGCCGCCCGCGCAGCTTGCGCATTCGAGCAGCGCCTGACAGCCAGCCGTTTTGCAGGGCGATTTGCCCTGTGCCCGTGCCTCGCTTACGCCAGTCTAAGATTGCCCAATGCAGCTTGCAGCGTGTATCACGCACTTCCTCTTCTAGACTGGCTTGGCGGAGCCGCCGAAGCGGCACAAGTGAGCAGGTGATGCGGATCTTGTAAGACGGTGGGATCCTGAGATTGCGAGGTGCGGTGGGGTCCGGGCGACGGATGCTGTCGTGTTGCGTGTATTCGGTTTGAATGCCGTGTATGTAGATCCCCCTGAACAATGCGTCTCGAGATGGGATCGAGAGTGTCTCGTCTTGTCTTGGAGAAGTGGTTCACGAGATGGTGGCACTGCTTGCGTGAGCAAGACCAATTGATCTGTTGCTTCTTGAAGTTGATTTATATTATGTACGTGGGTATCAAAGGGCTACTGCTGATATTCGTCGGCTTCCATTTCAACATAAGTCCCTAAGTCGAGGACTCTGCATCACCATCTGGACCGAAAATACTCTTCCCCGGTGCGCTCTTTTTTGGAAGCGGGTTGAAGAACCTTCTAACTTTCAACTGTTTCGCATCTTCACTGTTCCCAAAGACATTCTCCTCTTTCTTTCCCCCAATGCGTACCGCATGCTGAAGTCTCCAGAACACTCTTTCACAACGCTCTTTTGCTTTCAGAATCGTGAGGTCAAGTGCCGCGCCCGTTTCATTGATAGAGTTGCCGAGTAGTTTGATGTGTTGCGCCAGGGCATCCACCTCTTCATTAAATTCTCTCAAGACCGGAGATGCTGGGGTGGGTACTGAAGGAGAGAGAGAGCCTCTTTCGGAAGACGGGGGGCTTGTGAGCGGTAAGTATGGGACAGTCAGCGGCCCAGGTCCGATAGCGACGTCTAAGAGGGCGATGCGAGCTGCCACGAAGCTGTAATTGGTATCTTTGTTCATATGCCAGTTAGACGATGTCTCCAGATTCCTATGGATGAGTGCAGGTAATCGTGGATCCGCGAGAGGCAGGTTGACTGAATCAGGGTGCAACAAGAATGACAGAGCCAAGTGCCGTTGCAGATAAGCAGTCAATGGCGACCTGGTCGGAAATGCGTCTATGAGATTGATCTGCAGTAGAGGGTTCCTTATACGGGAGAGCAGTTTCGGGATGACATATGTAAGCTGAGACGTGATCAGAGAAGGTATTTCATCCATTGGAGGGCTTCCTACGCCGGAGGTCAACTTGCGGTTGTCGTCATATTGGCAAATGATTGCTTCCATGGCATTCTGAACAGACTCGAGCGTATCTTGGTCGAGGAGGATTCGCTGATCCAAGCACGCGTGGCATAGCAGATAGAACGCGCGTATTCTAGCTTTTGTATGTAGCCTTGAACAATCAGCTTAGGCTTGCCAATCGACGGCACCAACTTACCAAGGGGCCGCACAAGTGAGCAAAGCCGCAATACGTCTTAAGGAAGGTGGCAAGGGCTGCTCATGTGTTCCCTCCGCTTCTGATGGACTTATTTCGGCATCGTTCTCGAGAACGGCAACATGAGCACCAATTGACTTGAACATGAGATCGAGCTTCCTTGGACTCAGTTGTTTTTGCAGCTGTTCGTCGTGCATAAGCAGTATGTCGATGTATTTTTGATCAAGTGTTGAATCGCGGCTAAGATAGACTGGTTCAATTTAGCAGATGTGTGCATGAAGCTGCATTGATTCTTACTTTGATCAATCATCCAAGTGGCAAGCTCGCTGGGCAATTCGTGCATGCGAAAAATTTGTTGTGCAAATCCACTCATGAATGCATGATCGCGAGCGGACGCCTCTAACCAAAGGTTTTAGCAGTATGCAATATTACAAACTTTGGAGACATACCTTCGAAGGAGGCAGTCCACCCGTGGTCTGGTAAACTTTGATGTGGAAAAGGCGGTATCAGAGACAGGTCTGTAGCATGGTCGAAGAAATGATATACGGCCTGAGGTTGTGCCTCGTTCGTCCTCTGTACCGCTTTGTAGAGTCGGTCAGCTCCATCCGAGTCGTCATCGTCCTGAATGGCATGCTTGAGAGCATTTTTGTCTAGAGTTACTGATGCTGACGGAGGTTGCTCGTGTATCCTTGTCAGATCAGCTCGGGAGCGCTCCAGTACTTCGGTGCTCTCTTGGATCTTTCTCTCCGTCTCTATATTTTTCTGCGCAGTCTCCATGAGCTTATTGACAGAACGTTTGCCGCTACTCCTCGCTGATTTGGAGGGTCTCCGGAGTTCAGGCTCTTCGACTGCTATTCTACTGCGAGTGGGACGGCCAGTGTGGGTTGGGACGGTGGGTTTTGGCGCAGGGACGCCGAAGTCAAGTTCTCCCATAGAATCAGAGTCAGAATCAGAGTTCAGGACAACCTGCTTCCCATGAGATAGGACGCGCTTGCTCGCGCCGGAGTTTGCAGACGTCTGTGAGGCGACCAGCAGCGGGGTCTCGATCGATGTAACGGGCGCATCTTCGACGGCGGAGGTGGTCGATTCTGACATTCTAGTCTTCCCAGCCGCAGAGGCCTGTGTGGATGTTGGCTGGGATGCGCCAGCTGAGCTGGGAGGCGGCGAGCCATTGTCAGCGCTGTTGTCTGCTGTCGCCCGAATGATTAGCCTGAGGCTGCAATTGCAATTACTCGTAGAGAGCCTGAGGCAGGCAAGGCGCGGTACCTGGGGAGTCGGAATGTGAAGTGCGTGGGACACTCTTGAAGAAATGGAGGATATTCCTGTAGCCCCCCGACGAGTCCTGCCGCTTCATGGCAGCGGACAATCGCTCTGCGCGCAATGCAACAGGCGCGTCGCGTTAATGGACGAGTGGGGGGACTGGATCGAAATGCTTGGCTTCCACACACGAACGCCAACACGCTCTCACGGGACCTGAGCACACGCTAATGCAGTGCGATGTCATCCGCGGAGGGTGGCAGAGGACATGACGCGTGCGGACGGACGCTCATCGCTCGTCCGCGACCTGCAGCGGAATGCTCGCCCTTCCGCCTCCGAGCACCGAATTCGAGCTTTACGATGTGTCTAGCACATGCTCCGCCCAACAGCAATGTACCTAGGTAGTCACCGCACACGCCCATGCGAACGTGCTGCAGGTCTGCAAAGGGCAGCAATAGCAAGAGGAGGTGGATTAGCAGCAGCGACAGCGACAGCGACAGCGACAGCAGCAATTATGAGGCTGTTTGATTATTTCGCATTGATCGTCATGAGCGCTGCCAGGATGTACCGTGTCAGCGATGGTGCCCTGCCAGCCTGTTCTCTGCCGTGCCCAAATTAACAGTTGCTTCGTACGAGTCGCATCTGAGACTCCGTACACACAAGCAGCTAGTACCTTCGCAGGCAAGGTAGGCAGTCTTCGGCACCCTGAAAAATGTCTTGGAAAAAATGTTCAAGAAAGCAGCTGGCTGGATGCTATGCGCGGGAGCCAATCCAATTGCATTGGTAGCGTGCTTGCAAATGATGTGCACCATGTGGATAATGGTGCTCAGTCATCGCTGACGGGCTGAGGCTCAGGCATCCAGGCTGGCTGCCCGGTGGACAGGCAGGGCAGCGACCAGCGAGCTCCAGCCAGCTTGCAAGTTACCCCTACGGGTTACAAGTTGCAAGGGCAGTCTCACCCGTCGCGATCGTTGCACAGCGGCTGCAAAATCACTTTGAGGCCACGCAGCGCGAACGTGGAGCATATGCAGTGCAGTGAAGGCGGACGAACAGCGCCCGTCTGCAGCGTCTGGTCTAGTGCAGCCCTTTTGTTGCTGCAGTTTATAGTAGTGCCAGTGCGGACCTCTCGGCACGGTATTGTGTAAACGCCGTGGCACCCCGGCCGAATGCGCTCGTAAGCAACGCGCAGAAGTCCTCGAACGAGACGTTTGGCCCTAGGTCTCCGAGCTCTCCGCCACTTCTATTCCCGCCCGGGGCCTTGACGACACTGCTGACTGCTGGACGACGCTTCTTGCACCTACTACTGCCCGAGTTTGCTGCGCACAGCAAAGCTCGCTCGTCGACCGACGCTCGCTCCGCCCAGGCTATCTTGGTGTTGCTTGGAAGCATTGCCCATCTTGCCGTCCAGGGTCCCATAATATCTGTCAGAAGCACGCCCGCCGCGTACCGCGCTCATCGCTGGCCTAAGCACAACTCACCCCCTTCGCACCACCACCCACCACCGCCCACTGCCCACCGGCTGCACGCCTGCACTCCCTCAACCACCCGCGCACTCGCTCTCCCAGGCGCATTGGCGAAGAAGATCCCGTAGAGGCCCTCCCGGCTGCGGCCGGCCATTGCAGCACCCCCGACTCTCCGCCGCCCGTTGAGCAGCAGCAGCCATGAGTTCGAACAACAACAACCCCAATCTGCAGCCGCCCTTTGCCGAGCTCGAGCCTGAAATCTCCAATCCTGTGAAGCGCATACGATGGGCGACACATCGCGCTACTGGCACCAAGGCTGAGAACAAGCGTCACTCGCTGAAGGAGCGCCTGCACCGACGGATAGGTTCAGGCGAGAAGCGAGACTCGTTGGGGAAAGAAGCAGGCTCGTTAGGCGTCCCTGAGGCCGACAAGTCGCCTGATTCATCAGATGCTGGCCAGGACGATGAGGACTCTGGGCGCAGAGTCTACTTCAATGTGCCACTCCCTCCCTCTGAACGCGACGAGGATGGCACCCCCATGCACTCGTATGCGCGCAACAAGATACGAACCGCCAAGTACACCCCTATCAGCTTCATTCCCAAGAACCTCTGGTTCCAGTTCCACAACATCGCCAACATATATTTCCTTTTTATTATTATCTTGGGTGTACGTACTCCTTCATCTCCTCCAGACTGGTCAGTGCAGCGCTAACAACTCATTCTGTAGATATTCCAGATCTTCGGCGCCTCGAATCCCGCCCTGAACGCCGTGCCCCTTATCGTCATCATTACCGTGACAGCCATCAAGGATGCTGTCGAGGACTGGAGGAGAACCGTACTTGACAACGATCTCAACAATGCTCCTGTGCACCGACTCGTCGATTTCAATAATGTCAATACTGCTGAAGACACCGTTTCGCCATGGAGAAAATTCAAGAAAGCTTGCACGAGGACCATCATTACCACGTACAGGCTTATGAAGAAGACAACGAGCAAGAATAGCGACAAAGGCAAAGAGGGCAGTGCACGCGGCGTTGATGATGCTCGTCCCTCGATCGATACCCGGCGCGCATCCGTTGCTACGCGCAATTCGTCATACTTTGAAGCTCAGGAGGGCATTCAAATGACACCGGTCCCATCGCCCCTGCCCGGCGCGTCCCCTGGCCATTCTCCACCGCCCACCGGGCGTGGTCCAGGAGAGGATGACAAGATTCGCGGTAAAGACCACACCGTTCCATCGACAACTAAATTCTGGGGCAGCGTGCTCAACCCGTTCAAGACTTCACCAGAGAAGGCTCGTTTCAAGAAGGATGCATGGAAGAACGTGCAAGTCGGTGATTTCATTCGTTTATACAATGACGAGGAGATTCCTGCAGACGTCATCGTTCTATCAACATCGTCGGATGACGGCGCTTGTTATGTCGAGACAAAAAATTTGGATGGAGAAACGAACCTGAAAGTTAGAAACGCCCTCCACTGCACACGCGACGTGCGACATGCCCGTCACTGCGAACGCGCCGAATTTGCCATCGAGAGCGAAGGTCCTCACTCGAATTTGTACTCGTACAGCGCTGTCATTAGGTGGCAGCAGCACAACGCCAAAGACCCGGAGACTCCCACCTATGAGATGGCCGAACCAGTTTCGATCAACAATCTGCTTCTGCGTGGTTGCCAGTTACGTAACACGGAATGGGTACTTGGTGTAGTTGTTTTCACAGGTGAAGAGACCAAGATTATGATCAATTCTGGTGTCACACCTAGTAAGCGCGCCAGGATCTCGAAAGACCTCAACTGGAACGTCATCTACAACTTCATCATCTTGGCGCTTATGTGTTTGGTATCCGGAATTGTTCTTGGTATCACTTGGGGCAGAGACGATACTTCTCACTCGGCCTTCGAATATGGATCTTATGGTGGTAACCCAGCGACAGACGGTGTCATTGCTTTCTGGGCTGGTGTTATTCTATTCCAGAACTTGGTGCCCATCTCTCTCTACATTACGTTGGAGATCATCCGTACTCTGCAGGCTCTGTTCATCTACAGCGATGTGCAGATGTACTATGAAGCACTCGATTATCCTTGCACACCGAAATCCTGGAATATTTCGGATGACGTTGGACAAGTTGAATACATCTTTTCGGATAAGACAGGCACCCTAACCCAGAACGTTATGGAATTCAAGAAGTGCACCATAAACGGCGTACCATACGGAGAAGCCTACACTGAAGCTCAGGCTGGTATGCAAAGACGACAGGGCATCGACGTGGATGTAGAGGGCGCTCGTGCAAGGGAACAAATTGCTCGCGATCGTGTTCGGATGCTCGAGGGAAGCCGCAGATTGCATAACAACCCTTACCTGCGAGACGAGGATCTTACCTTCGTTGCGCCAGACTACGTTGACGACCTTGCTGGCGAGTCTGGACATGAGCAAAAGATGGCTAACGAGCAGTTCATGCTCGCACTTGCTCTCTGCCATACAGTCGTTACTGAGCGAACACCTGGAGACCCTCCGAAGATTGAATACAAAGCTCAGTCTCCCGACGAGGCAGCGCTTGTCGCAACGGCTCGAGACTGTGGATTCACTTTCGTTGGCAGAGAAGACGATAAGCTCATTGTAAATGCCCTCGGTGAGGAGCGCAGATACCAGGTTCTGAACACCCTTGAATTCAACTCCACCCGAAAGCGTATGAGTGCCATCATCCGGATGCCGGACGGCAAAATCATGTTGTTCTGTAAGGGTGCTGACAGTATGATCTACTCTCGATTGATCCCCAACGAGCAGAGACAGCTTCGTGTCACTACTGGCGAACACCTCGAGATGTTCGCAAGAGAGGGACTCCGAACTCTCTGCATTGCGCAGCGAGAACTTGGTGAACAGGAATATGCACAATGGAACAAGGACTACGATGTCGCTGCCAATGCCATCACCGACAGAGAAGACAGGCTTGAAGAGGTCTCCGACCGAATCGAGAACCAGCTATGGCTTATTGGAGGCACTGCTATTGAAGACAGGCTGCAAGATGGAGTACCGGAGTCAATTTCACTCCTCGGTCAGGCTGGAATCAAACTTTGGGTCTTGACTGGCGACAAGGTAGAGACTGCCATCAACATTGGCTTCTCGTGTAACCTCCTTGACAACGATATGGACCTCATTATTCTCAAAGTCACAGATGACAGCATTGAATCGGTCGAAGCCCAGCTTGATGAGAAGCTGGCTCTCTTTGGCTTGACAGGCTCTGAAGAAGAGTTGGACGCCGCGCAAAACGATCATGAACCTCCGCCACCAACGCATGCTATCATCATTGATGGTGACACTCTCAAGCTTGCATTAGACGACCAGCTCAAGAGGAAGTTCCTCTTGCTTTGCAGACGCTGCCGTTCTGTGCTTTGCTGCCGTGTTAGTCCTAGCCAGAAGGCTGCTGTCGTCAACATGGTCAAGACCGGTCTTGACTGCCTGACTTTGGCCATTGGTGATGGCGCCAATGACGTTGCTATGATTCAGGAGGCCCATGTTGGTGTTGGTATTGCCGGTGTTGAGGGTCGAGCAGCCGTCATGTCGTCTGATTACGCCATTGGACAGTTCCGCTTCTTGACTCGTCTTGTGCTTGTTCACGGTCGATGGTCGTACCGACGACTAGCAGAGACCATTGCAAACTTCTTCTACAAGGTCAGTTTGAATTTTACAAAGATGCATATTATACTAATTCCCATGTAGAACATTGTCTGGACATTCGCTCTCTTTTGGTACCAGATCTACACCAATTTCGACAGCCAGTATATTTTCGACTACACTTACATCATTTTCTTCAACCTTGCTTTCACTTCTCTTCCCGTTATCGTCATGGGCGTCTTGGACCAAGATGTCGATGATCGAATTTCGCTTGCCGTTCCTCAGTTGTACCGCCGCGGTATCGAGCGAAAAGAATGGACACAGCCAAAATTCTGGTATGCACACTTTTTTCCATTGTAGCAAAGTAATTACTGACCAGTAACAGGGCATACATGGTTGACGGAGTCTACCAGTCCGCTATTGCGTTCTTCTTGGTATACGAAATCTTTTACCCTGCTACGTTTGCAACTGCAAGTGGTCTCGACCTTGCAGAGTATAGACGCATGGGTGTTTACGCCGCAACTACTGCCGTTTGCGCTGCCAATATCTACGTTCTCTACAACACTTACCGGTGGGATTGGCTGATGCTTCTGATTGTTGTCATCAGTACAATCTTGGTCTGGGTCTGGACAGGTATCTACACATCATTCACTGGAAGTGCTCAGTTTTACAAAGCTGGCGCTGAAGTCTACGGAACTCTGAACTTCTGGGCATATGTTCTCGTCGCGACGATTATGTGTCTGCTTCCGCGCTTCATTTTCAAGGCCGCGCAGAAGATGTACTTCCCTCTGGACGTTGACATCATTCGTGAGCAGGTCAGCCAAGGAAAGTTCGATTACTTGAAAGACTCTACAAGCTATTTGCCTCCACCTTCGGCTAAGGTTGCAAAGGATACGACGGTTGTACCAGAACCCGATGCGGATAAGTACAAGGCTGCCAACGCTGAGCCCATGGATGAGGACGTCCGACCAATCTATCCGCCTTCTGTGGCGCCCACTGCCACTACACACAATCCGCGAAGCCAGAATGGTAGCAATAGCACGGACTACACGTACCGCCGTTCGATAGAGGGCTTGCCTGCGGCGCCTCGGATGTCGTCCGAAGGCCGTCCACTGAATAGCTACGAACATCGTGTACGACCGAGCTTCGATCGCGCTCGAATGTCCATGGACCGTGTGAGGCCAAGTTTCGAACAAAGCAACGACTTCACATCCGCCGCCATGCTCACTCGCATGGAGTCAGCCCACAGCCGTAACAGTTATATCGGACGAAGCCGTACCGGTAGCCAAAGCGGGTCGGCCGGCAACATTGGAAGTCGATTGAGGAATGCTATTCGCCGCGCCACAATCACCAGAGAGGAAGCGCCTACAGATCTTCAAGATGCGCCGGCTGTACCTGCGATTACTACTACCTCGCCCAAAGGCTCGCCGGAATTAAAATCATCGGAGCTCAAGACACCGCCGCAGAGCCCACCCCGGTGATTGCGATAATTTCACATTTCCACTGTTTAACGACTTGTATATAAAAATATTCCCCACCTTATTACGTACCGGGCGTCAACGCATACACCATTGCTATTGCTATTTCCTTCTACCCTTGCACACGCTGCAAGTGGGCGTTTGTTGGCTGTACTTTTTCTTGGGCATACGCGATTCCCATTGCTTGCTGCATTTTCGCTAGATTGTTTGTGTTGGGGCTATAACGGCTATAGGGTCCGTGGACCAGCAACGATAGATGTGCTGATGATTGCGGATGAGTGTTGTAAATAGTTAATGCATTGTCCGCCCTTTGGGCTGGGCTGATTCTTGAACGTGGACTTCTAGCGACAGTCAACACGAGGCGTGCTCTATTTCTCTACATGTTGAAAGTGCATGACAGGTGAAGGCTGGTCCAATCTGGTTCTGGAGATCTAATAGGCTTGGCATTCATCACCGCGCGCTAGGGTCGCGTCGCGTATGAGATTCTTTAGGCCGGACATTGGCCGCAATGATGTCCGTCATCTATCAACTGACTCTCCCACGCCTTCACTGCAACCCTCCCCTCTGCAGGTCGCCCAGCACTCGGCCGTCGCTCCCTTACTACCGATAACCTTTTCTCTACTGTAGTGCAGGACACTGCCTTCCAGAACAGTTTCGCTGTCAAGCTAGGGCAAGCACGGGGAAGGCTAGACGTTGTGTTCGGGTACCCATAGATAGCTTTCTTTCTTCTCTTACCAGCGACCGAAAGTGGTTGCATAGCGAAGTTGTCCGGGGGCGCTGTGGTCTGTCATCTTGAATAGTGGCGTCGCCCAAGGCTGCAGCGGCCTTCGCGATAAGATATGGCTGAGATTCTCGAGAAGATCAAGTAAGTGAAATGGTCTTGCCGTCGACTTTACCTCAAGCCATCCCGCCCCTGTCCCCCAGGCCATCTCCCTTACTTTACGCCTCCATTGTCTTCTTCGTACTACACCTCCCGTCCGCTACCTGCAATGCTTTGCGCACGCCTTCGTGAGCCATGACTTACAATGAAGCGTATAGCGAGCTCCGAGCTCTGCCTGAAGATCAGCACCTCTTCTGTCCCCGAATTGGCGACGATGGGGCCGTGTATTACGACGAAGACGTAGCAGCCTACCCGCCCGAGACCGACGCCGCTGTGTTGGCCGACCGCAAGCTACGGATACAGGAAGCCAACGAGCGAAAATGGGCAGCCTTGAAGGCAATGGAAATTCTAGCATTCGACGGGGATGAGGCTGCACCGCACAAAGAATGGCTACTGAGTCGACTCAGCCATCTCATGCAGAGTTGCGACGTCTGCGTCCGAGTGTTCCACCAGTCGAGAGCTGAATGGAGAACACGGCTGTTCGATACATACGACGAGGAAAACATCGGCGATTTCCTGAACGTGGTGGACGAGCAATGCCTTGCACGGATACAAGCTGGATTGGACGAGGCCAACTCCATATTGAGCAGTGCGGAGCCAAAAGCGCGTGGCGTCCGAATATTGCCTGGACAATGCACCTATGCTTTTTTCGAGGCATTGAGCTGCGACGCATTTGTCAGGAACGAAGACCGCCTTACACAGCACTTTGATGCGCCCTTTGATCTGGTGCAGACAAAGAAGCGACTCAAGGTCCAAACGTACCTCCCAGCCATGACGCGATTCCTGTTCAGCAAGAAGGAGAGTCGCCAAAGATGGGCTACATTGTCTTGGTCTACGTTCAAGCGCAACCTTCTGGGCTCAGAATTCGAGTGGGCCGTACGTGACTACATGATCAGTGCAATGATGAAGATCCAGATGAACAGTCTTGATTTTGAGCTTGTTCCGCTCTTTTGGAGTGGTGCTCGTCTGATTATCGGTAAGATGGACAGAGAATTGATAACGGAGTACATACGTGCCCTCGACGGGAACTTCTACCGTTTGATGTTGGACCATCTCTCCCTCAGATCAGAAGCATTCCTCGACATCCTCGCCACGATGGAGGAGCTTTTGAATAAGGCGCCAATCGACTTCTGGGAGGGTATGAATGCTGTCACTCCCTCGATAGCCACAGTCGTTGAACAGATTTTCAATAGTCCTGTGTTGCAACAAGTGTTGATCGCAGCGAAGGAGGAGGACGAGCAGAGTATGGCCAACGTCCAAGCAGCATTTAGTTGGATATCGCTGTTTACTGCATCCATCAAACCGGCGAATCTTGGCCCGGCAACACGACCTTTCGCTCAAGCGCTTTTGGGTCGCTTTCAAGACGAACGTTATCCGCAAGTGTCCAGAACCGAGTGCTACCGTCAAGGTCTGAAGGTGCTGGAATTCACCTTCAAGAAGTTGTATGAGGGAAAGACAATCGAGAAATTTGTCGGACAGCCAACCGTGAATGGTATGATGGATATGTTCTCGACCTATGTCCAGTTACTCGTTTCACGCCTCAAGACTTTTGGCGATAGCGATGCAGATGTCGAAGACGCAGATCTTACTCTGACGGTGATCCAGAATGCGTTCCTTCTTGAAGCGCAGTCTTTGATCATCGAGAGGCAGTTGATTTCGGCGAAGAAGCCTTCTCCCACAGAGACACCATCATCTGCTCCAATATGGAATACTATACTCAGGGCTATCGACCACAAAAGCTTAGACCTGGCATCACATCTACTCATTGCTGGGCGAGCTCTCATCGGACTCGAGCCTTTGTCGATGAAGTCTGGTGTCGAGAAAGTCCCAGCGGAAGTACGTCATTTCAATGATCGTTTCAAGCTTCTCTCTCAGTCGATCACGGATGTAGTTGATCGCCTGTCTGAGTTCAGTCCTTCGCAGCTATCCGCGCTCTTCGAGAAGCCAATTGCTGCAAGCGCGATCGTCTCACTTCTATTCTCGTCTACCGAAGATACCAGAAGCTCCGCTGTCGAGTTGCTGAAGGTGATCAGTCTGGAAGAAGAGCGACGTAACGCTCTGCAGCACATCATTAAGAACTACTTTAAGAACGTAGTCATGGGTATATCAGACTCGATTCGCCAAGTCATGCGTAAGAAGGCGTTCGCCCCTACCCCAAGTATGATCAGAACATGCAGAGATGTTATTGACGTTCTGTGCAACTCTCAAGACGGAATCTTGCGTACCATGGATCTCAATATCGGAGAAGCGGCGGCAACAATGAATCTCTGGAGGAATCTATGGGATTCTCTGACCATGATCTTTGCGACCACAGAGGCCTGGAGTAACTTGGGTTTCTACGATAAGCAGATGATGATGGATTTCTGTCGAGATACCATGCAATTTGCCGATGAGCTTTTCGATCAGTGCAGTATCTTTGCGACTGCCCTGAAAAAGCAAGCCCAGTCTGACGAGGACGAGAGCAAAGCAAAGACCGAGCTGCTGCAGGAGCTGCTGGAGCTGCCTGCCAATGCTATGGAAGGCTTGGCCAAGTGGCTTCGTCTTCGAGACGAATTCTTGTCAAGCAAGTCTGTCACGCTCATCAGCAAGCTCCTGGTCCGGTTGCATAACGTATCCATTGAGATCAATACAGAAACTCTGACGTACATGGAAAGAATCCTGACGGGCGACATTCGTGCCAAACTCAGCAGCACACAACAAGCTGAGTTACAGCAAGCCCTCGAAACACATCTTGGGCACTCCATCGTTAAGGAGGAGGAGGCAGTGGTACCCAAGCAGACTTCCATCAATAAATGGATGTCTACAGGCTCGACTGCATCGCCCAGTGATGCAAAGGCTAGACTCATGTCAAGCCTTACTGCAGGCTCAAGTGCATTCAAAGAGAAGAGGGAAGCTATGCGTGCTCAAGAGGCGAAGCTCGCTAAGCAGAAAGCCCTCGATGCTCAGAAGGTTGCTTCTCAGGATGAGTTCAAAAGGAAACGCCAACTTGAGCAGCAAAGACGTGAGAAGGAGAAAGCCGCTGCTATTGCCAAAGCGAAGCAAGCTCGTGGCCTCACCCAGACCAACGAGGCAGGATCCGGGCTCGAAGGTTTGGGTGTCCTTGGGAAAGATACCGCAGCCAAGGGCGAAGGCCTCATGCATTCCTCTGATGAGTCTGAGAATAGCGATGGTGACATCGACGAAGATCTCTTTGGTATTAAGAAAACCAAGGCGACAGGTCCAAGAACTAACATTGTCAATGAAGTCAAGATCCAAATGCCATTCAAGAAGAAGAGGGTACAGCGCTCAATCAAGGACATGCGTGCTCGCCTTGCTCCTGATCTGTCATCTTTGCACAGAGCAATCCTCAGCTGGGATTACTACCACGATGGAGACTATCCACCAAAGTCGAATCCTAGCATTTACTCTAAGGTCCTCAATACCTTCCGAACACCAAATGACTACCAGAATACCTTCGAGCCACTCTTGACGCTGGAGGCCTGGCAGGGCTTCGTTAAAGCACGCGAGGAGAATCAAAACAAGGCTTATGAAGTCCGCATCACTTCGCGCGCAAGTGTGGACATGTTCCAGGAAGTTGGAAGTACCATGACCCACGAGGAGAACCGCGACATCTTCATCTCAGAGGGCGACATCATTTTGTTATCGCGAACGAAGACGCCTTCAGCTGAAGTACCCACTTGCTTGGCGAGAGTCTTCCGAGTCAAGAGGAAGCAGCAGCACATTGAAGTGTCTTACCGCGTCGTTCCTGGCAACCCTCTGTCTTCTGCACTAAATCCGAGCAGCGCTGTTTTTGGTGTGAAGTTGCAGTCCATCACGCCTCTCGAACGTGAATATGGTGCACTGAAGGGCCTCCAGTACTATGATCTATGTGATGAGATCATCCGGGCGAAGCCGTCGCCTCTGTTGACCTACAGCGACAAGCAGACCAGTCCCTTGATGGAGAATTACAATTTAAACAAGGCTCAGGCTAAAGCTGTGAAGTCAGCCATTGACAATGATGCCTTTACGTTGATTCAGGGGTATGTTACGCCGCAACACAATTTGCACGGTTCTCTACTGACAATAACACAGTCCTCCTGGCTCCGGAAAGACGAAAACTATCACTGCCATTGTCGGCGCGCTCCTTTCAGACGCTCTGCGAAGAGGCGGGACTGCTGTACCAGTTCCCGGTGGTCAGCCACGAAACGATACTGCCGCAAAGAAACTCTTAGTATGTGCGCCTAGTAATGCGGCTGTCGACGAATTGGTTATGCGTTTCAAGACGGGTATCAAGACTTTGAGCGGCGAGGACCGTAAACTAAACATTGTACGTCTTGGTCGAAGTGACGCGATCAAGTCGGAGGTGCAAGACGTTTGCTTGGAAGAGCTTGTTAGCCAGAGACTGGGCACTTCTAATCCTAAGAACAACGACCGCGAGGCTACACAGAAGCTCTTTACCGATCACAAAGCAGTATCAGAAAAGCTGAGGACCGCCATTGAGCAGATTCAGACAGGTGACTTAAAGGGCGACGACGCCACCAAGCTACAGGAAGACATCAATGCTCTCCGAAAACAGAAGCAAGCTCTTGGAACCAAGATCGACAATGCCAAAGATGACGAGAAGCTGGCTGGTCGTAATGCGGACCTCAATCGTCGGCGTGCTCAGGAAGCTATCTTGAATGACGCACACGTCATTTGCGCAACACTCAGTGGTTCAGGCCACGAAATGTTCCAAGGTCTTAGCATTGAGTTCGAGACTGTCATCGTCGACGAGGCTGCCCAGTGTGTCGAGATGAGCGCACTCATTCCTCTCAAGTACGGCTGCGCCAAGTGTATCCTTGTTGGAGACCCTAAGCAACTGCCGCCTACTGTATTCTCCAAGGAAGCTGCTCGCTTTGCATACGAGCAGAGTTTATTCGTCCGTATGCAGAAGAATCATCCTGATGACGTGCATCTTCTCGATACACAATACCGCATGCATCCGGAGATTAGTCTGTTCCCAAGTCAGACGTTCTACGATGGCAAGCTGCTCGATGGCGGCGATATGGCCGGTCTGCGAAAGCAGCCGTGGCACCAGAGCATGCTCCTTGGACCCTATCGCTTCTTCGATGTTCTGGGTCAGCAATCAGCTGCGCCGAAGGGCCATTCCTTGATCAACAGAGCAGAGATTGACGTTGCTTTACAGCTGTACAAGCGTCTTACTACCGACTATTCAAGCTACGACTTCAAGGGCAAGATTGGTATCATCACACCTTACAAGAGTCAGCTCAGAGAGCTGAAGAGCCAATTTTCGTACGTGTATGGCGCCAATATTGTCGATGATATTGACTTCAACACCACCGATGCCTTCCAGGGCCGAGAAAGCGAGGTAATCATTTTCTCATGCGTGCGTGCTTCGCCATCAGGCGGGATTGGTTTCTTGCAGGACATTCGCCGAATGAATGTTGGTTTGACACGCGCCAAGTCCTCACTCTGGGTGCTGGGCAACTCCCAATCGCTTGTCCGGGGACAGTTTTGGAAGAAACTTGTTGAGGATGCGAAAGACAGGAAGAGATTCACAGATGGAAACGTCATGAAAATGCTCAGTGAACACTCAAGCAAGTATCCGGCGCCTAAAGAGGGGTACATGAAGCCACATCGTCCGACACCAGAAATCAAGTCTGAGTCCGTAAGCCGCAACGCGAGCAATGAACCCAACGATCGCGAGATCAAGCAGGAGATCAAACAGGAAGGTGCAAAAGAGGTCAAGAACGAGCCTGGACTTGCGCACCACGCAAAGCACAAACTTAGTGAGAGTCCAGAACTGAAGACAGAGGACAACGGCGACGATTTCGATATGTTTGGTGCCCAATCGGACACAGCGTCGAACACAAACACGAATGTGCACAATGGAGGTAGTGGCCGGTCGACGCCTGCTACCCATGCAAGAAGCTCACCGGCAGTTGAGAGTGATCGCGGAAGCATGCCCAATGACGTTCTCGGGGGAATGCGAGGGAAGCCGAAGATCAAGAAAAGACCGAAGCCCAGTGGTCCGTTCATCGATAACAGACCCAAAAAGCCCCGGACAGGGTAACGTGCATGGCGTTCGACGGCACAAACATGGGTTCAGCATAACACCGGCGCTCCTGGCACGTATATAAGCATCTTTGTATATTAGATAGTGGGGATCCGTGTGTGCTTGCTTTTTGTAGGCGTCCATAAAAGCCTATCGATTAGTGAGGATTGGCGACGAAGCGGAAAGGCGCTCGTGGCGTAGATCTGATGGCTGTGATCGTCCAGTGATTTGCAGATGTGCCGAACCGTGGGTTTGCCTTAGCCTTCTCACAGCCTCGAAGCGCTTCTGAGTGACCCCGCTCGCCGCGGTTAATGTGCCTTTCTCGTCTGCAGTTGCATTGAGATGGCCACCTGTGAAGCTTATGGTGTACGACATATGCGAGGTTGGCCCACGTCAACACCACAACAACGGAATGCATGATGATAATCAAACTCATTTTTCCGCCCCAAACATCGATATAATGATCCTCATGAGGTTGTTCTCTTGACATGCGCTATTGGAGACTGGTCTACCCTAATTGTGCGGGTCGAAGAGGCTGGAAGCTCCCTTCGTGGGGTGCTGAAAGCAGTAAAGTTGCACAAAGCTTTCTTGCGCAGCAACGCGACAAGTTTGTCCTACATTCCTCGCCGCGACCCGTCATAGGCTTACGAGGTCTTCCGAATACCAAGATCACGAACCCGATACCCGTGGCTTTCACAACAACATAGTCATGGTAACCGTTCTCTCCTTGAACGTAATTATCGTGTTGCGCCAGGACAACAGTCTATTATGAGGAAGCATGTATGCTTGTCAACCACACCAAGTCCCTTACTTCCTATAATCGGGCCTTACCCCAACCTTTGCTATCTGTCATTTCGTTGAGGATCAGACCATTTCTGCCAACCACTTCCTTCGGTATCAGTACCTGCAGTGTCACGTCGCGTCACGTAACGTTCATCACGAGCTTGAGAAGTGATCCCTGATGTTAATTACCGCCACTGGTGTCACTGCAGAATTTTCCTCCCTTCAGATTCGGACAATTGCCTGACGCGCAGCAATCGGCTCTGCATGTAGATACTATCCCTGGCCAGCGTTGCAACGTAAGGGCCAGCCGAGAACCAAGAGCTCTGCCGAAGTAAGAGCGGTACAACAATAATTGCATATGCTGAGTACCGGTCTCCTGGTTGTGCCACGTTCTGAGCTCAGCTGTTGTCAGGCGTTGCAGCTGCTCGCGCCCGTCAGGTCTGGCACACGGCGGGTTCGCTGCTCACGCTGAGCATTTAGGCTGCACAGCCTCCCACGTCTACAAAATGATTGAGTCTTTGTCGTCCACAGAGAAGTTGATCAATTCGTTCCCTATGTTTGGCCATCCTGGTATCAGTGCGCTCGAGTACGCTGGAACGCTTGCTGCATCTCAAGAGCAAAATCGTAGGGCCAGTGTCACTTCAGTAAGCCTCAAGCGTAAATCCACCGCGGAGACGCACAACGAGAACACAAAGTCGAAGGCGGCTGCAGCTACAAATAAGCACGAGACCAAGCTTCCACTTGCCCCCGTGCACTATATTGACGACTCCGGCACCCAACGTAAGCGGAAGGATATGTTTGTGAATCACACCCCCAGAGATTTCGACATGCATCCCCCACGAAACGTCGAAGTATATCGGCCTTCGACGTCTTCTTCCAACGAGAACTATTCGCGCCCACGAATAAACGGCCAGAATAGTCGAAGCTCATCCGCAGGTCCTCCTCTTGAGCAGAAGCGATTGACTGTCAACTCAGGAGCCCCGTTTGAGCTTGATTCGACGGAAGTTGGCGTTGCTTCATCACCCCAAATGTTCGCTTCATCACCTCCAATAGCTCCGGAAGTATATCGTCCACTGGTAGCGCCACCGCACCGTCGATCAGTGTCCAGTCCTTTGACCAAGATTATCACCTACCAGCCACGCCAGGCACGGGCTATTATCTCGAACAGCCACCAGAGGAGGGAGGTGCGCGTGCGAAGTACTAGCACCCCAGATCACGATTTGAAAGAGAAGAAGCTGTCGAGACGTCAAACACCTTATAAGGTTACAGGCCCTGTAACTGATTCAGACTTGCCTTACGCTTCGCTGGAGCCTTGGGTAGCCAGACACGAGCGCAATGCATCGCGAAGCGATAGCAACAGCGATAAGCCCACTCAGGAAGACCTCGAGAAGTTGGAGGAAGTGGCGCCGCTCGGTGTAATACAAAAGTACTTCGAGAGTCAGGCGGATAGTCGGGACTCCAGTTTGAGGAGGGTACGCCACCGTCACACGCCCAGCCCGCCAAAAATGCCACTCCCGAATTCGCCAGATCCTACATTACGCTCCCGGGACCCAGTTGCCATCTTTCCTATGGATGATCTGGAGTTGTCCACCGACATACCACCGGCTGTACCCGAACGGAGCCCAAAACGCCTCACCAACCCACGGTTCTTCATCCGAAAGGAATCGATTACATCAGTGGACAGTGATTTTGCTCGTGCGGCCGAAGGACGATTTACAGACTGGGATCACCGAGAATCAGAGATTCAAGTGCCGAAGCAGCGGAACCAGCAGGTAAGGGTAGGACAGGCTGCCCGAGCTGGATCGTCTTGTCTTGGACGGATGGCGCCTCCCATCCTCGGCCACGACGCACTTACCGCCAGCAGCGATCTAGGCTTGAATGATCTGGCCTTTTACCTGCGGAATACCGGACCTAAGACAGATGTGCAGGCCGCGAATCGAACGCGTGCCAAAGGTGGTCCAAAGATCTTCAAAGTCAAGCGCAAAAGTCTTGCTGCTCGAGTCGGGTCTGTTGAAGGGTCACCTCAGCGCGCGCGTCAGAGGTCCAAGATCCCTACATGTGCGCGTGAGGTTACCACCAAAGCCGGGGCGAAGCACCTCAGGATTGTCGTCCGCCAATCAGCTGACATGGACAACCCCACCTTTCCTGTTGCTGTTGCTGGACAACAAGACCAGAAGAGTCGTCCGAGGCGGATGTCAATGAGCTTCACTGAGGATGTGCTTGTGCCACGCCTTGCTTCTGACGCAGTGGAGCGCGCAATTCACGGCTTTAGCTCCTTCGATCGCACGAGTCGTTCCTTCTCGGCGCCCAACATCATGGATCTTGCTACAAACACTGCACGAAAAGAGAAGAGCCCACCGATTAGCCCAAAGCCGATTCCGGTTCTTGAACATCCTCTTTCTGAGCGTCCTCTATCGCGAGAAGAACAGACCAAAGCAAGGAAGCTACGGGACCTGAAGCGTATCAGGAGGAAGGAAATACCTTCTACCATTTCAGGCTCACCACCAACGCATCACAGGAACTCAGACACAGGCCCGGGTGCATTACCAACACCTAGGCAGACCCCAGAGCCTGGCAGCGATGAGATTATAGGTGACAGCGCCATCGAAATCGAAGTCCTGGAAGAGAGTAGCGCGGAGAAGATGACCAGGCTGCAAGAGAGGGTAATGCTTCTCCAGAGACAGAACTCGTCGCTAACAGCAGCGTTGGCGAAGGTGGTAGGATTGGAACTTGAGGATGGGGATCTCGAGCCGGAGTACGTACTCCAGACGTTTAGAAGGTGTCGGTACTCGAGAACACCAAGTGGATGGTGATAATAACGACTGCGACGTGATATATACTTATTCTATACTAGCCTTACTAAGCTTCTAATAATATCAATGGTAATTTCTAAGATGTGCTTGAATTTGGAGGTGCTGATCAGTCTGCACTACGCCGAAAGCAGCCTGGTTCGATCTATGGATCAATGTATGTCATCATCGATCGCGCTCCGACCATGATCCAGCATCTTCATAATATAGTTCCTGGCTGGAGAACATGGAAAGAGAGATCAAGTCTTCACACAATGCCACCATGGTCTATGATATCGCCTGCCTCGCGGGGCATTGGCTTTGCGCTTGCTAGAAGGGTACTGCAAACTACCAATGCTCCTGTCGTTGCGACGGCGCGGAAGGATCTCGACAAAACAAAGGATCAATTATTGAAAGGATTAGATGTCGATGAGGCGCGGTTGAGAGTTTTGAAGCTTGATGTTACGGGTATGAATTTGAGGTGATGCCTATTGAGTATCGAAGACTAATGTGCCGCGCAGACGAGTCCACAATCGCAGATGCAGCGGCAACATGCAAAGAACACTTCAAGCCAGGAGACCACCGATTACAGCTCGCCTTTTTTGTTCCAGGATTACTCTATCCCGAGAAGTCGCCTGCTCAGATAGATGCTAAAGACGCGTTATTGACCTTTCAAACCAACACGCTGGGCCCAATGCTTATGATCAAGCATTTCTCACCGTTCTTACCAAAGAAAAGCGCCCACTTCGATGATGAGGAGGAGCTCATGCAGGGTATGCCGTCCGCTGCTAGCATGGCTATCATGTCTGCACGCGTGGGCAGTATCTCTGACAACAAGCTGGGAGGCTGGTACAGCTATCGCGCGTCAAAAGCTGGTGTCAATCAGGTGGTCAAGACATTCGACAACCATTTACGTACGGCGTCGGGCGACAAGGCGTTAGTGGTAGCTCTGCATCCTGGTACCGTCAAAACTGAGTTTAGCAAAGAGTTCTGGGGAGGCGTGAAGAAGGAGAAGTTGTTCGAGAAAGAGTGGGTGGCCGAGCAGCTTGTTGATGTTGTTAAGCAGGTGGGACTCGACGGGAGAGGCAGGTGCTGGGATTGGGATGGTAAGGAAGTGCCGCCTTGATAGCTTTGCAGGCATGGTCGTAAGAAAGGCAACCTCCCAACTTTTTTCATTGTAAACATCACATACTTAGACAGCACCAGAAGCACCATAAAGCTATATCTATCCCAGAGCCGCTTATCACTCTTTAGCTATACCTCCGATCGTTATTCCAGCCTTCGCTACCAGGTCAGACGAGATGCCCAACAACGAAAATCGAGATGAAGAATCGCAAAAGCCCGACAAGGGCAAACAGCCAGCCACAGATGTGCAACCGCCGCCTGGAGCTTCGTCTCTGAGTCATGCGCTTCGCGGTGATTACAGGGCACGTAATATATCATACCCAAACCTTCCCGCTTCTGCAGTCGACGAGGAGTTGAGCGAAGAGCCACCAATTTCTCCTCGACAGGAAGGCTCATATCAGACAACTGATTCTGTTCCACGAATGGTCGACACCCGGTCGCCGCTAGAAAGAGCCATCTGGTTTGATCAGACCACACACACGATGCTTGAGCAGGGAATCGATGTACATCCCGCTCCGCCTACCACTCTAGAGCAAAATTCACATTCTGCGACTGTTGAAGATACCGAATCGGAGTCAACACGGATCCTCCCGTCGGAACACAAGCAGTACATTCGCAGGCTACCTTCCTTCCGCTTGCTTCCAGTTCCCCGTGACGCAAGCGATGACCCAAGCGCCGAGTTTGTCATTGGGGTCGAACAGGCTGGGAATTGGATCAGCACTGCTGTTGCATCCACAATCAGCGCGGGCGTCACCTCTCGTTACACGATAAACACTGATTCCGGATCCAGCACCGCCGTTGCTTCTGGAGGATCCACAAACGTTCCTTTTGAATCCACGACTGATGTCGCCTGTGGTTCGACACCATCCCGCGGAACACCACCTCCCCATATGGATTTCAGGGCGGTTTTGGCTACCGCAGCAATCAAACGGGAGCAGCTTACATACTATCAACAGATAGAACAGATCCAAGCACAAAGTGGATCAGCGGAACCGCTTCTGATAGAGCAGAGGAACACTAATGCTTCACCTACTCCTGGGGTTGAGGGTAACTCTGCACCATCAGTCCCAACTAGTACTCGAATCTCGCTCAAAATATCCACACACACATTGCTGATCTTGAACTATAGGCGATAAAAGATGGTAGCTCCGTCCTCGTTACTACTTTAAGCCGCCCGAGTCTGAGGATTCTCGCCTGCGCCAACAAACCTGGAAAGAAACAGCCATCGAGAATCAGAAGTGCGGCGACCGTGCAGCATTCGTCAATTCAAAGATCACCATTACCAAAACTACGGACCAACATCGAGCTTGGATTCAAACCCCTTCCGGTCGAAGAAACTCTCAACATCCCAAAGCGGCCCATCTCCGTCTTCAAACGGCCGAACCGCACTTACAATCTATGTTGGCCGAGCAGCTACCCATGACTAAAGCTGAAAAGCGACTGTGGCTCTAGAGAAGCTACAAATTGAAAAGGTATATTCCGCCCAACCCTATGTATGAACAACATTTCCCCGAGGGCTCCGAAACAAGTTTCGAACACGGTTCGGTAACGACATACGGAGAGTCGACGAATTCCAACCCCAGACACGGATGCCCCCGCGTCCTAGTACAGGAGCCACCATCAGATCAGGCCAGTCCACCTTCCACAGCTTCATCATCTTCCATTGATCGACCAATGACGAGGAATGGCAAGGTTCTGGATGCAATCCCTGAAGAGGGCGATGTCCACTCTGTTGGATCGAGCCGGCGTCAGTCGTATTTGACTGTACCGTCTCGCGGTATCGAAGACGATATGCATTCAATATTAGAGGGTACCCAGGCACCTCCAGTATCCACTGAAGAGGTTTCTGTATCAGATCATAACGTCCTTGATACAGAGAACGAGCACGGTATTCGTTCAGACCACAGTGAGATTGATCAAGTCGCCAGTGCTCTAAACCAAACCAGTCCTGTTACGGTGAGTAGTTCAAGGACGAATGGTGGATCCGATCATCCCGCAGTTCAGACCTACCATCCGGCGACAAATTCTGGCACAAGACGAGGGCGTAGATGGGGACGGACAGTCTTGAGAATTTTTCGAGATATACGACGAAGTAGGAGGCTTGAGTGACTGCTCTATTCAGGATTCACATGATGACAGGGACGGAGAGCACATGTTGAGCTAGGTCTGCAGCTGTTTGCATGATGAGGTCAGAATCAGAGATGTGGGAACCTGCAATACTTTATTAATCAGGGAGACACAGTGGATTAGTGATTCTTATCAGTCGATGCATCATTGAGAATGCCGGGCACGCTATCAACATTACTTTACGTATTGAGAAGAACACTGCAGTACTCTGCTTTATAGATCAACGTCTCGGCTTCTGCATTTTACCGTTATGAGTAGACGGGCGCCTCTTGACATAACGCAGTGCTGTATGAAATATGCTTGCGGCTATGATCCACAGTATGCACCGCAAAGCTGGATGTATGGTGATCGTATACAATCCAGCAGTACATACATGAGCCTCTGCTTTTCCGTATAGTCTATTGTCGATAGCTTCCAATATCCATACCTCCAACCATGGATGTTTGCATCATAATACTCAAGACAGCATAGCGTGTCTCTTCCCTCGAAGATTTCCATCACAAGGCGCGCTCAACAGTTCACGACAGATTATGTCGACATAAATCCGGAGCAGTGATGGAATTTTTAGATTGCCCAAAGATCAATAATCTCGTAGATTGGCTTTGTCGTGCATGGCTGCTATTTCAACGATATGATGCCAAGCGGCGAGGCCATTGAACGGACAGTGACAAGATACACAAGGACGTGGAGCGGGTTTCACATACACGTTGCCTTAGCAGACGCTTTATGAGAGTGCAAAAGGGGATTTGGGGTGCAAGAGCATCGAGCAAGAAAGTAGCTGTTATCAGTATTGGTCTAAAACCGGGCACTGTAGCCGGGAAATGGTGCGGCTGTTCTGCAGACGTAGAGGAAGGGGCTGAGGTGCACTTCCCGATCTGGTTCAAATGGACAGTGCTTGGTGGCTGCAGCGAAGCTGTGTCATCGACCGTTATATGGATGTGCTGAAGTCACGTATATGTGTCAGATATCTCGTATGGCAAAGCCCGCTGTCAAGCCTAGGCATTTCCACGGGGTCAGGGGCTTTCCACACCTCCGTTGTCGGTCGGTATATAAGACGACCCTGAGTATATGTGACTAACCATGTCGGCAGAGCGATAGCCCGGCTGATCTTATGTATGGGCTGAGACATCATCGTCTCTGTGTTTGACAGGCTCCACGACTCGTCCCAGAGTCAAGAAAGAGTCGACGCATTCTCAGCCCAGTGCTCACCCCATCTCGAGTCATCTCCACCGTAACCACGGATCCTGCCATGCTGCATCCCTTTCCTCGCAGCATGGCATAGCCATCCCATCGCAAGCTCGCACGCGCCAAGCTATATTCAAACAGGGTCCAGGATACTCGCACGGATTGCACGCACTGACTCGATCGAAACGGCCGAGCGTTTCCTTCCAGAAGGCACCACTTTGTTCGTCTCCGCCGCCTTTAGCAGCGAGCAAATTTTACTTTTGCTGTTCCCCATCCACATCCAGGTTATCCTCCGACGCATTCCAGGGCATGCCAGGAAAACAATGCGCCGTACCTGAGGAGACGGACGGTTTGCATACGGGCCATGACGGTATGAAAAGAGGGACCTGGCTTGAGTCGTCGGGAAAGTCGCAATCGACCCACCCCACACGTGGCAGTTGGTGGGTGTGTGCGGTGCGATGGGAAGACGCGTCCGCCACCAGATTAGATGAGCATGACGGGCAGCTCCCCCGCAAAGGAGCGTACACGAATCTGAGTATCCTGGCACGAGCTTCTTCAGATTTGTTCTGCTCGATCGGGTAGGTGAGCGGAAGCAGGAAAAGGTCGCGTACCCTGCGGTGGACGGGTGCAGCTTCCTGCAAGCAGGCAGGCAGGCAAGCAAGTAGACAGCAGGTGTGCCCAGCTGCGCCCTGACTGACTTGCGGCGCCTGACAGCCCCCCCAGCTCAACTTGCTCACTCAGCACAAGAGGCTCCACCCGTCATACTCTGGTACACTAAAATCCCTAACACCCTTTGTCTGTCGGCCGCCCATGTCACGCGGCGGGCTGCGGCATCCCTACGCCTGTCCGAAGAGTCCTTCGGTCGGGTGAGCTCTTCCCCTTCTTCACACCGCTTGTGGCTACTTCCGCGGCACTCGCGGCGTGTCATTGTGCCGGCTAGCCTGGATGGTGGTGCGTTGCGACCGTGGAAATGCATAGGGCAGTGCGTGCTGGTAGTTTTCCGCTTTAGTGTACCATGTCCTGGTGCCGGTAGTGCGTCTTGTGCGCGTTGGAATGATGACTTCTGGCGCAGCTGAGTGGACGGGCATTAGGGAGCGGAAGTAAAGCGGCAAGACACGCGAGGCAGAGGTTCCATGGTACGCGTGTTTTAGCTGACAAAGTCCAAGTGTAAGGACAAGAGCAGCAGGACGCCAGGACGCCTGGACGCAAACACGGGTGGTCGAGTGCGCAGTGGCGGGTCATTTTTTCGGGTCGCCGTCGCTTTGGATATCTGGATCGGGTGGTGCGCGATCAAGGGCGCACACTGTTGGTACTTCCGTTTGCACTGCGGCGGGAGGGAGTGGGAGGCAAACCATGGCGTTGGGTTTTTTTTGGGGGGAATGCGGCCACTTCTGCGGCCGCAAAGAGACGGTGCTGGAATGATGCAGGTACTGCCATTCGTCACGTCACGCCTTGCTTGATGGACGCGGTAGGACGTGGGACGTAGGATGTAGGGTAGGCACCGCAATCGCACCAGCCGTCGTTCAGCCGTCGTTCGACCTTTTCTCCCCCACGCCATTTGCGAAAGGCTATTGAGAGTTGAACAGCTACTAGCCAACCACAGACGCCGTCAAGCCAGCTGGCAATTGCGACGCTCGTGACGTTCCACTTCCCCTAGTCGCGCCGTCCTAGGAGTAGGAGTATATGGATCTGGACGGCAGTTGTGACGGCGCGCCCTGCCGCAACCAATCGAACGCCTTCGGGGTTTTGCAGGAATTAAACTACGAATGTAGTTCCTGCATAGTGTAGCTTCAGATCGGCCTGATCCAAGCAACTTGCCCGAAAGGTTTTTCTTCTTGTACCAATGAAAAGCACAAATGGCGGTACCCTAGGATGAAGGTCCGAAGCGCGCCGAGTCTGCCAGTGCCCGGCGTCCCTGACTTGCCCTTTTTACGTCGCGCACCGGTCCGTGACCTCGCAGAGACGGACCGTGAGTTCGCAGAAAACGATAACGGACCGGTCCAGATGATAGCCAAAGTCTGGTTGCGCGGAAATTGGTTGAGCTACCCTGCCCTGCCCTGCTCTGCTTGCATGCATGCCGGCATGCACCGCGCGTCGTAATGACAGACTGACAAGAAAGAGGACCATGGTTTGACGTCGTCCATCTCGTGATGGATACGGGATAGTAATGGTGCCACAGAGAAAGGTGCCGCACCGGATGAAGCTTGAATGTGTATTAAATCCTTCAATTTAGACAGATCGAGAACCAGTAGCTACTATACGCTGTTTGCTTTGTAAAAAATCAGATTGCCACCCAAGCCAATGTACCCAAAAGGAAAAGCACTTCTTTCTCAGCCGAATGGGCCGAGTCGCGGTAGGGACAGGAGAGAAATGAACAAAACCACACCATTTTGTTGAAGCAACAAACTAAGAGAGTATATGGCGCAAATGAAACACGAACAGCCACGACATCCAGCAGAATGCAGCGAAGCAAGACTGCTGGCTCTAGCCTTGGCCTTGACCCCGCGCGTGCAATGATGCTTGTGGAAGTAATCAGTGCACCTCCTGTATGCAGCCCCAGATCTAGTAGCAAGAAAGTTGCAGATGTCCGCCCAGTTTCGAGGAAATGTAAGAAATGTGAATCGAGCGCTCGCCGCCAGCCTATGAAATCACCGCCTCATCAGGGCGGCAGAACAGTTGAGACATCCTCCAGTAGGAACATGTTGCGGTAATCGAAAAGCTCGGCACAGGAAACAGGATCCGGAAGAGACAGATATCGAGACGAGTATTAGAAAATCGATTCATGCTCTTTGACGCTGTAAGATTCAGAAGTCCGCCCAAAAGTAAGTACCATTGCGAGCCTGGACAGGCGACGCAATGATGACGAAACCAAGGTTGTATACAGAAACAGAGTTACGACAGGCGACCAATGGCGCGCAGGGCCCTGCTTAGTGTACGTTGCGCCATGTGCGCTCCATTCGAGAGCCAGCTCGGGAGCCCCTCTTTGTAGCGCCGGAGAGGGATTTTACATGGGGCGGCGGTTGAGCATGTTGAGCATATCCGAGTCGGTGGAGCTGCGTCCGTTTCCATTGTCGCTGACTAGGTCGTTGATGCGCATGCCGGGTCTGCTGGCAGGCTGGGAAGTGGGGGGCGGTGGAGTCCTGCCATCGCTGCGTGGTGGGTTGGGCTGCAGAGCGCCGTTCTGTGAGGGGGGGTAGTAGGGCGCAGATGCTGACCCAGGCGTAGTGGGCGCCTGCGAGTGTGGAGAGGAGGAGGTACGACTGGGATCGTAGCGGTAGGCGCTCTGCGGCGAGGTCTGGCGCGGCGGCTGTGACTGGTAGTATGGCTGGCTGGCCGGAGGGGCCGAGTAGGGTGCCGAAGGGGTGGCTGTGCGCGGCGGTTGGGTTAGAGACGGTGGCTCTGGATAGGCATAGTCTTGACCAGATGCTCGATGAGAGCCCTGTGACGCTGAGCCAGGAGCTGGCGGAGGCAGGGTGGGAGTGTGAGGCTCCGGGTGGGGCCTCTTCCTGCCAGTCAGGTCGTCACGGCTGCCCTCATCTGCACCGGGCGGACCATAGGAATACGGACCTGCGGTGGGGCTAGGCAGATAGCCCGGCTGCTGCTGCCCAGGGCGCGGCGGCTGAGCATAAGCATCTGCGTGGCTCGCTGGAGGCAGCGGCTGCCCGTACGCGCCGTACATGGGCGGGGGTGCGCCGACGCCGCGCCAGACGGTGTGTGCGGGGACGAAGGCCTGCGTCTGCGCGGAGACGGGAGTGAAGATGCAGTCCTGGTTGAATCGCAAGCAGTTGGAGCAGCGGCCGTCCTCGGTGGCCTCGAAGCCGGAGCAGCGAATCTGGAGCAGATGAGCATGACACAGGTATGCATTGGAGGAAATAGGGGGATTTACCTTGCGGCGGCGGCAGTAGCGGCAGGCAATGGCAGTGCGCTGGCGCGGGGCAGGCGGCTGGTGGTGCTGCTGGACGTACTGTGGAGGCGGGGCCTGCTGGCGGTACGGATCTTGCGGCGGCGGGGCACGCGTCCACTCATTGGGGCCTGGCAGACGGTACTGCTGCTGGTACTGCGGGTGCTGGTGGGCGGCCATGTCGGGGCGCGGCTCTTGGGGTGGAGGAGGAGGGAGGGTCGTGTTCATCTGGTGCGGGCAAAGTCAGCAGGCGGCGGGCAGAGCAGAGCAGATGATGTGATGCGTGCGGCAGCAGGGCTTATGTGATGGCAGCAGCAGGGCGGCAGAGAGCTTATAGCAGCTGGGCTGAGCTGAGCGGTGGGCGGCGCGGTGCGAGGGGCATTGCCTTTGCCGTTGCACGCGATGCTGACCGACCGGCCGGCGAGCAGCAGACAGCAGACACGCGTGACTCGGGTGTGCGCTGCACGGCAGGACAGGACGGAGCAGGACAGAGGGAGAGTGCAGAGCAGAGAATACAATGCTGCATGGTACTGCAGCACGTAGGCAGGACAGGACGGCACTTACATGCGAGGGCGGCGGCGGATAGGCGCCGTTGGCGGGCTGCTGCGAGGCAGGCGGCTGCCAGTGCGAGGGCATCTGGCCCTGGCCACCCGGGTGAGGGTACATGGCGGGCTGGTCGTCGAGTTTGGGTGACTTGAACAGAGGTTTGGTGGGTGACGGCTGTCGAGTGCGTGCGTGCAAATTGGCGCCCTACAACGTGGTGCTGTCACGCCGTCATGAACCGGTGGAACACAACCGAACGTGTGCGCGCAGCCTCGGTCGCAGGTCTGGGTGGCAGGTTGCGGTCGCAGTCGCAGCGAGGAGCGTGGTGTGGTGGTGCGGGAGATCCTCTGGGGCGGGAGAGGTGTCACAAATACTCGCGGCCCGCAAGCACGGCTGCAGGTCAGAAGAGGGCAGTGCAGTGCAAACGGCGTCAAGGAAGGGAGCGGAGACAGCCAGGCTTTAGACGCAGACGCGGGCAGGCAGGCGGCGGCGGCGCTGGCGTGTGGCGGGCGACGGGCAGCCGTACCTCGCTCGTCCAGAAAAAGGCTCTTAGGCGCAGGTGCAGGTGCAGGTGCAGGTGCAGACACAGACACAGATGCAGCCGGGTGGAGGTGAGGACTGTGGTTGCGGATCGGACGGAGTGGGCTGCTGTGGGTGGTACTGATGCTGGACTGGGTGCAGGCGGCTGGTAGGGCTACGGGCTACGGGCAGGTGAAGAGCAACGCAGACGCAGACGCAGACGCAGACGCAGACAGAGAGAGGGCAGGCTTCGAGAAGCGCGCGTGGAGGATCCCAAGAGCGTGGAAACGAGAAAGGAGACTCAGGTCTTTCGCGGGATGGTGCTGCTATTACTACCCACCATGCCGCCCGAACACCCAACCTTCTCGCCGTTCTGGCTGGGATGCCCGTCACATCCCTGCACGCACTGCAAAGTACGGCTCGCCCCAGCGCGCCAGTCCGTAGCGCGGCTGACAGCCCATCCATTTCCACTTTCCACTTTCCACATGCACTAGGAGCCCATAGGTGCCCATAGCATGGGTGCCCACCCCTGTCGACGTGGAAAGGGTGTGCGCCGGACACGTACACACGCCGCTCTACGTACTGCACTGGGGCAAGCACGCTCTCCAGCAAAGCCCGCGCGCCGCCGCCGCCTAGGCGTAGACATGCCTCCGACCGCTACGCTGTCCTTATTTACGCCCCCTTTCAGCAGAGGGCCAGGTGCGAGGCGTGCGAGGCGTGCGAGCAGAGGACAGCGCAGCAGCAGCCTGGGGCACGGCGATACTGGGGTCTATGCATGGCGTTGATTCACGGCCCGGCGCGGGAAAAAACGTGCTGGTGCTGGTCGATCGAACTTCCTTTAATTAGGAGCAGAGCTGCGCTGCGCTGCGAGTCGACACATAAGATGCCCAGCATCGCTAACGAAACCATCCTCCGCGCCGCGCTGCCTTGCTGCAAACCTGCACGGCGTTTGATCCATTTGCTCCATCTTTGCCGTGCCACCGCCGTGCCGTGCAGCAGTGCAGTGCAATGCAACTTGCAATACGCCCACTGGTTAGTACAAGCAGTAGTTAGTTGATCTTGGGACGAAAGCAAGGCGCACTGCACTGCACTGCAGGCCCCGTCGTGGCATATGTCATGGCAAGGCACGGCATGGCATGTTCCCTCTGCAGCATGCAAGGACGCTGCGCTGCCTTTACTATGTACGCTGCAAGTCAGAGGGCTCCAGCTTTCTCGGGCAACAAGGGCCCGGCAGGGCGTGGCATACATGTGTGCGCGACTCAATCCATGCGGGCCGTCTCCTCTGCGCACTGTTTCGTTTGGAACCGCTTGCACCACGCTGCGCCAACAGCGCAGCACCAGCACCAGACATCACCGTCGCTGCACGAGCCTGTCTTGTCCTGCCTGTCCTGTCCTGTCCTGTCTATCGTGCTCATATATACGTATGTCCATGTGTCGTGTTGCCCCCTCTGTGTCGGCAAGCTCCACCGCCTGTCCGACCTGTCTCCCTCCCTTGACCTCAGCTGCGCTTGCACTGTGCTGCTGCTCGCCGGTGAGAGTGCATAGTGAGCTGTGAGCTGCATACTTCCCGCTCATCCTTGAACATGCACCCTCGTGAGCTGCACCTCAAACGTCGACGCACGTCCACATCCTGAATCCTGCGTGTCAGGGAAGGTGCCTGTCTGTTGTCGCCCGTCGCAATCTGAGATAGGGCTGGTTCCGCTCTTGCATCGGTCGTTTGTCTGTTGATGGCCATACCCGCAGCCTTGTCCTGGCCGTAGGTGTGCAACCGATATACAATTGACGTGCGCACAGCGTCGCTAGTAAGGACAGCCTGACCAGATTCACGACTCGGCGACTTCAGGCAGTTTTCTGTCAGCGAGCGGCGCGCCGTCCATCCCAAGCATCCGAAGGCAACGCCTTGTGGAACTGCCGTTCGTCCCCTCTGCTGCTGCACCACGAAACCTTGTGTGTAATAAAGCCGACACTGGCCCGCCGAGTGATTGTGATGAACTTGGGTTTGCCTCTACTTCAGCTCCCATGGCCTCGCGTAAGACGAGCTGGGCACGCGGCGAGCCCACATGAACCACCGTATCATCGCGCAAAATCTGTCAATCGCCATCTGGCAGATCCTCTATCCCTTGCGCCGGCCTGAGCCCGCGAACTGTTATCCATGGAACCAACCCTCTTTGCATCTGTGATTCGCTGGCCCCACTGCACCACGCGAGCGCAGAAACGCGGCCACTGTGTTGCGCTGGGGCCCTTAGTGCCGGGCTTCCCGCTGCTGAAGATGACGCAGTCGGACGTGGCGGACGCACACACTGCGGGACGAAGAAAGACGAAACGCTCGTCGCTTGCCGTTGTGTCTTTCGCCTCGGCACCTCGTTGCGCCCCTTGACTGGCTACGAGATAGTGGAGACGCAAAAGTTGAACGAGAAGACTAGGTATTGTATAGTACATGGCTGACAAGCGCTGTTGAATAGACGCCGAGCGTTGCTGTTACCTTCGTGTTGGACGACCAAGGCAAGCCCGCGCGGCCCGCTGATTGACAATTCGGACGTTCCGATACCAAGGTCAATAGAATAAAGTCGTCCAATCAATGCCTTTGCTGTTCGGGTTTTCATGTCGTTTTTTCAGCTTTTCCGGCTGAGTGCCTTGCATACAAGCGGGTAAATCATCGCTTGCTATGCTTGAATGAAAACCTTGCATGGTCAGAAGGTCACAGGACCGACAAGAGCCTCGTTTCTTTCGCCAACTGTGCCCTTACTCAATCGTCATCGTATCAAGCTGACTCGTCGCAACCAATAGCGCAGCATTATGTTGCTGTTGTAGTTTGATTGTCTGCCACACCGCATCACAGTCGAAGCTGTCACGAGCGCACTTCAGGTAGATGAGCTCAGGTGCTGTGAGCGGTCTGAGGTCAGCCCGACGGCCTTGCACATTTTCGACAGTGCTGTCACTTTGAACAGTTCATCAAGAGCCCCTCCTCCCCTGGACCGACTAGGTACCTGTCGAACTGCCGCATGTCTGTACCTGCTGCCAACTGAAAGTGGGCAATATCACCGACCAAAACGTATGTTGTGGGGTAGCAAGTCATGGATGGGCCAGGACTAACCGGCAACCATGTCCGTCATACAAGCAGGCCGATAATCGCATCCTGCACCTGCACAATTTCGGCCTTCAAAGTGGTCGCACCAAGCGTCGCGAGTGCAGGGCTGGCGACCAGCGCCGTGGTTGCACGATTTCACGGGTCGGCACGGGCTGTGGATGCCCTCCTTTGCCGCATTTGGCGATTGGATATAGATTGACGAGCTTTGTGTCACGAAGGGCTTGCAATCTGCCAACGGAGAAGCGTGGCATAGATCAA
Source organism: Curvularia kusanoi (assembly GCA_011058905.1). Taxonomy (NCBI): domain Eukaryota; kingdom Fungi; phylum Ascomycota; class Dothideomycetes; order Pleosporales; family Pleosporaceae; genus Curvularia; species Curvularia kusanoi. Next base: position 1,095,364 of record SWKU01000003.1, read on the forward strand.
TGTGCGGCGAGTGCGTTGACTGTCAGACCGGGAACAGTGGTGTCACGACACGAACGAACCAACCGTGGCTTGAGCGCGTCTGATGTACCTTGACATATGCACACGCCCTCGAAAGGAGAAATAATAAGCGGTAAGACATCATCAGCCTCCTAGTGGGATGGCACTATCTGCCGTCCTGTCAGTCAGACTTGTAAAGCATCGCAGATCGAACACATGTTCGTTCACCAGAAAGCTTACAATCATCCGAACTTTGTCGCACTCGGAACGTCACCTGTCTGGCCCTGGTCGCGCAAGCCACGCTGCACGGTCTATCCCTTCGCAACTGACTTCGCAACTTGCTCGGTCTGGAGTGGTGTGCATGAGGCCGGGTCTTTGCGTCTGCATGTATAGTGGGACAGCCATGGCCAGTCAGCCCACACAAGACCCAATGCTTACATCGATGCTGGTGCCTATGTATGTATGTCCTGTTTTTAACCTGATGTTCGAATCGTGCCACATACAACGGGCCATTGTGCAGTATCGCCGGCCGATGGCAAGTGCTTACAGGCTTGGATCATTAGCAAGGCCGAGGCCATGGTTGCAGGTTCAGCCGACCAACGCCTGCAATTCGTGGCTATGCAACTTACTAGCACAAGGAGCCGAGGGTTGCAAACTATATATCATATAAAGGTACCTCTGACGTGGATGTAGACGCTCGAGTACAATGTTCCTGGCCTTTCTGGGTCTCTATACGATGTTGCGACGTTCCATCCGCGGAAAAAAGTGCTCGATCAGTACCAACGTACCTAGGTCCCTGCTCAAAGGATTTGCGGCGCGGACAAGTTGAGGAGCTTCCTGCGCGCGAACGCACTTCCACTAAAGTCTGCTGCGCACCGGCACGCCCCGACGCAACTCTGTCACGTAGCGGCAGTCGATCTAACGGGCTTGGGTGATGAGGTTGTGTTGCGATTCCGTGTGGGACGCGTCAGGCGGGAGAAAAAGGACACCATGCATCGCGCTCCGGCCCGTCCTCGCAGCTGAACTGTCACGGAAACGACAAGGGTCAATGCGTAAGATGACTGTGCGTGCAACCGCCGGTACCAATTTAATTGAGGTCTTGCAGAATCCAAATGTCGTAAAGCTGACATTGTAGGATGCATAGCGGGTCAAGTTTTGAAGGGCCACGACGAATTGTTGAGGTTGACAACAGGAAGAAGATCCATTCGCACAGCCCAGCCGTCTTTGCCGCACACCAACGAGGGGGCGCGGATGCTAAGAAAGGCGGCCCGGCGACTAGAAAAGGGGACCAGGGTAGTAGATCACATGACCATTAGTGCATGCGAAGCTAAATCAGCGCGGTGCCAGCCAAGACGGAGACGATACAGGCGCTACGCAGAAAATGATCGGGCTCGCTTGGAGCGCAATTTGGCCAACAGTGATTGGCTGATTTCGCGCCTGTGAAGCCAGACTCTTGTGCGCTCTTGCATGCCTCCCACCAATCCAAGCTATCCACCATAGCCATCAGGTAAGGCGAGTCCAGCACTGAACGGTAAAGAAGCTGTGCAAGTGCGATGGTGCGAACTATCGAATCTTTAGTCGTCCGCAAGGTCAGCTGCAGAACTTTCGTCACCGCTTTCATCGTCTCCCTCGCTGGAGCTCGACGACTCATCGTCGGGCATGACGACGCTGTTCAGGTAGGTGATCTGCAAGGCAGTGTTAGCGCCGCGACCACCCATGCGTTCGTCCTTCGATCCAGCCAACAACAAATGATGGCGCCCTTCCCCATCTTGACTTGGGGACTGCAGCTGTCGGTGAAGCAAGCGTGCTGCACTGCCAACGCATAGTCCAGGAGAACGTTGCATGTTCGTATCTTTGCAGAAATCCTCCTGCAGACTGAAGTGCGTCGCTTTCCGGTGACCCCTCAGTCGCTGAGATGCGCCGGGGGCTATGTCACCAACGACACTAGTTTGGGTTTGACTTACAAAGGGCTCTATGCAGGAGATTAACTCCGCAATTCGGTCCATACCCTTCGGTCCTACAATCTCCTCATCCGAGAATTTCTTGCCCAGAGTAAAATTCCTTAGACGGAGGAGATCAATATCTTGGTGATCGAGGGGAAAGTCCTGTGCAGTATGATTCAGCAAATCGGAGGTCTTCCAATTAAGTAGCGTGCATCGTCTACGATGCAAAGTGCAACTGTGACGATGAGTATAAGGTACACTCTCCGCTCACACTCGCACATGTTGTCCGCGTGCACGCTAGATGGCATCTGTTGACAGGCATACAAGATCATCTAAATCGCACTGTCTCTTTCCAATATTGGGCACCAGCTGCAGGCCAGTGGCGGCGACATTCGGTCCAATTGCCGAACATGTCCGAAACATAATGGAGAGGTAATGAATCTCAGAAGAACATTACCCAGGTCTCTTGGTCATGAGGAATAGTCGGGCACGAAGACAGGGCAATTTTTGCCTACAGCTCGTGAATAGCAGACCCATGATTGGGCGACATCGAGGCACTATTGAGCCAGTTCCAAGACTTCGGCGGGATAGCACACGGCTGAGCAGCAGGGGCTGTTATGTGGGGACGTAATAGCAGAAAATTCAAACTCACCTTAGGGTTACGCTTCAGTGCTGTCGATGCATTGGAGGTCAAGCCAATAAATGCCTTGACAACCTTTGCCTCGTCGGTGGACACGCCCCCAAGAAAATTCTTGCGGACGCGATCTTCTTTCAAGACCGCTTTAATTCTGGTAGATCTGCGATCAAATTCACGGCGCAGCTTTCGAAGAGATTCTGCGTCCGGCTGCCATAATCCACCGCCTATCAACGTTAGTATAATCATGGAGACTTCTCTTCATACGAGCCATCCAACTTAGGGTGCAAGGAGTCGGTATGCGTCACAATAAAAATGCAGACACCACAAGACAGTGAAGGGTGTGCTCACCAACAAAGCTGCCTCCATTTGGTTGAACTTGAACATAATAGGCGGCGTATGGCCCTTTGCGGCCCGTTCTCGACCATGCGGCTGAGAAATAAGTCTACAAGAATGTTAGCTTGCCTGTAGCGGACTGTTGATTGATCTAAGCTGCAGACGATCATGCCGCGCTCGAGGACTGGATAGGACATTTCCCAGAAAGGTGCTAACGCCCTTTCGAGGTACCAGAACTCACCTTGTACGGAGTCGGGTCCTTCGAGAAACGAATGTCTGTCTGTGTCAATGATCGTCCTCTGAGATGCAGAAGAAAGTATACCCCGGTAGATTCGATAGACCTGACGCAGCCATTAGCTTCGAAACGTTGTAAAACAAAATACCACTTACGATGTCTTTCACTGGCAGCTCTGGGATTGTTTCATCTATTTCGATGATTCTCTCTGACAGCTTGCCAATGAAATCGTTGAAGTCCTGCACAGCGACTCGATAGTCCGGGTCGTGCACTGTTCTAGAATCAGCCTTGTTGGCCCATCGCTATGGAGACGATCACCAAAGACGTACATTTCAGCCACTGTCGATCATTGTTCTCTTTAATCTCCTTGAGAAAAAGCATTGTGTTGGGATGGATGGTGCTTTCTGTGTAAGGTGTGGTACCAGCTTCACGAGCCTTTGGTTTTTTGATGATTAGTTGTGTTCCAGGTTCGAGTTTTGCACCAGGCTTCCATAGCTCCTTTTCGTTGGCAGGTTTCTTGTGTGATCGACCCCTCGGCGTGGACTTCTTTGAGGTCGGCTCTTCATCACTGGTGTCAGCCTCTGGCTCGGATTCGGAACTTGCTTCTTTCTCAGTGTGGGCCTCGAAATCCGATGCGTCTGCAGATCCAGCATCATCGCGTAAATTTCTGGAATTAGATCCGGCATCTGAATCCGTATCTGGCTCGGCGTAAGACTTCCCCGTGGAAGCCCTGGCCCTCTTCGATGTCCGGGTGGGAGTATCGGCAGCGGCCCGCTTCGATGTGCCATGCTTGACACTCTCTGTGAGAGACTGCTTTGCACTGCGTGCCATGTCGTGAAGTCGCCTGGTTTCTTAAACAGCGCGATGCTGTGTGTTGACAGACGGCGACTGTTTGGCAGGTGTCGAGCTGATGCAGGGGCCACAACAATGACGCAGACGAACCAATTGTGAGGCACGGCCCGCGAAAATCCACACACGTTCGCGTCGCCATATCACGGGATCGAACAACCTATCCCAGCCAGCCCTGGAGTGCCACTTTTGCGACATTCCCGTGGCGATGGCATCCCGCTTCGAAGTTCGCAAGCAAAAGATCTTGGAGCAGATAAATGTTCCTGATGGAGAGTACCATGACCTCTCACCAAAGGGATCTATCGATGCACCCATTCGCGAACTCATCGGCGAGATTAACAATATCGATGGTATAGTCACTACCAGCAGTTGTTCAGGGAGAATCAGTGTTTTTCTTGAAGGCAGAAAAGCGGATAACGCCTCCTTGGGATCTGCTGAGGAAGGCGAAGAGTCGCGCGCTGGACCTGGTGGAAAGGGTGGAGGAGGCACATGGCTTTTCATCTCGCACGACCCGGTTGCGGTTTCTGATGTGGCTGCTTCACAAGGATTTCTATCAAGATTTGGGCTCGAAGAGACAGCTCCTGCAGGAGCAAAAGCAGTCGACATCAAGCACAGGTTCATCCACCTGAAGTTTGAGCCGATGGTACGTCATATCCTCAACAGCTTATACAGCTTCTAAAATCATGTAGATCTTGCATATACTGAGTGCTTCTCTTGATCATGCCCAAAAACTACTAAACGCCGGGATGGGAGCTGGCTTCAGAGAGAGTGGCGCGGTCAGCTTGGGCTCATCGAAAGCTGGTGAGGCAAACCCTGTGGTAGCTATTCGCTCAACTGGATACTCTTTCGACTCTATCATCGGCTACCAGGATGACGAGGGACGCAACATCTCCCTGATCAGTGAGGAACACCTGCAAACTCTGGTTTGCATTGCAAACGACAGGTTCAAGATCAATCTAGAACGCATAGCGCGTTTCCGTGCTCAATTGCTGGACTCTTATAATCCAGTTGCGATATCTGGACCCTCCAAACCGGATTGGGAAGACGCAGATGCCAGGAAGCAGCGCAAGAGGGCCGAGGGATTGGCACGACAACAAGCTCTACAGGCCGCAAAATTGGACGGAAACGTAGACAGAAAAGATGAGTCATTAGATGTCGATGATTCTGGAAATTCATTTTGATACCTGCCTGGATCTCTGCTAGCCCAGAGTCAATATGTCTCCGAGCCAGGATCTCTTATGAACGCAATATGGAAATAATGTCTCCGAGTATCGTACAGAAAGAATTACAATTGGACATACTCTCACAATCATCGAAATAGAATACTCGCAAGCACTTGGCCTACAAGCGCTGTCTATGTCTTGAAAGGGTGAACGAGCATTGTGGAGATTTCCCAATGCAGTAAGAGCATTCCGGCAAAAGCTCCGCGGCGACTTTTGATATCCTCATAACTCTCCACGACTCCACCAAGGAAATACATATAACACAGGCACAAAGACCAACATTTGAATTGAGCTATCGCACTCAACTTCCGATTCCCCAACATAACTTTACCAAGCTATCGAAAACTATCTCTGCCCAGTGTCTATCAGCATGTCTGTCGGAGAATTGAACCGTCATTATTTTGAGTGAGCGGGCCCCCTTGCGAATCTATATGTGTTAACTGGCAACAAATTACTGACACTTTTAAGTGCGATAGCCGACTCCTATGATGCCAAACCTTGGTTCGCAGCCGTCAATACTCAAGTCGCCACAGAACTGCGTTCGCGACTCGACTGGATCGGGATCCCATTTGCCAATACAGGATCCTCGTCCGACGCCTCAGAAGTGCGCCTTCTCGACTATGCGTGTGGAACAGGACTCATGACGCGGACTTTTGGGCCCTATGTGACCAAGACTCTTGGCGTCGATGTCTCTCCCAAAATGGTCGAGACATACAAGTCGCGTGCTGCTGGCGCCGGTCTTTCGCAAGACGTTGTCGATGCTGTCGTTGCCGATCTGTTTGACAAGGCTGACCCTGAGCCTGCTAATCTTGCTGGCGAAAGATGGAGGAGTTTTGATCTTGCAACAGTTGGATTTGGATTTCACCACTTTGAAGATGTGGTTCATGCGGCGAGGCAGCTGAAAGAGCGACTTCGACCTGGCGGTGCGCTGGTCATCAATGATTTCCTTGAGGGCGGCGATCTTCTCGCTGATGAGAACGGTGATCCTGTGGAAGGAAGTGACGGTAATCATGCTATGCATCAGCACGGTCACGGTCACGGTCACGGTCACGGTCACCACAGTCACGAGCAAGGGAGCGGACACAAGCACGGACATGCTCATGATCATGCCAAAGAGCAACGAACCACCAAAGACGGCGACGAGACCGACTCTAACTCCCAGCTGAGGAAGATGATGAACGACTCCGTTATGGTGCCACATTTCACTGTGGATGGTGTCAAGCAATTCTTTACAGCAGCCGGTTTTACAGACGTCGACGTAGTTACTCTCAAAGAACGGTCGTACATGGAATTCGCTGGGAAGAAGCTCTGGCGGACGATCCTGATCGCGAAAGGAAAGAGACCCGAGAACGAGGGTAAGAGCGAGCTATGAGGAATGAATTGCGGTTCAACAGGAAGGGATAGACTATGGGAGCTGTAAAGGTGAATTTACTACTGTTTCATACTAATAGTATGTCCTCTTCGGCCACGTTCATACCATCTGCTTCCCCGTACATCAGCCCGTGAATATATGCGTCGCCCACGAACTTGTATCGTACATCCCCGTCCTTATGTTCTGCTCTTCTCAGCACATAAGGCGAGACTGAATCATTGAACACGCAGACCACATCGCCAGGTTGTACTCCCGTGCAAGTGAAACCAAATCTGCCATCCCGTGTATTGATCATTTGGCGGTCGCGCGTGAAAGTGAGGCTTATCATGAACCTGCACACAGGATCTTCCACATCGTGACGAAAGTTGTTCACAGTCACTTTCTCTTCATCTGATTCTGTCCAATCGGGAAGATCGCAGGGATTTGTTTCAATGTTGCTGTGGTCTTCGTCAGCGACAGAACAGTGCGCAAGCTTCAAGGTGAGCATACCGACCAAGCTCCTCCAGCCTTGGAGCGAGGCGAAGAAACTTCTGACCTTCGTCTCGGAATCGAAGCCATATCTCGCGTATCGACTGCGCGGTAGTCGATGCGATATCTTGGTAGATACCAGCGAACAAAGTGCGCAAGTATGTGTCTTCTGAGATGCGATGCTCCACCGGGGCGCAGAACAATACAGCATCTGCCAGATTACTCTCCCAAATGATGAGGCTGACTAACGCAGCTATCCATGTCAGACCACTAGTAAGACCTGGTGGTACAATTGTAGAAAAGAATGGAACTTCGGGATGAACCACATTGACGACGTCAAGTAGCTTTCCTCGCAGCACAATCTCGCCTGACCGCCGTCCGAGAGCGGCATGACGTTTTCCAGAACTGGCTTGCCATGGAGGGTGAACATTGGTTCGGAATTGCAGCATCGATTCACGGGGCTGGCGTTTCGAGCTCGTGTCGTTATTGTGCAAGTCAGGCACCCAGGATGGCAACCCTCCGATTCTTGTCTTGTTGAAAGCCATGCTGAGGTAATACCACCAGTGCACCTTTGTCAGCCCCGAAGCTTTGAACAGCAAGGTACTGAATTGCGTGTACAATTCTGGTATCGACCTGTAATCATGCAGTACCTGGCTGGCGTCTCCAAATTCCTGCTCAACCATGCCAAGAATGCCGAGAACTCGATCTTGTGGCGTAAAGCAGACTTGGTCGGCAAGCAGATTAGCAATGCGAATGGTTTGGTGTGCATTCCCTTCGTCTCCTGAGTACTTTACTACCTCTCTGATAGTAAAGACAACGGTGTCAAGGTGAAAGTCTTTTTGGATACGCATTCTCTCTAAAGTATCCCGGTCGAAGATGGCCCAATGCCTTACAAGAAAGCTGCGATGTAGAACTTTCTCCATCAAGCTTGGGTCTATCTCGCAATCGCCGCATAAAAACGTTATGGCTTCAGCCAATGCCAACTCCTGGACGATCCAAACTCTGTGGAAGTAATCGTTCCGGAGCAAATGAAGTATTGCTTCCCAGCCATCGCGTCCGAGGTGACTGAGTCTACGATCAACATCAACAACACCGGTCCCTAGCATCCAACCCAATGCTTGAGTTCGTTCATACTCTTCGACTAACAAAGGCAAAAGTCGGATCGCCTGAGGTATGAGCTCTTGCCACTCTGGTTTCAGGGCGAGACCGAGCCAGACCAGCACCTTCTTAGCCCGCTGATAGATGGTTGACATGAGGCGGATTTGCGAAACTTTCTCCACATCATCCTCTTGATTGATGCAGATTGCGTCTATCCAATAGGCTGCAGCCAGAGGTCTTTCAGCCCCAACACGCCGAGCAAGGAAAGGTAGAGCCGTGTACAAATTTTGGTGTACCCAAAGTTGACGTCCATTGCAGTTGATTGGAAACATAGTAGGAAGCTCGAGAGTTGCCCATGCATACGATAAGGCAATGAAACGATGGCTCAAGTCATCGATGTTGACCTTGGTAATCGTCCAGTGCAGCCCTGATTCAGACACTGAAGTATCGGGTGTGAGCAAGCGAATTTCACGTGCTGATAGCGTGTCGTACACGAAAGGTTGCACGTCAGTCATGTTGGAAGCCTGCGCGATGCTGTGTTCAAGTGCCTGGAGAGTGGGGTACAAGGCTGAGATACAGAAGGAGGCAGGAAAAGAGGCTTGGCTCAGAAGGTCGCTAGGTCACTTTGGGCTCATTATGCAGCCTCTCAGCTCTACGCACTAGTGCAAGGTTAATATCACTCATTTGCGTTCAGCTAATCTGTGTTGAATTCGGATGATATTTACAGCATGATCTACAGCACCTCGTCAGCGCCGAGTGGCCACTTAACAATTTTGAAGGATTCAACCAAGAGAGAGCACTAGGAATATGTGACCAATTAACTGCGTAGCTATCTTAAGAGCTATAACTTTTAGGAAGTCTGCTCTGACTAGCTCGAAGGCCTCCAGTATCTTGCATTACGCCAAGTGGCTACTCAGAGTTGGAAAGGTGCTGTACAACTAGAATCCTAGGAACAGTTAGCTGGAAGTCCTAAGCGCGCTGACGCCTAAACATACCTGTCTCTGTGTTGCCCTCTCCCATACTCTTGCTACCTGAGCTGCCGCTTTGAATGTGACCGAGAATGCCGTCAATGTAGCCAGCACCGCTCCATTTCTGATGTGTGAGAACGTCACAGCCGAGCGCCTTCTCGCGAGCTTGGACCAGCTTCACATATGCAAGCATGCCCTCATCCTTGAAAGCACGAGATAGCTCGCAGGTAATCGTTGCTGTCGAGTGAATGCCGGCAAGAGAGATGAGCTGAAAGACGAAGCTACGGTCATGTTAGCAATCTCTTGATTGCAAGAGACGGCACCACAAGGTACTTACCCATGCTTAGCCAGATCCCACACGAAACTCTTGAGAGCTTCCTCGCTGAAACCCTGACCCATCCAGTTGAAGCTTGGAGACAAGTTGTACACGAATTTCTTTCCCGGGTACTGTTCCCGAATCTCACCTGCAAATCCGGCAGCTTTCTCAACACTTGGATCACCAGTCTCCACCCACAGAAGGTCAGCGTACGGCGCAAATTCCTTGCCACGCTTTGTTGCGGCAGCCATGCCGGCCTTGTAATGGTAGAAGCCTTCACGTGTGCGCGGAATATCCCAGTTGAAGAATACAGGGCTTTTGGTGTGCTTTGCGGAGAGTTCGCGGCGCTTGAGAAGAGACAGATTCGGGTTCTGCTTGGTTTCTTTGAGGTATGCATCAATGGTGGCTTGAGAAGCACCTTCCTTCTCTAGATGTTGCACAACAGCTTCGTCATAGGTGACGAGCTTGTGCTTCTTGACCCATGCCGCTTCGAAGGCATCGATCTCTTTGCCTGGTGCGCCAGCAGCCTCCATGTTTTGCAGTGTCTCGGCCAGAGGCTCTGTGTCTTCTGTGACTCCCTTGATGAACTCGTGATCGCGGACATCGACGGCACTAGACAACAGTTTGCCGCTCTCCGAGTCGGTACGGGCAATAACAAGATTCTCACAGCCCATGGTATCCCACTGGAATCGTGCGGCTACGAGACGATTGATATGGTCACCAACGGGTACCAAGACCTTACCAGCCAAGTGCCCGCACTTCTTTCCACCATGAAGCTGATCCTCAAAGTGCACACCAGCAGCACCATTCTCAGCAAACAACTTGGCCAATTTGATAACTGCCGAAAGGCCTCCATGACTGTACACAAGTCAGTACAGTACGTCCGCATCGTAGGTGGCTTGTTCTTACCCTGTGTCACCGTCTGCGATGATGGGTCGCATGTAATCCAGGTATGGTGTCTTTGCCCGTTCCTCTGGGCTCATCTTTCGCCTGTTGTCCCAGTTCTTGCGATCATGAAGCTGCTGAGCCTTGAAAAGACGCTGAACCTGGTTGGGAACGGTGTTGTATGGGTAATCACCAAAGTCGGCGGAGACTTCGTTGGTGGTGGTTAGGACAGACGAACATGCCCACCCAGAGATGTAGAGAACCTCCTGATTAGGGGCTTGCTGGGTCATTTGCACAGGGTCGATGGCACCCACTACAGCGCAAAGGTATCAGCGATTGGGTTTTGACGTATAGGAAAAATATGGATTGAACGCACTTGTATGTACAGGCTCGCCCTTGGCTGCGCGCTCTTCCAGCAGATTGAAAAGTTTGCGTGCCATCAAGGAACTGGGATAACTTTGCTGCAGAGCCCCACGCTTGCTCACAACATCTTCTGCAGAATATGGTCGCTTGATGCCCTTGTAGCGTGGCGATGCCCACCAGTCCTTCACAGCCTGTACCTGCTCGTCGAAGAGCGCATCTTCAGCCTGGCCTGCCTTCGAAGCTTCAGGGAGCAATTGGAACGAATCGCCGGGGAGCGCCGCCGACACTGGAGGGTCGACCGGCTTGAGAGTCGAGCTCGACATGCGGCAAGCACTGGTGGAAAGTGGGCGGAGCAATTGCGGTGCTCGGTGTGACGCCCTCAATGTTCGGCTCTGGCGCGCGATGGAGCGTGATACTGTGCGCAGCATTGCGACTGAGATTCGCAGAAGAAGGATGCTCTGCAGTAGTTACTTCTCAGTGGCAGCGCCGGGTATGGTGAGCGACTGCGGCTGCGGCTGCGGATGTGGCGGCGTGCTGTCTCTACGACTCGGATGTTCAGCGTCAATCGTACTTGCCAACTACACAGGTCTACTACAATTCAGCCAATCGTGCTTTCGGTGCGCGGGCCGATATCTCGTTCGTCTTGAGCTGCGAATTGCGGACAGCTTTGGCGCGTCACATTCACATTTCTTGGGGAAGCTCTCCTCAACACCGAGAAGCCGAGGGTAGCCTGTGCCACTAAGCCGCTCTCGTACACTACCCCTCGGTACATTGACGTCGCACGCATGAGCGGACATCACTGCACCCTGGAAATGTAGTAGCCGAGGGTTGCCGTTGATTGTCTTTCACTGCTGGGCCCTGCATTGTTTCTGCACTCGCAATTCCAGGACCAACTTCTGCTTTTGCACGTCGTCGAAGCAAGATAGTTTCTTGTTTCCCCACAAAGTTACCCCAGCTTTCCCCTCACATTCTAAGCTATGGCCCTAAGCGCACGTACTGCCGCGAGAGCTCTGAGAGCCACAAAGGTGAGCCCGTACAGTCTCAATTGCATTCACTTCTGCTGACAATTATCACTACAGTCCTCAACTCATCGCCCCTTCGCGTCTGGTATGCAATTGGCTCTCCAGTGTACAATTGGCGAAAACTAAACAGGGCGATACAGTGCAAGCATGCAGCTACTCCTCGTCCTCCGAGCCCACACTGAAGGAGACTTTTGAGAGAGTCCTGCCTGCAAAGCGCGAGTTACTCAAGAAGGTCAAGGCCCAAGCCGACAAGAAACTTGGTGAGGTCAAGGTCGAGAATGCTCTTGGTGGCATGAGGTGCGCCCCTCCGTTTCGCGTTGGTAGCACAACCTGACAACTCCGCAGAGGCCTCAAGGCCATGGTCTGGGAAGGCTCAGTCCTTGACGCCAACGAGGGTATCCGTTTCCACGGCAAGACGATCAAAGACTGTCAGAAGGAGCTGCCCAAGGGCACTTCCGGCACAGAGATGCTTCCTGAGGCTATGTTCTGGCTTCTGCTCACAGGAGAAGTCCCGTCTGTCTCGCAAACACGAGTTCTGTCGCGAGAGTTGGCAGAGAAGGCGCAAATTCCTAAGTTTGTCCAGCAAATGCTTGACAACTTTCCCAAGGACCTGCACCCCATGACACAATTTGCTTGTGCCGTCTCAGCACTGAACTACGAGTCCAAGTTTGCCAAGGCTTACGAGAAGGGCATCAACAAGGCAGATTACTGGGAGCCTACTTTCGATGACTCGATCAGCCTGCTCGCCAAGCTTCCTACCATCGCCGCGAAGATTTACCAGAACGCATATCGTGGCGGAGGTGCTCTGCCCAACGAGGTCGACCTCGACCAGGATTGGTCATACAACTTCGCTGCCATGTTGGGTAAGCCTGGAAAGGAAAACGAAGGCTTCCAGGACCTCCTCCGCTTGTACCTTGCTCTTCACGGTGACCACGAGGGTGGAAACGTGTCTGCTCACACGACTCACTTGGTCGGCTCTGCGCTTAGCGATCCTTTCCTTAGCTACAGTGCCGGTCTTCAGGGTCTGGCTGGTCCTCTCCACGGTCTTGCTGCCCAAGAAGTGCTCCGCTTCATTCTCGACATGCAGAAATCTGTTGGCGAGAAATTCACCGAAGCCGACGTTAACAAGTACCTTTGGAGTGTCCTGAAGTCTGGGCGCGTCATTCCTGGCTATGGCCATGCGGTTCTCAGGAAGCCTGACCCGCGTTTCCAAGCCCTTATGGACTTTGCTGACGCTCGTCCGGAGGTTGCAGCCGACCCCGTGTACCAGCTTGTCAAGAAGAACTCGGAGGTGGCTCCTGGTGTGCTAACAGAGCACGGAAAGGTGAATACTACAGCAGCAAATAGTGGCGCACTTACTAACTCACGCATTAGACCAAGAACCCCTTCCCCAATGTCGACTCGTCTTCTGGTGTTCTCTTCCACCACTACGGCTTCAAGGAGACGCTCTACTACACTGCTACTTTCGGAGTCAGTCGTGGTCTCGGGCCGCTCGCACAACTCATCTGGGACCGAGCATTGGGTCTGCCTATCGAGCGACCCAAGAGCATCAACCTTCAGGGTATCTTGGACCAGGTCGGTGCTTAGAAGGTTCAGCTTCGGCTTGCTAAAAGTGAATGATGCGACGATACCAGATTTTTTTGCAGCAATAAGACAATAACAACATGACGAACACTGAAACATGACTAAAACATGACGATGAGGAAACGTGATGAGGAAATCATAGGAACCTGCCTGGGTGTGGGTAAGAAAGACCCAGCTCGGGATTGCGTAGCCAAATATAAAGAAGCCCCACAATCTCCGGGAGGCGCTTTCTTAGTGCGAACCCACAAGCTTGGATCGGCAGGCACCAGGGGTGCGCCGATGATGATGATAGCGGTGCTCCTCGACATCACAGGTAGGTAGAGACGCGCTGTTGGCAGTCACGACGCATTGCTACTTTTCTACGTCCCAAACGTGCCTTCGACATACTATCCCATGGTCCACTAGTATCAGACTGAGCTTCACGCTCGCGCCAACCTTATCGTTCGTCGCCATCGTCTGCACACCACTTGCCTCTCACGTATAGAGGAGACACAATGGCACCCTACGAGTCGCATCAGTTGCGTCGCGGCAAATACGCTAGGCTCGATGCCCCGACCGACGACGACCTCGAGCCAACCCCCACACGCTTCTCGTCCGAATCGAATGCGACGCTGGAAGACCTGGAGGAGCACGATCCTCTGGCATTCGACAGCAGGCTGAAGCGCAAGAAGAGTGCGGGCGACCTGAAAGTACGCAAAACCTCGTTCAGAGATGCCGAGGCTGCTGCTGCGATACCGTCTGCGCGCAAGAAGAAGTTCTCGGCTGGACGCTGCTGCTGTTGGCTGTTGACGTTCGTCGCTGCAACGGTGCTGTTGCTTGCAGCTGGCGGCATCTGGGCATACAAGGCTTCGGTACCGCTTGATGGCCTGAGTCCGGCATGGTACCCTGCACCAAAGGGTGGTGCGGACCCTGCCTGGGAGGAGAGCTACAAGAAGGCTGCTGAGCTAGTCAAGCAGATGACGCTCATTGAGAAGGTCAACATCACCACTGGTACAGGCTGGAGCATGGATATGTGTGTTGGAAACAATGGAGCTGTGCCGAGACTGAACTTTCCTCAGCTGTGTCTGCAGGCACGTATCCAGGCTTGCCCCCCAGCGTGCACGGGGACTGACATCTGTTACAGGACGGCCCTCTTGGCATTCGATTCGCAGACAACATCACCGCCTTTCCTGCTGGTATCACTGTAGGAGCAACCTGGAACAAGGACCTCATGTACCAGCGCGGCAAGGCCCATGGCAAAGAGGCGCGACTCAAAGGAGTCAACGTCCTATTAGGAGTACGTATACGGCATGCCTCCAGGCCATTGACACGCAGCTAACCTATTCATAGCCTGCCATGGGCCCCCTAGGGCGCATGCCAGCCGGAGGCCGTAATTGGGAAGGGTTTGGTAGCGATCCGGTGCTTCAGGGTGTCGCAGCTGCGCAAACCATCAAGGGCATTCAAGACGAAGGCGTAATGGCGACCGCGAAGCATTATATTGGCAATGAGCAGGAGCATTTCCGGCAAGCCTGGGAATGGGGCATTCCGAATGCCATCTCGAGTAACATTGATGACCGAGCTCTGCACGAGATCTACGCATGGCCGTTCGCTGATTCAGTCAAGGCCGGCGTAGCATCGGTCATGTGCTCCTACAACCAGGTCAATTCGTCGTACGCTTGTGCGAACAGCAAATTGCTAAATGGTGTGCTCAAGGACGAGCTGGGCTTCCAGGGTTTTGTTCAATCTGATTGGCTGGCTCAGCGATCTGGTGTCGCGAGTGCTCTTGCTGGCTTGGACATGACTATGCCTGGCGACGGGTTGCGTTGGGCAAAGGGCAACAGCCTATGGGGCGCAAAACTCACACAAGCTGTGCTCAACGGTAGTGTGCCCATTGATCGACTCGACGACATGGTCACACGTGTCGTGGCGTCCTGGTACCAAGTTGGACAAGATAAGTGGTCTGATGATGGTCCAAATTTCTCTTCATGGACGGACGACGAAGTTGGAAAGCTTCACGAGGGCAGCCCATCGGATAAAACCATGGGTGTTGTGAATAAGTTTATCAACGCTCAAGGCGATCACAAGGACGTGGTTCGCCGAGTGGCGGCTGAGGGCACCGTCTTGGTCAAGAACGAAGGCAATGTCCTGCCTTTGAGCCGCAAAGGTCATAAGAGCGGATCCAAGAGGCAGACAAAGCTCCGCGTAGCCGTCTTCGGCGAAGACGCACGTCTACCTCATGACGGCATCAACAAATGCCCAGATCAGAGCTGCAATGACGGCACTCTAGCTTCCGGCTGGGGCTCAGGTGCTGTCAATTTCCCTTACCTTGTAGAGCCGTTGTCCTCAATTCGGTCTGCCTTCGATGAGGACAGCGTTTATGTCACGGACTGGCTGGAGAATAAGCTGCCAAAGCAGAGAGAGATTGTCGAGGATCAAGATGTCTGCATCGTGTTCGTAAACTCCGATGCCGGCGAAGGATACTTGAAGTGGGCGGATGTCCGTGGCGACAGAAACGATCTGTCGATCCAAAAGGATGGCAATCAACTCATCAAAGACGTCGCCAGTGGTTGTGGAAAAGGCAAGGGTGATGTAGTCGTCGTGGTCCACACGGTCGGCCCTATCATCTTGGAAGAGTTTATCGACATTCCCAACGTCAAGTCTGTCCTCATTGCCAATCTTCCTGGCCAGGAATCCGGTAACGCCATCGTCGATGTTCTTTTCGGTGATGTCAATCCATCTGGTCATCTGCCGTACACAATTGCAAAGAAGGAAGAAGACTACGGTCCTGGCAGCAAGGTCAAATACCTACCCAGCCCGTCCGACGGTCTCGCACCTCAACAAAACTTCTCCGAGGGCCTCTATATCGACTACCGCCACTTCGACAAGCAAAACATTGCACCCCGCTATGAATTTGGCTACGGTCTCTCATACACGCAGTTCAAGCTGTCCTCGTTTGTCATCAATTCAAAGCACGAGAAGTCGCTTCTACCTTCCGCCCGCCCCGCCGGCATCGCTCCACCAAGCTATCCCACTAACCTCCCCGATCCGAGTACTGCCGTCTTCCCGAAGGACTTTCACAAGATTGAGAAGTACATATATCCCTATCTCGACTCCACAGCCGGCACCTCTTACCACGCGCCCGAAACCGTGGCCCCATCTCCCCTTAGCGACGCAGGTGGCGGCCCAGGAGGAAACCCAGATCTGTATACCACGTTCCTCACTGTCTCCGCAAGCGTGGCCAACACTGGTCCCGTGGATGGTGCTACCGTTATCCAGCTGTACATCTCTTTTCCTAAGGACTACACAGATCCCGAGACTGGCGAAGCCGTCGATTTCCCTATCCGCGTACTGCGTGGCTTCGATAAAGTGTATCTCAAGACCGAAGGTCAGGAGCAAGTTGAGTTCAATGTGACGAGACGCGATCTGAGCTACTGGGATGTCAAGAGGCAGAACTGGGTCATGCCAAGCACAGGTAAGTTCGAGATTAGTATGGGCTTTTCGAGTAGAGATCTGCCGCTTGAAGGAACCTGGTAGATGACTTGAGAGGAAGAGATGGAGTTTGCATTCTAATCCATCCGGTGTTCGTTACTCTTGTCGGGGCATGTGTAAACCTTTCCAGGAGTCTTTATGGCCATAGGCGTTATTGGGCTTGTTAGCGACATACAAATCGTAGACTTCCAATTCGATTCCCGTGCTAGATGTACTCTCGTGTCGACCTGCTTACACTTGCTCAAGATCCATCGACATTTGCGATCTCAGTGAATTGCGTGATGGGGCTGCCGTGAATTGATGTGACCAATTCATGCGACCAAACACACATACATAAGTACGTCGAAGTCAACATCGAGTTCACTGTTCCCACGAGTCACATGACGATGCCTTGGATACAGATCCACGAGTTGTACCCGGACGGCCTCGTAGATCAGTAATCGAGCGAAACTGCCCAATAGGGCAACTTTCGTTTGCCGTTGAACACCCTGCCCCGGAGAACTTCTGCAGTGAATCCTCGTTGGTTGCTTTTGCAGCGGGCCGGCTATTCTCATGTTCCACGTTGTGCTTGGTCGTCCTGTCGGTCGAGATGAGGCTATTGCCGTGCGATCACGTGGGAAGGAACTATCCAGGTACATAGGTACGTAGTCACGGTTCTAAATGCTTGAACAGCACCAGCGTAGACTTTTCGTTCCCGGGAGTACGAATGGGAGATTGAACTCTCGTCGTTCCAAGAAGCGCCAAGTGACTCGATTATATAAATTCATGTTGTACAGATGTCACCCATGGCACTCAGTATCTTGGGATCCATCTCTCGCAGTAGACCATGTCACGTCGAAGACTCGGTCTCTCAGTGGAAGATATTTGGTCTTTGGTGACATTAACGAAACAACTCCTATATGTTTTCGGCCTAAAGCGAAGCTTCCTTTACTAGATTAAACAATAGATATGCCCGGGCATGAAACAGGACCTTCACACATACCGATGATTGAGGCCCCTTTGAATTGCGAGATACATGGAAAGATCTACGTACATCTTCGACCCCATGCTCATGATCACGTCTGACCTTGTGACTGTTTCCAGCCTCTGGTTGACCAACCGAGAAAAGCCTTCTTTCTAAAGTGGTAGGTATTTCAATGGTGTATGACGACCGTGAATCAGGGGAAGGAGCAAATGCCAACGCGCGCAAAAGAACTGGAAGCTGCATGCTGCACGACACCTGCCTGAATGGTCACCATAACCGAAGGCGGACAGCATCGTCAAGGTACGTCGCTCACTGGTTGCTATTTCAGATGATCAGATAAGCTACCTCCTACATCATAAGTGCTTATTAGAATATTTCGGTGAGTACTACTTCATTCGTGTCATGTGTCGTCTTGTCTGAACTCAAGTGCAGGACCATCACAATGTCATCTCCCGGATGTGTTATCGCACGGCTCGTTGACCAGGATCAGAAAATTACAGTAGGATGCGCGACTTCTGGGACATCAACATCATTCTCCTGTCTCTTGGTGAAGCCGCGATAGACATATCAACGAACATCCTCTACACGAACAAGGCCTGCTCATTTGCCGGTGTTGCGCGGGCGCCCCAGAGATGTGGTTTGGGGAAGAACGTGCTTACCGTCATCGCCACCGTGAGTCGCTGGGCACACCGGGGGTTAACGGCGGGTACCTAAGGCAGCCCTACTAGCTCAGAAGAAAATTGTCCAACGAACCCTGCGCGTGCTCGGATAAGGGCAATAAAGCCCCAAATTTCGTCGACCCTCCCCAACACAACTTTCTTGGGGCCTCCGGATTTCCTGCCCTTCGTTTTGTACTTGTATAGACTCTCCACTCACTGTTTGGAGTCTGACGAGCACGATACCCTCCGCGTTTTTTGTTATTTTTTAGATTGTTGGGCTCCTCCGCTTACGCTTCGTCCGCGGAAATTTCATATCGATAACGCGGCTTAGCCCCTCCAAGCTCCTGGAAAGAAAGAAATCCCGCGACAGGAGACAAGACTCTTCGCATACACAGCACCACGCGGGATATGCCACACTCTGAGTCGCCTGCTATGGCCTCCCCTATCGTCGTCGACAAGAGCGGCACTGCGCCCGCGCCCTCGGTCGAGGACGTCCAGGCCTTCTTGAGCAGCATCGTCACAGCAAAGACATCGCACGCCTCGGTCGATGCCGCCTACGCTCTCAGCGAGCTCCTTCAGAACTCTGTTGGCTTCCGCGGTCTCGCAGGATATGGCGTTCTCGATTCTCTCAAGAAGTCGGCAGCCAACAAGAAGGACCCTGTGCAGAGGGAGGGCGGTATGAACGGTATTGGTGCCCTCTTCGAGCGTTTCCCCCGCGCACAGAAGCTGAGCGAGGTCGTCTTCCTCGTCCAGGACGATACTCTGCTGCCTCTCACAATCGACTCGCTCTCAGACAAGGCTGCGCCTGTCCGGGAGTCCGCGAAATATGCCCTCGACTCGCTTTTCGACAACCTCTCCGCTGAGGCCAAGGTTTTCGGTCTTCTCCCAGCACTCATGAAATACCTGGGCAAGAAGTCTGGAAAGTGGCAGGGCGCCGTCGGTGCGCTTGAGATGATCGGCCGTATGGCTGACAAGGCCAAGATGGGCATGGAGAGCCTGGAGGTCGAGCAGGAGAAGGACGTTCTCCGCGAGGCTATGGGCAAGAAGCTCGAGGCCCTCATCCCCATCGTCGAGAGCTTCATGCACGATCTGAAGGCTGAGGTACGTCCACTCTACAACACATTTCCATACAACTGCTAATCAGTATCCCAGGTCGCCAAGCAGGCAGTGAAGACAATGAACAGCCTCACCACCCTCCTCCAGAACGACGACATCGCTCCTCGGATACCTCTGCTCGTCAAGGCTATCGAGGATCCCTCTACACAGAGTCTGCAGAAGGCCATCCACGCCCTCTCGCAGACCACTTTCGTCGCCATCGTCACCTCGCCAGTCCTTGCTATGGTTACTCCTCTGCTCGAGCGCTCCTTGAACAACCCCAACACAACTCAGGAAGTCACTCGCCAGACCGTTGTAGTCGTGGAGAACTTGACTAAGCTGGTTCACGACCCCATCGAGGCCCGCGCTTTCTTGCCCAAGCTGAGGCCTGGTGTCAAGGCTGTCGTCGACCGCGCCTCCATGCCCGAGGTTCGTGAGATTGGTGGCCGTGCATTGGCCGTCATCGATTCTGCCATGGCAGACAAGGACGGAAACGTCGAGCACGGCGCCATTGCTCGCGTTTCGCCCTTCGAGGTCTCGCTCACCCTGGAGAAGCACATCAAGAACGCCGGTGGCCTGCTCAACTTCCCCGGTGATGCTGAAGTTTGGGCTGCTGCCAAGTCATACATCTCAGCTATGATCGCTGAAGATATCCACGAGCGCCAGATCAAGCGCATCTCGTCGCTCGTCGCTCCCTACCTTCAGCCTTTGATGAACGCTGGCGATGCTGACAAGGTGGCCGAGGCCGTCTCTCAATTCTACATTGATGAGGACCACCGCAAATTCGGCCAGCCCGTTGTCGAGGATGACGGAGAGACTGAGATTGTCAACGCTACCTTCTCCCTTGGATACGGTGGTATGTTGCTCCTCTCGCATACCAATTTGCGCCTCCTCAAGGGTCACCGTTACGGTCTTTGCGGTCGCAACGGTGCCGGAAAGTCCACCCTCATGCGCAGTATTGCCAACGGCAAGCTCGAGGGTTTCCCCTCGCAAGACGAGGTCAGGACTTGCTTCGTCGAGCACAACCAGGGTGAAGATGCGGAAATCACCATCCTCGAATACATTGTCAACGACCCTCGCTTCAAGGATGAGACCAAGGAGCGTATCATCGAGGTTCTCGAGGAGGTTGGTTTCACTTCCGGTCCTGAGGGCAGACAATCCCACAAGGTTGGCTCCTTGTCTGGAGGTTGGAAGATGAAGCTGGCTTTGGCCCGCGCTATGCTTATGCGCGCCGACGTTCTGTTGCTCGACGAACCTACTAACCATTTGGACGTTGCCAACGTCGCTTGGCTTCAGGAGTACCTCAAGAGCCACACTGAGATCACTAGCTTGATTGTTTCTCACGACTCCGGATTCCTTGACGCTGTTTGCACAGATATCTACCACTACGAGCAGAAGAAGCTGGTTTGCTACAAGGGTAACCTTGCCGACTTTGTCAGGCAGAAGCCCGAAGGCAAGAGCTACTACACTCTTTCTGCTTCCTTGGTCCAGTTCAAGTTCCCACCTCCTGGTATCTTGACCGGTGTCAAGTCCAACACCCGTTCGATTCTCCGTATGACTGATTGTACATTCACGTACCCTGGCGCTCCCAAGCCATCGCTGTACAACGCCTCTTGCAACCTGTCGCTCTCCTCTCGTGTCGCCATCATCGGTGCCAACGGTGCCGGAAAGTCTACTCTTATCAAGATTCTGACTGGTGAGGTCACTCCTCAGGAAGGAAAGGTCGAGAAGCACCCCAACTTGCGTATCGGTTACATCAAGCAGCACGCTTTGGAACACGTTGAAATGCATTTGGAGAAGACGCCAAACCAGTACCTCCAGTGGCGTTACGCAAACGGTGATGATCGTGAGGTTCTGATGAAGCAGACACGTATCCTTAGCGAGGAAGACAAGAGGCAGATGGAAACCCCCATCGATCTTGGAGACGGCAAGGGCCCCCGCAGGATCGAAGCCCTGATTGGTCGTCAGAAGTACAAGAAGACCTTCCAGTACGAGGTCAAGTGGCTCCACATGCTCCCCAAGTTCAACACTATGATCTCGCGCGAGACACTGTACGAGAAGGGCTTCCAGAAGCTCATCCAGGAGTTCGACGATCACGAGGCGTCTCGTGAGGGTCTCGGTTACCGTGTCCTCGAGCCCAAGGTCATCTCCAAGCACTTCGAGGATCTTGGCATGGACCCTGAGATTGCTAACCACAACGAGATCTCTGGTCTTTCTGGTGGTCAGAAGGTCAAGGTTGTGCTCGCTGGTGCTATGTGGAACAACCCCCATCTCCTCGTCCTTGACGAGCCGACTAACTTCTTGGACCGTGACTCTCTCGGTGGTCTCGCTGTCGCTATCCGTGATTACAAGGGTGGTGTCATCATGATTTCTCACAACGAGGAGTTTGTCGGTGCGCTCTGCCCGGAGCAGTGGCACGTCATCGACGGCAGGGTTCAGCACAAGGGTCATCTCGCTGTCGACATGGGCCGTTTCGAAGACTCTCGTCCTGGATCGTCGGTCGCTAGCAGCAACGTCAGCTCTGCAGCCCCCAGTTCCGCTGGCACACCGATGGGCTCGGATGCCGAAGGCTCCAAGGACGACATGAAGTTCCGTGGCAGGAAGAAGAAGAAGATGACCAAGAAGGAGCTCAAGGAGCGCGAGGTCAGGAGGAGATTGAGATACATTGACTGGCTCAACAGCCCCAAGGTAAGCAACTCGATACTTCTAGGATTGAAATCCACACTAACGGCGTCACAGGGCACACCTCAGCCTCCCAACACTGATGACGAGGCCGAGTAAACTGATTCATCGATTGATTCGACACGACATCTTGGACTTGTTGCATTGTCTGGCGTTTTAGAGGATAAATCCTGGGTTTTGAATTTCCGTGCTTATAGATCGACGACTCACGAGGTTGGCACTTTCTCTATTTAGCATAATAAAAGCATTTTTCGTCACCACCTACTAAGAACTGTCCTTCACTGCATGTTGCGAGCTCCGATGGGACAATTCGCTTTTAGCCGGAGTCCTTCGAGGTGGATTAGTGAGTCTACAGGTCTTTTGATCGCTATACTTACAGCACCATGTCAGCGCCGAGTGGCCACATGACAATTTTGAAGGATTCAACTAAGAGAGAGCACCAGGGATATGTGACCGATTAACTGCGTAGCCATCTTGAAAGCTATAACTTTTAGGAAGTCTGCTCCAATCAGCTTGAAGGCTCCAGTATCTTGCATTACGCCAAGTGGCTACTCGGAGTTGGAAAGGTGCTGTACTTCGTAGTTTGTCCTCCTGAGTCCTTGTTCTTCTGTCACTGAAAACACCAAAAGTGTCGCGCGGCTTATGATAGCTGACACGATGCAATATGTTTTCTGGTTCACGGTTGCATTCTTAATCTTCTCAAACTATTCTGCAAATCACCTTCACTTACCTTATGTGCTGATCTGGAGAAGATGCTTCTTCAATAATATATTTGAGCCGAGCACAGGCCTATTGATCTATCTCAAAGATTAGCTTCTTTACACTCGAACCTTCTCCTGTCAATATTCCCCACGATACTCACGTCACTACCGGCTGTACTCACACTCGGACAACGGAGGGTAGTCCTCTACTGGGCATCGAGCTTCCGTCACGCCCTAAGTCTATACTTTTCGATTTCCGGAACCAAAGAATCCCTAAGCTGTTTGGCAGTGGCTCGGCGCTCGTAGTTTTCATCGAATAGACTCTTGTACATCTCGTTCAGGAAGTCACTAAACGGCCTATGGCTACGTGACATCTCACCGGTATCCCAGCGGTGTTGAAGCTCAGACTTGGGGACATTCAGAGGTCGATAGCATGCAGCAAACTTCCACGACCACTTCGCTTCGGCCCACTTCGCCTCGCAGTGATGCGGCGGACATGGCTCCCCTGCCCTATTCAGGTGGGCAATCACTTGTCGGCGCGACATCATTGGATTGCAGCCCAGCGCGAACTCCTGCAGCGTGGCACCCAGCATCCACATGTCGGATGAGAAGAGAGGCTCGTAGCGCTCGGAAACCGGAGGCGCATACGCCATCGTTCCGCACCATTGGTAAGGCTTGCGGTGTCGTGCGAAAGTGTCATAACCTCGCGAGAAGTCACAAAGCTTGAACTCCGGCAGCAAGGGTATACGTGATCTAGAACTAGTCATAATCGGGCGAGCAACGACGATGTTATCAGGCTTGATGTCCTGGTGCAGCACTCCACGCTTGTGTATGAAGTCCAGAGCGAGCGCCATATCACGAAAGAGTTTCCAGACTTGCGCCTCCTGAATGGTTGTCGAATGTCCTGCGTCGTACTGCTGGTCTTTCCACGCCTGGCGGTAGTGAACCACGTTACCGTACTCGGCCATCTCGTACACGAGGGCAGGACCACGTGGGCCTGTGAAGCGAGGCAAGAAACACACCAATCTAGAGACGTGTCTATGGGAGAAGTCTTTCTGCAGCATCTTCATGAGTTCGCCCTCTGCGTAGATGTTTTCCTTCGCCCCTGAGGATTTGGTGGGTGTCTTTATGGCAAAGACTCGACCTGTGGGTCGGTGCTTGTACTCGTCGACTTGCCCATCAGCACCTTCGCCGAGCGATCGAACGCGCACGATTTCGGCTGCGAAATAATGCGGATCGTAATCCTCGCGCATCTTTTGGGTAGATGGTGGGCGGTGATCTGGGTCGTTGTTTTGAAGATGGGAGGATAGAATGGAAAGGGTTGCCTGGGAACCTCTTCCAGGTGCGTGCTGAGGAATAGCATACTAGCTGTAGAAAGAAGTCTTATAAGACTGGGAGACATAGGGATTTGATCAATGTTGAAGAACAACGCTGTCTCGAGATGTTAAGAAGCACAGTTAGCAGACTTTCTTAGAGTGACATGCGATGTCTTTGCACTGTGTACATATCATACAATTTGACAGTGGTGCACTCGAGCAATTATTTTTTCACACAATGTACCGAGCAGCTACAACATCATGAATACACGTAAGGTTATCTCCTGCTAAGTGAAATGCTGATAGCACTGGCCTCAGTACCTTCAGCCCCAGTCCTGTATAGGGTGGAGATGGTAACTCTAGCTGATGCAAGCCACGGTTGGCTTTGATGTTTGGCAATAGGCATTGCCATATCTCGGCGTTTGAACTAGAAGATAGAGCACATAATTGAGTTCTTGAAGGGCGGAGCGAGTAGAGCTTGTACATTATGAGTATTTGGCCTCGAAGCATTCAGGGGCCGGAAAAGGTTCATTGCATGAATGGTTTTTCACTCTTGAAATATGTCGAGTTGAACAGTGTTCCTTCTGTTCATTGAAGAATCTTCGTCTAAATATTATACAAGTTGCCTATCTGTAGACGGTGAGGTACGAGAGCCTCGAATGGGTGTAGCGTGACTGGGCGAAGTCGGTGTTGGCGAAGAGTGTAGCTATATAGAATCGATAGTAACCGGCGATGTAGGCGTGAGACGAAGTGAAGAGGCACTGAGAATCAGTGTTGAGTGTTCCCTACTGCATGGTCGTTCTGATGATCGCGCAGCTGATAGTCCTCTCCTCGAGCCTCCACAAATCTACGCCACTCATTGAATTCGAGCCACTCTTCCGTGCGACGTCTGAGTAATAGTATTGAGAGTCCCGAGCGGCCATCGGTCGCCGGTCTGTGGTTCGTGTGACGAGGTCTCAGGCCTGTATTGTATGAATAGTCAGCCTCGCTTGTTACAGTAGTTATGTAAGCAGGGTAAGCGTACACTTGAACAGACCCGCTGTCCACTTGCGTAGTCTATCGGTCGAGAGACCGATGCAGAATAGTGTAATAGCGACTAAGACAGCTAACAGGCCCAGTATGGCTTCCTTTGACCAAGGATCCTTAGCTGGTGACGTTACCTCTGAGTCTGAGGGCAGTGGTAGCGCGGCGGCACGGACTACGGACGCGAATACGATAATTGAATGGAGCAAGGCTGACGAGGACATGGCAGTTTATTTTTTGAAGGCAAATGTCATGGAGAAGTGGTGTGAAGAGGTGACTTAACTTGAAATTCGAAGCGCGGGAGAGAGATCGATGCAGTATATATTCTCACTTGTGAGCATCACCCAAAGTGAGCCGTATTGAACTGCCAGGCTGGAACTATCCTTCAGTATCAATTTGGAGGAAACCGAGGATAGGCTAGTCCTTACTTGGAAACGCGGGCGGCGCAGCAGGTCAGGTTAACCAATTGGCGTCAGCTGGGCTTCTGCAGTTGAAGGGCTACTGCGCGTGCTGCTGAATTCATTCGACGACACTCAGAAACGAGACAGATGACGGACCCGACAGCGTGGGTCGATTTTCTCCGATCTCCTCGACCTTCTGTCAGCACGTGACGCTCCATGTCGGGCCCACATATTGCCAATCGGGCGTCCATGTACCCGTGTTTCGTGCTGCATCGAACACATCACTCTGAGGGCCCACTGGCAGGTTGTCGCCAGTTTGTTGTCGCCTCTTATGATTGGATACCCCCCCAGAAACTCACGTGTGCGTGTGGCTACAGCTAGATGCAATGCCCCCGCTAGCGCAGGGCGAGGGTAGAGGCTCCAGCAGAGACGCTATTCACAGCTCTGACAGCACTGAACTGGTTGCAGGGCCGCATGAAAGTTGCAGCTGGTCTAGGACGTCGTGCTACAAGTGGGCTGTACCCCCCTGATCTTATTGGTGTATCGACTGCTTGTATACTTCGCATCGATAGTCGCTCTTTTGTCCAAATTTCGAATGCGATGACAGTTGCAGAGAGTCTCAATCTTTCCTAGCTCCTGAGCACAGAACAACGCAATCGCGCCTCCGTGACCAAGCGAACACCTACTAGCAACCGCAATGCCTTCTCATGTCCCCTGCAGCGACGATAATAACTACCTGCTACCTGAACCCGTTATAGTCCTAATCGTCATCTTCAGAGCTCTCTGTCTAGTTGTCTGCAGCTACGCAATCCACCGCACTTTCAGCTTTGCAAAAGACCCAAACGAATTTAGACACATTTCTGACACCTAAGCAAATTATATGGCAGAAGTACCGCTCAGGAATATGGAAAGCCTTGCACACGAGGGGAGGAGAAGCCAGTGGGCGCTCTTGCTAGCCATGTCGTGCCTCCTTTCTGACATACCTCCTCCTAGCTTTGAAGTGGCTGATATATCACTCACCGACTCGTGTGCATGACGGATATGATGTCAACTAAAGATGACATAACGTAGCTTGTGGTATTGCGTTGAATTTCTCTGAGCTCCATACAACCGCTCTCCTGCGCATGGCACCCAAATGAGTATAGAAAAGATGAAACGCCCCCTCGGTCGTTGACGACCGCCCTTCCGTGATGGTATCCTCCAGCCCTGAAATGCCATAACGCCTGTGAATGCCATGTCATCCAAATATATCCTACACGCAGGTCAAGACCCTCAATCCCCAGGCTCTACGCTCGCGCTTGCCCTCTCTTTCCCTCCCAAACTGAGCTTGATCTTCTTTTTCCGTGGCTCCTCACCCTCGTCGCCATCTCGATCCCTCTTGCCCTCGCTTCTCTCGCTCGTCTCGCTGGCTTTGCGATCCATCTCGGGCCGCCCGGTTTTTAGTTTGACTTTGAGGCTTCCTGAGCTTCCACTCTTGTCGCGGTCCGCCTTCTTGATGTATGCGCTTTTCTTTTTCTTCTTGCGCTCGGGAGTTTCGTCACCCAGCTCGTCGGCGTCATCATCGGCATGCGTAGATTTCTTCACAGGGCTGATACCCTTGCCCTTCACTTTAGAGACGAAAGAATCGCCTTGCGAACTTGGGTTGGGGGTACCCATCCGACTCCCAAGCGGTGTGTTTCCTAGTCCCGAGCCTGAGCCGTTCTGGCCAACAAGCTTAGCCATTGCATTGCGACTAGACTGGCGTCCTGATATGCCGAGACACTTCTCCAAGTGTTGGGCAAATCGGGTGATGAGCAACGAGCGCTTGCAGTTCGGGCATGTGTGCCAGGGGATATATGAAGCAGGCTTGCCGCCCGTGTTTAGCTTGATCTCCTTGGTGTCGCCAGCCATCTCTGTGTCTTGCGAGCCTGGCGTACCAACGCTCTCCTTGTCGGCATTCTTCTGCTGCTGCTTGATGAGCTCGCGCTCCTTCTTCGACTTGGCCATATCGGTGGGAAATGGGTTGCCGTAGACATCATGGCCTGACCGCTGCACCCACGGATAAAGCATGCAATACTCCTTGGTGAGGTCTGGGTTTTGCATGCCCTTGCCCATGATGGGGTGCATCAGCCGAGGCAGCTTGCAGTGCGGACATATGATCTCGGGGGTCGTCTTGAGCGGGTTGCCTTTGAGCAGGACGCGGCCGTTCTCGTACTTCGCTGCGGACGTCTCGGCGGCTGGTATCGCGGGCTGGCTGGTGGCGCCTGCTTTCTGCGAGGCTGGCTCGAGGGCGGCAAGGGCAATGGACTCGGCTTGTGTCGCGGCCGACTGCATACGCAGCAGCTTTTCGGAGCGGTGGCATGACAGCGCCGTCTGGAGCACGATGTTCGACAGCGTGTCCTCGAGGATGTCCTGAATCTGTTGCGCGCATGCGCTTAGCAGTGAGCTCTTCCAGGTGGGTAAGCACATCAGCGTACCAGCTCCGGTAGTGTGTCTGGGGGCAAGCCCGACGCAGAATCTCCGGCTGCGTCCTCAGACATGCTGCTGGGTCGCAATGGCGATGTTGGCAGTGCAGCAGACAGTCGGGGCGTGGCAGGCTACGTCGACGGTGATGGTGGAACGCTTCGGCGCACGAGTAGTATCGCGCAACCCCTGTTCGGGGCCGTCACCTAGCGCGCCATCCCTGCAAGCCTCCCCACACCTCAACGTGGGCCATCGCACATCTTCAGGTACCGCCGATTCCTGTCGAGTCTTGGTCTCAGACAACGACTGCGTTGCATGCTGTATTTGTGACTTTGCCAGGGCTACTACTCTGCTCCAGATATTATGTGTTGCGTGCACAGAACAACACGTTTTGGGGAAAGTCTCTAAATTGAAGTTTTTGGCATTTGAACGAGTTACAGCTTGATCTCATGGACGTCACCCTTGACGGTTTAGAGGTAGTAGTTGCCATAAAGTTTTCATACCTCCATTGACCAGCCATCGTTACGCGTCAACTGGTGTATCTAGATGCAAGGTCGAGCGCCCTTAACGCACTAATCTATCCGAAGCCCTGCTGTGTGACTGTGAAAGTCATGGCATCTGAGTTCCACAGCGTGGTCCAGCTATGGTTATCACAATTCAGTCTTGTGGGTTGCTCCCTTAGGAAGACTTCTGAGCATGCCATGACCGTGCAGACTTGTACTTGTGATCTGGCTTCTGCCCACTAACACTTGCAAGCTCAGATCTGAGCTTCCTCTTTGCGAGTGGACGATGCACGGCTGAAGTCGCCTGTTCAGCTCAGTGCGACGTAAAGATCCGTTTCCCACAATCATCGGGTAGTTTGATGACATATGAGAAAAACCGTTCATCCTGAGCTGGGGCTCTGTTCTGTGGTTGTGCACACGGCGGGCGAGGGCAATTCGACGCCTTCCATGTCATTTATCGTTGCAATCCCTGTACGGGCGATTCGGTCTTTCTTCTTCGGTTGCCTCGTAGCGCCTACAGGTATCCTCCTCTTGCTGCCGCAGAGCTTGCAACTCACCACGAGCACATCAGCCCAGGGCTTGCTGCGCCCTTTACTTTCATTTTGAATGGTCTGTGTCGCAGTGTGTCCGGGTACCAGAATTGTGTTGCAGCTTTTGCACATAGAGCGCTTCAGGTCAACAGAAAGTCGAAGCTGTGCCTTTCTAGAGACTGTGTGCAAGTCTGACCCGAGTTGAAGGGCGAGGAATGACGGCTGCTGAACGTGACTTGTTTCTGGCAGCACTGTACCCTTCGACTCAGTATTTTCGCTACCGATTGCTGACTGCAGAGTCAAGTACGAGGCAGCTTGATAAAGGAAGGAGGTGCGCGCATGCAAATGCTTATTGGGCACTCCTTTCGGCTTTGCAGGCTTGTCTTTTGCCATATCGTCTATCTCTTCGAGATGCGATGATGGAGCTTTTGTCCGGAGAAATATCCTCCTCCGCAAGCCTTTCTCGCTGCCTGAAGGCGTACGCTCACCTCGTAAAGGTGTACTATTGTGGTTGATATTGTCGGTATTGATAGCGCGACGGCTTTGTGATTCACGACTGCGCACGGACGCACCTGCCTTACTTAGCTAGCGCAGCAGTTACGCCAAGCTTCGACCCACCGCGTGGTGTCTCGCTCTTTCCCACCCTCCACCTGCTGCACAGCATCGCCAACCTCACCGTCGCGTTACGCCGTGCATCAGCCAATCGCCTGCTGATCCTCTTTTCTTTGCACTTACCGTTTCTCGAACCCTCTTCCCTTGCACAGCTGCCGCACCACTGCTCGGCAGCCTTGTTTGCGACACGCGCAACTCCAGACCTCAACTCCATCTTACTACAACCACAAAACTCTAATCATCATGTCTCACGAGGAGGACCTCATCGACTACTCCGACGAGGAGATTCAGCCAACGGAGGCGCCCGCCAACGGCACCGCCGCCGCTGCTAAGGGCGGCCTCACAGCTGGCGAGGCTGCCGGCGACAAGAAGGGCAGCTATGTCGGCATCCACTCGACCGGTTTCCGCGACTTCCTTCTGAAGGACGAGCTCGTGCGAGCGATTACGGACTGTGGCTTCGAACATCCTTCCGAGGGTTAGTCTAATTATTCCCCTCAGCCTTCTTCCACCTGAAAGCGTCCGTCCACTTGCGCGCGAAGCGGTATCTATTCTGCGGCCATGGTTTTTTGTCTACACACGAGCGAAGTAGCGAGGGACCCAGATTCCTTCCACTACACACGAGCCACCAGTCGACTGCTGTATCTGGGCGCGATTAAATCGGTCCACAATACAAAGAAGCTTTCAGGCTTTTCGTCAGTATATCGTTTTGGAACGAGAGAACTGGTTTGGCAGGCAGTGTGCCCCAGGAGGGCACGAAAGAGACGGTGCATGGGTTGTGTGCTTGTTCGCAGCTGGGCTGCAGGCTCTCTCGTGTGGAGGACTTCGACTGCGCATGTTGGACGGACGCTTCCCTTTGCAAACTTCGTTGCGACCACTTGAAAATTCCTTCTGACATGCCTCGCTTTACAGTCCAGCAAGTTACCATTCCTCAGGCCATCCTCGGTAACGACGTCCTCTGCCAGGCCAAGTCCGGTCTCGGAAAGACAGCCGTCTTCGTCCTCGCTACCCTGCAGCAGATGGACGAGAAGCCTGAACCCGGTGTCGCCACGATTCTGGTTATGTGCCATACTCGTGAGTTGGCCTACCAGATCAGAAACGAGTACAACCGTTTCGCCAAGTTCCTGCCCGACGTCAAGGTCGGTGTCTTCTACGGCGGAACACCCGTCCAGAAGGACATCGAGCTTCTCAGCAACAAGGAGACGCACCCTCACATCATTGTTGGTACGCCCGGTCGTATCAACGCCCTCGTCCGTGACAGGCACCTTCGCCTTGCCAACCTGAAGCACTTCGTTCTCGATGAGTGCGACAAGATGCTGGACCAGCCTGGTGAGTAAGATAGACCCCTTACAAAACATTACGACTGACGCGTGTGTAGACATGCGCAACGATGTGCAGTCTATCTTCCGCGCCACACCTTCCCACAAGCAGGTGATGATGTTTTCAGCCACTTTGGCAAAGGAGATTCGCGAGACTTGCAAGAAGTTCATGCAGAACCCTCTCGAAATCTACGTCGATGACGAGAAGAAGTTGACTCTCCACGGTCTGCAGCAGTACTACATGAAGCTCGACGAGCGTGAGAAGAACAGGAAGCTCAACGATCTTCTTGATGAGCTGGAGTTCAACCAGGTCATTATCTTCGTTCGTTCGACCCTGCGATGCACAGAGCTTGACAAGCTCCTGCGCGAATGCAACTTCCCTAGCACTGCGGTGCACTCTGGTATTGGCCAGGAGGAACGGTATGTGCTGCGCTACGTTAACTATTCTTGCGCTGACAACGATACAGTATTAAGCGTTACAAGGAGTTCAAAGACTTCCAGACTCGTATCTGTGTATCCACTGACATTTTCGGTCGTGGTATCGACGTTGAGCGTATCAACGTCGCCATCAACTACGACATGCCCGACAAGGCTGATTCTTACCTCCACCGTGTCGGTCGTGCCGGTCGTTTCGGAACCAAGGGTCTCAGTATCTCTTTCATCAGCAGCCCTGAGGATGAGGCTGTTCTTAAGTCGATTGAGGAGCGCTTCGAAGTTTCTCTTCCCGAATTCCCCGAGAAGGGTGTCGACGCCAGCACTTACATGGACAACTAAGGTTGCCAGCTGGGTCTGCGTATAGCTACCTGCGCGGAAGGTCACTTGGTGGGGCAACGGCTCTTCGGAGGAAAGCCTCGTCTCACCTGGCACCGGAAATAATGAGCATGGCGCAGGTGGATTTGGCTTCTTATGATCTTGTACTTTAGCTTGGGACGCTCCTCGGCCAGAATGAAAAGCAAATTGACACCCATCTATTCTTGATCAACATGATCTGGCTTTATGACCTGCATTTGACCGTCTTACACAAGTCTATTGCTGATCAACGCTGACTATGCGTCGACAGGGGTAGCATGGACCTGCCCCGCCGCGTATCGTTTATCAGAATCCCTAGAACAACAACGTCATACATACGGCGGGAATTCCGGCAACGCGCTTGCTGTATCTACAACAAGATGTAGCTTACCATTAATAAACACAGGCTAGACCTGCCTAGTCAAATGCGCCAGAGCCCTCCAAACTCACCCATTTCTCTCTGACATACCAATTGAGCCGTCCAATTCACATCACAGCCCAGCATGCCCGACCCCCGCGTCTTCATCATCAGACACGGCGAAACAGAATGGTCGCTGAACGGGCGACACACAGGCACATCTGACATCCCGCTGACAGCAAACGGCGAGAAGCGGGTGCGAGCGACAGGGAAAGCGCTCGTTGGCGACGACCGGCTGATCGTGCCCAGCAACCTCGCACACATGTAAGAACGAACTTCCTCTGCTACCCACCCAGCTCCCCTCTTCTCCAAACAACATCCACATCCACAACAAATCCCACTAACCAACCCCTCCCACAGCTACGTCTCCCCCCGCACGCGCGCCCAACGCACCCTCGAACTCCTGGACCTCGGATGCCGGGACCGCTACCCCTGGGCGTCGCACCCAGCGCAATCCGACAAGGAGCCCACCAGCACCCTGGACGCGCGGACCAACGCGTCGATCGAGATCACCGAGAGCGTGCGGGAATGGGACTACGGGGACTACGAGGGGATCAAGAGCGCGGAGGTGCGCGCGCTGCGGAAATCGCGCGGGCTCAATGAGGACTGGGATATCTGGCGTGATGGGTGCGAGGGCGGCGAGAGCCCCGAGGATGTGACGCAGAGGTTGGATGAGCTGATTAGGGAGTTGAGGGAGAAGTATCATAAGGGCAGGTTTGGGAAGGATGGGAAGCCGAATGATGTGCTGATTGTGGCGCATGGGCATATTCTGAGGGCGTTTGCGGCCAGGTGGATTGGGAAGAAGTTGGAGGATAATCCGAGTTTGATTCTTGAGGCGGGTGGTGTCGGGACGCTGAGCTATGAGCATCATAGTATTGATGAGCCGGCGATTTTGCTGGGCGGTGCATTTGTGGTCGATGCTATTGAGAAGGAGGAGGAAGAGAAGGAGCAGGTGCAGAAGCAGGCTTCTTGAATTACGGCAGCGGTAGGAATAGCAGGTATAACTGTTCACCTTAAGGAAACCCTTGAAGGCCAAAGTATCTGTTCAATATCGAACCGTAACTCATTGCAAGTATCATTTGTATTTCACTATCTGAGCGCGTTCTGCTTTGTACTTTTCTGCGCGTTATCTCGAACATTTCCCTCCTGGTCACATAAATCCACAACAGCGTCTCAAGAGACTGACTGATACTCCCTCGACTTCTGCTTCGCTTTCTTTTCGAACTCAGCTCGGTTCTTGATGATCCACAGGCCAAGCTCCCGAGCCGCGAATGCGTTCATCAGACAATCCCGTCCGTAAGTGAGATCTGTCGTGAGACTTGCAACGTTGGCAACATCCCGGCACCAACTGTCAAGACTGATTTGCGCTCTGGACAATGGACCTTGCGCAGCCTTCTCGATGACCTTGGCGATATCGACTGCTCGGCCATGGATGATCCTCAGGGCATCTAGATCGGCACGTAGGTTGTGACCGACAATGATTGTTTCCCTATCAACGAAGCTGAAGAGAGCCGCACGAGCTGCAGCCCATCCCTTCAAGATCTTGTATCCAGCCTGACGGGCGTGTTCCATATCTCTGAAGCTGGCAAAGCCTGTGACAGAAGAGTGCCAATTCGCGACTTTTGCGTTCGACTCGGGGCACACAACGTAGCTCATCAAGATACGGCAAGTGAGAACGTCAACAGCGGCGATCTTGACAGCCTCTTGGCCTCCATCGTTGAGTTCAATCTTGCTGCAAGCTAAGGCTACGATGTCGAGACGGGCCGTCGCAGGGTCCCGAGCTGGTGTACTCTGAAAGTCCGATACTGGATACTGAGCTTTATATTCACTCAAGAACGTGTTTGGGGCAGGTACATATTCAGACTGCAGAACACGGGGGAGGTGACACATCTTGTCAAACATCCCAACAACGTCGCGCTGCCGATCCACCCCAATACGAGTCCAGATGACGCCACCGACACTCATCTTGCCATCGTGGTGGATGAAGACATCAGTTTGGAGTAGCATGGGCAGTGTCTTTCCGCGGACAAGATTAGCTTGTTCTATGTCCAAGGGACCCCCAGCGCTTTGGTGAGTCGGAACAGGTGGAGGGCCGTTAGCATTGGCAATATGAGGCATTGGCTGGTAGGGCCTATGCGCCATTGGAGTCTGCCGAGGAATGCCAATTGGGAAAGCTGCAGTATTCTGCACCGGGATTGATGCTGGCAGATCGTCGTGAGCCTTTTGGCGCTTGTTACGCTTCTTCTTGGTTCCATGGACAGCGTGCTGATGGTCCTCGAGCGACTTCGCAGAGGTGAAGCTCTTCGGACATCCTTTCTGCAAACTCTGCAATCCGCAGGAGTAGTTACCTGTACCATGACTCGAAGTGTGAGGGGTGTGCAGCACAGTTGGGGTCGGCGCTTTGGCTAGCACTGGTGGTTTGGTGTTCAGACTGACGACTTGTAGGGGTGGTGGACGCAATTGATCTGGCGTTACAGTCGGCTCCTGAACACGTGTATGAGGGACCTGCACTGCCAATGTGTGACGCGAATTCACTGTTGATGTAGTCGCCACGACCTCATTTTCATCTGGTGTAGGGAGAAGAGTAGCTGGTGGCGAGATCGTCCTCTGGTTGTTTATGAGCACAGTACAGCCAAGTATATGACGGTTGTAGCGCGCCTCAGAGGGAAACGTCACCTTGCAATTGTGGCAGTATATCTCACTTCCGCTCACATCGCTTGGCTCCTTCGACGTGTCGTCACTGTATTCCAAGGCTGGGACCTCCCTAGAGACCAGCTTGGGCTTGTCCAGATCGTCAAACGCTGGACGCGGACGCGAGTTCTTCCAGTCTTGCGAATGGTTTGCATCACAGCATGGCTGGCCATGCTTGCGATGATTGTTGTATTCCCGCTGCGTAGTGAAGGTTTGTGAGCACCGGTCGCATTTGAGGACAGGTGAAGGAGCAGCGCTTTGGGAGTGACCGGCACTGAACGCGTGCCTCTCTAGAGCCAAGGAATCCGGAAATGGCCACTTGCATACTGGGCAGATATGCTCGGCTTGTGGGGCGTCATCATGGTTTTGCATATGTTTGCTGAGCTCCTCTCTCGAAGAGAAGGAGGCGGTGCACCGGCCACAATAATGCTGACCATAAGTTGTTGGCTTCCTACCCATTTTGATGGCCAGGCCTATGAGGCCGTCAAGAGTTGAGAGCGGTGAGTTGAAATGAGGCCAGAACAGTTGAGTTGAGGTGGGTGGGGTGAGGTAAGAGCAAGTGTTTGCGAAGGTAGCTGTTTACAAATATAGCTGGGAAGGCGCGAGACGCGCGCAGACGAAAGGGCCGCGTCGCGTGTTAGAGCGTCGAATGAATTGCCGGAGCTACGAGCAAGTGAAAGTACCAGAGCTATAAGCCACTGATTGATACAGAAACTGGCCCACACTTAGGGATGCCAGCGTTGAATGGCTATGTGGGGAACCTGTTACTCCTCAATGGTGAGAGCTTTGCCAAACTAGGTGCAGGCAATAGCGTGTGCTAGATTTCTGTTGTTGTCAAGAGGTATTATGGTGAGAGTGAATTGTAAACCGTAAACACGAACGTTTGTCTGTGTGTATCCCAATCAGGTAAACTCAAGCACAACACAAACCCTCACTTGTAGATTCAGATGCACCTTGCCGTTACGCTTAACATTCGTCAGCTTCATTCTATGCCTAATAGCTCCTCTTCATAGGCGGTACGCTTTTACACTCAGCCTCGTCTAATGTGCCCATCTGTACCTGCCTCGTCCCATACTCGACGCTCCCACCCACATCCCCCTGCCATGTGAGACTGTGCACCATCCACTCCTTATCATCTCTCTCCTTCCAATCATCTCTTGCATGCGCACCTCGGCTTTCCGTCCGTGTCAAGGCCGCCTTACTCGTCTGCACTGCGTTGGTCAACAAATTCCTTAACTCTAGCGTCTCAACAAGGTCGCTGTTCCATATGAGACTTTTGTCGGTGATGCGTAAGTCGGATTTAAAAGCTTTCTCTATGGCGGATAGGCGCTGGTTGCCATCAGCAAGAGAGTCGTGCGTGCGAAACACGGCCGTTGTGGTCTGCATCGTGGACTGCATGTCTGCGCGTAGGGAAGATGTGGGGGCTGAGCCGTCCGCAGCGAGGAAGGAGGGGATCTCGCTGATGGAGTCCAGGCCAATATTCTTGGAGGATGGGTGGTGCGGTGATCCTGGTGTATGGTTGGCAGCTATGTGGAGAGCTGTTGCACGGCCCTGGGAGGAATATCAGTAAAAGTTGTGACGAGATGGTAAGGCAGGAGGAACGTACGAAGACTACAATGTCAAGCAGTGAGTTTGCGCCGAGCCTGTTTGCGCCGTGGACGCTCACACAGGCTGCTTCGCCTGCCGCATAAAGCCCATCGACAATTTCGTCTTTCCCGTGCTTGACATCCAGGACCTGGCCGTGGTAGTTTGTGGGAATACCGCCCATACAGTAGTGGACGGTTGGCAGCACGGGAATAGGTTCTTTTGTGATGTCGATGCCAGCGAAGATGGCAGCCGTCTCAGCGATACCTGGTAATCTTTCATGGATAATTTCTTTTGGCAAATGCGAGAGCTGCAGTTGGATGTGGTCTTTCCCCTTACCACATCCTCGCCCCTCAATTATCTCAAGATTCATAGACCGCGACACGACGTCGCGCGATGCCAGATCCTTTGCGGTAGGCGCATAGCGCTCCATGAAACGTTCCCCTTCAGCGTTGAGGAGATATCCGCCCTCGCCGCGTGCGCCTTCAGTGATAAGAACGCCAGCACCATAGATACCCGAAGGATGGAATTGTACGAACTCCATATCCTGGAGTGGCAATCCTGCTCTCGAAGCCATGGCGCTCCCGTCCCCAGTACTTGTATGCGCACTTGTTGCACTGAAGTACGCTCGTCCATAACCTGTCGATGTCAGTCGCAACCCCTCCGCTCACAGAGCACTTCTTCTACTATCACGTACCTCCAGTGGCCAGCACTGTGTTCTTTGCGAACATTCGATGACACGTCCCATCCTCCATATTCAGCGCTGTGATACCAACGCACTTGCCATCGCTCATCATAAGGTCAAGCGCAAACCACTCAATAAAAAACTGCACACCAGCCTTCAGACTCTGCCCATACAGTGTATGCAACATAGCATGCCCCGTGCGATCACTCGCACAAGCAGTGCGATATGCCTGTCCACCCTTGCCATACTTCAAGCTCTGCCCACCCAGCGCTCTCTGATATATGGTGCCCTCATTCGTCCGCGAAAAAGGCATGCCGTAATTCTCCAACTCCACAACCGCAGGAATGGCCTCTTTAGTCATGTAGTGAATTGCGTCCTGATCACCGAGCCAGTCGGAGCCCTTGACTGTGTCGTACATGTGCCAGCGCCAGTCGTCTTCTGTCATGTTGCC
Source organism: Curvularia kusanoi (assembly GCA_011058905.1). Taxonomy (NCBI): domain Eukaryota; kingdom Fungi; phylum Ascomycota; class Dothideomycetes; order Pleosporales; family Pleosporaceae; genus Curvularia; species Curvularia kusanoi. The sequence continues at coordinate 1,132,987 of SWKU01000003.1, forward strand.
GAGCGCGGCATTGATGCCGCCTTGCGCCGCGACGGTATGAGAGCGTGTCGGGAAGAGCTTCGACACGCATGCTGTCTTGAGCCCGGCTTCTGTGAGCCCAACCGCTGCGCGTAAACCGGCGCCTCCTGCACCTACGACAAGAGCGCTGCACTGAGTCAATAATTTCTAGACAAAGATTCAACAATTTCTGTTCTTACTCGTAGTGATGGTCAATCACAGTCAGGCCCTTGACATCCTGAGAATTTACTGTCGCTAACCCACGTTGTTGTCGCGACCGGTGGCATATGGGATTGCGAGTACCCAGTCTGTGTCGCTGAACAGCTCGTGCAAATGCCCGCATCGTGAACAGTGAAGAAAAGGAGAAAGAACATGTGAAGAGCAGTCCGAGAACGATAGTCTAAAGCAATGTTGATGGCTCAATGTGCATGTCAGTGGCGCTAAATCTACCACCCGACGCCCCTCTTGGGTATGGAGATAACCCTCGGTTGCATCAAGATGGATCTACAGATCCGGGGTAGTAATACTTGTCACGGACCAATGCAGCAGTTCCTAGAGACCGTCAAGATGAAGCGGATGACAGCAGCTCTTGCCTCCAGGTGGAATTTTCTTCTGTTTTATTTGCGTGCTCATGGCTGCCGTTTGTCTATAGTCTCGTGTGACGGGGTTAGTTTTTGGAGATCTGGGGTTACAAACGTCGAGTCAGGCACTGCCGAGGACTAACTGCGGTGCCACCAATCATATGCACAGCATTTGAGAGTAAGTAACCGAGCAGCCTTATCACTCGGTTACTTGGCTTCATGCTATTTAATCAATGTTCATGATAGGATTTTCAGATGAAAAGTTGTCAAGACGAGGGCAGAAATGGGAGTTTCTTGCTATCTACCGCTCGTGATCCTATTGAATCGACAATCGTCTATGTACAACTTCGTCATACTGAGCGTGAGAGCTCATTTTAATGCGAAGCTTTTAAACTAGTTGTTTGTTAGCAAGGGCACGGATGACTGCGGGAGTTTTTGTCACTTACACCTCAGGTCCCAGCCAATCTTGGGACCAAGCTTGGGCAGCTCCTCAGCAACACTCTGCACGTCCTTGTCACCACGACCAGACACGCAAATAACGATGTCCTGATCCTTAGACATAGTCTTGGCCAGCTCGACGGCACCGTAGATCGCGTGGGCTGTCTCGAGCGCAGGGATGATACCCTCCAATTGAGACAGGAGACGGAAGCCAATGAAAGCTTCCGCATCAGTGGCAGCAATGTACTTGGCACGGTCGCTGTCCTTCCAGCTAGCCAGCTCGGGACCAACACCGGGGTAGTCAAGACCAGCCGAAACGGAATGGGTCTCGCTGACCTGTCCATGCTTATCCTGGAGGATGTAAGTACGGACACCGTGAAGCACACCCTTGGTGCCTCCAGAGAGGGTGGCACTGTGGCGGGCAGTGTCGACACCATCACCACCAGCCTCGACACCGAGGAGCTTGACAGACGGATCCTTGGAGAAGGGGTAGAACATGCCGACAGCGTTCGAACCACCGCCAACACAGGCTACAACGGCATCGGGAAGCTTTCCGCGCTTCTCCTGCATCTGCTGCTTGGTCTCGTTGCCAATGATCGACTGGAAGGTACGGACAATGGTAGGGAAGGGGTGAGGACCAATGGCCGAGCCAATGATGTAGTGAGTGGTGTCGAGGTGGACGACCCAAGCACGCATAGCCTCATTGACGGCGTCACGAAGGGTCTGAGAGCCAGCCTCGACGGCAACAACCGAAGCACCAAGCAGCTTGATACGGAAAACGTTCAAGGCTTGACGCCTGACGTCCTCAGCACCCATGTAGATGGTGCACTTCATGTTGAACTTGGCACAGACAGTGGCAGTCGCGACACCGTGCTGACCAGCACCAGTCTCGGCGATGATCTCGGTCTTTCCAAGTCTTCTAGCGATCAAGACCTGTCCCAGAGCGTTGTTGATCTTGTGACTTCCCGTGTGATTCAGATCCTCACGCTTCAACCAGATGTTCGCACCACCAGCATGCTCCGTAAGACGCTCAGCAAGATGCAGATGTCCTGGACGGCCCATGTAGTCGTAGTACGAGCGGTACTCCTCCCAGAACTTAGGATCCTCAATGGCTGAGTTGAAGCCCTTTTCGAGTTCAGAAAGGCAATCCATAAGCGACTCAGGAACGTATTGGCCACCAAATTCGCCGAAGCGAGCCGGTAGCGCGTGCTCCTCGTCAAATCCGTCGCCGTTGGTGTTCAAAGCCTCTAGCTGATCCGCAAGACCGGGACCATCAGGGGTGTCGGCATCGGTGATAACTTTATCGACATGTACGCCCGTGGGCTCCTTGGCGACATCCATAGCCTCGACAATGCCAACCTCGCGGGTGGTCTCGCGGCTGCTCTTGCCGCAGATCATGTCGCAGTACTTTTCAACAGCCTTTGCGCCAGTGCCAGGCTCGGATTTGGCAATCTCGTTGATGATCTGACTGCCGATAACAACACCTTCAGCAATCTGGCCCACACTCAGGAAGTGGTCCCTGGTGCTGACACCGAAGCCAACAGCAGCGGGCTTGTTGCCAGAGTACTTGTGGACACGCTCGAGAAGCTGAGGAAGAGCAGTGTTCATGGTGCCGGAAGCACCAGTGACACCCATGCGGGAAACAACATAGATAAACGAGTCGGCGATCTGGCACAGAACGCGCATGCGGTGCTCCGACGTGGCTGGGGCAATCAGAGGCACGTAGGAAAGTCCGTAGCTGCGGCAGAAGTTCCTGAAGCGCAGAGCCTCCTCGGGCGGCAGGTCGACCATGATGAAACCGTTGGCGCCAGCCTCCTTAGCATCCTGGAGCATCTTCTCCTCGCCGTAGCTGAGCAGGGGGTTGTAGTATCCCATAAGCATGACAGGTGCCTTGAGGCCACGCTTCCTCGCATCGCGGATCATCTGGAGGACATCGCCGGTGTTGACACCGTTCTTCAAAGCCTGAGTGTTCGCGGTCTGGATGGTAGGGCCGTCGGCGATGGGGTCGGTGAAGGGCATTCCGAGCTCGATGATGTCTGCGCAAGTCAATCGACGAGACTCTACACAATGCATAGGTCTTGCATACCTGCGCCACCGGCTTCCATAGCCAGCATGATGTCGGGCGTCTCCTGCGCAGTGGGGTAACCTGCGGTCACGTACGTGACGAGGGCAGACTGCACTACTGTCAGTACCTCGTTGCGTCGCCATTGGACCTAGTCAGACTCACCCTGCCCTCCTTCTTGCATTGAGCAAACGTCTTCTTAATGTGCTCCATGGTGGACTGCAAAATTGTGTAAGGGGAGGAACTTGTCTAGCAAGCCGTAATGGCGAATTGACCTCTTTAAGGTGCAGCAAACGTGAGTCACGGTCGGAATCCGAGGGTTGCCGAAGAAATTGGTGTTGCAAGAGTGCGATGAGTCGTCCATTCACATTTATTGAGGCCGAAGCGGAGGTCGGAGGCGTTCCAATCAAGCCCCGCACTAGCCGCATTCTGCCACGCATCAGTCCCTCGGTCTCTCGCCCTTTGTAAGGAGACGTCCCAGACCACTTCCAACGCATTTTTTGTGGTCCTGTCCTTCTCGCCCGCAATACACACGCTCCGCTTTCCGAACATTCATAATCTGCGACTGGCAGGAGCTGAATTTTCTACCAATATGACGTCATTCTTTGCTCTGCGATCATGACTGGGTACAAGATGTGGATATTGGTCGTGGACATCGGCGTTGAGATTTCATGGTGCTCAAACATGACATCGAACATAGCCATGTCTAGAAACAACTGTACCCGAAGAACTGGGCGCAAGTCTTCTGATATATCGAGCCGAAGCCTCCGCCTCTTATTGTCTATGACTGACCGTCGTTCATAAGCCAAAGCTCTGGCGAAGCGTGCCCCATTCAGGGTCGAAGTACCTCCCAAATCCTCTGATCTCGCACATGCGATTAAAGCATCGCTGGCACAGACTGTTTCTCTCTCTCCTTCTACCACATCGGCCATGCCTTGATGCGTCCTTCTCCCAATGTGGATCTGGTTGTCCTTGCTCATCGAGCGGACCTGTTCTCCAGTTACGATCAGCCGGTCTGTTCAGTCGCGAATCCTCAAATACGCAAGGGAAACCAAGTCTGTCGCCGTCAAACTGTGCGAGCCAGGAGCAGCCCTGCTCTTGAGCTACCTGATAGCAGCGCGAGCAAAGCTGTCCACGGTGTCGTACTGTGCCACACAGACGCTCGTCTTGCGGGTTGAAGCCACGCCGCCACACATCCAAACGGTACTCCGGGTCCTTACAAGCACAGAGAGGTAGCCATCCTTTGTTGGCGCGCTCTTTACATTCATGCTCGAGTTCCTTACTGTAGGCATCGATGAGACGATTTAGGTGACGTCTGTAAGGATGCGGTGCTGCTTGCTGATACAGAGCGTCAAAGCTCATGTTTCTGCACCAGTTGCAAATATTTGGACCCCTGTCTTTTCCCCCTGGAGATGAGTTGCATGCAGTTCCAAAAGCACAAGAAGGCTTTGGGGGAGGTCCTAGAATCCGTGGGATGATATCGAAGCCGGACTAGACGCCATTTGTAAGCTTTGTACCACTCAAGGAGGGAGGTACTTACCATCAGGTAACAGATCTTATCTTTAATCTAGAATCTCGTTGTAACCTTCCACATCGTCGTCCTCTTCTTCCTCCAACCCTACCAACCTCGACGATATAGCCTTGTCGGCCTCTTCATGACATAGCCCGCTCGGCGTGAAGTGTTGGACAACACCGATTTTTTGCAGATGTCTCCTCCAACACCTCGCACAAGCTGTCCCCTTCCTCTGGACGACTTTGCAAGTGAGACGAGTACCTCGAAGATTCAGGTCACGACGTCGCCACCTGCAATTCTGAAAATCCGGGTCTTCAAACGCGCAGAGATAACGTCCACGTGCTTCAATGTTCTGCTTGACGATTTGTTTGCGACGGAGCTCTTCTTCAAGGAGAACAAGTGCTGTATAGTTGCTGTTGGCCCAGGTGCGTAGTTGTTGTGGATCGTGGCGGGCGAGACAGTTGGTGCAGATAAGGTGAGGGTTGAAGACTTTCCGGCCAATGCCGAGACAGTTGCCTTGCGCGAGACACTCAACGATTGGTGGAGGCCTGAAATATTGTCCGGTAGCTGAAGACATATGATGTCGAAGAAGCTTGGATGTCTGAGCTCAGCTTGTTTGGACACGCTCCACTCTTTGTCATGAGCTCAGGTCAATGCATTGACAGCCACGTAATTCATGGTCGAGTAAGTGATGGGTCAGTTATGGAAGTAGGTAAGGTTCGAAAGAAGCCATGACGGTCTTTGACAATAGCAAAATGACATTGGTGGCACAGCGCTGTCTTCGCATCGTAACTGAGGGGAAGGCAAATGTTGAGTTACGGGTACAAAACAACAAAAGTGGAATCGACATTTCCTGTATGAAATGGACTTAGCCAATGCTATAGCGTCTGACGTATAATAGCTACAAACGCTTAGGAAGAAGCTTTTCCTTGGCGTATGCAAGGTCCGACACTATGGCTCAACGGACGCCGGTGTATTGTGTGAAACACCTTGCCGATCGATGTGCGACCAGGTCATGGCTATCTGCTTGGTTGGCCTCCTTGAGGGAGCATTCCATGGCTGATGCGCTCGTGATGCGCTCGTGATGCGAATAGACAACGCTTTGATCACCCTCGAGGCTAAACCCCCGCGAATCACGGCACCAAATCCGACGACTGACAAGGTCAAAGCGGGCGCCAGAAGTACTGGCTGGACTGAGAGACGTTTGACGAGCGCGAACTTGCATTCTCACTCGCCGCCACCAAAGTTTGCGGTCATATCCGATGTCAAGCTCGGAGGATAGGTATCAGAGCTTGACCGAGAATTTCACCATAACGTCCATTTGCCCAAAATCTTCTGAAAGTGCTGATCCAGTGCATCGCTTGGTCCCGGCATTGCTGCCCTGGGCTCTTCTTGGAGCCGAAACTTCACTGATTGTTGGTCGATGGTGTATGAAGTTACGCCCAGGGCAATTCCCGGTCCATCCGTTAAGATTGGCAAACACAGCCTCGTGCGGAGAAACTGGGCATTTCCAGTTCCTTGCTTTTCGTTCGGCGCAATCGACCAGGTCGTCGCGCAAGGGTGTGGCGACCGAGGATTCGATTGTTGCGTCGTGGTCGACCTGCGGAAAGATGACCTGTCGTCGCCAGAACGTTGTGCAACGTCGGCAATTTGCGTATGTCGGCTGGCAGCAGACCCTGGCAATTATGAAATACTTACCTCGTGCGTGCCGTCTCTAATGAATGAAATAAATGGAAGGAATGATGTCCTATTTTATCTCGAGTTGCAACTCGACCATGCGATAGTGCTAATCAGAGCTCGTACAGTCAATCCATAAGGCACGGCCTGTACACGGACATGTAACAGGTCGTGGCATTATGTTTCGTGGTACTGCACATATTCCATTGCATCGATTTCAGAATGGCCACTGGTGACACAATCGAATTTTATATACGTGACATGCGATGCCGTCGTCCGGATAACCAAAGTGCGGACCCTTCGATGTCAAATCGCTCAACATGATGTCGCTCAGATCGCACCGCATCAGTCGTGCAACTTCAGCCTTCAAGCTGTCAAGTGTCAAGTCCATGGAGCGGACAATGTCAATTTCACCAATCCCGTAATTGACTCGAATCACCCCCGGCACGTCATCGTTGGCTGTTGGCAAGCCCAGCCGTCGTCGGTGCCGATCACCGAGCTGACTTTGGACGCTTCAGAAAACTGTGCTGGTATCAGTATGGTACAACAAAAGAAGGTTTCAACCGTACTGTGACGGGTATGGCAGTAATGCTGCCAACGACTCTTTGTCTTGCCTCGGATGCGCCCATCCATGCAAAGTGCGAAACTGGGGCCGTCAGGGCGCAAGTCAAGACACGCACAGCATGTGGCCTGTGTCAGAGTGCATGCAGACAGAATCTTGTGAATGCAACGCCTTGGCACCGCAGATGCAGTTGACGAGTCAGGAGAGCACCGCGATAGTTGCATCGAAGAGTCCGAGGGTTGGTCCTGCAGTATCTCTTTATCTTAAACAAGGTTCCAAATGACCGTGTTGCTGCAAGCCCTTTTCTGGGGTTGGATATCTGGTTCAAACTTGGTCCGCTGTCGCTTAAGAGAATTCATCAAGACGATGATCTATTGTTGACACCGACAGTGGCGATTATCACGGATCTATGCGTCGCAAGTGTTACTTGTATACAAGTGTCATACGGATTGTACAACCCGCATATGCTCTTGTCCGTACCATTACTCACCACACCAGGCTACAGCGCGAATACGAGCTGCGCCACTGCAGTCGGATGTCTTGCAGCACCTGTTAGCTCTCAACAGTAATATGGGAGCCTGGATGTGCCTGAAAAAATGGGGCTCTGGTTGCTAGTCATGCGACCCTCGTGGGTGACAAGGCGTGGTGCAGTAAAGGAAACATTCACAGCATTTTGGGCAGCCGAGAAACCGAACTGTCCCAAATTTGGGCTAGCGTCCCAAATGCTGGGTTACTCTTTCTGACACCGGTACGACAGGTCTTATCGTAACTTTCCTTGAGCAGCAGCAAAATTCTTGTGTGGCGCGAGACATTGCGAATGATTCGCTCATGGATGATGGGCCAACCGTGAAGGATTGCTAGACTGTGCAAATATCTTCCGGGTTTGCGAGATCATATGCTCTTGCTCTTGATAGCTTTCTCCGAGAGTTTCGGACGACACGAAAAAGCTCATGATACACTACAGGCTATGGCGACGAGACCTCGGTTCGTGGATCCCGGCTTCAAGCACCGAGAAGTGAGTGGGGTGCAAAGCGGTCCGATTTGGGTTGGGCTGAGACACCTTTGCTATGACGAAGGGCCAATGAGTTTGCTCCAGTGCCGCATCACATGGACTGTTCAACATGTACAGCCGACAGATGCCTAGCATCTGTTTTCGGCTACACGTATCTCCAAGGTGCTAAGTCTGGAGACTCTAGCCCATGTATGCAACGGATCGCGGTGATATCGACCGCCGATGTTTTGACCCACGAGGGGGGCCCAGGATGACAAGCAGCTGCAAGAACGCATATTTTAGGAAGTCAACCTCCATGTGGCTTCCGACCCAACACAAGACCATCCATCAAACATGCTGTGATTGAGGACATATGTGTCTCATCCTCGGTCTCTTCTCGCAATTTGGCTGGATGATTATTGAGTGGGTCCTTGTGAGACTTCGGATAGAGGTTCTGCCCGAAGACCTTGCAACAGCTGGGAGGCGCTATGTCGACCGAAGCACCATGTTGGACTTGTACGTGGACCATCTGTCGTAGCAGCGTAGATCTCCAAGCATCGGCAAGTATACACGCGTTCCGCTGATTTATGTCTTGTCTATGCTTGCCGTTCCAGGAGACTGATTCGAGTAATGAGATTGCAGCGGTGACAGCTGATGTTGGGGCTGCGAAGATGGTATGCAAGCAAATAGGAGAATTGAGGAAATGGAGAAGAAAGGGGACAAGCGAAAATCACTGGAGTACCTGACATATGAAAGCAAGATGAGCAGGTTGATGCAGACATCTGCGGTAGTGTACCATCCTTGAGGGAAGTTTAGCGCACTTACTTGGGGCAGCGTCCGCATGCATTCAGCTTGCCAAACGTGTTGAGCGATCGTGACTTTTGATGACAATATTACGAAAGATGCAGGTCAAGTAGGATGATCTATACTTCAAGATGAGCATGTCCCCCGTGCCGACATCCGTATCAGAACAAAGTCAGTTGTCTGAGGGTCTTAAGAGCGTGCTCTTTCGAGGGACCAGGAATCAACTGCGTTGCAACCATCTCGCTTCTATGGTGCTTACATAGCGTCAGACCATGAGAGCAAAATTCCCATGTATAGGTCAGGTGGTGATTTTGAGAGTGAACTCGAACGAGTGGTCGCAGGGCTGGGAGATGTAATTAACGCCAGTTCGGCAAGTGCTGGCCTTGACCGCCCGGCAGAAATTAATTTGTAGAAGTCGCGGCGAACACCACTACGCCCGCGCAACACTCGTTCTCGACTCCAGCAAGCGTCTTTGCGGCAATTTTCTCCGGGACCAAACCAAGGAATCGCTCCTTAACAGAGATCGACCGTCGTACGACCGCCAACATGGCTGCCGACCGAGGGCCAAAGCCCAAATCCACCGAAGTGCAGCGCAAGTCGCAGAAAGGCGCGCCTGTGAACGACGAGGAGGCGCGAGCAGTCGCCCGGTTCGCGGAAGAGGCGACAAAGCAGTATGGGCGAGGCGACAAGATCAGGCCAAAGTCTGTCAAGGACAAGAAGCTCAGGTCGAACTTGCGACTGCTGGAGAACAAGAACAAGCAGGCAGCGCTCGAGGCCAAGAATGTTGAGATCCTGCTGGAGAACAATGAAGGACTGCTGGAGGCTGAGCACGAGCTGGAACGGACATACAAGGTCCGCCAGGACGAGATCAAGGCCGCAGTCGCAACAGAAACCGCAAAGAAGGGCTTCGAGCTGCGCCTGGATGGGCTCGGGCCATACGATGTATGCGAGTACAGCAGAAACGGCCGCGACCTGTTGATTGCAGGGAGGAAGGGCCACGTCGCCACCTTTGACTGGAGGGATGGCAAGCTGGGCTGCGAACTGCAGCTGAGCGAGACCGTGCGAGACGCGCGATGGCTGCACGTCAGCAACCAGAAGAACTTTGCCGTTGCCCAGAAGAAGTGCGTCTACATCTACGGCGGCGACGGCGTGGAGCTGCATCAGCTCAAGAACCACTCCGAAGCCACCCACCTCGAGTACCTGCCCTATCACTTCCTCCTCTCCTCGGTATCGACCGCCGGCATCATCAGATACACCGACGTCTCAACCGGTCAGTCGCTGGGCGAGCTATACACAAAACTCGGCCCCGCGACCGCATTCGTGCAGAATCCACACAACGCTATCCTTCACGTCGGCCACCAGAAGGGACTCGTCACATTATGGTCGCCCAACAGTGCAACCCCGCTGGTCAAACTCCTCCCCCACCACGGCCCTGTCCGCAGCCTCGCAGTGGACAAGTCTGGCACATATATGGTCAGCACCTCGCAGGACCGCCGCATGTCCGTCTGGGACATCCGCATGTTCAAAGAAGTCCACACCCACCACCTCCGCGTCCCTGGCACCTCGCTCTCCATCTCCGACCGCAACCTGACTGCCGTCGGCTACGGGACACAGGTCAACATCTACAAACCCGAAATCTTCACTCACAACCCCGACCTCGTCCTGCCCACACCGTACATGGCCTGGGGCGGCGAGGGCCTCAGCACCGGCCGCGTGCGCTTCTGCCCCTTCGAAGACATCCTGGGCATCGGGCACGAGAAGGGCTTCACATCCATCATTGTCCCCGGCTCCGGTGAACCCAACCCCGACACCCTGGAGCAAGGCACCAACCCCTTCGAAACCAGCAAGCAGCGCCGCGAAACCGAAGTCCACGCCCTGCTCGAGAAGATCCAACCCGAGATGATTGCCCTCGACCCCAACTTCGTCGGTAACCTCGACCTGACCAGCCACGAGCAGCGCGTCAAGGAGCGCGATCTCGACCGCAAGGACGAGGATAAGATTGCCAAGCTGAAGAAACGTGGCCGCGGTCGCAACAGTGCGCTCAGGAGGTACCTGCGTAAGAGCGGGAGCAAGAACGTCATTGATGAGGAGAAGGAGCGCGCGCGAGAGATTGTGGAGAGGAGGAAGGAGCGCAACATCGAGAAGCAGAAGCAGCTCAAGAAGGCATATGGGCCGGCGCTGGAGCGGTTTGCGAAGAAGGGCGTGTAGAGGTGGACATCCCAGGCCAGAGGGAAGTCAAGCAAAGCGAGAAAAAAGCATGGGTTTGGGCATTTACATGGCGTTGTGTTGCAGGAAATTGGGGGGTTTTAGGGAGCATATACCCTTGGATATTAGAACTTGTGAATCAATCAATGAAAATCCGCTGTTCCTTCACTTCGCTCGATGCCAATCTTTTGTAAAAACACACATGCGATGGAACAGGAGGAAAAAAAACGCCGTTGATTTTGTCTACCCAGGTATCTAACCCATCATGCAAAGTCATATCATCGTATGCAGCGCCCTCACTCGACCAGCATAGGCGCCTCATCGCTCTGCACCGCACCCGCATCCTCTGCACTCCATGCCCTCGCCGGCCTGGGCCAAACCCTCTTGTACAGACTGACGGCAACAGCATCCATGGGGTTGATTTTGCCATCGAACGTCGCCTTGAAGTAACCATGGGTACCCAGACTTTCCTTGATGAAACCACTCCTACCGCGCCTAGTCCAGAGCGGCAGGCTCTTGAACCACCTAACGTCGTTGTCGTTGAAGAACATGTAGCGCACGGTGACGACGCGCTTGTTGATCTTGTAGGGGTGGCCGGTCAGGATGACGCGCTTGGCGATGATGCGGTTCATCGATGGCGGCAGCGAGGTGCCTGTTCCGATGAGCTGCAGACCCGAGGACGAGACGGCATCGGGAGAGGTGCTGCGCTGGAAGTACAGCAGCGGCACGTTGCCCCAGGTCAGTGGGCCAATGAAGGAGGCAATGGCGTTCTGGCCGGGGTACAGGAAGCGGTCGAACTTGTGCACATTGTTGGGCGTGTTGCCTGCTTGGGAGAAAAGCTGAATTCACGTCAGCAGCTATCGCTTTGCTCTTGCGATGGATAATACTTACAGGATTGATGACCATACGGCGGGCGCCGCACTGGACGATGATCTCGGCCTTGGACTTGATGCTGTTGCTGGTGCTGCTCTCGTAGTCAGAGTTGAGCAGGATGCTGTAGTTGCAAGATGTGCGCTTATGCTCGTGCCTCAGCAGCGAGAACATGGCCACAGGTCTTGACTGCGACTGCTGGAAGTGCAGGGGCACGCCACGGACGTGGACGTTGACTCGGGTTCCAGGCTTGACACCGCCAGCCCAGGCTTCGCGCATGAACTTTGTAGCTGTGCGCTTGTAGTCGGAGATCTCAAGCAGGCGCTGCCACTCCTCTGGCTCATATGGTCGGTCCTCCTCGGTCTCCCAAACACTCTGCCTCAGACTCTTGAGACCGCGGTACTTCATGAGACGCTCTCGTGCGTTCATGTTCGGATGTAGCTCGATCTCGTCAGGGAATTCGAGATCCTGCTCAGCCTCCGTCTTTCTCGATTTTCGGTAGGCCTCAATCTGTTCAGCTTCGTCCTCTGGCGAGGGATCCAGGAACATCTCGGACTGTGGGTATTCTGAAGGGGCACCCTCGGTCATGGCCTTCCCATCGATATCCATACCCTCCTCACCATCCGCAGGATGAGCCCGAACGCTTCGGCCCTCATCCGCATCCTCCATATCGAAGTCCTCAAGATCGGAGTCGGAGTCGGAGAAGTCTTCAAGATACCACGCAGCCTGGTATTTACTGGTGCCCCTTGGCATCCTCTTCGGCTTCGGGCGAGCCTCCTCATCTTCTTCATCAGAGAAATAGTGGTGGTCGTCAAGCAGAACTCCCTTGCGCTCGGTGGGCGCGATTGAAGCAGCGTATTGTGTAACATCGTCCATGAGTGTCTCCTCTGGCGCGAGGGCTGCAAGATCATCCTGATCCTCAGTCGGGGCTTCCAGAACGGTGTCTTCCTCCGCATCGACCATCATGTCGCCATCCTTCTTCTTTCTCGTCTCGAGAGGCGCTGCGACGATCTTGTCGACCTGGAAATCGCCCCAGTCACCAATCTGAACCAATCTGTCGGCCTTCAGCCCCAGGCCACGGACTACACCAGTCAAGACGACTTCCCCAGTGCCGTCCTCGTTGACAGCAGATTTGCCACCGGGCCACGCAATGTCCTCAATGAACATATAGCTCCGCTGATCCCTCCACCTGATGCCCTTGGTGTGGGTTGTGCAGATCGATCGTACCAAGTTTGAAGCTTCCTGTCGGTTGTCCAGGGAATACACGCGCTCGGTAGTAGGAAGCCAATGTGTGATGTACGACTTCAGCGATCCCACAACCTGCGGCCTACGCTTTGCGGGCTCGACCTTGTCCAACGCCTGCACGACCGTAAAAGTGTTGGTAAGACCTTGGCTCTCGACAGCCTTCAGGATCATCTCGCCCTCTTCGTCAACCTCCTCCTCTGCCGACAAAACGAAGACGACAAAATCGGCCACTTTGCTAGCGTCGAGCGCAGAAAGCAAGTCTCTGCCGGCGATCAAGTACTGGATCTTCTGCTTGAAGCGGTCGACGTTGGTGCGCACCCACCCTGCCTCCGGAACCTCATCCTCAATGTCCAGCGCCGAGTTCAGGCTTCGTACTGCCGCTGCAGAGGATAGGTCGGAGCAGAGGGGAATGATGGCGACAACACGCGGTGCGCTGTCTCGTCCGGCGAAAACATTGGTGGCTTTGGCGTGCTCGTTGTCCTTGTTAATGCGCATCTGCTTCGCACGGTTGCGGCGGTCGAATTTCGACATGACCTGCTGGTGAGGGGTCTTGCGACTGCCTCTTTCGAAGCCGAGAGCCTCGACCTTGCCTGTAGAACTGTCAGCGCGCTGGTGGGCGCATAAAGACAGGCGTCCGTACCCTTGCTCACTTCCTTCAGCGCACTTTTGGTGGCATGGCGAGACTTGAAGCCCTTCTTGCTCTGCTTCGTCGTGCTGCGGTGGTGGTGGTTTTCAGGCGCCATGTTGCCGCTGCCGCCCGCCTTGAATCTGAAGGGAATCGAGGACGCCACTTTGAGTGCGATGCGTCAGAAATGTTGCGCTGCTGCTCCAAGTGCGGGACATTCAAAATCGTGGATCCACTTTTGAACATTTTTAGTGGCGCGCTTGTCTTATCGTCGGCTGTAGGAGTATCTCAGGGTCGACATTCACCACGCGACATGAACACCAGCTCATGGATTTCAACAAACACATATAACGAAGAGTTGTTGGATCACTTCTTCCTGTCTGCGTCAATTGCTGGGGAGCTGTAGATAAAGATTACTCTGCCGTGGTGATGATTTTGCTCATGAAAAAGAGAATGCCCACAACCCTTACAAAGTCTCTAGTCACAAATTCCGTAGGAACGCAAAGAGATCTTGCAGATGCATATCACAATGGTGCACAATCTTGGCTGCAAACTCTGCGTTCACAAGAGTCAAGAGACTTGGGCTCTTGGGTTGAGACTGCCACTTCAGTATCTGATGTTGGAGGGAGTAACCATGCTCATGTATTAGAATGGCGATTGCATCTGTGAACCTATATTTGAGCTCCCGGGAACTGTAAATGCAACAAAATGTTTTTCATTATGTTCTGGGATGTAGGCCCTTGTATGGATACAGCGTGTAGTTCGTGGTTGATGAAGAGCGCTCGTTCTTTGACATGAAGCAACGCCCTTTTCATCGGGATCACGTTCAAGTCCCGCTTACTATACTGCTGTGGAGTGTGCAGTCGAGCTAGAGTGTAAGATACAGTGCGATTGAAGGCTCCCAAAGTGCTTAGTTCACAGTGTTCCTGCGTTGCTGCCATCTTGCCTCGCTCCTGCCTCCTGGTCTTTCTCTCTAGCTACACTAGCTGAGATGAGAGCTGCACAAATCAAGTCGACGATTGACCAGCGGGGTGTTTCGCTGACAGCCTGCCACTTGCTAAAGACCGAGCTGTAAACGGGCAAGGTTCGAACGAGGCCATTCGAACCAATCGGCATCTCGCTTTCTCAGCCCTACCTCCGTTCGCGTCCTCCACTCCCAACGCGCCCATCTATGTACACAATGCTGTGTCAATAGCCGTTTCCTGTGGTACACCTCTCGGGTCCAGCTGTCTTGATCACCGGTTCCGCAGTTGTTGCGGCGCAGTCTGCATGTTTTCGCAAGCAAGCCTCCACAAGGTCCAAAGCGGCACATTCGCGGCTTCGCCTAAAAACTGACCGCAACTTTCGAAAGGCTCCCGCTATAGCCTGTTACGAATCACCCCTCTCGCATCATGCCAATATCTTATTCTGGCGTATATGCCCTTCAGTGATAGAGCAAGGTGCACATGCATATGCTGAGGTGTATACGAGTCGTTGGCTTACAACAGCCTGGAGGCGGTCGTCTCTAACCGGCTCCACCAGTACCCACGATCCATGCCGTCTCCTGTCAATCTGATTGGCCTTTCCTACAATGGAGAAAATGGCTCGAGCCACGGTACGGCTTACCGAACGGTCTTAGTCAAGGGCAAGCTGGACGCATGTTGATAAGACCACTGCAATACTCTCACATCCAGCCATGAGTCCCCGACGCTGGGCTATCAATTGAGCTTAGGTCCTCATGCGGGAAGCATCATCCGCCCCGCTTAATCAAGCATGCACTGAGGTCTCCGCGATTGCACCGGTAATAGGCCGCTAGAAGGATGTCATTGGTATTGTCAAACCACTGTAGCAGCGCCCACTTTGCTACAACGAGGAAGCTCGATGACATGCGCCGCATCATGCTCCAACAATCTCTCCAATTGCAGCAAGGGTGACTCCACTGACCTTGAGCAACCTCTTCTACATAGGCGCGTTGCCTGCTGTCCTACAAAGCAGCCAAAATCTCACGTTACTCTACTCATCAGCTTCCACCATGGAAAACGGGAACAAGGCTCGGTCTTGGATTCCAAGTCTGTTCAGGACCAATTCCGTTCCAAAGACAGAGACAGAGCCTACCGAGCGATCGTCTCTTCTCCCTTCCACACAGCATGAGGAATGGTCGACTGGCGAAACGTACGAATCAGATGATGAGCCTCATAATGAGTTCCAGCGTGTGCTACAAGAACTCTGGGTATTATTCAAGGGTTCTATACCAGTGGTCCTGGCGTATGCTCTCCAAAATTCGCTTCAGACATTTTCCGTACTCATTGTCGGGCGCTTGTCTCCAGAGGCACTTGCAACAGCAGCCTTCTCTTACATGTTTGCTATGGCTACAGGATGGTTGGTCGCACTCGGCGGTACAACAGCGATTGACACTCTCGCATCTGCGAGCTTTACAGGCAGTAAGAATCGCCACGATCTGGGTATCATTTTACAGCGCGCCTTTGTGGTTCTTTTGCTGTTCTATTTACCCATCGCTGTTCTCTGGATATGCTCTGCGCCACTTTTCAGAGCCTTGGGACAAGAAGAGTACATCGCACGAGACTCCGCGAGGTTTCTCACAGTACTCGCCCCTGGCGGCATTGGCTATATCTACTTCGAGGCACTGAAGAAGTACATGCAGGCTCAAGGTATGCTTAGTTGCACCTTCATTGAATGCCTTACTCACCGCCTTAGAAATCATGCGCCCCGGAACTTACGTCCTCTTGATCATATCTCCCCTCAGTGCGGGTCTCAATTACCTCTTCGTCTACACGTTTAAGATGGGCCTTCTTGGTGCGCCACTTGCTACCGGCATCGCATACTGGGCGTCGTTCCTGCTCCTCCTTGCATACGCGCGATTTGTAGAAGGATGGGAGTGCTGGGGAGGCTGGAGTCGCAAATGTCTACAAAATACATGGACGTTTGCACGACTGGCTTTCCTTGGTGTCATACACGTCGGCACCGAATGGTGGGCCTTCGAAATCGTTGCTCTTGTTGCAGGTAAACTCGGTACGATACCACTGGCTGCGCAGAGTGTCATTATGACTACTGATCAAGTTATGAACACCATACCATTTGGAGTTGGAGTTGCGGCTTCCTCACGAGTTGGCAATCTCCTCGGTGCTCGAAATGCCAAAGGTGCTGCAAGGGCCGCCAACACTGCAGCAGTCCTGAGCATGATCTTAGGTGCGGTGGTCCTTGCCATTCTGATGGGAGTCAAGGACTTCTACGCTAAAATTTTCAACGATGATATTGAGGTCATCAAGCTCACCGCACAGGTCATGCCGTATGTCGCACTCTTTCAGATCGCCGACGGGCTCAATGGAAGTTGTGGTGGCGCCTTGAGAGGCATGGGTCGGCAGCATATTGGAGCAACCGTCAACATAGTCAGTTACTATTGTGGAGCTTTGCCGCTCGGTATCTGGCTTGCCTTCCACGGCTGGGGCCTGGCCGGCTTGTGGGTCGGCCAGTGCATCGCCCTTTATCTCGTTGGCTTTGCTGAATGGGCAATCGTAGCTTGGAGTGACTGGGACCACCAAGTCAAGAAAGCTTTTGAGAGGATGGATTCCGATGACAGAGCTGAAATGGGCGTTTCAGATGAAGAACTCGCAGCAAACACCATGTACAACCAAAGATTGTAGATAGATCGTTGCATTCGAGTAAAAGTCGGCGTACGTGCAAATCACTATTCATTAGCAACGTATCTTAGACATTAGGGAGAGATAGGTAACCGAAGTCGATATGCAGCCGGTGTAAAATACCAACCCGATGTAGCTAGGCGAGCCTTGTATCTCGACCCTGGTTCTGTCCCGCTTGAACGACACCTCATCCACCTCCGCAAGCTCCGCAGCTTTCCCCACGCCTCAACGGTATCAAGCACCCGGAGATGACATAGCCCGGATATACCTAGCGAATGGCTTCCGCTTCCATGTGTCCTGTGCCTATCGCTCAGGCAGTGTCTAGCTTCAGCGCCCGATATGGGATGCATTGGCGAACCGCATTTTGAGGAAAACTGCCGGATTTAGTCTGTACCAGTATATCGCATGATAGATCTTTACAAAAGACCATGACGAATTGGAGTATCATTGGTTCTCGTGAAGCCCGCATCGGCTATCGTAAGCCTAGGCAGGTATACCTGAGGGACGACATGCAGATGCACGTTGTGAAGCTCCAGATAAGGCCATCTGCCAACCCACGAGATGGTGGACGGCCCGTTAACATCGGAGTTTGGGCGTGTCCCATTGGTGAACACACGGTAGCTATCGTCATTGCACATGGTGGGGTTGTACTTCCCCACAGCTGAGCGGTTTGACCAGAAGCTGACTGCCATCTCGAAGTCAATGGTAAGTACCTAAATGGATTCTACAGATATTATAATGAGAGTGCATTCGCGCCTCAAACTACCCGAGACCACGGACGGCTCTCACGCCCATCGAGGAGCAGTGCTATCTTGGCGGACATTGCAAGTCATGTAGACGGGCCATTTCGTTATCTCAAGTCCTATGATGTCGACGCCGGGTGTATACTTGGAGCTCCTAGCCAGATATGGCCATTCAAGAGCTGAGTGTGCATACAATCGTTACAAGGGTAGCTTCTAGCTGTTTGCCTAACACAGCGTCGTCAAGGGTCAGCAACGTGGAGGGGTCTGAGCTACCCCCAACTATTTACTGCGAGTCTCGCTCCTGTCAATTCTTCTTCCTCCCAAACCACTCTTCTCAGGTCCTCAATTGACTCAAGAATTTCGAATATGAAGCTTACCTCAGCTCTCCTCAGCTTCGCAGCTGCTGTAGCTGCACACGGTGACCACGACCATGACCAAGAGCCATTGGCCGGCCCGCACGAAGGCTTGTGGTACAACACGCTTCCCGGAGATGGTGGTACACAGGTAGGTAGCATCTAAATGTGCTCAGCACTGTTCGGTATCAATTGACTCTTTGAAGGCCGATTCCATCTTCAGTGGAATCTCCACGTTCGGACGCCTGCCATACCACCCTTGCCTTAAAAGCAAAGTCGATTTTGACATCGCCTTTATCGGTGCGGATACACCCACAAAGTAATATGCTCTCAATCACTAATAATCTCAGGTGCTCCCTTTGACACTGGTACATCGTACCGTCCGGGTGCTCGCTTTGGCCCCAGTGGCATCCGACAAGGTTCTCGCCGCCTCAATCTTTAGTATGTTCTCTCAAAGCAGCATATGCTTACTTTTGGTCCGCTTGGGCGCAAAGGCTCACGCAGGATTGGATTTAGTGGCGGCTATAATGTTCCTCTAAAGGCGAACCCCTTCAACTCTTGGGCCAAGGTCCTTGACTGCGGAGACATCCCAGTCACCTCGTAAGCACCGATCAAGCTCCGCCATAAAAACTAAGACCACTAAATAGACTGAAGCTATGACAATGCGTATGCGCTGCAGCAAATCGAAGAGGGCCACAACCTTCTTCTGAGTCGTGCACCGCACACTCACGCTGACAAGCCCGGCCCGTCTAAGAAAGGCACTACCTTGCCCCGTTTGATCACTCTCGGAGGCGACCACACTATCACCCTTCCTCTTCTTCGCTCCATCAACCGCAACTACGGCCCTGTCAGTGTCATCCACTTCGACAGTCACCTCGACACCTGGAAGCCCAAGGTCTTTGGCGGTTCGCCCAGTGAGCAAGCCGCCATCAACCATGGCACTTACTTCTTCCACGCTGCCCAGGAAGGCCTACTCGCCAACGACACTAACATCCATGCTGGAATCCGAACCACTCTGTCTGGTCCATCCGATTACGAGAACGATGGCTACTGCGGCTTCCAGATTGTTGAGGCTCGTGAGATCGACAAGATCGGTACCGATGGTATTATCAAGAAGATCAAGGAGAGAGTTGGTACAGAGAAGCCTGTCTACCTTAGCATTGACATCGACACTCTTGACCCTGCTTGTGAGTCCGATCAACGTACATTCATTGACGGACACTAACATTCATGCGCAGTCGCCCCTGCTACGGGTACCCCTGAGACCGGCGGTTGGACTACACGTGAGCTCCGCACCATTATCCGTGGCCTCGAGGGCATCAACCTCATCGCTGCCGACATCGTGGAAGTCGCTCCGGCCTACGACACCAATGCCGAGCTGACCACCATGGCTGCCGCTGACACCTTGTACGAGGTCATGACGCTGATGGTCAAGAAGGGACCCTTGAGCTACATGGGCAAGCAGAAGGAGACCATCGAGCTTTAAGTGAGCGACAAAGGATTTTTCCAAATTGGTCGACTCCGACTGGTCTAGGCAAGCTGACCCCTTTCCTTTCCCCCTCCCTTAGGTATAGAACTCTGTGTCCTAGGCTGATTTGTAGCGCAGGGGTATGTCATGCATCCTCCGGTGGGATGTAAAGCGTGATTCTCAAGGTAAGATGTAGTATTTGAATCACGCAAACACAGTGGTAGTAGTATGCAACGTAAACATGCTTGATAGTATCGATCTCGAATTATATTAAGTAATCATGGGTATATCTCCTGCTCCTCCATCGTATCCTTTCCTTCTTAATCAATCAAAATACTTTTGTGTCCTCCCAACCAGATAAAAATCAATGGTATATCGCGGTTTCAAATCCAACGCTTGCGCAAAAATTCACTTTTCTTCTCATTTCAGTTCTCGTCCGCTTCGGTGCTTAGTAGCCCAAGCCGTAGGCAGCCCTGTACGCCTGGTTGACGCTGCGGTGGTGCTCGACGACCTTGGTCTTGAGCTGCTTCCAGTGCTTGGAGAGGTTGGTGGGCTGCTTGGGCTCAGTGGGCTGGCGGGGCTCCTCGACAGAAGCGCGGGGAGTAGAAGAAACGGAGGCGCGGGGCGAGGTGGCGCGAGATGAGCCGGGGGAGTAGAAGGCGCTGTATGCGGCGTTCATCTCCTCGTGGTGGTGCTTGAGAGCGGTCCACAGCTTGCTGGCGTTGGTCTTGCCCTTGGGCGCCTCGGCCATGCCGGCAACAACCGAGTTGTTACGCGAGGTCTCCAGCGAAGCGGGGGCGGACGGGGCGGGAGAGGCAGTGGGAGTAAAAGATCCGTAGTAGGCAGCGTAGGCCTGGTTCATGCCCTCGTGGTGGGCCTTTGCCTGGGCGACAAAGGAGGAGAGGATGCTCTGCCTCTTCTGGGTGCTTGCGGTGGAAGACATTGTTGTGGAGATGTGGGTTGACTTTGATTTGTGATAGTCGAGTATAGTAGATATGATTTGTATCGAGGTGTTGAGTATTGACTCCGATGCTTTGAAGTGTTTGCTTGAGCTGTCTGATACTCTTCACACCAGCGACCCACCCTCCTATATATACAACCACACCCTGATGGTTCCCCAAAAAATTGACACCCGCCAAGTATCGTCAGTCACACGCCGTTACACCTCATCTTGCGACAGAATTTTACTCAGCACGCCTTGCGCTGTTTGCAATGATCGAAAAACCACCGCCCTATGACACCTTCGTCAACTCGCAGCCAATCAAGTGGTCTGCGTGCTTTGAAATAAAGTGGATTTCTCATCGACAAGGCGCGTAAAGGCCCGTGCAGTTCCCGACGAGCCTCATCAGGTGTCATGCAACCCACGGGCAACTGGCAGGGCGCGAGTCGAAAACAAGGGCGCACGCTCAGCGTTTGGCAGCGAACAAGATTTCCCGCGTCCGTGCGCGTTGCCCGCAATCGCTTCTCCGTCGGGCGATCTTCCGCGTCGCTTCAGAAAATAGTAACAGTACGTAAAAACCATTTCAGAGCCTTGCGATCGTTCCTTTAGAGGCTTAACGACTTCACTTAACGGCATCGCGTTAGAAATCTCTTCCCGAGCACGCCCATGTCTGTCCACCCTGGCCGTCTCACGTTTCCCGTCGCTTTGTTGTCGGTCCACCCTTCCGACGTGCACGTGTGGCTTCTAGACTGCGTTCGCCGATGCGCAGACGTGTTGCAAAACTCATTGCAAACTTGTTGTGGTGTGCCCGGTGGGTAGTTGTACGTAAAGCTGGCGTTAGAAAATTGGGTTGCTGCCTTTGGAGGTATAGGGGTGTTCGTTGGAGGTAAAGGGGGGAAAATTTGCTGTCTCACCGTCTGGCACGCGCTGCGCATTGCGTGAGTGTGCTGAGAGGATCGTGAGATGGTCATCGCGGTGTGCGATGGTGCCATTGTGGAAAATCTCTTGGTGCATCCTGACATGTTTTCCGGTACTGGGGGCGGCCCCGGATTTTGGTGTAGCTTTGTTCTACGATCACCTGTCACGGTGATTGTCCTCGAGGTCTCCAGACGCGTCTTGCTTGCTGTTCATCCTTCATGCACATCGTGCTAGCATGCACAGATTTGGGCGTGTCATTCCACACATTCCACTTGTCCACTACGATTACCATTCTTAGTACAATCTCGTCTTTCCATCCTTGAAGATAATCAGGAGCTGAATCTCATGAACCCAAATATGGCGTTAATCAGCACGCCCATCACAACGGCCAGCTGCCTTCTCCTCGACCACACTCCGTCTTCTCTAAAACCCCAGATCAATGCACCCAGCGGCCAGAAAAACCCCGTCATGTAACCCCACAGCATGTCATCCAGACCTCCCTCCTCTACGGCAAAACCCGCACCCCATCCCGCATCCACTTCCCCAGTTAATGCTGACGATGGGTCTGTGGCCGTGCTGTCTAGCCATCGGTCTTCAAGGACGCGCATCTCAGCAGGTGAGGGCATGGTATCAGGCGTGTGCGTAAATGAGAGGTTGGTCTGGAAGTGCGATCGTAGGCTCGCTACCTCTTGCGCAGTGAAGCCAGAGGTGAGTAGACGGTCGAAGCCCTGTGGGGCCGGGGCCGTCGAAGCAGAGCCTCGTCGCTGTGTAGCATTGTCGCTGTTGCCCTGCGTGTTGCTGGTTGAGCGGCGGTGGCTGCCTGAGCCTTGCGATGCTTCGTACTCGGACTGGAGAGACGTCTCAGTGTTGCGCCCAAGCGTGGCCTCGCTATCCAGCTCAGCGGGAGTGAGCTCGTCTCCCAGCGAGCAGTGTATGTAGTATTTCTTCGCTTCAGGCGTCGCCGTTGCGCCGTACTCTACTACCGGCGCATCACGTACTGGCTGCTTCCCCTTACTCTTGCTGCCGAGCCCATCTTCTGGGTGTGTACCAGCGCGCGGTGACGGAGGGGGTGGCAGCCGTAGGGACGTCGATAATGGCGCAGTATCTGTAAGTACCTTGCCAGCATAAATAAGGCGCAAACGCGCAGAGGCGTGTTCAGGCGGTAGATGTGTTCGAATGAGCTGCTTCAAGGAAAGCGTCGAAGTGAGCCTTGGCGATAGTATAGATAACGATAGATCTGGTATCGAAGCAGAGAAACGTATTATCAGATACACGAGCTGCTCTGGAAGTAATGGTGTGGTCGTCATGTTGGAGCTCGTAGGAGTTCGTTGTGTAATGTGCGGGCAGAGAGGGCAGCTTGAGGGCTGAGCTGCTGGTTGAATATGCCGAAAGTGTACATACGCATGATAGGCGGTAAGGAGCTATGCGCGCTACGGCTTTCTGGAGATCATGGTGGGGAGTTCATGATCAGTTGCGGAGCTGCCTCGCGAGAGCAACGCGGCAGGGCTGCGGAGCCGGAACGTTGCCGTTCGCTGAGGTCATAGCGTTGTGAGCCTCACATACCCACCTACCCCATCCATGACATGACGTTCGGTCCTTCTGTGCCTGAAGCGTAACCTTTCAAACATCCTTGGGTCGAGGCTAGCTCATCATGACCATCATACACATTGTCCTTTTCGAGTGGAAGGCGTCCACAAGTCACGCTCAGGTGGAAGAAGTGAGCATCTGCATAGGTAGCACTTGAGCTGCTGCTAACCCGTTGCACAGGCATGTAGCCGTATGCTTGCATTGAAGGACAAATGCTTGAGTACGAGCACGCAGAAACCTTATATTAAATCGTTCTCAGGGGGGAGGAACAACAGTAACGAGGGCCATGCTGTGTGTTTTCAAGAGCAACGTTCTCATCACCGCTGACTGTAATCGCTAGGGTCCATTTACCCACGGCTTTGTGGTAGAGTTCGAGACTGAAGCAGACCGAGACTACTACGTGAGCGAAGACCCTGCGCATCAAGACTTCATCAAATTTGCTGGAGAGATTTTGCAGAATGTGAAAGTATTAGACTACGAGCCAGGGAAACTGTAGTCGAACTGAATGCTATGCATATGTACTGTCTAATGCAAGTTCTAAAAATAAGCCCTAATTCCACCGAGCTGAACGCCGTATACCTGATGCACCATGCCGCCCAATGCTAAGTGTTGTACAAAGAATGATAAGAAGGGTATCATGACACACTGAAAGACTCGCCACAGCCGCATTGCTCAGCTGAAAATGTTAGCTCATGTGATATAGCAATTATTGAAGTGAAGACTTACTTATATTGGGGTTCTTGAAGATGAAACGCTGGTTCAACTTGTCGTCTAGCCAGTCCATTTCGCTCCCAATGATGTTCAACAAGGCCTTGTTGTCGATCAGCACCTTGACGCCATCCTGCTCAACGACTTCATCCAGCTTCGAGGGCTTGTCTACGTATTCCAAGTGGTATGCCAATCCAGAGCAGCCCTTCGCCTTTGTCCCAATCCTGATGAGCTTCGGTTCTGGCTGGTCAAGCAGGTCGCGTAGGTGTTCAACAGCTGATTGCGAAATTTTGATAGTCGCCTTCCGTGGTCCAAAATTGTATCTCCTCGGCCGGGCAGACTTGATCGGCGCTGCCTGTGTCTTCTGAGCTTCACTCTCTGGTAGACTGACATTCGGTCGCTCTTGTTGTGTTGTCTGACTCCGCTGCTCGGAAACGAGGCGTGACGGCGTCCAAGATTTTACCTCGGATGCGCCGCCCGCTATCGATGTGTCCGGAACACCGAAGTTTCGTGGCGGGGGTGGAGGAGGCTGTAATGTCGAAGGTTGATAAGCTGTCGCCGTCTGCATTTGTCGCTTAGATGATTGGTGGTATGAGGTCGATCCAGAGAAGGCTCGTGAGCATTGCGGGCATGGGCGGGGAGCGAAAGATGACGGGGCAAATCGCGGAGAGGCAAAGGTCGTTGAGCGCGCCAGTGCGCGAGTTGTGCGCGGCAGTGACATTGTTGTAGATGTGACCCGAGGCTTGTAGACTTTGGGCTTGGTATGGATAGGTGCGTGGTGGTGCTGTCGGGGTGGACGAAAGGTCGATGTTTGTCACCCAAAGTTTCGCTATGTCATGGAGGCGCGATGGAACCCGGCACCTGCTCAATCGCCGAGCCAATCACAGACGAGTGCTTGGTAATTACGCCAAGGATGTATCACCTGTCAACCACGCGAGGGATGGAACGTGTACTATTTTCAGCTTGACAATTTGGCGTCTATCAGCGCCCTAGCTTACTGAACTTGATCTCTTTTGCTTATTGTGTACATATCTAAGTAGTCCTTTGTCGCTGACCGGACACAACTCTCTCGTTTGTCTGACGCCAACAGCATTTAGCCTGCTCACCTGGAACCCTAACAAGAGTAATCGCTGTACTACAATCATAGTAGATTAATGGCGATTCTTTTTGGCGTGAGCTTGAAACCCAATTTCTGTTTGCCCGATCCGTTTGCCCAAGACGATAGACAGCACAGTGCTTGAGCTAAGGCAAAGCAACAACGATGTTGTAACAATGAGATCCAGCATTGACTAACCTCGATTGTGTTCCTAAGAGACATTTTGGTAGAATTGCATGTGTCACGCAGTTGGCTTCTCGTAGTGTAGTGCAACCGCCTTGCCCTTATGTACTTCGTGAATACAGATTTCCAAATCTTTACGGTAGACACTCAGTTGGTAGCACAGGCAAGCTAGAGCATATGATCCAGCATGCTTTCAGGATCATACAGTATCGATGTAGAAGTGTTTAGTCGCCCTTATGGCGACTGCTTCTAATCTCTTACAGCCGCTCGGACAGCGGCAGAGTGACCTTCGATTTTCGTTTCCCAGATGAATCGACGATCGGTATGATGTCTTCCTCGGGTAGGAAGGTCTCAGGGGCACTGTCCCTGATCTCAACTTGGTTTCTCCTTCGTGACTTCCATACGGGGCGGCTGTCGCCATTATCGGCGCGCCCGACGCCCATCTCCCTCCACCTCTTTGGTGGCTTGATGCCCATTTCGACCAGATTCGACCATATCCTCTCACCGCGCTTGTCCCACCTGCGCATCCGCTCGTCGTGCTCCTCGTCGCTCGGCCGCCACTTGCTCTTCAGTATGCGCCGTATGGCTTCTGACGAGACTTTAAAGTGCTCAGCAAGTACCGGCGTGGTAAATCTCTCGGGCTGAGTCTGATTCAAATGCCGTATTCCTTCCATGGTGTCGGGCGACAACTTCTTGCGTGGGTTCCAGGCTTCACCATCGAGCTTCTTCTTTATCGCCTCCTTCTCGGCCTGCCACGCAGGACGATTCGAGAACCCTTCTGTCCATTCGGCAGTACTCTCATCGAAGGTTGTAGTTGCGACAGCCCTGGGCGACCGTGTAGGAAAGTCTCGCGATCTCTGTGACGGGCGAGTGTCAGGGAAAGACTCCGACGGGCGATTGTATCTGTGCACTTGTCGGACACCAGGAGTTGATTTGGGGTTCACAAGAGTTCGAGCGAAGGTTTTGAGCGTTCTCCGGGCGCAAAAATAGCAGTTCATGGTTAGAGTTATTGTTTACCGTGCAGTTTCTCTCATCACAGAAGTTTGGTATGTTGCGCACAGACTCGAACTTTTGGAGAAGCCGACCAATCGGTGGTTTGGTTGTCCTCGCCGCAAATGCGCCGCAAACATGCCTGAATGGTGACGCAGCACACTTCATACCAAGACCTCGATAGTTTCCATTGCCGCCGCGGAAGCAGGCCTTGCCAGTATCCGATTGACCGACAGAAGCCAGCATGTGTTTAATCCGCGAAGTGCCGGTAAAGGTGAATGGAGATCCCTCCACCACGCTAGTCGCCTCGGCTGCACATGACGGTACCCTGGCATTCTAAGATCCAAACTTGAAGCTTTGTTTCTTCCCTTTGCTGCTGGTTTGAGATCACGACTGATTTTCGTCATTGTTTGATCACGCAATCATGGCTTGGTCAAGCCCGTTTCGCAGGCGCACCGAAAACACGAGAAGGTACGTCCCGATTAGGAAGACCATATGCGACCTGTACTTCAGCTAACCCAGTGGAGCTCTTGGGCCTACAGATTCGAGTGGACGGACGACCATCTCACACAAGAACAAGCCGAACCTCTGAAACACTCATACGATGTTCTCGCAGAAGAGTGCTTGAATCGACTCAACGCCATCTCGCCACCGCAGAACGGAACTCTACCAAGAAACAGCAACACGCAGCCAGTTCCTATCCGCACGGAGGGGACCGATGAAGAAAAGAAAGAAATTTATCCGGTACCGCAAAGAGATCTATACGCTTTGCTCAAGGAACATCATACGTCGGATGCCAAACTCGACGAGTTGTGGCAGCAAATTAATACTGTTCCGGACTGGGTAGATTGGGAACAGATCGAGAGAGGACAGGACGTTTTCTATCGCTATGGAGGCCCAGCACTGACTGGACTTACCTTCCAATCCTTGCTTGGGGGCATGGGCGCTGCGCGGGTTGTAGAAACCCTAGCGCGCACTGGCGGGTTCAATACAAAGGTGGCAAGAAGACGACTCTTCGAGACCACACAACACATACTCCAATGCACGAGATCCCTAGAGGGTATCAAACCCGGTGGCGAAGGGCATGCATCGTCTGTGAGGGTTCGCTTGCTTCATGCAGCTGTGCGCCAACGCATTCTTAAACTTGCAGAGACAAAACCGAGCTACTACAATGTCAAGGAATGGGGGATACCGGTGAACGACCTGGACCAGATTGCTACAATTGGCACTTTCTCATCTTCTCTGATATGGCTGAGTTTCCCACGACAAGGTATATTCTTAAGCCATCAAGAAATTGAGGATTACCTTGCTTTATGGCGCTACATTGCATACATTCTTGGTACGCCAGATACTTTTTTCACCACAACTCCAAAGGCGAAAGCCATCATGGAATCGCTCTTTTACAACGAGGTCCACCCTTCGGAGATGTCGCAGACTATGGCCAACAACATCATCCTCTCTCTCAAGGAAACACCACCAACGTTCGTGTCTGCCGACATGCTCACTGCTAGTGCGCGATGGTTGAACGGAAATGATCTCTCTGACGCACTTGGGCTGAAGCAAGTGTCCTTGTACTACTGGGCCTTGATGGCTGGCCAGTGCCTCTTCTTCGCGGTTTACTGCTACATGAATCGCCTGGTCCCTGCCTGGGACCGCGACCATGTCAGGCGGGCCAAGATCGTCTTCTGGGACGTGATAGTCAAGGCGAAGTGGGGACTTGCGAACGAGGAAACTACTTTTGACTTCAAGTACGTACCTGAGTATGACACATTGACCGAACTGGGTAAACACGAGGATCGGAAACTCACCAGATCCGCCATCGAGTCGCGGAACCTGAGGACGTTTACTATCTTTGCGGGTGTTTCGTTACTTTCGCTAGCCGCAGGGACATATGTCACAGTCAAAGTAGCATCTCGCATCTTGGGCACTCTATGGTAGTCTTGCTAGCTTGGTCTTGAACATGAATTAAATCCAATTTTTGCAAGTCAACGATGTCTTTACACAATGTTGTGGAGAGAACATTGTGCACGCCTTTACTTATTGGCTCTCTCATAAGAGCAAGCCCACTCACTTCCAAACGTTTTTGTTGCACATGCTGACGTAGTATTCTTTCACTTTCTGCGCTATAGCATTTTACTTCAACAACGCGCCGCTAATATTTCTGAGTGACCACATGAGATGTAGCTACGTTTGTGGATCTGTCAAGCACCATTACTTAACAGAACCGCGCCTGCCAATCCGTTGCCATCTACAGTCAAACCACTGGTAAACAAACGTCATCCTTGCCTACATTCAAGCAACCACCGCACTCAACTTGGAGCAGCATGGCCGAAAACGAGCACGGTCACTGTCCGCACTTCGACACCCAAGATGGGGTCTGCGGATGCCCAGAGTTCTGGCAGCTGACAACCTCCTGTCGCGACGAACACACCTCATCGATAAACGGCACACCCAGTGTCCGTCACGAACAGACAACGCAGCCCAATCATGTCACTTCAAGTGTCAATTCAATACCAGTTGTGGACTGTGCAAAGACCCCTCGAGCCACCCCCACACCAACTGACCCGATCAAAGAGACATGTTTCTTCTGGTATCATGGTACATGCAAGAGAGGCAAAAGATGCGAGCGACCGCACGAGACTCACCCAACGTGGCCCATCTCGCCTCCTCCTGGCTTCCGTCACTTTCAGCCATGCACGCTTCCACTCTGCCCCCTTCGGACAGATCCAACAATTCCAGCCAACACTCACGGAAGTCATCGGCGCGACCCAGACTTGGGCAGTCAGATGGACGGCGCAGCATTCAGTCGCGCATCAACAGCTGGTGAGAACTCAAACGACAACATCAGCTACAACAAAACTGATTCTGACATAATCGAGACCGACGGAGCGATTCCTCTAGTCCCAGAAGCTTGCCTTCACGGTAAAGATGTACAGTGTGGAGTCGGTAATCATATGTTGCCTGCTGTTGAGGCCGAGGAAGATAGAGGCGCGTATAAGGCAAACGAGCAACGTCAAGGCAACAGCGAACCTGATTACATTGATCTGGCGCAATCAGACCCTGATACAACAATGTTGCTTGCACAAGATGAAGACATGTTGTCCATCAGCCATCCTGGTACTCTGACTAAACGTCGTCGCTTACATAGCAGCACCTCGCATCCAAACAACAGCAAGCGTGTGAAAATCGAAGAGTGCGGCTCTCCAGACCTTTATAAAGTTGTTTCTACCCGTGATCGGCTGCGCATAATGTCGCAGTGGGACGTTCGAGCTTCTGATATGGCGCAACACAGCACTTCTCGACATAGCGAGGATGATGCAAGGCCTCCATTAAGCACTCTTGATATACCGAAAGAACCGCGAAATGTGGGTGCGTTACCATTGATTTGTTTTTACTACTATCACAAGGGCTATTGCAATCCGAAGCGCGGCAGGAGATGCAATTACCTCCACAACACGAATTCACCCCAGCAGGTTGTGAGTCTGCTGCCCGGTATCCATGATCACGACCCGTCATGCGCTATGCCATTGTGTCCTGTGAACTTGCAATCTATCAAGAAAGTCGATGAGAAGCGGAGGCCATCCACCGCCTTCACAAAGTCCGGACTACATTCCCGGCTGATCCCTCCTCCACCATCGCGAAGTCCAACAGTCTTCAACAATGTTGAATCTCCCTCACAGAACAAGATAACAGTAATCCAAACTATAACTCAAAAGGACATGCTAGGTCAGCCACTGCCTCAGCTCAACAATATCGTGAGACCGCATTCCAGTGGGCAAGATCAAACCGTAGGAGATATGCTTGTCAGGAACCACACCACCGCTGTGGTAGCTGCCTTTGACGGATTTCCCCGAGAGGCACGAACGAACACCAAAACCAAGAGGAAGAGAGGTTGCAAGAAGAAGGCCCGAGTAGCGCAAGCTACGGTTGGTGAGAAGCACTTGGAAAGTCATGAGATGGTTCAAGGGGTACTAAATAAGCAAACACCTGCCACTCGGGGCCAAATTACATTTCTCACTTCCAAAACCGAACAGACGCCAACTCTGGCAAGCTCGGTGCCACCCAGCAGCCCGACAAAAAAGCAAGGGACAAGCCTCAGGACGATTCATAGAAAGTCGCCCCCAGCCGTCGACGATTGGAGTGGGGAACATGTCCGAGCCAAGGCTCTCTTCGAATCTACGCAAGAAGCTGCGCAATTACCAAATGGTTCTAAACCGGCCCAGGTCCTACCGTTATCACTACAGAATCCCAGCCGTGCGATAGTATCAGAAAATAACAAGATGAAACCTTGGGGCGTACCAGGACCTGAGTCTACATTGCATCCGGTCTCGGTTTGTTCTTCACACACTATGGACTCTCAGTGGAAGAAGTTCTTGGGTAGAGGTGCACCCTTGAACTACTCACAAGAGTTCCTGGGCTTGCCCACAGCCGGAAGGAAGGCAGAAGCTAACGTGAACCAGGCTGTTCAAACTCATGATCGAGCACCGCTTACAGGAAGCGAACAGAGGGTCGCTTATGAAGGGCCATGTCTTGGGACAAGGGTTGTAACGCAAGAGTTCCAGAGTGGTGCCGAGGCTACGAGGGTCAAACACCGGCTTCCAGAGGGATATGAGCGTCTCGACTGGGATACTGATCTCGTGAGGCGGTTGTTTGGCGAGATCGAGTAGTAGGCCTATTTCCTCATATTGCCCTTTAGGTCACGGACAAAGTCCACTTATCTTTTCGATGCATCTTAGGCTTCGTGTTTCTTGTTTCTCATCATTTAGATTATGCAGTCTAGCTGAGTAAGGGTATTGCCCTAATGGAGATATCTAGCAAATACATACAGTTTGCATATGTTACCATGTATAAGGCTACATGCTGTCAGTGGAAGCTCGCGACACCATATGTAATCTTGACACACCTTATTCTCATACGTCCAGAATGTCCCGCTGTGCTGGATTCCCTTGCTTTTGATCACTTCTATCATCTTCATCACACTCTCCTCCGGCGTGATGATCCCTTGAACCTCCCACGGCAGCTGAACGTTTGCCATGTCTGTCGCTACCTCTCCGGGATGCATACAGAGCAAGATAGTATCGTCATCTTTCCTCTTAAGCTCGGCAGCCATGTGACGCACCGCCATGTTCAAAGCTGCTTTTGAGGCGGCGTAGGCTGCGAAGCCATCCTCCATCTCTCGAAATAGGCCTGCTGACCCGCTGTCCGAAGACATGAAGACTATAGTCCCGATGGGGATGTTGGTCTGGAGAAGCTTCTGAGCAGTGATAATGGGTCCAATAGTGTTGGTGTGCAGGTGAAATGCAAACTCATCAAAAGAACTGCGAGGTCATTAGCACAAGGGTACTCTCCAAACGATCAACTGGCGCAGGCATGCAGACGCCAACCGACGATCTTGGCAACGGTTTTGCAGATTTCGGAGCGGATGCACAAGGGAGACTCGTCGAGCAGGCGTATTGCTTCATTGGTTTCTCAGCTGAAGACCGACATGAATGCACGCTTTAAGCCGGAAATGGTATGGTGAAGGGATACGTACAGCTCGGTGGCTCTCTGAAAAGGTTAGTGCAGCTCAGTCGTGAGTATGTGGCTGTTGCTCCTTACATTCGGATACCGCAGTACTCCAGCATTTAGAACTACATAGTCGATCTTCAAGTTTGGTATGGTGGTGAGGGTCGATACGAATCTCTACGCCGAGTCAGTTGCAGTCCAAGTACATCCGACCTGCACACTTCGAGATCCGGAGGCGTAACTGTAGGTTGAGGGACATACTACGATGCTCTCCTCGGACAGAATGTCACAGATCTCCATTCGACATCTCCCATGATCTCCACCAGCCTGACCCCACAAGGCTGAAGCATGTGCAGCAAACGGCTCTCGCACAGTAGCAATGATGCGTTCATTCTTAGACAAAAGCTGCCGCACAAACTCCAGCCCAATACCTCTGCTAGCACCGAGGATCAGCCATGTTGTATAGTCTTCGTCGGCATATAATATGCCTGGGATCTGGTCCATTCGTGCTGCGCAGCGGGGTGCAGGGTAACAATGAGGTCACGGCGGGCGCCGGACGCGGCCCTGGGCAAGATTGGCGAACGACGCAGGCAAAGACGCTGCGTTCAGATCACGAAGACAGAGAAAGAACAGGGTATGCTGGACGTGGGCGTGGAAATCACCCGCTCGCTCGCGCAAACCAGTTGCAACGCTTGCTCGTCCACGGATTCACGAACCAACCTGGGTACTTGGACAGGGGTCCCGCGCTGACGACGGACGGCTAACTCGCGTGCAGCTACTACGGCTGGAGTGTGCTTGCACAGGGCCAGACGGGCTGCCTGCACTGGCACGTAGCCTAAACGGCTGTGCACTTGGGTAGTCCTGTCCGTCATGGCTATAACTACACGTGACTATGTCGTTCTCGACGACGCAGTTCTGTGGCAAGAATGCGCTCAGGTCACCGGCAGGAGAAAGCGGTATCCCGCGGCAACACAGCCAGCCAGCTCGGAGACAGGCGGCGAGATCTTCCGATGCAACCGCTGTTCGATCGGTTGGGCCTAACAATGGCAAATTGTGAGCACATGCAGCATATGAGAGCAACATGATCTACACAGGTAAATCTGCAGAGAGCACCGGCATTGAATTATTGCGCAAGTGCCATAGAATTCCGGCGTCGTAGATACGCTTAACAAGTCAGGGCATCTCGAAAACTGGAGTTGCTTCTCAAACTGTGTCATCCCACGCGCCATGATTGGCTGTAGATCGGAGCAGGCGCGCCCATGGCCAGTGCGTCATCCAAAGCGCGCCGTCCGTGCACGCTTCGTCCTTGGTTGAATGAAAAGCGCCTCAATTTTCCCAAGCCTTCTTCTTCTCCTACTTATCGCCTCCAAGCTCATCTACAGCTTCAGCTTCATCAAACAACCTCCATCTCTTATCACCAATCACCACCACCAACTTCATTCACAATGGGTTACGAGAAGGGTACGTTTCCACGCTTCCGGCGAGCCTCGGACGTCATCACAACTTCGTCGATCTCGCCACGATCTCCCAACGCTCATTGAGCTTGCGCATCATGATGCTCGTCTTTGTTGGCTTGTCCAAGATGTGGACAGTCGCTCAGACGAGCTTCGGGCATCTCAAAGAGCGTAGATCGCAGGGTGCAAACTTTGCGATCAAGGGAGATGGAGAGCGGCGAGTTGCAGAGCGCAATGGCGATGGCTTGATGCAACGAGAACCCAGCTAACAATACATCACAGGCGATGCTAAGAAGGGTGCCAACCTCTTCAAGACCCGCTGCGCTCAGTGCCACACCCTGAAGGAGGGTGAGGGCAACAAGATCGGCCCCATGCTTCACGGTCTTTTCGGCCGCAAGACTGGCCAGGTCGAGGGCTACTCCTACACCGACGCCAACAAGCAGAAGGGCATCACCTGGGACGAGAACACCCTCTTCGAGTACCTCGAGAACCCCAAGAAGTACATTCCCGGTACCAAGATGGCCTTCGGTGGTCTCAAGAAGCCCAAGGACCGCAACGACCTCATCACCTTCCTCCAGGAGGAGACCAAATAAGCGTTTCGCACCTCCCCCGGACGCTTCTCTCATCTACCGACCCGTCATGACCCTTCTATAATCTCTTTCGACCAAACCTTCTTCCGATTGTACCAACACCCACGATAGACGTACGATTGCGGTGATGAAGCACGCTTGTGTGGCGCGCTCTCGCCCTGTGTAGATTATGTTTGGAATACCATCTGGCGCTTTTCGAATTCTGGTGCTGCATATTCGGTTTGGAATTAGCGGCACAATCGAAATAAACATCTTCTCCTCTTCCAATCTCTGTTCAGACTCCTGGTGCCTTGTTCGTGACCTCGTTCGCTATTACTAAACCTGTCAGCTTCCCAGCCACCCGTCCACCACATGCCGCCCGTGGAGCGAGGAAAACGCTGCATCCGTGCTCACTCAGCTGGCTACGTGTCATACACGGTGCGCAGTTTTACAAAAGATGCCGCGGCAGATAGCTGCGGCTTTCAGCCTCTTCCTTTTTCTCTTTTCCTGTTTCCTGCTTCCTGCCAGGATTTCTCCCACCAATCAGCGCCGAGGCAAAATTTCTGACGCGCATGCGGAGGACCCACTTGACGGCTGCTCGGGCGTGCGGCTCCCTGTGGGTACGTACCGTCCGTTTGCTTGGGCTGGGGTCCTGGTTGGCGAGGTGAGGTAACGTTCGACGGGAGTTTGCGTATTGAGGTGTATGAATGGGGAGATGGATGTGCAGGGATGTGCAGGTATGGGTATCAAGCTATACATGTATGCTTTTCTTTCCAAGGCCGTCTTACTGAAATCGTGGAGGGCGGCTGCGCTCAAGATAGAGCACTGTAGGATTGAAGCTGCACACTACGCCAGCTTGTGTTTGTTCATGAGCGTACACCGTGGCACTCGCACTCTCCAAACATGCTCTAAACCATACGTTGCTCGAACACGTTATACAATGTGACGCGTCCGCCTTCATGTGTTGTACTCCGAACATTGTCAACAAGATACTTGAGTCTCTCGTCCAATGGTTATGGTTTATAATAACCACCTTCCATGCTATCTCAAATGTGGAGGATGCTGCGTCCCAAAGGTTTTGGGAGACGACAGGTAGAGGTAAGGATTGAGTATGAAGCGCAGAACAAGCATCGTCCTCAAGTCATTTCAGCGTCAGCCGGTTCTGTCATGGTACTTCTCGTGAAGTCAATACAATGTGATAACGGTGGAATAGGCTTTCGCCGGCCAGAGTATGTTGGTCTTGCTTTGCTGTGATACAGTCTTCTCCTACTTGTACGCACCTGTTGAACGAAAGCTTGAGGCACTCTGTTTGGTAGTTTTGGCTTAATTCCTATGAAGTCGATTAACCAGAACCAGCCGCGAGTGGTGATTTCACGTAGCTACTTTCAATGATCAAGTACTTTCAGGGTTCAGCAGATATCGAGTCTTGTCTAAGCTTGTGACCTGCGCAGTCATGCCCTGCAGGGAGTTCGAGTTCGACGACAGGATAGGTGACCTGAAGGCAATCTGTCTGTATTGCAATAAGTTGAGCAATCCTCGATCGCATCACGATTGAAGAGCGGTCTGTACGGATCTTGTGCCTGCGCAGTCTTTGTTGAAACGACTAGTGTTGGGAGCACTTTACACCTGCGTTGTTCACCGGATGCGTGCTGGTCGAGACGAAGGGCAGCGGAAGGAGACCCACAGGAGGTGGGAGCCGACCAATGACGGAGAACGGGACCAGATGGTGCTTCCCTCACGCGACCTCGGCCTTGCGGAGGACCATGGATTCGTGAGCCTCGGGCGCGTTGCTTGGAGCTGAAGTCTTGCTATGCTTGGGTCTGGCACGATTCGAGCTTGAGTGTGTGCAGTGCGCACAATTGGCATCGACCAAGGAAAGAACAAGATCCATTCGACGGCTTTGTTACTCGTGGGGTTGAAACACACACACGTGAAGCTGATCTGTGGGGTGCAGTCCAGGTCGCCCGGATTCCATCACTAGTCCCGTCGCGATATCCACATCCACTCTTGTTCAATTGCCTCGTGCTCCGACTCGACACGCACTCGCTCTCCTCTCGCTCTCCAGGCATTAATATCTCGAACTCCAAGAGTGCGCTCTTGCTGACTGGGCCCACTTCTCCATCAATTGTCTGTGTCTGAGGTCATAGCGGGGCGGAATATTGATCGACGACGGACGACGAACGTCGAGCGCCAGCAGCACTTTGGCGACCACACAACCGACAGGGCCCGGAAGGCCTTGAACAGCTGCAGTTATGTCGTGGAAACGGTCGGAGAAGCTGATGGAGACCATCAAGGTGCGTGATAGCTTTGCAAGGGCGCGGCGACAAGCTAACACCAGGGCAGCACTACAGCAATTTCCCAGCGACCGGTTGGTCTCCGTGGATAGTCATTTGAGAGCGTCGTCTAACATGATTGCAGGTGTGTCGCTGCGACAGATGGTGCAGTTTGGCGAGAAGCCATCGACAGGAACCCTCTTCCGCGCATCGCAGTTCCTTTCCGAGGAGCTGCCCATCCGACTGGCACACCGCGTGCAGGAGCTCAACGAGCTTCCGGATGGGCTCAACGAGATGCCCTCTATCTGCAGGGTGCGCGACTGGTATGCGCAGTCGTTCGAGGTAGGCTCGTTGCCTCCGCTATTCAGGAGCATTGACTCACCGCCATCCAGGAACTTGTCCAGCTCCCGCGGCCGAACCTCTCCAGCGAAGTCAAAGACAGGCTGCTGAAGCCCGCGAAGAAGACACCGCCGCTGATTAAGGCGACACAGAACCCCAGCATACACAAGGGCCAGTATCGCTCTGCGCCCGAGAACAGCAACGGCAACGGCAATGGGAAGGATCACAAGGGCGCAACGTCGAGCCGGAGATACTTCGCCGCCGCAGACGACGGGCAAGAGTGGCCGCCCGAGCTGAGTGCGTACAACACCAAATTCGCAGACACCCTGGAGAAGATCAAGAGGCGGCACGACAGCGTTGTCACCACTGTTGCACAGGGCATCCTCGAATGGAAGCGCAAGAGACAGCGGATGCAAATCGACCACAACATACAGGCCTTCCTCGACCGCTTCTACATGTCCCGCATCGGCATCCGCATGCTCATCGGCCAGCACATCGCCCTTACCGACCAGCGCTCGCGCTCCGACCCCAACTACGTCGGCATAATCTGCACCAAGACCAACGTCCGCGAACTCGCCCAAGAAGCCATCGAGAACGCTCGTTTCGTGTGTGAGGACCACTACGGTCTGTTCGACGCCCCCAAGGTCCAGCTCGTGTGCAACAACGATATCAGCTTCATGTACGTGCCCGGCCATCTGTCGCATATGCTCTTCGAGACCCTGAAGAACTCCCTGCGAGCTGTTGTAGAGAGGCATGGCCAGGACAAGGAGGATTTCCCCGTCACCAAGGTCATTGTCGCTGAGGGCAAGGAAGACATCACCATCAAGATCTCAGACGAAGGCGGCGGCATCCCGCGCTCTGCCATTCCCCTTGTCTGGACCTACATGTACACCACTGTAGATCAAACCCCAAGCCTCGACCCGGATTTTAACAAAAGCGACTTCAAAGCCCCAATGGCTGGCTTTGGCTACGGACTGCCTATATCGCGCCTGTATGCGCGCTACTTTGGCGGCGACCTGAAGCTGATCAGTATGGAGGGGTGAGTTCATTTCCTGCCCAAGGCCCTGCTCATAATTGCTAACGCGCACAGCTACGGAACCGACGTGTACCTGCACCTGAATCGCCTCTCGTCGTCGTCGGAACCCCTTCAATAGCAATTACCCGTCACGAGGGACGGCGGCTGGGTGTCCAGCGAACTGATACGTTCTGGATCTGGGTCGCAGTCTCGAGGACTGGCGCGCGGGGGCAACAAGGGTGCGAACAGCTTTCTCGCACTCAAAGCGATGCGGCTCAAGTTGAGCGGGCAGGTCAGCAGGGAAGTGTCTGAGCGACGACAGGTGGGCGACGCCGAGGAGATGTTTGCCGAGAAGGGCGAGAAGCCCTGGTGGCGCAACGTGACGATGGAGGAAGGCGTGTAGTGTACGATGAATTCGAGATTGGAAAGGCAACATGGGTGCGATGTTGTTGTTGTGTACATAGCTCCTTGGATGGATCGATGGCTGGATGGCCGGACGGCTGGGACGGGTGACGCAGCTCAGCGAAGCAGCGACTTTGGATGGGAGTTAGCAGCGCAATGTTTGAACGAAAGAAAGAAACACACAAACAAACAACCAAACAAACAGGACAAGACAAGACAAGACAAGACAACCACCTCATCACATGCAAAACCCGTCCCCCACACAGCCCATTTCCCTTCATGAACAAAACCAAGAATCTCCATTACGCCAGGGGTATAATGCTGCCTAAGAACCACTCCCTCCCTCCCGTTACGCCTCGATGCAAAACCCGTCTGATAAAGAAAAGAAGCTCCCCTCCCACCCAGCATCTCCCACCACGTCTCAACCCCACAAAAGTCACGATGCTACCAGATACGCACGCACGCACGCACACTTGCACCACACCCCTCCCTCCCTCCCTCTCTTCACCCCCAAATCAAGCCCAAATCAAGCCCCAATCAAGCCCCAATCAAGCCCCCCTCTTCCTCGGCGTCGTCGAGGCCCCCGCTCTCTCCCTCTCCCTCTCCTTCCCCTTCCCCTTCCCCCTCGGACTCGCCGTACCCACACCACCAGCACCCCGCCTGATCCCTAGATCGCGCTCGACCTCCCACTCCTCCCTCCACACGACCTGATCCCTTCCCAAGCCAAGCACAACATTCGTATAGAACCTGCGCGTCTGCGCCACGCTCTCATACCGCGCAGCCGCGTACCACATCAGCAGCTCCTCGCTGTCCAGGATCGCGGCGGCTTCGAGGCGGCGCTCGCGCGCGGCGTAGCTCTCTGCGCTGGAGAGGGGTGTGCTTCCGCGTACGGCATTGCCTGCCTGCTGCTGCGCTGTGTTGTTGTGGGTGCTGCTGCTGCTGTTGTTGTTGGCAAAGGGCTTTCCGCGCGCTTGTGCGCTGCGCTGCGCTGCGCTGAAGGGCTCTGGCGCTGGCCCTGAGCCTGGCCCTGCCGCTGCTGGCGAGTGAGCCTGTGGCCGCGCGCGCGGAGGCGTATGCGTGGCTTGCGCTGCTGCTGCTGCCGTGTGCGAGGATGAGTCGTTGTGGTATGGGCTGGACGGAGCCCAAGGGGAGGGCGGCATTTTGTCAAGTATCGCGAGTAGACTTGGTATCTTGGTGGTGGAATCTAAGTGCTGCGGACTTGCTCGGGCGCGTGGGGGCGGGTGAGTGAGCGACGTGCAGCATACTAGGTAGCTAAGGTCATGTCTGCAGGGTGGGGGACCTTGATGGTCACTCAGTGCTGTGCAAGCTACAAACAATTGAGCAATAAACACATACTTCTTACATCAAGAGTCTACATTTGCGCGAGCAATTGTGTTTATTCGCCTGGTTGATGCTGCAGCAACAGAACGCTAAGACCGTGTTAAGCTATGCTGATAGGTATCCATGCGCTCCATGCGCCCTTATTCCCTGTCTATATATTGGTGTCGTTTATGCCTGGCCACTCGTCGCGGTCAGACGGTGCCTGTAGAGCGTCATTCTATGCGTGTCCCGCAGACTGCTGATGCTCTGCCTTACTGCCCTTTCCCCTCCATGTGCTGACCGCGGGGATATCTGCCTTAAGTCTCTCCTCCTGTGTAGAATACGCCTTGGGCGTGAGCTTGATAAGAGTATGGAGTGGCACCTCCATCCACGGGCTCTGCTCCTGTGGCACATTCATGAAATATGCGTATATACATCTCAGAATAGCCTGGTGTGTGACGATCAAGATGTTCTCGCTGCGCTCGAGCTCCATGATAATAGGCTCGAGGCGAATTACTACGTCGCGGTACGACTCTCCACCGAGATAGCGGTAGTTGTACTTGTCCTCGTCGCGCGACGCAAAGTCTTCGGGGTATTTCTGCTCAATCTGAGCATATGTAAGACCATCGCACACACCCGAGTCAAGCTCGTCCAGCGCTTTCCACTCGAGCTTTTCGAATTCAAGGAATCGTGCGGTTTGGATCGTTCGTTTTAATGTCGATGTCCAGACTGTCAATTTCCGGCCGTCACCAACAGACTGCGCAACGAGCCCGGGAAGCGCGTGGGCGTATGCGTCTCCGCGTTCCGAAAGGTCTGCGTCTCCTCCGATCTGACCAGTCAAGTTGAACTGCGATTCGCCGTGCTATGCCTGTCAGAATTCCGGTCTCTGAAACTTCATTTGCAAACTTACGCGTGAGAGCCAGATCGAACGTGGCTTGATGTGTAGGTTCATCAGGTAGTAAACCACGCGACTCTGGAGGTAGTCCTGGATCTGGTTGATGATGACTTGCTTGCCAACATCAATCAACTTGACGTATGTAAGATCGCGCTCGTCCTCATCAATCGTCTGATAAACTTTCTCGTAGTTTCGAATGCGGTTTCGGAAATCCGCTGCAGCGACTTCTGGGTCCTGTCCTACGTAGTCCGGCGACGTAGTCTTGACTTCCAGGATGTTGCTCATGATCAGATCCTCATCATCGCATTTCGACTCCACGAACAATGTCTCGATGTTCTCGGCCTGGCACCTCTCCTGGATCCACCTGCGGCGGCTCTTCGTAGAGTTGGTTGCGTCGAGGATCGCGATCAACCCCCTGCCTTCCGCGAACCACTTGCACATGTCATTTACAGCGGCCTCAGCGGCAGCTTTCCGCAATCGTTCACCCTCAGGGTTCGACTGATCAAAGAACTCGGCGGAGGGGTTCGGGGTCGCAGTTCGACGATACTGTCCGACGTTGAAGGTTTTCGACTTGATCGACAGCCAATGCAGATAGCGAACAACTGGCGCTCAGTTAGCCAAAGGGTCATATTGCGCCAAAGATTTACTCCTTACCTTTCTGCGCGATCAGCGATTTGCCTCTCGCAGGCAAACCCACCATGACGACGCATATCCGTGTGTCCTCGGCCTGCACACCGGCACCGTTAGTTCTTCTGAGAGGTTTCACGAATTCGCCAGCGGGCACAGCGCGCATGTTTGGCGCGTAGTAGCCATTGGATTCAGTCATGTTGTGTGGTGAGACCAGCTCCTTGGTTCGTCCAGAAAGGCAAGAAACAGCAGTATCTCCAAAACAGACAAAGTACAAATGATGATCCGAAATCTCGCCGGCGGACTTCCGATGTGCGGCGTAAAAAGCGGTATTAACTAAGTTTGAGAGCAATGCAGGCAGAGGCGGTCAAGAAGTGTCCGGGGTACGGCAGAGCTGAAGGGCAAGAGAGGGTCGCAGCGGCAGTTGTACGGACGTGGGGTATGTCGTTACAGAGTCGCGAATTCGGCTCGGCACTCAAATTGCGAAGGAGAGGAAGCTTGATGAGGGAAGATAGTTCCCCGCATTTAGGACGGCGGCCTTCTCTTTTCACAAGCGTCGAGCGTTCGGGCTGCGGCTCCGTGCTAAAAGGCTCAGTGGAGCAATTGCAACACGGGCTCCTCATTCGACGACAAACGCTGGCTCGCAGAGAGTTGTTCCACTTGACCGGCGCGCTATCACTGCCAGATGTAGATTCAATTGCCCGGTGGATTGCCCGGATCTGTGTTCCTGAAGGCTGGATCTGATCTGCCACCCAAAAAGCTCCAGCCGCCGCGTGCTTCGCATTGCTCGTGTGCGTCTGCCGCTGTGCTGCTTTCCAGTATGACGACACTTGTCTGTGGCTAGGATGTGGGACCACAATTAAGCCGCCGAATGCCGGAACGCTGTTGAGTCCAACGTGTGTTGATTGTCGTCCAGACTCGGCGAAAAGACCGCGTGCAGTGGTGAACGATGCAAAGAAAATTAAGCCAACTCACCGTCGAGATAGAATAGGTCCTAGCGTGGCCCATTCTCCTGAAGCACTGTTGCAAAGTGGCGCTGTTGTTGTTATTGTTGTTTTGCGGAATCGTAGGGCAGGCCTCGTTGGTAGTGGGGCAGCTGCGAGCCTCACTGCAGTGTTGAGTAAAGTGAACACTTGAAGTGAAGCACGTTCTTGCGGATAAGACGATGGCCAGATCTACTGCACTTCTTGCTGCAGGGGAGATTGGATGCGGGCAAGACTCTTGGACGCGCCTACCTATGCTGGGACCGTCCAGCCTGCCTTATCACAGCACGGCAGAAGTCACCACACACCGCTATCTCTGATGCAATTGCTGTGACTGTTGCCGCCACGTGCACCCAAATCCGCGGATGTAGCATTCTCCGAACGATTCAATCAAACGTGTACGCAGTCAAACATTAGATTGCTCATCGCTTCTACTAGATATCCATACATGTACAAGTCGTACGCAAAAGCTCAGACTATAAAACTACGGGTATATAGCAATGCTCAAACGGGCGTCATAGTTATACAACCTTACAATGCTGAGAAACGACGCGATTCAATACAACATATCCAGAGTGTTTGTGGCGACGTTGAGAAGCAACAACCGGGCACCCGCTGGATCAGGCGTGCATCTTTGCCATACTGTTTGCACGGTGGAGACCGTCTCCGCCGTTCATGAGGGCAAGAAGCGTTGCACTAGCATCGAGCCTACGCCTTAGCGCTGCCGCTGTCCGCTCTTGCCCACGGCTGCCTATACCTTCCTCAACCCATCTAATCTTGTTGATCATAAAGCTCAAGCCATCGTGTGTTTTGCTCTGCCGGCTCGAGATGCCGTACTCAACAGAGCCAGCATACTCCTGCAGCTGCGGCAAAATCAGGATTTCGATTTGGAGATCCATATCTGCAGGAGGCGTAACGGGTGCAGCTGGGATCTTATTGAGTGTATCTTCGGCATCGGTAGGGTCGTTCGGCGCAGTGATTCGTGGGTCGAGCATGCTGACATCGACGGTATCGTCCCACTCTCCTCGAATCCACCCCGAATGTATCGCAGCTGCAATAGGGTCCGAGTCGTCACGGTACACACGTGCTCCCCACAGATGCCGTTCGAGGACAATGTGTTGTCGTTGTCGAGGCCTTAAATAAAAACGTGGCACTCTGATGGTAAATGTGCAATTGATGGGATTGACCTCGAATCGAGGTAGTCGTTTAGGCTTGGAAGCATATCCGAACTGATCATCCAGCGACGAACTTGGTCTAGGTAACTCGGTAGTGGCTTCGTAGACTTGCGATCCAAGGTGTCTGCGCGGCAGTTTGGCAGCTTCTTCAAGCACAGCTTGTACGTCATGAACTTTGGGTGGTAGCTTGGTAGCTAGAGGTGCTGTACGCGGGGTATGGTGGTGATGGTGGTGATGAGGGTTGCCTTGAATGTGGTGATGGTGGTGCACAGGCTGCACCGGACCACTATGGGGCAAGCTAGATTGTCGTCCGTTCGTAGCGGTCGGCGCAGCCGAAGCCGGACCTTCGTTATGGTGGTGATGGTGGTGATGATGACTGGAATGATTAGCACGTG
Source organism: Curvularia kusanoi (assembly GCA_011058905.1). Taxonomy (NCBI): domain Eukaryota; kingdom Fungi; phylum Ascomycota; class Dothideomycetes; order Pleosporales; family Pleosporaceae; genus Curvularia; species Curvularia kusanoi. Next base: position 1,176,133 of record SWKU01000003.1, read on the forward strand.
GCTTTAAAAGAGCGTGAAAAGCTTACTGGTGGTGTTGCGCATGGTGATGATGATGACCAGGAGGATGAGCGTGCTTGTTACGTTTGGCACCTCGCACGCCTGTCGGTGTTCCTCTGCCATCGTTGCTATCATCATCAAAGACGTTGCTTTCGTCCTTGACCCTTTTGGGTTTCCTTCCTTGCTGGGAGCCGATTCTCCTCATCAGTTCACCTGGCTCTTGGCTATCCTGGCCATTATGTGGCAATGGGCTTCCACGCAGCGGAGTAGACGACCCCAACCCGCCAAGACCAGAAAACATGCGTCCAAATTCGCTCTTGATCCCAGGGTCTTTCCCAGTCATATAAGGCGGTGCTTGTGCACCTTGCACAGCCTGAGGTAATGGTGAAGCGCGGCCTGTTCTTCTGCTCTCTTCCAGACCAAGACCTATGTGCGACTTGGAATGTTGCATTGGCTCTCCATACATAGATCGCCCTGGGTATGAGCTTCCGCCTGAGGAGAAAGAGCGGGTGAGCGGCTCCGTGCGATAGCGTTCTTTGGAGTTTGGATCTGATGTGGGCGGAGCCTGGTGTTGCTCAACTACACGGTTGTTCAACAGGTCTAGGCTCCGCCGTGGCGCCATCTCGCTCAATGTTGGCGGGCCGTAACGTGGTAGGCCTGGCGCAGGAGGAGGATAAGTACCGTAGTTGCGATAGAGTGGTGGTGCCTCGTCCCGGTGGGCCTCGGAGGGCTGCTGAGGCTCGTTGGGAGCTGATGATTGCCAGAGAGAGCGCGAAGGCTCGCTCGTAACTGCAGGTCCATGCTGTTCCCGTGGAGGACCAAAAGCAGACTGTGAGATGGGATGGACAGTGACAGGTCGGTTTCTGTCCGTCAGACCTTGGCCAATCCCACGCAGAAGCTCTGCGGCATCAGGTCTTGACTGCTCCCCTAATGTCCGCCTTCGCTCTTCAGGCTGTCCATGTGCGCCACGACGCCCTCCTACAATGTCGTGAAGCGCCGATCCTTCTCGCTCGGCAGGACCTGCAGGGCCATTTGGCTGGCTGTTTGGACGAGGTGGTACGCTACCGGCTGGCTGGCGCGCATCTCGAGATAACGGATCGTTTGGCGAAGAACCGAATAGGCGTTGTGAAGGGAACCCTGAAGGTTTGTAGCCTTGATGCGTAGGCGGCAAAGACTGTCGGCCGAAGTTGGGTGAGCCATGGTTGCTATACGCTCGAGTTGGCGGCGAGCCTGCAGAATAGCTATGCCCTTCTGGCAGCCTCGAGGTACCGGTTCCAGAGACAGACCTGTCGGGGGATGCCTGCCGGCGAAAAGGAGCATAGTCCGATCGCGCGCCGGGCGCAAAGGCTCGTCTGGGCGAGGGAGGCTGCATACTTTGGTTGCTCGGCTGCGATGCATTTGTAGGAGGCGAAACTTGTGGCTGCGATGCCTGAGTTATAGCCCCTGCATCACCTCCGCCGATGATGGACGAGATGGACATGCTGCTGCCAGGCCTATGTGTCTGGCCAAGGCCGGGGAGCTCTCTACTAGTGCCGAAGTTCGATGGGTATGGGGTTCGTTGCGACTGCGATGGATAGGCTTGCTGCTGTGGAGGAGATGAGGGTGGCGGCATTTGGGGTCGCGAAAAGGATGGAGGTTCGTGAGAAGGAGCTGCTCGAGGTTAGCATGAGACGAAGCTTAAGTCGCGAACGCGGGGGCGTTAGCTTCCCGTGTGACCAGTGGGGACATACCGTTCAGCGAGCGTCTGCGCGCCCCGTCAAAGGCATATGGTGACGGACCCGACGAGCTGCCAGACGCGCTCATCGAGGGCTGTGATGGAGGGCCAGACTGAGGATGCGCGCTCTGAGCTCCATAGGACGAGCTCCCGTGATTCCGCACTAAACATGATCAGCCCGTTTGTTTCCAGAAGAAGTTAGGATGTGCATAGGGCAGCTTTGGCGAGCCAACTGTGCGGAGATGCCATGACCAGAATCGCAACAATCGCATGCGCGAAAACGCGACCTTTGCAAAGCAGTTGCTTGCAAGGATGGCTAACTCGCTGGTGCAGGGAGGCGTCAGGACACAACTGTAACTGCACAAGACAACGGCAACATGGACGCTGGACAAGCCCAGCTTGGGCGCGCGACAGGCGGTGAAGTGTGGAGAAGCGCGAAGTTCAAGCCACAGCTGCAGCCTGAGAGCGGCCATCCTCCACGTCGACGAATCCTGCAGCAGGTTCGCAGTGCGTTCAGCCCTTGCACCTGTCGCTCCCTCGCGTCTCCATGTCTCGGCGCAGCCCCCTCAGCCATGCGAGCTGTGCCACTGCCGCCTCGAACATGGCCCAATATCCAGAACGCGGATGCGTGGGCTGGTCCAAGACACGGAGATGCTGCATGTTCCCAAGGGAACCCTTTGTTGTGTTGCGTACCTGTATTCCCCCAGTTTCCATTCCTCTCGGCGTGCGCTTGTGACACACCCTCTACTGCGCCATGACTGCGCTGCCGTACGTGGTGCGAGGTCTGTGGGAGGAAAGGATCGCGTCGAGACGTCGCATACGGGTCGGTCGAAGCAGCAAAGGGCACATGCATCGAGTGCTGGCCCTGGCCCTGCTGCGGTTGCGACGGCGGCTGCGATTGCGGTGGCTGCGTCGACGGAGGATAATTAGGATACGCGTGGGCGGCAGGCGACTGATGGTTTGGGTTGTGGATCATATGGCGTTCTGGCGGACGCGTGAACGGTGGTGCGGGCTGGCGGGCGTCCATGGTGTTGGAAGCCAGCTGGGCTCATCTAGCAGTCGAGCCAATGTCCCAGACCGCACACGCTATAAGGAATGCAGTCTCAGAGGCGACGCTGCCGGGCAGTTGCAAAGAAAAGCAACGCAACGGGCACAGGCACAGGCACAGGCACAAGGAAGCACGGGTTGGCTGTGACTGTGCAGGCGGCGCGTCCAGTCCAAGAAGAAGACGGTGAGCACAGGTCGAGCGAGCCACAGCGCACAGGATGCAAGAAAGAGAAAGCATACCATGCCGGGCAGGTAAGCCAGCCCAGAAGCCGCGATCACACTAGCTGATCCCTGTCACGCCCCGCAAAAGCCAGTACTTTTTTGGAGGAGAGGACCCTATCGCGGAGTGACGTTTACGTGATTGAGTCTGCAGCAGCGCGTAGCTCGAGTCTGTCCCAGCCCAACAACAGAGCTAGCCAGCATCCATGACGCTGATGGGAGCGCGCGCTGGCGTGCGTGATCTCCGTGTGTTTGTGTTCGCGCACACGCAAAGCACACTCGGAAACCAGACCCCTGCATTGTGCCTGAATCTGATCCACCGCGTCCACCGCTATTCTTCCGCGCCGCCGATCGCCCGTGTGACGTTCGAGGCGCCGTGGCCCGTCGACAACCCGTCAGCCTCGTCCGCCATCACATGCCACCTGCATCTTCCCGCTATCACAACCCTCACGTGCTCAACACCCACTGAGGTCTTGACGAGACTGCGGTTATGTGATGTTGATGCTGACTGCCACTGTGCATCCTTCTCCATGCCTCTCCCCATGCCGGGCTCGCCAGCTGCCTCTTGGGCCGTCTATCGCGCGCGCCTGAAAGCTGTCTTTGACGGAGCTGACCCCAGGGTCTGCGCTGCTTTTTGGCTGTTTGGTAAGTGACCAGGTCATGTGCTTCAGATTGACGAGTATTCCGGGTGCATCCTCGTCTGCTAGAACGCAGCATACCCCTCGCCATCTGGGCGTTGAGGTTTAGGGCGGACGTTGTCACATCAGCAGCTTGACGAGTTCGCTCACGTCAACCACTTCCTTGGTGAAGGCGCAGCAGAGTTGCATGCAGCACATCACATATAATACAGCTAACAGCACCAGGACTCATCAACAACGTCCTCTACGTCATTATCCTATCCGCCGCTCTCGATCTTGTTGGTGCCGACGTGCCCAAAGGCGTAGTGCTCCTCTGCGACGTGATACCCTCCTTCTTGACGAAACTTTGCGCGCCGTACTTTATACACAAGATACCTTACAATGTTCGAGTATGGATATTCGTAGCTCTCTCTGCAAGCGGCATGCTCATCATCGCCCTTACGCCTGCTCTACAAGACTCTAGGACCATAGCAATAAAGATGTGTGGAGTAATGCTGGCAAGTCTGAGCAGCGGGGGCGGTGAGCTCAGCTTTCTAGGGCTGACACATTACTATGGACATTTCGCCCTCGCAGCTTGGGGCTCTGGCACAGGCGGAGCAGGGTTAATCGGGGCAGGAGCATACGCCCTAGCAACGAACACACTGCATATAACCCCGCGCACAAGCTTGCTTTTTTTCTCGTTTCTGCCTGTGATAATGCTGGCCAGCTTCTACATCGTGCTCCCGCTTGGACCATTGAAAGCTGGATCGACGAAGAGCCACGAATATGAGGCCATCGATAACGATGATCAGCCGGACAATGAAGACGCTTTAGAGCGAGAAAGAGAGCACGAGGGGTTGTTATCATCATCGATTCATTCGGCGTCCGGACGGAGCTTCTCGGCTGCAAAGGAAGACGGTCTCACGGGAGCTCTGAAAAGCTTCACAGCCAACTTGAACCGCGCTCGCGGGTTGTTCTTCCCATAGTAAGATCATTGCTCTTCTTTGCAATACTGTGCTAACGGCCTCCAGCATGCTGCCTCTACTCCTCGTGTATGTGGCTGAATATACAGTGAACCAGGGCGTTGCACCAACCCTCCTCTTTCCACTCTATGATTCTCCATTCACCGAGTATCGCTCATTCTACAGCACATATGCTGTAATCTATCAGATTGGCGTCTTCATATCGCGATCTTCGACACCTTTCATACGCATCCACCAACTGTACCTACCTTCGTTCCTGCAGGTCGGCAACCTGATTCTTCTTACCCTGCACGCTATGTATGACTTCATCCCCAGCTACTACATTGTCTGTGTAGTGATATTCTGGGAGGGGTTGCTTGGAGGGCTCGTATATGTGAGTACTTTCGCCGAAATCACAGACAACGTAAAAAAAGAAGATAGAGAGTTCAGTCTGGGCGCGACGAGTGTGAGTGATTCGGGAGGAATATGCATAGCCGGGTTCTTGAGCATGGGGGTTGAGGTTGGACTGTGCAAATGGCAGGTAGACCACGGCAGGAACTACTGTAAGCTTACTTAGGCGTCATGAAGGTACAGAGACTTCTAGCAGACATGGACAATTTCAAGGCAATTTTTTTCCAAGTTTGTGCAATTGGACTATGCAACTCGACTCAACAATCCATATATACATCACAGCTGCTGTGCCTTAATTGGAGCCTTGCACTTGACTCAAGCCTGCACACTGCACTGCAGTCTGCAAACTCACTGCATGGGGTGTTTGGGTGGTCAAAGCTTGGCTTGATCCGGTTTAGACCTTGGCAGAGCAGAATCTCAGGTCGACATCGCAACCGCAACGCCAAAGCCCTCCGAAGCTCGCCCATCCCGCAATCCATCTCCTCTCCACCCGCCATGTCTGCCGCACGAGCTTTCAGCACCGCTCTCCGGGCTGGTGTCCCCCGCGCTCCCATTGCCGCCCGCTTCGCTCGCGGTTACGCTGCCGCCGCACCCAGCGGCGCCGCAACCAAGCCTCCGGTCGCTCTCTTCGGTGTCGATGGAACATACGCCAGCGCTTTGGTACGACTCTCACAATCTCAATTGGTCTTGGGCAGATGACGCAGGGATGGACTGGGGCTGCAATGGCTGGGGAACACGCACAGCGATGATTTGAGAGAACCGGGCTAACAGCTATGCGACCAACAGTACACCGCTGCCGCCAAGACCAACGCCCTCGACAACACCGCCAAGTCGCTCGAGCAGCTCGGTGCCGTTTTCAAGAAGGATGAGAAGCTCGCTCAGATCCTCCGCGCTCCCACTCTCTCCGTTTCCGACAAGCAGCAGATCGTCCAGGAGCTCCAGAAGCACGTTGGCCAGGACAAGGACAGCATCGTCAAGAACTTCCTCGACACACTCGCCCAGAACAACCGATTGGGCGTGCTAGAGGGCGTCGTAGAGAACTTCGGTGTCCTGATGGGCGCGCACCGCGGAGAGATCGAGCTCGTTATCACCAGCGCTGCTGTACGTTGAAGCTGCGAAGGAAGGGCAACGAAAGGAGTGAAAATGCTGACATGCAACAGGCTCTCGACAACAAGACCCTTTCTCGCCTCGAGGCCGCCGTCACCAAGTCGCAGTACGTCGCCAACGGTCAGCGTGTCAAGGTTGTCTCCAAGGTCAACCCCGAGATCAAGGGTGGACTCATCGTTGAGATCGGTGACCGCACCATCGACCTGTCCGTCTCCTCCAAGATGGCCAAGATGAACAAGCTCCTCAAGGACACTTTGTAAATATAGCAATCTGATACACCGAGCGGATAACGTTCACCAGGAAGCGTGGATGTGGTAGGATTGTGTATTCTAGATGATTTGAGAAGAGAAATCCAGTTGGTGTTCATCTATATGACTTGCACAGGCGTGTGAGATGTGTTGAAGGGCTTCTTTCCTCCTGTATGTTGCTCACTAGCCGCAGCTTCCGCAACCCCAAAACCTCCCTCAACACATGGCTATGATTCTTTCACGTCGAATTCGTGTTCAACGCTTCAAGCGTCATAGTCGAGATACTATTTACGGTCATGAACCCCGCAATGGCACGTCTGCCCCACCTTTACTTTGGTATAGTTCGACGGCGAGTGTGACTGAAACCCTCCAGCAGCATAATCTATTCTGAAAGATATTTTCTACGATCGCTCCTTGTACTGTCGAATCAGAGCAATTGAACAATATTACATTTTCACTGTCTCAACTGTTCAGTAGAAGTAGCGCAGGTCAAGCAGATTCCGCAGAGACATAGGAGGCCTGCAAGGGAGAAATCAAAATAGCATAAAGAACAGTGACATCCTCAACTTCGTTCACTGCTGAAAATCCCTCTCTTGACCAGATTATTCTATCAATCTATAGCATTTGTCCTGTGATTCTTATAGCCGCTTTACTTAAGAAGATTATTCTGACAGAAGTCGCCCTTTGACACCTGGAAGAGAGGGTTTCTTTCACGACTCGAACAATTTGATGGAAGTAGGGTCAATCAAGTTGATTTACACACGGCTGTGTGTTCCCTTCCACTGAACCGGATAGACTTGAGACATCGGTGACAACATAGCCTTTGGTCTTCCGCATCATGTTTAGAGAATTTCTTCGAATATATGGTTACTAAAATAGATCGCATACGGCGACAAAGCTTGAAGATATCGCCCGGCATACAGTAAACTTGATAGGTACCTCACCCCGTTACCAGATTGTGAAGCACTCCGTTCAAACACTATGCCGTGACATCAGACATCGAGAATGATGCTCATGGTGGCATTGGCAGTAGCACTTTCAGTTCTACTCGTACATACTACACATATATACTACACATATATACTACTCACATGTACTGCTCGCACCTTTAGTATCTCATCTGCGTCAGTCATTTCTCTCCCAAAGGCTATGTCAATTACATCTGACACCAAATGTGCCTCCAGATCTGCGACTGCAGTTGCGGACGAATCAATTGTGGTAACACAACTCTTCGCTGCAGTGATAGTCACTTCACGGCTACTGCTACTGCTACTGCTACTAGACCCTTGCTTTTCCTGAAACCACCTCTTTCCATTTAGGACAGGATCTACTGGTATGTACTGGTCATGCCGGCCATCATCTGTGTGCAACAGAAACATGCAACCTACAGCACCTTGTCAGCGCCGAGTGGCCACTTGACAATTTTGGAGGATTCAACTAAGAGAGAGCACTAACGATAGGGGACTAATTAACTGTGTAGCCATCTTAAAAAGCTATAACACTTGGTGGGTCCGCTCTAATCAGCTTGAAGGCCTCCAGTATCTTGCATTACGCCAAGTGGCCACTCGGAGTTGGTAAGGTGCTGTACTATGATGACCCCGGGGCCTGTTACACTGTAGAACATGGATAACTGTTGCCAGGCATCGCCTGCAAGATAGTTCAAGTCAAGGTTGAAAGGCGAAAGATACGCCTCTCACATTTCGTGGACATCAACATCAGCATCTTACGCACTAGCAAAGAGGTCAGCGCCGAGGCGCACATTATTGCGTATGGTAAAAGAGCTTTCACATTGTCATGCCCCATTGATGCATTGCTCTCGCGGCCTGACTTCAGCGTCTCTCTCTCTTTCCCACGGGTACCGGTGTCTGATCATGAAGCTGATCATATGTATGCAAGCGTTCTATGACGCGGATTGGCTTCACGAAGGTTGAAAATACGTTATCGAGACTTACTATCGCTAGCCAGACAAGAGGTGGCCCATCTACATCAAGCATCTTCATATCAAGTTTTCTATGAGCCCCTTTGGTATGTGGGAGAGTCACGGACTTCCACCTACGCCGTTGGTACCGCAAGGACCAGCAGCAAGCAGAAGAAGTTAGTTGAGAGAAGGATCCTTCCTTTGCCCTCGCTCCAATTTAGGAGCTCTTCCAAATGGTGGCAAATGAGCACTGTCTATCCAATATCTCAGCATGGCTGACATGATATGATCATGTCTCCTTCAAGGTGTTTCATTCAAGCGCGTGACAGCGACGCTTTGTTTCGGTGGCTCACCGTGTGCAACATTGTCACATTTGCTTATTACAACGCCTCCGGTGGCACTGCTCACCGGGCTTCTGATGGCTTGAATCTATGCAGCCTGCTCGGGTTGGCAAATCGAGCCAATTATTATGAGGGTGAGTTGAAAAAGAACTGCAAAGGCTTGACGGCGTTTACGTAGGATAAGGGCAATATGGCTTTGCTCTCAAAACAGCACCACGCATTCTGTTCAGCGAATCGGACGCAGAATCCGCGCACCATCGTGTGCAGGATTTATTTCTTCCATGGCCTTACTGGAAAGACTGATCGTGACTGCAGACTGAACATCTCGATACTGACATTGTGATGGTAAGATCTTCCTTAGCTATAATTGTAAATATGCAAACCCATATTGGGTGACCGGCATAGACAGGATTTTGATCTACTTTTGCAATCTACCAAGCGAGATGAGCCATTCAACCTTTGGGCGGGCGGTGGTCCAATTGCTGCCATATGACGCTCTTGCCTGAAGCAGATCATCTATGTGGCGTATTGAGCACAGATAACCTGTTCGAACAACGGAGCGAGTAGAAGTTAAATGCAATATGTTGATCAGTGGCAGTGCTGCATTCAAATGAGCTGTGTTCAGGAGACAGGCGGCTCGGTCAGAACTTACCATACATCGCCAGGAAATGGTACACCAACCGAGGACGTGTTCTTGTTTATCAGCGGCAAAATGTAAACATTATGCGCGGTCGTATGGAAGTTACTACAAGGATCTAATGCTTGGCCGGCAGTTGAGCGGACCGCACATCTGATGCATCGCCATTACGCGATATGGCAATGTGAGATTGCGGTGATCTCAGTAGCGGTAAATACGCCCCTCGCGCTTGCCGCGAAACATCGCTACTCTGGTATTGCCATAGACTCTTACCACGGTCGACATTCGGCACAGCTCGGTGTATGTAGACAATAGCCGGATGCCGTCCAAGAAGCGGCAAGTTTGAAATTGCGAAGCCGCGGACTGAAGCGCCATTAGCAAAGCTGGACACATCCGAGGAGGGATCCCTTTGTCGACAGCGTGGGGTCTTTACTGATGGTACTCGATCTTTGGTACCGAGTTTCTGATATTGAAGAGACACGTGCTCAATAATACACAACCACTATTGCAAAGGGAATGGTTCCTGACTACGAAGATTTGCTGGTCAGCATGCTATTGCTGTTGACATCCCAATGTCCGGGTAAGTTTGCTATAGGTGACTTCTGTTATGCCATGCTGGCACGGACGCTGCCCACTACTAAACGGTACGGCAATAAGATGAGTATCGCTATACGACGTACGCATCGAGAAACAAAAGTGACCGATGACACACGATCGACGGGACTGCGGAACGCGGTGGGGCTGCGGCAAGCGTTTGCGTTCAGGAGAGCACGAGGGGATAGGGCCGGATTCGGCTAGGGCTGTCGCGATATCAAGAAAATGGCCGAGAGGCTGGAAGCCGTGGCTTTTCATGATTCGGTGAGTTGTACGAATTTCCTGCATGGCTGCGAAGGATTCTGAGGCTGACCGGAAAGATGCATTGCGAGGACACTTGCAGACGTGGCAGCTTGTTTCTGAGAGGGATGTGCAAAGGGCCTGTCGTCTGTTCTATTTTGGTGGCGCGCCAAGCGTTGCAATCACATTGCTCTTTGCAGATGGGAAGCCTTGGGCTGACAGCTGGGCAGAGACAGGACATAGTGAACATCGCATTCATGTTCCGCATGTCGACATTTGTTCCCGAACGAAATCTCAAAAATGTTTTGTGCAAGCTGTCATGTTTCGAGAGAGCCAAGGTGTGACCACACTGGAACCCTTGAACCCTGTTGATACAAGGCTCAACGAAAGCGCGGTATCAAAGTAGTGGGGTGTCCCTTTGCTTGAGCGGAAGCTTGACGCGGAGCGAGGGGTAAGCTGCAGCGGTTCGACATGCTCGTCCTTGCATGCGAACGTGCAACCCTAAATGTCTACAAATGTATTCCAGCAACACGTGCGCTCGTATCACCGTGACGAGGCTCGTATGGTCCGGCTCGTGGGATCCCGCTGTCAAAAGAAAGTCAATAACCTTTATTTCCCATTCGGGAAAAATGGGAGCTTGTGATATCGAATGTTTATTCGAGTCAGCATTTCCACATAATCTTGGTGAGTAGGTGAGCAAGATTGTGCCGAGATTCACAAATCGTCCGGACTCATGTCGCAAGGTCGGAAATGTGGTGGAAACCTGTCGTGACACCGCAAGTTCGAGGACGATGAACTAGGATTTGAATCTCGATCGTAGTGGGTCCAACGAGACGGCGCCAGCCCGGCCTTTCGCTTGCAAGACGAGCGGCGCACAGGTGATTGATTGCGTGGAACGCAATTGTTGCTGGTAGCAAAGTTTGCAGGCTTCGTGGTCTTGAACAACATTGTGTATAGTGCTTGGCAAGGCTTCCTGCTCTAGGCTACCCACGACGTTGGCCGCTACAAGAATCTTTGGAACCGCGATCGTCGCGTGATATAGCCTACTTGGCACAAGTGGAAGCCATAGTTGGAAGATCGTCCCGCCGGACAGTAGGTATCTCATCTCTGCTGCGACTTGACGAGGCCAAGAGCTGCAATGAGAGCTGCCTTTGATATCGGTGGAGTACGACTGACTTCATCATGTAGCCGATCATAGGCACTGTTCTCCCAACGGTGCCAAGCCGCGAGTCCTCCAGGCTCGGGACATCTGTGCGAGTGGTGCCGGTCGGTCTTCAACGTATGCGAGCTTCTTCGATTCGCCCGAGTTTCGTGGTCGGGGCGGGAGTCCCGCGCTCACATCGCGCTTGCAAACTCAAAAGGGGCAGCCTCAACGCTCTGTCCTGCCGTGGCAATACCGGTGACACCGGCTCATGCTGCGAGCGATAGCAATCCCAATGAAGGCAGCAATGTTGGCAGAGGCTTGAAAGCGAAATTAATGTGGTCTTATGGCGGCCTCGATTTCGGAGGCAACTATTCCTATAGAGGGAGATCTACAGGCTGCCCGTTAAAGGCTGACCAAGGATGTGGACATGTCAAGCCGTGCACGCAGGCTCATTTCGTCGCCGGATCGTGTTTTGGTCAGGCTTGGCACAGAACTTGTCTGTCGACGTCAGTCTAGGAGCGTTGAACTGCCGCCGCACCGGGCGGCAGAAATTTCGCTTTTGGCTGGTGCGGGCCTGTTGAGTTCGCGCCAGCAGCCGTCCAGGCACAAACAGACAAAGAACTAGGACAAGCCATGAACGAAGCCATAGACGGGCGCGTGGGGCCACGGCGCAGCACAGCAAGATGAAGTCGGTCAGCCAGGTCAGTTATTGCACAGGCGCGAGGCACAGCGGTGCATTTGCACAATCTGCAGGAGTCGGCGGGCGCAGCAGTGTGCTGGGGATAGAATAGGATAGGACTGCTATGCACTGATGCCGCAGTGCAGTGGTGCAGCAGAGGTGGTCTGTTTCCCCTGATAGGCGCCTCAGATCTGCCAGTCGTGCATGCGGATCTCCCAGGCTGCCCGGAACGCCGCGCAAGCAGCACGGCAGGGCAGGCTGCGAGTGCGAGCGCTGTCTACCTGCTAGCTGCTGACCACGCAGCGCGCGCCCCGGACACTTGCACTGCGCTGGATGCCGTGACGCGTCGAGGACGAATGACAACGGCGGCCTGCTGGGCAAGCTCCAGCGCTGGCCGCCACACAGCGGGCAGGTGCGTGTGCTGGGAGCGGCGCAACAGCAAGCTTCAGTACCAGCACCAGCACCAGCACCGGCACAGCGCATGCACCAAGGCCTGCGACACGTCCGTGGATCAGAGCAAAAACAATGACGGCACTGGGCACGGCCCCGCTATAATCTTCAGTGTGCATCAGCGCCGGACAGGGCAGCACGGTTAGGCGTCTCTCGCGCGCGATAAGTGCCCCGACTACTTGCAGGTTTAGGCTAGCGGCAGGATCCAGGCAGGCATGGGCAGGCATGGGCGCCGGCCGCTGCAGTGAACGGGTATCAAGCATAGCAAGCAAGCAGGTAATGTAAGTCGCAAGCAGCGAAGCTGGCGCAGTCGCCCTCGTCTGGCCTACCAGCGCGCTCCCTCTCCTCCGCGTGCTCTCCGCCCATTCCCACCACACAACCGCGTTGCATCGCTCGTTGCTCAGCGCTGCCCTGCTGCATTCCCCTCTGCTCGCTGCCCGCTGCCCGCGTCCATTCGCTCCCTCCTCTTAGCACTGCTCTGCACTGAACCTGCTCTGCGGTGACACCTGAACGCTCATTGGCACCTGCCCACGCCGTCCGCTTGCCGTGCCAGTGCCAGTATCCCGTGGTAGTGGCTGCTTCCGCCTCCGCCGTCGCGACCGTTGCGCCTCTGCTTTGTGCTGCCCTCACAGCACAGCAGTCCTCCTGCCCCGTCCCGACCACCCACTCTCTCGACTCGATTGTTCCATGTCGACCTGGTGAGCGAGTCCATCGACACCGCACGCTCGTTTCTCGCGCTATCTTAATCCGTAATCGCCCCGTTGCTGCCAGCCCTGCTGCTGCGCTGTCCGCGCTCTAGCTAGCACTGCAGCATCTATCGCCAACTTTTTGGCTCCTCACCCTCCACTGGCCACAGCTCCGCACCACCCTACCTCCACCTGATCCAGCTGCCCACAATGGCTCCGGCTGTCCCCAGACTGCGCATTCTGTCAGGTGCGTCCATCTCTGCGCCGTGAGCGCTGCCTACGCGGCCTGGCCGGCGCTGCCGGAAAGCCTCCAACGTACTCGAGAAACTTACTAACAGCTGCCAGTGGGTGGAAACGCCGTTTCAGCCTTCCTTTCCTGGAGGTTGCAGGCGACCAACGCCTGCGACGTCACACTTGTGTGGAAGTCGGGATATGAGAGTGTTGCACAATACGGCATCTCGTTCAAGTAAAAACCCCCGTCTCACATTGTCTCAACGGAAGCTGACGACCCCCCAGATCTGCGCTCTACGGCAATGAGCGCTTCAAGCCCCATGCTGGTAAGTTTGCCTGTCCTCTATCGCCAACATGCCACTAATTGCGTATCTATAGTCGTTCGGACACCCGAAGATGCCGCTCATTCTTCCAAACAGCCCTTTGATTATGTCCTCCTTTGCGTAAAAGCCCTCCCTGACGTATACGATATCGCCAACATCATCGAGTCGGTCGTCTCTCCCCAGCACACCTGCATCCTTATGAACACAACGCATAGCCTGGGTGTCGAGTCATACCTGGAGCAGCGCTTCCCTACAAACGTCGTTCTGTCATTGGTATCGGGAGCAGAGATTACACAGATTGGTGCTAGCGAATTCGAGCACAAGGGAGCGACCGATATCTGGGTCGGCCCTGCCAGCAAAAACCCTGCCATTCCAGCGCAAATTCAGTCCGACATGGCCGATGCGTTGGCTATGACACTGAGCTCAGGGCAAGTCGACTGCAAGGTCGCACCCAATATAAGGCAACATCAATTCGAGCGTATGATAGGGTATGTGAGAGCTTTTCTCGTCTGCTTAACTACCACTGACACCCCCCAGTCCAATCGCTTTCCACCCAGCCAGCGTCCTTTTCGAGACGGCAAACCATGCCGAGCTTCTCGAGAAAGTCGGCGTGCGCGCCCTTGTCAGCGGTGTTCTTGATGAACTCTTGACACTTGCCAATGCTCATGGCTGTACATTCCCGGCCGACTTCAAAGAGACCACAATTCGCCAGATGACGCAACCACAAGAAACCAATAGCACAATGTGGATGGACTTCGAAGCCAAGCGTCCCATGGAGATTGAGACGTACCTTGGATCTCCTCTCAAGCTTGCTCTCGAGGTCAACGTCGCTGTTCCCCGTATCGAGACCATGTACGCCACTCTTCACCATCTAAACATTGCCAATCGAAACCGCCCAGCTGCTGGTCCTACCCCTGTACCAGCTCAGAACATGCAACATCCACCACCTCCTCCCAGACTCTCTTCTGCTCCTCTACCACGAGGTCCACCAGGCGCCAACGGAGCGGGACCCATGATGAATGGTAATGGACCCATGAAGGGCGGGCCTCGTCCAGGGAGTCGAGCACCCTCTGTCACTGGTGTTCCGCCGATGATGCGTCGTGGCCCACCGCCAGGTATGAACGGTTATCCTCCACGCATGAATGGTGCTCCCAACGGCCAGCGTCGTCCATCTCTTGAGGCCAATGATTTAGAAGAGTTCTCTCATCTGATGCTGTACGATGATATGGTCGAAGGCGGTCCCCATGGCGCACCCAATGGCCAGTATGAGAACGGTGCTGCATCTTCGAACAATCTCTCCCTCCGCGAGAGGGAATTAATGATTAGGCAGCGTGAGCTCCAGCTCAGAGAACAAGAGATGAACATGCGTCGAGGCCCCCCTCAGGGACCAGGTCGACGACCTCCTCCACCCCAGTCTATCAATGGGTTTGACGATGACGATGACGATGACGACTTCTTTGACCCTATGGGAGGTCGCCAACCCGCCCCGATGATTGATCCCGACAACTTTGACATGATGAGTGTCACCTCGCGACGCAACCGCAAAGTGCCTAGCGCAGGCCAAATCCGCAACAACCCAGACATGGGAATGGGCTACGTCCCCGGGCCTCAGGGTCGTTCGAGAAACCCGTTTTCACGTCCTGGGATGAATAAGAATCGTGGCAGTGCGCAGATCATCAATAACATGCCCGGACTCCATTCCAGCATTATGAATGATCCATTGTTGGGTTACTCATCCAACCGCTACGCCGATGTAGATCGCGGCGCTATGGGCGCTCAATCGAGAACCAACTCGCTGACCGCGGCACGTCTAGACGAAATGCAAGGAGGCGGCAACTACGGTGGATATCCTACCATGAGCCGCCGCGCAAGTCAATCACCCGGCAACCCTCTCAGCCCTGGTCCCCGACCAATGGGTCGTCCTTCTCCCCCAAACGGCTATGTCCCTAACGGCATGCCACCTAACGGCATGCCACCAAACATGTCGCGCAATGGCCCAAACGGACCATCACCCCCCGGCATGAGACAGCCTGGCCCTCTTCCGCCACAACAACTTGAGCAACACGCTGGGGTGAGCACTCTTTACCCGCCCAAGTCTCGTCCAAATGTTCGCAGTCTGACTGGATCCGCAAGCGCTAGCGCGGGTAGTAACTCTACCGAAGAAAACTCGGCACATAGCAGCCAGAGTAGCCTAGGACCTCGACCTCCTGTCGGCGTCCGATAGAAGAGATCTCATTGATTCATATTTGCGATGGTCGGTTTGGAGTATGTTCGGACTTTGCATGGACAGCGTTTGAGGCGACACTTTGACGAAATCATCTATTGTATCTGGAAGCTGGCCGGCATTCCACGCTCGGGATACCTCGACGAACACGCATCTTGATGTCAACCATCAATTGGTCTTGGCTTCGACTTCAATTCGGTTTCTCTTCTCCAACGCATACACATCAGCCCTACCAACCCCAGCACATGGATGTTGACGGGGCTCGTCGAATAGCCAGGGGCCGTTTTGGCTCCCGTGGCGGACACCTAATGACGATCATAGAATTTGGCCGAGGAGGAACAATTTCACGTATACACACCAACCTGGCGACGGGGTTGTTGCTTCGGTTTTCTCCTTTGTCATCATCGTACATACTGTAGACGTTTTTGAGACGGCGTCTTTTTCACTCTGCGCTGGCACTCGCTAATCATGTTTTCTGCATGAGTTGCTCAGTGGGATGGGTTTCGTTTCGATTAGGAGTTTTGATACATGCATATGGTTTCTTTGTTTTGGTGGCACATGTACCGCCTTTGAGGTACTCCGAACATTGCTGTGTCTGGCTTTGGACTGACTCAGTGTACACTACTTTTATCTATTATTCCCTTGTTGTAGAGCAGTTTGAAACGGCAGGAAGCAGAGCAAAGCACTCGAGGCAGGAGCCAACGACCAAGTAGCGTTGCATAGTTAGCTGAGCACACAACAAAAGCAGCGCGTTCCCTGACTTATTGCATATCCCGATATCCTTGCTCAATTCCCCTGCTCTCAATACCCAGTGCAGCTCGATTGTTGCAGGGCATTGGAAATCTAATTTGTCATGTGACGGCTTTCTACGCGCACCAATGAGGACGATCTGGTAAGTCACTGAACACAACAGAGAGACAAGAGCTCAGAGCCATGCTGATGCTCGCACGAGGCCTTGTGTTCCAGTCGGGCCGAGATGAGCCGTTCGAGACGACGTTTTCATCCAGACCTGAAGCTGGCGATGGCCTGACGGCCGCTGCAGGCGATGAATGGAGCTTGCACCGGAGCCCCTCGTCTCGATTCCGCTAGCGCAGCGCATTGTAGACATACCTTTCCAAGGATTCTCGGGTCATTCCAATTGTGAGGCCCAACGTCTCCCGCCCGTTTCCTCAACGAGTTGGCATGCACGTCTTTGCTGGCCGGTGCATGCATGTGAATTGAGTGGGAGCGTTCTCAGCCCAGCTCGAGCTAACCCCTCACGTCATACCTCGTAGCTGTCGACCAAATAAAGCGGGGTGATGTCCGTCAACAGCAACTTTCACTTCAGGCGATACAGCGCTCCTGCTCCTGCAAGCCTTAAAGCCACCACAGCGCCCAATAGGCCCCAGTCAGGCTGGAACCCACCCCTACGTAAACCTGGCAGAGCCTCATTTGCGACCCACACTGTGATCGGTTGCATCGTCGTACTGCTAGCGCTTTTCTTCCAAGTCTTCGCACCCCACTTCCCTCACACGGCCCTACGCTTCTTCACCAAGGACCACCATTGGCACGTCACCGCCCCAGGCTTTACTCTCCGCAACCCCGTCCTCTTCCACGACGCCCCAATCTGCCCAAAACCCCAGCAGATCGTCGAATTCGAAGGCACCTTCAACACCCATCCACAACGCAGCATGGCTCTCGCTGAACAAGCAAAGCGGGTCGCCGCGGAGTTCGACTTCACTGACGATGGCCTCAACAAGGCGGTGAAGGAGTTCATCAGGGAGATGGGTATGCGCTCGAGGCAGCTGCGGCGGACGACGAGAGACTGACCACGCGCAGACGAGGGTTTGCAACAGGACGGCACTGAGCTGAGCCAGATCCCAACATATGTTACTGCCGTCCCCAATGGCACTGAGAAGGCACGCGACCACTTACGAAGCATGTATGGGGAGAACTGAGCGCTGACTGCGAATTTAGGGCTTGTACATGGCCGTCGACCTTGGCGGTACCAACTTCCGTGTCTGCTCTATCCAGCTGCATGGCAATACCACCTTCTCCCTCACCCAGAGCAAAGTCGCCGTGCCCCAAGAGCTCATGACCGCGAAGACGTCGAAGGAGCTCTTTTCTTTCCTCGCGAAGCAGATTGAGAAGTTCCTCCAGGCGCATCACGAGGACCACTACTCGCATACCCTCAGGCGTCGTCAGACTGGAGAAGAGCCTGAAGAGATCTTCAACCTGGGTTTCACATTCTCCTTCCCAGTGAACCAGGTTGGCATCAACAAGGGCCTGCTCATGCGCTGGACCAAGGGTTTTGACATACAGGATGCAGTCGGCAAGGACGTCTGCGCCTTGCTGCAGACTGAGATTGACGAGCTGCACTTGCCTGTAAAGGTTGCTGCACTTGTCAACGACACTGTCGGAACTCTCATGGCACGCTCGTACGCTTCGCCTGGCAAGACTGGCACATTGCTCGGCGCTATTTTCGGTACTGGCACCAACGGTGCTTACGTTGAGAAGCTGGATAAAGTCACAAAGCTCACAAAGGCTAAGAATGTGGGAGACTTCGACAAGTCGACTGGGGAGATGATCATCAATACCGAGTGGGGCTCTTTTGACAACTCTCTCCGCACACTGCCCAACACGCCGTACGATGTTGAACTTGACCAGAAGTCTGTCAACCCGGGCATTCAAATGTTCGAGAAGCGTGTATCTGGCATGTTCCTGGGCGAACTTCTCCGTCTTGCTTTGGTCAGTCTCATCAAAGACCCCAAGGTCCCACTCTTCCAAGATGACAACTCTTCCTCGAACGATATCCACAGCACAACGCAAATCGCCTCCAACAGCCCGATATTTAAGCAATGGGGTATTGACACAAGTTTCTTGTCGATCTGCGCTGGTGACACCAGTGCAGGCCACCGTGTGATTAGGCAAACATTAGACAAAGACTACGGCATTTCCGCCGTTAGCACTGAAGATGCTGAGGCTGTTAAGATCATTGCCGGTGCTATTGGCCGTCGTGCTGCTCGCCTTTCGGCCGTTGCTATTGGTGCCATTGTCATCAACACGGGTCGCCTGGAAAAGTCCAAGAGCACAGCAACTACTGAGGACAAGGCCGGTATCAACCCCCCTCGTGGAGACTTCAAGGTCAACGAGGAGGATGTTGTTGATGTCGGTGTTGATGGGTCCCTTGTTGAGTTCTACCCTGAATTCGAGGAGCACATCAGGACGGCCCTCCGTGCCGTGCCCCAGATTGGCGAGCACGGCGAGAAGCACATCCGTATTGGTATCGCTAAGGATGGTTCAGGTGTTGGTGCCGCGCTCATTGCGTTGGTTGCTGGTCAGGTTCCCGAGCCCAAGCTGGACTAAATACCCTATGGGAAGACATGTTTGACGTTTGACGGTATATATGAAATGAGATCCTACGCATAATGCGTTTTTGTGTATTTAAAAGATAAATCAATATCAATCCTACACTATCTATCAGAGGTTCTTCGCACCATGAGAGCCTTGTAGAAACAGGGATGGCGACATGACGGTGAAGTGATGCTCCAAGGTACCACCTTGTCCAGATCAGCTACCTAATAAAGCTAGGTTTCAGTCGTGTTCAGTTGAGGTGACCCCCACTTCCGATACAGCAGAGGTTCTTGCTAGGGTCGTTGATACGTCTAGTCTCTCTGTATCTTGCAGTCGGATGACTTACAACCGCGGGTAGGGAAAGGGGGGATCATCACACACGCAAAAAGAAGGACCATTAGGGGGCACCCTCAAGGTCGTGCCTCAAGGTCGTGACCTTGTCCACCATCGAGATAAGCGTTCAGGAGGCTGAAGTACCAAAAAGAATCGCCCGACCAGGGACTCGAACCCTGAGCCTTGAGATTAAAAGTCTCACGCGCTAACCAATTGTGCCAGCCGGGCTTTTTCTTGATGTCTTCTTGGAGTTTTGATAAATATATATATCAAGTTGAAATTTCAAAATTCGCGACTCAAGCGAGTTGTTCGCCTTCTGTCCATGTGTCTTGAGGGGTCCACTTGTCTCACACAGACTACTAAGAGCTGAAAGCCTTTTGCCGGACGGGTTGAGTGTCAGCGTCATAGAACCTCGGCTGGATCCTAGCTCCACGACCCACTCTGTCAGCCATCTAGCAATCCAACGAATAGAGTATCAAATCAAACTCTTTTACGAAAGGCGGTATGAGAGGATCTGGGTGGTCACAGCATTCCTTTGAGAGCCAAACTCGACATCAAATCACTGGGGTTGTAGCTGGACAAAGCAGTCTTTCGACCAACCCCCTACCAAACAACAGCAAAATCGAGCCCAATAATAGAGGGTACACCGTATTAGATAAGCGCTCTGCATCGGAAGCCTCTTGGTCTTCAGCTGGAACTAGTGTTATGTTTGTGCTTCAAAATCCAGTCCTGGATGTTCTATTCGAAGCTATTCCCGCCTCTTTCCTATGGTCTGGAGTAAGTCATAGGTCGCGAAAACAGTATTGAGGGTCGTCTTCGTCCTTCATCAAGGATCAGCCTGCATCAGCAATACGCTCTGCACTCCACCAACTACGTGTACTTCTGCAAACAACTGCAGTTACTGCGCCTCACCGGCTCTAAGGGGACACCTCGTAATTTTGGAAATTCCAGCTCAGAGAGAATAGAGAAGCAAGGATGCCTATCGATCGTGTAGCCATCTTGAAAGGCTATTAAAATTTGATGCATGCACCAACTAGCCTTGGATAACTTCGCTCCAATAGCTACTTTCTAGCCTACTTGCATTCAGTAGCCACTCAGAGCCAGCAGATGCAGTGCGGCTACGCAGGAACATCGGCAGCTCCCTTCTAGCTGTGGCGAGAGATCGAATAGTTTTGGAGAATCCAACAATGGGAAGGCGATCGCTCAACAGGACGTACTAGATCTGTAGTCATCTCACAAATCCATTCGTCTATCTAGATTGCGCCCATCAGGCCTGAAGTTCTCCGATAGGGCCTTTCCTGCGCTTTTTCAAGTGCCTCTGTTGAGCTGTCAAGGTGTTGTACGAAGATATACCGGTAGGTGGAAATCCAGGCCAATGATCAATCGCTGCCACATCGGAGAACAGCAAGCGGGACAATGAAGGACCCAGATGAGTATGTGAACAGTTTGAAAACACTCCTGCCACAGCATCCCCATTCATGAACTCCAAGCCGAGCATAAATACTAACATGCCTCAGATCGAGACGACTGTCGACTCCCAACATAGAAGTGCAGTCTATGTCATCTGCCTGATCGTCGAAGGGCTACTTTGAACGTATGCTGACCAGACAGGCAACTCCTGGAAGCGGATAAGTGATGGCCACAACCAAGCTTCCTATCGATCCATGGCAAAACGTTCGTTTCTCTACTAGCTGTGGAGTCAAGCAACAGAAGTTTGGATTTGTCTGGCTGCCTCGGGAGGCCGTGTTGTCAGTGTTGCAACTTTGAACACCCTGGAGCAATATGTCTTGGTTATCTGCTTCGCCCTTCAAAGAGCTCATGGTAGACCTGCAACAAGGCATTTGATACTTTTGGGGTATACAATGATCGTGATAAACAGGTTTGACAGGATCGACGAACTTTGTAGCCTTCTGAAGAGCTGTAAATTTACTTGTACTGCGCCAGTCAGCCCTGGAGACCTCCGAGAAAAGCTAGTATCTGAAGTTTCTGCATTGTGCCAAGTGTCCCGTTGGATTTGGTGTTTTCCTTGCCACCTATCCTAAGGAGCTTTTAAGTGGCCCTCTTGGTCCGGGGTTGAGATGCGGTGCAGTCCGAGTTCATCAGACATGTATGTCACTTGATCGACCTGGTACGTCTTTTCCCAGATCACTTGCATGTGGCAGTTCTCATACTTGTTGAGATCGATCATCGGCCATGCATAGCGTGTCTCGGTGAGACTGCCCTTCAGGATCTTCATGATGCAGTGCGCATTGGCATGGCTGTGGCACGCCGCAAGGTATCCCAGCATTCACAGCAGCAGCGGAAATGCTACAGCAGACCTGCGCATGTAAACAGTCGCTAAGCCTTATGAGGGGCCCAGATGGCAAAAGGCCTAGCGCAAACACAGGCATTGAGTTGTGTAGACATCTTTAGGAGCTTCTTGTTCACTTGTGTCACAACGATCAAAACTGGAGAACTCCAATCAGACCGTTGGTCTTGAACTGGTGGCTGTTCAAAGCTGGCAAACCGAAGAGAGCACTAGTGTTATCGGCATTGAAAGTCAATGTTAAATATGTTGTCATTGATATCGTGATGGCAGAGCAGCATCTCTACCAGCTGCTAGAAGCGCATCATACCTTCCTACGCTTACTGCTGACAACTTCCTCTTCGCCATCCACCGGCGTTCCTTCGCCCTGCTCTCTACCGCTGCCGCGCCCATGCACATTCCGCCAACTACTGACGCTGCGCTGCACAGACTCAAACATTTCTCGTGCATCCTCTACAACGCCGTCTTCGCCAGGATTAAACATCATCGCATTCACAAACATGCGCATGAGTTCCTTCTCCAACTGCGCCGGATTGACGATGGCCTTGGGAGGCACCAGATCCGTGCTGATGGGCAACTCGATGGTTGCGCCGGCACCACCTGGACTACCAATTGGCGTGTCCGAGGCAGTAGCTGTTACGTGCTTTGCGCCATTGGTAAGAGCCTTTTTGATAGTAGAGAGGTCGGTGGGACGCTTGATGATGTCGTAGTAGCCTTCTGCGTCTTTGTGCTTCACAGCGTGGGCAAAGATGGACGCATGCTTGTGCGAAGTGATATCATCAAGCATGGTCTGGCAAGTGCGATGGAAGTTGCGGTAGGCGACCACGGTACGATTTGGGCTAGGCGAGCCTGTATCTTCAGATTCTGCGAGAGAGGCCTCGCGGGCGTTACGCTTTCGACGTGTTGACGAAGGCACTGTCGTGGGTGCGGCACCTCGTCGGCGCGTTGTCATCTGTGAGGGAGTGTTCATTTGTTCGCCGTCCATGCTGTCGTCCAAGGACCCTCTACGCTCCGTTTTGATCTTATGTCCATGCTGCGAATCTGTGTCGGCGATAGTTTCGGTGTGAGATAATACCGATCGGCTCCTGCTGCGATCTCGGACGGAACCACCTGCTCGCGAAGATGCAACGCTTCCCGGTCTCCCACGCTTTGCAGGTGCTTTGCGTCTTGATCGCCCTTGTCGAGTACCTGAGTCGGGCGCAGGAACTTCCAAGGAGCTTGGAAGCGGAGTCTCTGGCTGTGCTTCGGTATCTGGCTTTTCCTCTGACGTCTTTTCTTCATCCTTTTCTCTCGCTTTACCCCTCCCTCTCGGTTTCCGTTGCGATCGGGGTTTAGCTGGGCTCTGTTTGGAGGAGCTCAGAGGTACGTAATCATCGAGAGGCTCCGGGACAGGCCGTGGTGTTCCAGGCGCACCTCCACCAATACCTGCAGAATGACTTTTCCAACGGGACTTTGCTGACTGTGGCGTACTCATGGCACTTTGTGGCGATCTGTTGTTCGTCGGTGTAGAGAACGACTGTCGAGCTTGGTTCACAAGTGGGTGCACAGGAGCCGCACTGGACCTGTTTGAGCCAGGAGTGTGGTGCTGCTGCTGAGAAGCGGGCCGCTTGTTAATAGGAGTGGAGACCTGGGGATACTGTGGCGCCGAGACTGGAGGATGATGGACACGAGAAGGGTCTTGGGGTGAGACTTGGAATGGTGGAAGCATAAAGCCGGCTTGAGGAGGCGGTGGCTGATTAGCATGTGGTGGGTGAGACGGCGCAGGATGAGGAAAGTACCCCTTCTGCTGCTGTGCTGCGTTCATGCTCGGCGAATGCGGTCCTGGCGGCGGCGGTTGGGCATAGCGCTGGTTAGGAGAAAATTGCGGGGGTCCCCCAGGCGGTCCGTACTGTGGCACTCCGTTCGGCCCATAAGGCTGTATCGGCTGAGGCTGGTACTGTTGCCCTTGCGGTCCTTGAGCGGGCGACTGCGCATGGGGGCGAGCATGTGCTTGCTGTGGGCCGGGTTGGAGTTGCTGCTGTCCCGGAGGAAATGGCGAGAGTTGTGGGTAGGAGGTTCCATTATAGCTTGCACTTGGTGGTGCACCCTGCTGGAAATGCGATGGAGGAGCAGCTGGCGATGCAGCAATCGGCTGTGATGCACCCGAAGGCTGTCGCTGGTCTTTCTTCTTCCTTGGAGATGTCTTGGGCACACCTGCACCTGCACCTGCCACTGCTGGACCTTGCTGTGTAGTCTGCGGCGGTCCGTCTGTGCCTTTTGTTCCATTCTGAACTACAGCTTGCGGCAGTGGGCTCTGTCCAGCACGAGGCGACTTCTTTGTTGTGCTAGGACTGCGCGAAGACGGTGGCTTTCCGTTCACGCGCTCGCGCAGCTGTTCATCCCAATCTCCCCGCTCAATACTCTTGATCTCGCGCTGGAGTTTCTCGAACCGCTCTTCTTCTTCCCTGATCTGCTGCAGAACCTCGGTACGGTAGGTCGCATACAGCTTCTCAATAAGCTTCGGCATCAGGTGGCTGTACTGCAGAGAGTCCTGTACACTGGGCAAGACCGGCCCCACAGCCTTTCTCTTCTTGGGGTTGGCGCCATTCTGGGCAGCAGCGTCGCCACTTTGCTCAAGCTCGACCTCGACCTCTCTTCTGAGGCGCTCCAAGTAGAAGCTGCGCAGGGCATCGGGGCTCAGACGACCACTCTGGAAGAACTTGTGGGTGGTGACGTCTGGATTGGCCTTCAGCAGCTCTGAGGTTCTGCTGAAGGCATTCGGCGTCACGCCATAGCTCGTGAGGCACTGGAAGATCAGGAGCGACTCGAGGGTGGTGTAGGCGGAGACGCTAGCCGTCATGCCCCGGGGTGTGTCTGGGGCGCGCGGTGGGCGGGCAGGCTGGGGCGGGATGGGAGCCAGCGCGGCGAGACAAGACGGCGTTCACGAGGGGCAGGCGAGCATCGCAGGGTGGCGGGCAGATGGGCGCGTCACGTGAGCGGGCGGGCGGGCGGTGATGGGGTGCAGTGGAGCGCGTGTGGTGATGAAAAGTTGTCGATGCAGCTTGGTGTTGCGGCGCGCAGGCATGCCTTCCACTAAGCGCGGCTGCGCCTGATTGGGCCCGCGGCCAGACCACAAGCAGAGCGCGCGAACCCCGGAACCTGTCCTTGGTGCTTAGCGGCATCGTCGTGACGCGTTACCCGTTGCTCGTCTCAGCAAAGGGTCCGTTGTCCATCAGCATCGTCTTAGACACCGCAGAGTCAGCTTCAGCTCACAGCGGGTGCGATCCTGCCATCTCCCAACGGCGGCCACTGCCCCAAGCCCTCATGCGCCTAATTGCTCCACAAGGGATCAGCACGGAGCTATGGCCGGCCCCCTTTCTGCAGATTAATCACCAGCAATCGAATCTCGTCAAAGGACGCCCTCTTCATGCTCCATTCCACTCATTCCACTGTCACTGACGCTGTCCCACCCTTTGAAACTTCCCCGCTTGCAAACTTATAACCACTGTCTGCTTGACATCCCAGCAGCGCCCATTGTTCCTGCCTACTCTCCCCATCGCACATCGCCCACCGCCCACCGCCTCACCGACACCGCTTCTTGGATACGGCCTCCGCCGCCTCACTCGCCCAATCCACCCAAGCTCGCCCATCCCCACGTCTCACCATGCAGAACCAGACCTCCGTGCAGGACCCTGACGCCGGCTGGAAGCCAAACAACCGCCCGCAGTCGTATGATCACCCGCTAGCATAGCTCCCGCCCGTACTGACAACCGCAGCACTGTTGCTCTCAACTTTATGGACGAGCTCGATACTCTATTCAACCTCGACAACAGCCTCGACTTGCTGGACAAAACTGTGACCGAGAAGTAGGCCTTTCACCGCTAGCTCACACGATTTCGAGCTGACCATGTACTAGGAAGCACGCTGTCAACACACAAGCCCAAGAGCTCGAGGCCCTGCAGAAGAGGCTGCGGGAGGCTGAAGAGCGACTGAACCAAGCTACGGGCAGCTCCCCGCCAAAGCAAAGGGAGATCCAGCAGCGAACCCCAGCCTCAGCCTCCCCACACAACAAAGACCCCTATGCGAATAACCCACTGGCGGCAAGGCACCCTCAGACAATGGACATCCCGGGTAGGTGATCCGTCATTTATGCGCCCAGACAGACCGCTGATCATTGTAGAACGACCACACTCTGCCCACTCGCGTGCTAGCGTTAAAGTCTAGATGACCATCACTCTACAGTCCGACATACCCCAGGCATTTGCAACGGCAAAAATTAGCGTGTCTGACCGGACGTTACTCTATTTTAATCGACGAAAACCATATCACTTCTGCAAGAGTACCATTTTTGTATTTGCATTCTGTTTAGCCCATCATTGGCTCGATTTGGGAGGAGGCGCTGGGAAACCATAGAACAATTCGGAGCATGCTTCCGTGTCTTTGTTACTGTAACCGTGATTTATGCGTGTCAACCCACCCTTGCTGGTGCGCAATGTAATCGTTTTGCTGGTACACTTCGATACCTGAAATTATGATACCTTCGAGGCCGCATCATAGCCAGCAGAAATGTCATCAGAATGAAACAAGGTCTACCCTCGAGTATATTGGGCCGTCAAACTCTTCGGATCCCACTGCACCTTAATAGATCCGAACGGCTACTTGGCAAGAATGCAATTTGCCCAAGCACAGTAGAGATACGCACTTCCAACCAGCTCTGTGTTTTCAATAGGTTTAGAGCATTTTAAATTGGAAAGTCAATTATCTTCATGCTGGTTTGACTCACGTATACTTTCATCAGGACGTCATGCACATGCGTTAGCTAAGGCTTGAAAATGCGGTACGGTACCCTTGTCCGTGCCAACTGTGTTGGCCCGACGCGCCAAGATCACATACGGCACCTTCCGCAGCGACCTACAGCTTGCAAGACGACGTTTCTTCTTCGTGGACAGCCTACTGCTATCCTGATAGAAAAAATCCTGCCATGTCCTCTCTACTCTCATTGCCGACCGAGCTTCTGCATGAGATTCTCGACCATTTGCGACCGCCACCTCCTCTCGAAGACAACTACGACAGGAAACAGAGAGAGTTGACTATTAGGCACTGTGAACGTGCCTTAGCCGCAACAGCGCGTACTTGCCGAACACTAAATGCTCTTGCTATACCCCGCCTGTACAGCCTGTATGAAGCTGGCTACCAAGCCCCTATATCCGCGTTCGTTGATTGTATAAGCTCGGACACGATCTTGCAAAAGGGTTTGACTGGTATCATAACCTATTCTAAAGAGCTCAGAAGCCCACATTTCAAGCCTACACCTCAAAGGAGATCATGCTACCACGAATGGGCCTGGGAAGACGATTCACAGTTGAGGTCGTATGGCATTAGGACGAGGCGTCAGTTGAATACCGATGAATGTGCGCAACTAGAGATTTGGAGGCTGGTTTCGCATGCCCCGAACCTAGAGATTCTGCGGATGAGTCAGTCTTGGGAAGCCAAGTTTGCGAACGACCTGCCGCCTGTATGGCTTCGTCCAATCACCTTAGCTGCCTCGCGAATTCACAACGGACAGGAGAACAATGGCTGGTTTGAACAGTTGCACACATTAAGTCTGAGCTTGAACCATAAGTTTGGCTTGTATGTGGCTCTACTCTTTCGTTTGCCGTCGCTTCAACGACTCACTCTTGCAAACATGCGATGGTATTTTACTCCATACCGGACTCCTTGGCCCAAGCCGGCTCCGGTATCCAAAATACATGATCTGGATTTAACGGATATGAGGGTACCTTCCAGCTTCATTGCCAATATGATTGAATGCTGTCAAGCCTTGCAATCATTTCATTGCGATCGACAACATGATATGGAGCTGGATGATGAGGATGAGACCACCGAAGACTGGTATCAAGGAATTCTGAACAGTCTGAAACTACACAGTCATTCTTTGAAAGAGCTTCTTTTGGAGCCTTGGGACTACGAACTTACCGAGAGCTCCGACTCAGGTTTCGATCGTTTTGACTTCCGGCTCTTTAAAGCATTGGAGGTCCTAGAGGTACCTTCCATGATTTTGATTGGGAGACCTCCTGGGGCGGTGACTAATGGGGAGTGGTCACCAACAGGCGAATGGCAGTATCCGACCATCTGCGATGTCATGCCCCCGACCCTTCAAGAGCTGATTTTGACTATGACTCCGGATTATACACCAGGCAGCCAGGGATTCGAAAACGTTTTCACCAGCGGGCTGCCGTCACATTCCAATGAAGACAATGCCAAAGTCACCTTCGGTCTCAAGAGTTTTAACCTAACATACAATAAGATGTCACATGACAGAGCACTTCCCATGGACTTTTGGCATATACAGAACGCTTTCCGAAAGGCTGGGTCGGAATTCCAATACTCTGTTTCTATGCTCATCGATGACAGTGAGTAGTGGGAATGTACCCTCAAAGGTTTGTCACTGAACATGTTTGCAGATATGGACCCATCAGTCTCAACAGATGCAGAGTATGATATCATAGCCAGAACCCTAAGCACCTACGGACCCAGAGGCGTACAAATGTCGCTACATTTCACCATGGCGGACCCAACGTTACCTCGCAGAGTCATGGATGTCTTGGGTTTGAGTAAGGAGTGGCTCGACTCCAATGAAGCGAGAGAAATACTCCTCGGCGACAAAGTGAACTATGATGCGAAAGAAAACAAATGGGAAATTATTGAGCAGACTAAGGCGATGGTCGAGAAGGAGAGGGCGTCTACACCCCAGCGAGATACTGATGAGGAGACACCAGACGATCAGGAGTACGGTGACTACGACTCGAATGATCCATTATCGGACTACGACTATTGGTGATGGAAGTCTCTATCTAGTGGCTCATATCCATCCGCCGCTGCTGGTGGAGTATGTCGCGAGCAAATTGTCAATAATTCACAGTCGCTATTGCATTCAATACGAGAATATACTTCACTGAATGGTATTATGAGAAGTCAATGACACCTTGACAGAATCCCACGAGTGGGGAAAGGAGGTAACAATGCAACTAGGCTTCGCGATCAACTTCGGAGCTTTCAGTTCATCTGTCTGAACTAGGAATGTCAAATAGTTGCGATGAGCCAACAAGATGCAATAACCGACGACTTTACACCATTACCTTCTCGTATCGCCACTTCCTGCAGGTACATAATACCCAACCGCCAGACTTACCCCTTTCGAGATACACATCCACTCCATAAGGCTGCAGACCGGTACTTGCAGCACACCGGCATGTTCAATTACAGTTGAAGCCACCAGGACCATCGTGCCCACAAATCATTGAGCGCGTAACATCACAGAAGCTACACTGTGCCCCGTCCAGGGTCCCCGAAGTTGTGGGCGATGTGGGTGTTGTGGGGCAACATGCGGTAGGGCTGGCGCTTAGAGAAAACTCGTTGGCCTCAGAAGAGGTCGCTGGGCGCCTAGAGTCACTCCGCTCGTGTGTATAGGTGTTGAGTGATATCATGGAGAGACTTAAGGTGAAAATCTTGACGATCCGGCATTGTGATGAGTTTTGCAGCAAGAAATCGGCCTCGAATGGAGGATCCAAGATGGGTCACCAGTAGGAATAGTATCGTGTCTGCCTCGTCACAAAGCTCGACAAGACACCTCACATCGCTATTTGGCGGAGAATTACACTCTCTTTCCGAACCTTATATCATACTGTGCCGTACCGCTTCAAGTCTTCTGTACACGGGACGGATGAGGCATGGGCCGTCTATCCGAGGCTCTCGTGGAGATCTTCTGTTCACCTTACACAAAGGTAGCCATACCCAACCGGACTATGCAACCGAAACGCAAAACCCAAAGGTTGGAAGCTTCGTGACCTGCCGCACATCAGTCGAAGCTTGACATAGGACTAGTCTCAATTGGGATAGTGGGCGCTTACAGGGCGATCCTCAGCCATTCAAGCCTCGCAACATCCATGCCAACCCCGCTCCACATCTCTTCTGCCCATACATTTGCCTGCACTCCTTCAGTCGGTGCATCCTGATTCCATTTCTCCAATTCGTCTGCTAGCAAGTCATGCGAACCGGAGCCGTCCCATTTAGGGGCTCCGCAACACGGCCCTGAGCCAAGGTCGACATGCTTTCAACGGCTGTGATTTGACTGTACGCCCACGAGGTGGCTGATCTCTCTCGGGGTCGCGTTTTCGCCCAGACCGCCATCGCAATAGAGAAGACTCGCGATCAGGATTCATACGGCTTCTGATGTGGCGAGGAGCATCATGCAACGCGTGACAGAGGGAAATTTGAACGAGCTGTGCCGTTGCACGATTTTCCAAAATGTATCCCCCTTGCGTTGACTGCGCGCGCTCTGCAGTTAGACGGGGAACGGATCGAAGACGACCTCCCGCTGCATCCGCGAACGCCATCCGCTTGGAAGAAGTGCCTGCGGGAGTAGTGCCCTGACATCGCTTCTCGCACCATTGGCAAGATTCACATTTTCCAACCAGTCACAGCGTCCATCACGCATGATGCATATGCTCCGCTCAGCATTTGAGATACGAATCGTCAGTGCGGTCCGCGAACGTGATAGTGCTTCACTTTGTTGGTACCTCTTTGGGCATCCCTGTTAGATACCGCTATCACACCTTGGCCCAATAGCGCGGGCTACCGTGAGCGGTTGAATAAGATTCGCCATTTGTTGCCACGATACGGATGCCCTGAACCCTGCGTGTGACACTTTCTCCACTCGGTGCAGAGCACAAGCTTCACATAAGGCCGCTGCTCACGCACGCCATCTGATCGCTCTTGACAGAAAACGGCTCTTGGTTTCCCAACTCCTGCGGTCTTGCCTGGAAAGAAACATCTTAACGATACTCGGATGGAAGTCTGGGTTGTCGCATCGCAACACGGACGCCACGCACGTATTAATCGGTTACACAGCACGACAAACCGGGGTCTCTCTACCGTGCCCTAACACCGCATGAACACCACAGACGCTACTCCACAGTCGTACCCATGTAGAAACGTTCCTCTGGATTCTCTATAAGCAATCGCTGTCTGGCCCCCTCGTCTACTGGATCTGGCCAATTTTACTTTGTGATCCAGCTTTTGCTGGCAGCTGGTCCCACGAGCTTCAAGCTCCATCGCAAACACACATCAAGCAACATCATGCCCGCAATATCGGATGCCGTTATGGCCCTGACACGGGTCGGACCCGCAACTACACATGCGCAGGGCGATCTTGCAAATGTCCTTTCTTCGCTCGTGCGACGGATCCATGTACCATACAATAGCACAAGTCCACCGGGACTCATCGAAGCCAACACAGTGGATCCATGGAACAAAAGTGGCAAATATGCGCTCGCGTATGTCTACTTCTGTATACCACTGCTCACTATTGCTGCGTTGATGCGATATTACCACCTTTTTACGGACAAGATCCGGACCGCACTGCACCAAGAAGAGGTATTGCAATCCTCAACGACTTCCTCCCCAGACACAGACTATGAGATGTCGGTTCTCTATACTGACAAGTCTACTATGAAGTTTTTTCCTCGAGAGGGACCATTGCCAACTGGGCCTAAGACGCAGTCCAGTGTCTCTTCCGTAGGGCCAATCAATAGCCTAGTAGCTCTGTTTCGTTTTGTCTTCTATCGACCTGTTCGACAAATCAACATCCGCAAAGGTTGGAGACCAATCGTGTTTCCTTCATTGAGCATCATCGTAATTGTGTTTCTCGCATTTGCGGTAGGAATACTCTACTGCTGCCTACCACAGCCCCTGTTCTGGAAGAGTATTGCCTATGGATCACCACCACTGGCCATCAGATCTGGCATGATGGCGGTTGCCCTATTGCCATGGATTGTTGCGTTGTCAACGAAGGCCAACCTGATCACCATGGTGACAGGTATCAGTCACGAGCGACTGAACGTATTGCACCGATGGGCTGCCTACCTATGTCTGGTACTCAGCATCCTGCACACTGTGCCCTTCTACGTCACTCCTATCTGGGAAAAAGGTGCACGAAGGGTGTTTGAAAGCTTCTTCTCGCAGAATGGCTTCTACGCCTATGGTACCGGTAAGTGCGGGATGAGCGTGCTTTTCTAGTCTCTCAAAGCTAATATATTTAGGCATTGCTGCTCTAGTACCGCTTTGCTTCCTGTGCACGCATTCTATCGCACCTCTCCGTCATCGAATGTACGAACTATTCGTAACGCTTCATGTGCCAGTTGCAATGGTCTTTCTTGGGATGATGTTCTGGCACTGCAACAACTATCTCACGTCCTGGCATTATCTTTTCTCGACCCTCGGCATCTGGCTCCTTTCGTACTTCATGAGACTATTCTACCTGAACTGGACTAACCCATTCCGCCTTTCATGGCTGATTGGAGATGAAGCCGCAGTCACACTCATGCCAGAGAATGCTGTCAAAATAACGATACCTACGCAGACGAAGTGGAGACCTGGCCAGTACGTGTATCTCCGCATGCCTGGAATTTCGGTGTTCGAGAATCACCCTTTCACAATCGCATCACTGTGTGATGACGACTTCCCGTCAGAGTATGGGGAGGGCTACAAAGACATGGTCCTGGTTTTTAGACCATTCGGTGGCTTCACAAAGAAGGTGGTCGAGAGCGCTTTAACGCATGGCCCTTGGCACACATATCGCGCTTTTGTTGATGGTCCTTATGGAGGCATGCAAAGGCGCATTGAAGCGTTCGATGATGTCGTACTAATCGCTGGTGGAAGTGGCATCACCGCTATCATCTCACAGCTGCTTTGTCTGATCAAAAAGATGCGTGATGGTAAGGCGGTGACGCGCAAGATACATGTCATTTGGGCGCTTAAGCGTCCTGAGACAATGGAGTGGTTCAAGGAGGAGCTGCGCATTTGCAGAGAGTTCGCGCCTCCAGAGACAGTGGAGTGCCAGTTTTACATCACAGCAGCAAAGCGCGTGGTTGGAGGTGGGGTTGTAAGCGCGAAGACTCCAACACGCCCAGTTTCGATGTTTTTCCACGACAAGGTCAACGATGCATTCCAGAATATCGCGGAACACCGGCTCTCTGGCATATCCGGCATCTCTTCAAAGCGTCACTCTGCTTTAATCCGAGATGAAGCTCAGGGCGACCCAGAAAAAGAGAAAGAACTTCGTCGCGAGAACGAAGATCACATTGCCGCCCTCCCACAGGCGCACATGCGACATCTCGCACCACCACGGCCAAGTCACCAAAGCAACCATTCAGCGCACTCCCAGAATGACACGATTTCTCCGATCCCAGAATCAATCGCTACTCGCCGCACAGACCGTAACCTCTCCCTCGACATCTCACAAGCCATCAAAGCCGGTTCTGGCGCCATTAACCCCGACGTCTACGACCCCAGCGGCTCTTCCGCGGTTCAGGGATTCGATTTCGGATTTCCATCGACACCGACTGAGTTCCAAAAGAACCTTATGCGTTTCGCCTTCCTGCCCGCGGCGGTCAAGAAGAAGGATGGATGGAGCACTGAGTACGGGCGGCCCGACATACCGTTCTTGTTGAAGGGCTTGAGCCGTAACTTCGGACGCCGGACATGTGTCTTCATCTGTGGACCGCCGAGTATGCGCGTCAGTGTGAGCGAGACAGTTGCGGACTTGCAGCGCAGCGTGTGGAGC
Organism: Curvularia kusanoi; assembly: GCA_011058905.1. NCBI lineage: Eukaryota > Fungi > Ascomycota > Dothideomycetes > Pleosporales > Pleosporaceae > Curvularia > Curvularia kusanoi. The sequence continues at coordinate 1,209,495 of SWKU01000003.1, forward strand.
AATCCTGATCGAGACGAAATTTTCTTGCATGCGGAGAACTATGCGCTATAGTGCGCAGGTCGCAATGCCACTCCCTATCCTCATTCATGTTTTATAGATTCTTCTTTTGTGCATAGCCATTTGGATGGAAACGGTTCGGTGTGTATACCCCTGGAGCGCTCTCTTTGCTTGTGTATAGGTTGAGCTTTGACGATAGACGGAACGCAATACAATTTGCCATCTAGACTGGTATCTCTCTTGACATTGTTGTTTGTGACTTTATGTATATCTGCCAAACACAAGGCTCTCATCAGGGATGTGTGGTATGTTTATACCAGAAACTACGTAAGTCGTATTTTACCTCTGGGCTCAGGTAAAAGTTAACCTTTGCTCCATATCTTCTGGTATATCTATCTCATTACCCCCCCTCTTCTGCTCCACACCCTTCTCTCCTCCTTCTTTGCACCTCTACCCCGATACTCAAACTCTTCATCACGACAGCTAAGACCAACACACTCCGGCCTCAGCAAGATGGCACACAAGCCAGCAGTGACGCAGCAGTACCTGGAGGACAAGGATCTATCGCAGACCTATGCGCACCAAATGGCCCGTGTTGCATCCTCATGTAAGTTCGTATCAAATTATCAGAGACATCCACTAAATCTTCCTTATAGTGCTATTCACCGACAAGTTCAATCAAGAACAAGATGAGATTGCCGCTGAGCCCGTCCCACCCAATAAGGTGCTGAAATCGTATCTCATTCCAGAGGAAGAGAAGGACTGGTACCTGCAGTCGCTCAAGGTATGGTTACCCCCTAATACTTTGCTGCAATGCGCTGACTTCTCCCAGGATCAACAGGAACTCGATACCACCTCAGTTCGTGAATGTATTAGACTTGTATTGGACAAAGCTGACAAGAGTAGGATGTTGACAGTCAGTGGGAGTCTGATCCTGAGTATAACCCTGGTCAACCTTCTGCGTCAAATCTTCTTGGAGATGCAGCTCTGCAGCCGACCGATGTAAGTTCTGTATTGGACGCGTATTAGACATGTTACTTACCATGCATAGCCTCACAGCAATGCTCCACCGAGTGTCTCGAAACCTGCCTCTCGACCAGGCCATTCTAGTGTCAATCCTTATGCCGCCCTCGAGAATGTTCGCTCGCCCGGCGAAGGGGCGGCCCGCGTCAATAAACCCGGCCATTCCGCCCGTAAACCAACAGCGTTTCCAACCGCCCGCAGAGCCCCAATGCTCACCGCAATTGCCAAGCTTGCTCCATCCTCTTCACAAAAGCCGGCAAGGCATCGGCCCACTAAGGAGGAAGGATGTCAGATCATACCAAAGGTCAAGCCTTTAAACCACAAGAGAGCTGAGAAATTCAGGAACGGATGTGAGTTTGTCTAATACTGTCTAATACTCGTTTACGAACATATCCAGTCCGTGAATTAGAGAAGCTCAAGAGCACACGAGGCAAAGACAGAGGCGACACGTTCATCAGATGGGATCCATTCGCGCAACTCGTGAGATCCGTCACAAAAGAGATCGTCACGGAGTTGAGGGCCGGTAGCGACCAGCAGCATGTTGATGACATCCGTTGGAGCGTGGACGCCCTCGAAGCCCTCCGTGATGTGGCTGAGAGACATCTCTCACCTCAATTGGCAGGTAAGTCTTTTATGTTTGTAATGGACCGTAATAGACGCGCAATAGGCTAATGTTTGTAGGTGGTGTACTCGCTGCTAGCCATGCCGGTCGCGAGACCCTCCTCACCAAGGACATGGACGCTGCAAGAGACATTGCCCACGCTGCCAACCCGCAGCAGAATGTAGGGTCCCTCATTGAGCAGTCTCAAGGCAGCAGGTCTGATGTAGCCAAAGATGGCAATAGCTCGAGCTTCAAAAGAAAGAGGGAATAAAAAGCTCAGGGATGCCGATGTCTTGAGGACGAGCACCCTCATTTCATAACAGTTGACTGGCTGCATTACAATACTCATTTGCTCACATATGAGCACTAGGGATGACTGGGTTTGGCGCACAGGTGAGGACAGACTTTGGCGCAAAAGGAGGGTTGGACTGGTTATAGCTAGTAAATGCAAATATTCATTTCCTTACGTACGTCCGAAGGCAACCTCAGACCATTTAGATGACAGCAAAGACGTATGAAATATTGGGAACGTGTGAGATTGATCAAGGGGCTGCTGTGAATGACAGGAGTCGTTTTGGCTGCTCGCATGCGGCCTCCGACTTGGCTGCATGACATCATTTGGGGGCTACGTTGGCGACTATATCTTCAAGAAGAGCAAAGGGGCACAGAATCCGCAAGCGCCCTTGCGTTTAGACAGGTGGTGCCCACGATTGCAAATGAGAAGATTCGGCAGCGTAGAGAATGGAACAAGCGGGGTCCTGCCGGTGCGACAAGGTGAGAGGGTATTTGAGGGAAGAGCGCCCTGCTGAGTAGACTTACACTTGGTTGCACTATGGAGGAAGCGGAGGTTACTTTACACTTTTGCAGGATTCAATAATCAAAGAGCAAAAACTTAACAGCACTAGTTAGCTGTGTTTATCTTCTCTACCTAGAGGAATACGTAGATGAAGTCGATTAGACCTGAAGTCCTCCAGTCGCGATGGCTTCTCGTAAGTTGCGAAGCATCTTATTGAAGCTGGCGATGTGCTATCTATCTCACACAATCTTCACAATCAAAGGAACCTTGCATGTTTTTGCAATTCAATGAATATTCATTCGCGCTTCGCTATGGGTATAACAACTCTGTATCATCAAAGACATAAATCTTCATCATAAACATAATTCTGCGTGATAGTGAAACACTATCAACTCATCACCCAACCTAGTAGTCCAGCTCCGAGCGGTTCTTGTCAATGAAGACCTTCTTGACACGGAAGTGGAGCAAGTCGTTGGTGACAGCCATGGCGCTCTTAGCGTTCTGCTTGACGAGCTGGCTAGTCGGCATCATGAAGAGCTGATCAATCTCCTCGAGAGTCTTGTTCTTAGTCTCGTACATGAAGAAGATCTGGTAGAACCAGCCGAGCACCGCGATACCACCGTAGAAGCCGAGTGTCAGACCAGTGGGAGTGAAAGCCTTCTGCATGCCGGTGAAGTTGTATGTGACAATGAAGGAGGACAGGAAAAGCCATCCGGTCGAGGTCGTCATGCCGTAAGAGCGGAGGTATGTGGGGTAAACCTCAGAGGGTACGACCCAGGTCAGGGCGGCGTAGGAACCAAAGAAGAGCTCGTAGAGGATGAGGCCGACAAGGTACATTGCGAGTCTGCCGTTGACGTTGCCTTCACCGAGATGGTCGGAGGCTCCGACAAGGACAAGACCGATGAAGAATCCGGGCAACATAGCAATACCCCAGAAACGGCGACCGCACCTCTCCATGAGGAAGATGGCAGGAATAGTACCGATAAGGAGGGAGCCACCACCGACGAGAGACATGTAGTTGGACTCGTACTTGTCGAAGCCGATCTGGTTCATGAGGGTACTCATGTAGTACATGATGGCGTTGATACCTGTGAATTGACCCAAGAAGATCATGATGTTGGCGTAGACGATGGCACGACGAGCGCGGGGCTTGGTGAAGAAGTCCATCCAGGGGAAACGGGTGGTGCGACCAGCGGCAACAATAGCCTCCTCCTCTTCGGTGCTGACTTTCATAACAAAGAACTCCTGACGAGCCTCGAGAGTCTCAATGCCACGAATGCGCTTCCAGACCTTGAAGGACTCAAGTGTCTTACCCTTGTGCATGAGGTAGCGAGGAGACTCGGGCATGAAGAGGATACCGACACCCATGATGGTAGAGAAGACGAGCGAGGAACCGAGGATGTAGCGCCAGTTGCCAGGAACACTGACGAACATGGCAGCGACAGCATAGCCCAGGACTTCACCGAGAGCGATGTTGAACTGGTACAGCGACACCAGATTACCACGGAGACGGCTCTCGACTGTCTCAGCGACATAGACAGGAACGGTACCACCTTCAAGACCGACACCGGCACCGAGGATGACACGAGCGGCAACGATCATACCATAGTTCATAGCACCCGCCTCAAGCGCGCCACCAACGGTGTAAAGGATGCAGGAGATGATGATAGCCCATTTGCGGCCAAAGTATTCGTTGCAGGGCGAGATAAGAAAAGCGCCGGCAACCGCTATCGGGGCGTTAGCTAGGTTCCGAGAGTGCCGAATGAAGGCTACTTACCACCTAGCGGCATTCCGGAGTTGACGAGCGAGTTTTGCTGGTCCGTAAGATGGAGGTCGTCAGGCAAGAACAGGTTGGCACCGGAAATAAGCGACTGATCGAGTCCAGAGAGGAGACCACCCATTGACGCAAAGGCAACGAGGAGCCATGTGAAATGCTTAGGGTTCTTGAACTCGATGTCGAAGATGCCCTTCTTGTACCCAGACTGCTCGAGTTCCTTCTCCATGTCATGGATCAGGTTGTCAGACTCCCAGCCACGAGCATTCTCGAGCTGTTCAGTCTTGGCCTTGGGCGCACTGTACTCTCCGGCAGGAGCAGCTGTGATTTCGTTCTTGACAGGCGCAGGTGTTGCTACCTCCTCGAACATCTTGGGGTCTTTCTCGTCCATAGACATGTTGGGCAGTGATCAGCGAAGATCAGCAGAGGAGAGAGCAGAGCAAAGGGAAGAAAAGTGCTACCTTTCATCGTACCCTATGGCGGGTCTCCGCCTTTTAAATCTCCAGTGGGGACGCTGGGACCGTGGAGAAGATCCCCATGGCACCCTCTCCAACATCGCGTGACGTAAGCGCGGAGTCTCCATGGCACAAGCAGCAAAATTCTGCCATCCCCCGGCTCAGAAACCTGGTGATGGTGCATGACCGGGCGTTAGGGATTCATCGTAAGATGCACAGGAATAGCATAGCGCGGTGGATCCCATAAGCACTGGTGCTGTCTCTTGGTGGAGCTTGATTGCAGCTTGATTTCGAAAAGCTTCTAGTGGGCCCACTTGAGGCTCTGCGCTGATCTTGGGCTTGTTCCGAAATACTCACCGATTGAACGCTGGAGAGATGCTGGAGAGATGCTGGGGCCAACTCGTCTCCCCAGGTTTTGGGGTGCAGATGCATATCTGGGGATTCTGAGTGCGCGTCTGTGGTGGTAACAAGCTTCCCACAAGCCAAACGGCAGTGGCGCATGTTTACAGTAGTTCACCGTCCGCCGGCAGCATTGAGGCTCTGCAAAAGCTTTTTAGCTTCCGATGAGTGTCCGAAGAGCGTGTCTAGGCATAACGCTATGACGACGTGGACGGCTTTTGAATCAAAAGCCGGTCAAAGAGGCGTCGCTTGTTGGAGAATCCCTGCAGCTTCGGAGAAAGGGTAGGATCGGGTAGGCGGATTTCATACTGCATTAGGGAGTATTGTAGCCTGGAACGACCTTAGCATAGTAGACCATCCGCTGTGTCTCCTCCGAATATATCTCGCGTGCCCGCCCCAGACGAGACTGTGCCGTACTCCTCATGTTGAGATTATCGGGCCCGTTTTGTTGTGCCTCAATGCCGGATGAAACCGGCGAGCAAGACTTCCCCAGAGCCCAACTCGTCTGGGGAGAAAAGAGGGGAATTGGGTTTCGCAACCGCACGGGAAGTGACAGCGAAGCAAACTCGCAATTCGACATTTGTGCAATCGCATTCATTCCCTGATTCACTTGCAAGATGCTGAGAGTTGCAGTTGGAAAACCTGCCTTAGTCCCGGACATGCGTGGAGACACAGTGATCATGCGACAGCCGCAAGCAGACCGCCTTCAGGCCCCTGACAACACTTCACTATCGTGTAATAGTCAATGCCATTGTGGAGAACCATGAGGCTCTGCGGTCCGCGCGAGCTGCCTTATGGCGCCTGGGCATACGACGTGGCGTCGATGCGAGGCCGGCTCTCGAGTCGAGGTCGTGAGAACATTCAAGGACCACAAAACCGTGACAGGTATATGAGGTAGTAGATAAACCTCGGGAGCCTTGGTACAAGTTATAACGGCTCTGGCAGATTGTTGCAATTTTGTTAAAGACGGTCTCCTTGAGCCGGGAAAAGCAGGTTTAGCGACCATGACTCGTGCCATCACACATAAACGATTAGTCAGGCGTAAATTACGTCTCATTACCACTAGCTCTGAGCGGCCATCTGACATGTGTGCAAATAAACGAACATACAGACAGCAGAGTATTCTGATCCTGTCAGTGTAGTCATGGGTACAACAAAATCTTTAGAGACAGCTGCACAGCTCATTGTGGATGAGTGCTTGCTCCCCGCGAGTTCCTTTACAATTTTGGGAACACTTACCGGGATTTGGACCATGTAAGGCATAGTTGTGAAGCGGAAGAAATTTGAAGGTGCGAATGCTAAACAGTTGATTCAAAACCCCGTAAGGAGGTGTAACGTGGTATGCCATAGTGACAGACGGGTATCTTAAGGTGGTATACAAACAGAAATCGTACAACGGACAAAGACATGACCTCCAGTTGGACCCCGCCTTTCGAACTCCAAACAGAAAACGGAAAAGAAAAAACACAAGGACAAGCAGCCAAGGCAAATTTCCTCACATCTGTCGACTCAGCAACAGCTCCACTGCGCGATCAACCCTCAAACCATCACCGCCGTCCGTAACCCTCAACGCCTCTCGGGCCTGCTCAGGAGTGAAGCCCATCTCTACGATACGATGAATGGCTTTTCCCGCTGTGTTTTCGTAAGCTGGACTATCGAAGATATCGACCTGTGCCGGATGCTGGTGAAACACAGGGTGAGCAATTTGAGCTGGCGAACTGCGCCCGCTGTCGCTTGAGCCATGTGAACTGAGACTGGCGTCCATCTCTTTTGTTGCAGTATGCGGACGTGGCTTGCGGAAAGCTGGGTGATCGGGAAAGGGAACTTGTTGAGGCGACTGGGTGAGAAAGATAGGGCCCTCGATGATCAATGGCATGGCACTCGTGGCTATGCTGCTTCGATCACGGGCACCAGATATTGTCGATCCGGAAGGAGTAGGGAGGAGGGGCTGGGCTACTGTCCTTCGAGGTGATGAATACGAGCCAGAGACTACCGAAGAAGAAGGTGTTGGTAGGAGCGGCTGTGCTACAACTCGCTGTGTCGCAGGTTGTGTGACCAAAGGTGTCAATAACGCTTGCGGTTTGATCTCCGCTGCGGGCAGTTCTGAAATGTGAGCTGAGATCTCCTGTGCGATCGCAGAGGTGGGACGGAATGTTGGAATGTGTGACGTAAGATTGTTCTCTGGCAAAGGAGGATGCACGCGCATGAGGCTGCTCATGACGTTCTCCCACTCGCTCATGGGTCGATCCTGGCTCTGCCGAATCATTCGACCCTGGCCGTTACTTTTGTAGTGTCTGAGATCTTGGATGTGTTTATGAAGTCGTTGCTTGGACATCTGTTTCTGCAACTCACGGGTAGAGCTCTCTGCGTAGACGTGCGCAAGCTTGTCCTCGTATACTCGAGAAGCTGCCTCTTTTAGGAAACTTCTCTTGCTGCTGTTCTCAAGAGGGGGCTTCCACTTTGTCAATCCTTTCTCCTTGGCTAACGTGAAAGCAGCGCTGGTGTTCTCGTAGCAAGGGCGAGCAAGTTCAAGGATCTCAGCGAGACCGAAGCTGAGCAGGTGGTGGCACCACTCATCTGTGAATGTTAGCACAGGTCATGGCTATATTCAATGCAACTCACCCAGCATGAGTTCCTCGCCGTCAATGTCACCTCCACGAACATCCGTCTCGTCATAGACACCATGCTTGCGTGCTTCAGCAGTGCGAGTCTGGAAACCTTGCAGTAGAACGCCCAAGCAGTTCCACAACTCCATCATATCAAAGAGCTGTTCTGCCGTTAAGCCACCCTCATTTCCTTTTGCGAAACAATCCGGCGCACCAATGAGGGTGTCGCTCATGAAATCTGTACTCATGACACTAAAGGTGCATGCCGGTTGGTGCGCAAGCACGCCACCTCGAAGCCAATCCTGCTGTGCAACAACATCATCCTCACGACCTTTTCCGGATCCAAAAATCTTGCAGAATGACCAGATGCGCCATAACGCATCGTTCACTCTGTCAGCGCTAGAGGCCGATTCGTCTATGAGAGCGGTGGCAATCTCAGCCCGGACAAACGACTGGCACTTCTCATGGATCAACAGCTTGGTCTCTCGTAAGACATGAACGTCCTGAGCCTGTAGGTGCAGGTAGCTTGTTGGAGTGTATTCTTCAAAAGGCCTGGTCATTTCCAAGTCCTCATCATGCAGCAAGTCGTGGCCAGGAAAGGCGATCTCTCTAAACTCCCATGCAGCTGGGGAAGTTCTCCACATGATGGATTTGATTAAGTCGAGCTCGTATTGTTTGAATATGCGGTAAAATCCGCTGCTGACGGTGGCCAGTGCGAACAGGTCGTCAAATTGATCGACGCTTTGCAAGATCTTATACAGGACGTTCCCAGCATCAGTAGGTGAGATAATTCGGGCCTCGAGTTTTGCTGATGTCTGTATGGGTGGTAGCACGAATCCTTCAGCTTGTCTCTCCCCCAACGATGGTATTTGCACGGACAGTCGCTGCTCCCTCTGCAGCGATCGCCCTCTTGTGATCTGAGATGCGATGTGATCATTGGGTACCCGGGAAAGTCTGAATAGTTCAGCGTTTATGACCGATTGCCGCTTACTCGATTTTCTTGGGAGTAACGGTGCTGGCTCAGCTGATGGCCTGGTCATGTGCTTTCGCCAGGGATGTTGGTTGCGCTCCTTGACAGGCTGAGGAGTCAAGGGCAGCTTGTCGTTTTCCGTAAGTCGAACTAAGAACGTGTCTTCAGAGAGTGTGGACAATGACCTCTGTAGCTCTAGCTCTGCCTCGCTCAAGGTCGGACTTCCATTTGTATCAGTGATGGACCTCTTCGACTCCGACCGGCTTATCGCTTGGTTAATGGCGCCGAGACTTGGAGTTGCGTCTAGGCTTCTCCGATGACTGCTCGAGCTCGAACTTTTGCGGCGAATTGTGGGACGGCGAACAATGCCGTTTGTGGCGTTTCGTACAGGTCTGATCATGCAAGTGGGCTTGAATGCGACGGGTGGGTTAAGCGCACACGGCGCATAGCGACGAGGTGGAATCACTGGGGGTGGACCGTAGTCAGGAGTAACTGATTTGTATTCGTCCATGACCTTTGTGACCATGCGCGAACTGTCCTCTTCGATGCTGGTCTCCGAAGAATGGGTGCTGTTTAGGGAAAACGCATCGCTTTCTTGAGAAGCAATAGATGAGCTCGTTGACGTCGAGTCGTTCTTGCGATGTTTGGAAGGATTGAGCTTCGTAGGCGAGGTAGGGGTTGGCAGTCGGAGCTGTCCACGGGGCATTACAGGTGGGTGGTTGAGTGGGGATACGATAGAGTCGCGCATCATGACTTTGCTCGTTCCTGTTGGTGGAGATATGTCATACACATCCTCTATCTCAGCGGAAGCGGACCGAACTTGCGCGAAGTTAGGGTGTCCAGAACTCGGAACTGTTGGTTGAGATCGATCTTGTGCTCCGCTAGGGATTACCACATGTATCTTTGGCTTCAAGCTCTTCACTGCACTAAGGCCGTGTTTATCCTTGAGGCGCCACTGAATCTTCCCGTGTTTGTATGTGCCAATAGCGCCCTTGAGGGATGCGATACTCGAGACCGTTTTCAGAGTTGTGGGGGATGTTGCGGGGTGGTGAGACCAGCCTTGGGATGCTTCGTCTTCTGATATCGACACTAGGGCGGGACTGCTAGATGCTGACTTGCAGGTCTTAGCTGCGTGAAAAGTTGACGTAGGTGTGTCTCGCTCGTCAGCGAGGAGAGCCGATTCGGAGGCTGTCATTTCTGGTACTGCACGCAGTACAGTACCAGAGTTCTTCGACCTCAACCTCTGAAATGACATCCTTTTCTTAGTACGATCCTTTGAAGCAGGGCTTCCGATGCTTGGTGGTGAGCTTGCAATCCACAATTGCGTATTGAGTCCTTCTTGAGCTTGTGTCTGGGCAGAATTCCGGTAAGTGTCCCAGGACTGCAGTCGCAAATTGCATTGAAGTGAGACGATACTGGTATCTGGACTCTCCGACGTGTGCGCAAACTGGGTGGTCATGACTACCAGTGGTCGGGGAAAGATGTGCACGATCCGGGATCCAAAATAGCCACTCCGAATAAGGCGCGCCTGAAGCTGCGGATACCCAGGGAATGCAGCTATGTGGCGTCCGGAGGTGTTACACGCGGTTGGTGTAAGATGGAGCTTCGAGCTTCCGTCTTGACCTGCAGATGCCGAGGGAACCAGCAATGGGGGAATAATAGCATCTACAAAATACAGTCACATTCATTTTGTGCATAGCTAGGCTCTCGCTCTAAGCGCGCATGCTCTATCGAATCCTCTATCTTCAGAGGCGCAGTGCTTTTGGCGTGTGTTTGCGGAGGGGATTGCATGCGAGCGTTCGGATTCCGTAAGCTTGGGTGGAGCGATCGGCGCGGCGCCCCCAAATTAGCATCAGCTCAGCCGCTGCAGGATCACTGCGCACATGGTAGTCCCGCTCACCAACCTCCTCTTGGGGATACTGCTCTGGATCGGCGTTCGGAAATGCATGCTTCGAGAGCGGCCTTTCCTTGATCCGTAAGTCCAGAGCCTTAATCGGCTGTTCGATGTCACTGAACGGGACTTGACGCTCGATTTCGTATCTGGGCTGATGCGAGAGTGCTGTGCATTTCGACTTAGCAAAGAGGCTGGATGCACCTCTGAACTGTTTCTCGCTTTATGCAGAACCTTCGCATCCATACTGCACCTTGTCAGCCGCGCCATCACTCAGCACTCTGATCGAATTCAGCCAAAGGAAAGGTAATGCACAGAGGAGAGTAATCGACTGTGAGGTCTTGTGAGAAATCCCGGTACCCACCGACCGGAACTGACTGGCTCCGTTGTTCTTGCGCAGTTCTGTAGGCACCGGAAGTGCAGCTTTACCTCTGCTACCATGTGCTGATATGCTTCGAGCTGTTTCAAGCTCAATGCTTAAAAAATTTCGCTGCTACCTCGAATGTCGTAGGCATCCAACTGTGTAAACAGCCACTCCTGCGATCCGCAATGCATCACCTTCAGGCCGGCCGACGACTCACAGCTTTGTGTCTCAGCTTGACACAATGGTCCGAAACATATGGAGACCGACTGCGGTCTCCTTAATCCGAGAAGCGGACAAAAGTTAAGAAGGCGAGATCTGGGCTCCGGTTGGAAGTGAACGATGATTGAACAGCCCTAGCGCTCTTACGCTTTATACCATACAAAGAGTACAATGTGGTATGTACAAGGAAAAGGTCATGTCTAATGGTGCTTTGCGCCGCTCAGTAATGCGCGCTTGATGTCGATGCCTCAACTTCTTGCCTGACCTCGACCTAGACTCCTTCTCAAGCCCCCACGACCAATCCCAAACGTGCGCCTGTCAATGACCGGCATATGCACATTCCGATGATGTTTGCAATATATATGAGCCTTCCACGATGAATTCGTCTAGTACGGAATACCCTCAAACTCGGCGTAGCCAAGCGCCAAGTTCATGTTTTGCAGGCACTGCGTCGCCGCACCCTTCAGCAGGTTGTCAATGGTAGCGTTGATGACCACACGCTTGCCTGAGCTGTGAACAGCAAAGCCACCGATCTCGACACCATGCTTGCCCGAGATGTTCTTGACGAGCGGTGACTCGCCGACGATCTTGACAAGCTTCTCGCCAGCGTAGCGGTCCTGGTACAGGTTGCGAATGTCACGCGAGGTCATAGTGCGGTTGAGGGGGATAGAGATCGTGTGCTAAAGAATGTTAGACTGATGTGACTGCAGAGGGATAAGTTGATGCAACTTACGTGAATGCCCTGGAACCAGACAGCGACGTGAGGAATAAATGCTACGTCAGTGCCCAACTGCCTTGAGATCTCCCTCTCGTGGATGTGGTCGACCAAACTGTAAGGGATCAAGTTGTTGGTGAGATTGTTCACATCGTTCTTAGGGCTGGGCTTAGTGCCAGCGCCCGAGTAACCAGACACACCAAAGACAGTAGGCTGTCCGCCAATGAAGTCAAGGAGAGGTGCGATACCAAGCTGAGCAGCGGTTGCGTAGCAACCAGGGTTGGCTATCCGTGTAGCACCGTCGAGCTTGCGGCGGGGAACCAACTCGGGGAGACCATAAGTCCAGTTATCGTCGAATCGGTAGTCGGCACTGAGATCAACGATTACGGACTGCTCGTTTCCAGATCTCTCAATGGCCTCTACGAAAGGCTTGCAGACACCGTTAGGAAGGGCCATGACCCAGCAGTCAACCTCACCCTTCTTGGCAAGTGCCTCAACGTCATCGGGAGACAAGTTCTCGTAGGTAATCTGGCGCTTAGTGTAACCCTCCAGCTTCTGGCCGTTGAGCTCACGAGACGAGACGTGACGCAAGTCCATGTTGGGGTGCTTGTTCAAGAGATCGATAAGGGCCTGGCCAGTGTATCCACGAGCACCGATAAGAGCGACCTTGGAGGGGTAGTCCTTGCTTGCGAACTTGTTGCCGTATGGCGGGTTGGGGTTTGTTGAATCCTGGGAGCGCGAAGCAGAGGTAGCGAAGCCACGGGATGCTGCAGGGGCAATCCTGTTCTGCCTCAGCGATGGCCTGGCGGACTGGCCCATGGTGCGCGAAGCGGCCATAGTCGAGTAGCTACGGGCCTGCTGTCCCTGCTTCAACCCTGCTACAAAGTCGGCTGCCCTTCTGAATTGCGACTCGAGGCTGTCCTTCAGGATCGAGCGGCCCTGCTTGGAGTAGTTCTCGAGGAGACCAAAGATCTCAGAAGACTCCGCAGAGCCCCACCAGCAGAAGATCTCCTTCTCGCGACGCAGGAATCCATCCGTCTTCTCCAGATTCCACTTGACAAGGTTCTGCTCTTGACTCTCGACGACCCAGTACATCTTGGGGAACTTTTGCTTCATGCGCTCGAACACAAGATCGGAAACGTTTGTGAGGAAAGCGTCCTTGGTGGTAGTAAATGTGGAGAGCTGGGCGAATTCACCGTCCTTACCGGGGGGGTAGACGATGGCCACAACGCCCATGGCGTCATCGAAGAAAGCCTCGAAAGGACGGCTCTTGAGGTTCTCAATGTACTGCTTGACAGCGTTGGTAGCCTCAGCGCCTCCGTGCTCCCTCGCCAAGGCCTGAGAAAGCGCATCGATATCCAAGTCTTCGAACTTGCTGACCTCCTTCACGCTGCCGCCGTTGCGGATCAAAGTACCCCCTCCGGTGTGTGTGAACAGCTCCTTTCCAAGGTTCTGGGGGTGGGTGATGGCAACGCTGGATGTACGTGGGAGACCGTCCAAAAGCTTCTTGGCCTCTACAATCTTGAGCTTGGTGCCATATCTGACCCATGGCTGCTTCAGGTAGCTATCGTACTCGCCCTCCAAGTTGATATGAGAGATGAGCTTGCCAGTCTCGGCGTTGAAAAGACCGCCCTTCTCGGACAAGTAGATTACCTTCATGGGCTCGAACTGGCGCGCCAAAGCAGCGGCAACCACGTCAGCGTTGACGTTGAGGATCTGGCCGTCCTCGGTCTCGGCCATGGAGCACAGGATAGGCAGTTCCTTGTTCTCAATGGCATCCATGATCGCGCGAGGGTTGATCTTAGTGATGTTGCCGACATACTTCCACTTCTCCTTGTCAAGGTAGTCTGCTTGCAGGGCACCAGCAGTGATGGGACGGGCAGGCACACCCCAGTTCCTCTTGAGTGTCATGACAAGGTCCATGTTGGCCTCCAAGAAGAGCTTGCGCGCAATGCCCAACGTCTTCTTGTCTGTGACTCGAATGCCATCGATAAAATCAGGCTCGACACCAGAGTCCAAGAGGGTCTGGTTCATCTGGGGACCAGCACCATGGACAATGATGGGGTACAGGCCAATAGCGTGCAATTGCTGCAGGGCAAAGCAGAGCTCATCGAGGTGGTCAGTGAGGATGGCACCTCCAACCTTGACCACAGCGAACTGGTGCGGCTTGACGGAGCGGAATTGGCCGAGGTACTGGTCGACTTCCCTACGGGAGCTGGCGCTGGCGAGGAGGTTGAGGAAGGCAGCATACACGGACGACTTCTGGCCATCACCGGTCGTGTATAGGCGGCTCGGAGTGGTGCTGGCGACGAGGGCGCGAGGAAGGTGCCTCCGACCAGAAGCCGCAACTATCTGGCGGGACGAGCGTGCTGCTGCGCGCGCACCGGCTCGTACAACGCCCTGCATAGTGACGGTTCGCTCGCGGGACTCGAAGGGGGTTGCTCGAGGGTAGACGGGCGGCGGATGGGCGAATTGGGAGGTGGATGAGAGGAGAAGAGTCAGACAGATAGACCGGAATGACGCTTGAAGCTTTGAGCTACTACAAAATTCGCTTCCGATAACGCACGCATCGCTGTGCATCTAACCCGCAAAGTGGCGCGATAAACCAGGGCCTGCGTCTGGGGAACCGCCGCTTATTGGCCGCAGCCGGAGCCTTTCGAGCAAAATTTCCCTCTTTGGCAGCACGCCGTGAGCGAGAATGGCATCGCCCGCGCTTGGTGGAGCACAGTTAATCAGATCGAAAGATCTGATAAAAATTCACTGCATGTGGAGCAATATGCCTCACCGAGTCACCACACATATCGCAGACCTCTTGCATCGTACGTCACATGCGCGAATTGAGTGCATAGCATTAAGGTACTGTGACCTGGCTCTCCTGACAGGCACGTATGAGGGACATATGGTAAATCCCTCTGACAGCTTATCTGGGCGTCAGTAAAGGCCGCAGCTGGCCGTCGCTTGTGCTATGCCTGAACTTCTCTAGACCGATGTACTGTGGATCTTCGCTGAAGGTTGTCTCCACTGCGAACTTTGTTGGACGTCATCCAGATCCGTAATGCGATTGTGCCTGGCACTGAGCGGCCTGACCACGTGTAAAGGAGTTCTATGATGGCACCTACAAGACCCGGGTTGGGCAGCATGTGTGCTGTGCCTCTATCCAAACGTCCATGATCTTGGAAGCAAATTTCACCATCGTCCATGCCAGAGAGAGGTCAGTGGGTTATAAGAAGATCATGCAATTGGCTATGGACAAGAACACGAGGGTAAAGCATTCGAACTCCATTGTGAGCGTCTCCCAGCTGTGCCTAGGACAGCTCCTAAGGTATCATATCGTAAGAGCGCAGTCCCAAGCACCGTAATGCAGGGCCACATTCCGTGCCGGTCGTTCAAATGCAAAGAAAGACAAGAAACTGAGCCTCGCTCCCAAACAGTCGCAGACGTAAATCCTACAGGGTGTCATGAAGGACAGCGCACGTGGGTGCCACTCTCTCGTCCTCGTGGCCGTGCAACTATCCACCGGTGCGCAATTATTATGTGGTATGTTTCGTGGTATCTGGCGTAAAGACGTTTATTTCCCCTTTGTTGCAACAACTACAAGATGTCAGCTTTAGCAAACGACGGACTTTATGGCACTGACCCGAGGGAACAATGATGATGACGAGCAGGATGATGATGCCGACGATCAAGCACATGCGCATCTTCATGTCCTTCCACCACATCTGCTTGCGTACGCGGTTGGCGCCCCTCCTGAAGCCCTGTGCGGAGACAGCAAGGTTGTCGGTCTTATCCTGCAGCGAGTCGAGGCGGGCACCGCGCTCAGAGACCTTGTTGATGTTGTCGCGCATGATACCGACCGTGCTATCGATTTCCTAGTGTCCTTGTCAGCAACTGCTTACAGGCATGGTATCGATAATGCAGAGCAGAATATGGAGCGTAGTAGGCACGAAGCAAAGCTAGTCTTTCAACACGACCGTGGGCCGAAACGAGGGTGCTTAGACTGTCCTGGTGTTGGCCACAGGGCTGGTTCTGGCCAAAGGGCTGGTGTCAAGTAGCCAGCACTTTCGCAGCAACTCCGCGACTGCAGCCTCCCCACACCCTATCGCTCTACGAACGTCGCAATTCTGCTCTGCGCTTCCGGGAGTAGGCGGTGGTAACATACCGCTTGAAGAGCGGCAGTGCGCATGTTGCCATTCTGGCCTCCAGCAGCCTGCTGGCCGCCGGCGCCGCCGGAAGGGATGTACGGGTCGTAAGGCTGCTCGCGGTCGGCCATGGTGATTGTTGTAGGTGTGAAGGCGGTTTGGTCGGGTGCGACGGAAATGGTGATGGGTTGCAGGGTGTGGAGGTGGTGATGGTGGAGGTGGTTGGTTAGGGCTGTTGAGGAAGGCGGCGCTGGGAGTTGCTGGGCAGGCGCAAGGTTCTCTAAAACGGCCTTGTGTCAGGCTGATGCGGCGTGAAACCAACACAACCACGATTTTTGAGATCTTGAGCAAGTGTCACAGATACACGGGAGGGTGCAGAGCAGTCTAATCACCGGATTTGAGCTTGCAGCAGCTTTATTCAACTGCACGTACTGGCGTGCACTGCTTCTGCCTTCCAACGCTCGTTAGTCACGTGCAGCAAAGCCACCGCCATTACGACGTTGCGAAATGTGAGAGCAGCTGGCGTGGCAACAAAGCGCGCCCAAATTAGATTGGCGGCGCTGGGCTGGCTCGAGCTGGCAGCCTGGCCTCGTAATCGCCAGGGTCTAATCCCCGAGGCGCTGATGAAGCCGTCACCAAGACAAGCAATGCTGGGACGCTGCAGGTACAGATGTGAAGGCCAGCGAAGGTTTCTGGAAGCGCAACAATCTATAGGCAAAGAAATTGACTGCCTTGCCCCAGCCTGCAGACTCGCGTGCGCCTAATGCGCCCAATAACTGCATGCGGGCAGCGTGATGATTTAGTGCCGAACACTCGCAGCTGGCCAAACGACCACAAGTCGGTCCCCTGAGAAGCCGCAAACCAGCTTCGGCCGCCATCACCTCTCAACGATTTCACTCCTTCCACCCACTCTGCTTGCGCCCAGCCATATAACCTTGTCCTGAACCTCATCGCGCATTACCCCTACAGGCGCTTTCTTTCCCCGGATCTTGTCGCTCGTTCCCACCCTACGTCAACCATTTCAGGCCACGCCGCGCGGCCTTAACTGTACCAAGCCCGGCGCTTGTCTCTGGGCATTTCTACCTTCGTTCCTGATCTACCACCTACTCCACCGTGCTTTTGGTTGCCCAACATGAAGTTCGCTTCTGCCCTTGGGGCTCTGGGAGCCTCGAGTGTGCTTCTGTCTGGTGTTGGCGCCATTCAGCTGGACATCAGCTCGCCTGGTTGGTGTGCGCCCTGGCGTTGCCTCGACTTCTACTAACCCATGCAGACAACATCAAGCAAGTCGCAAAGACACTCTCCGTCAACCTGCGCCAGTACTACACTGGCGATCGCAAGGGCGACACTCCTGGAAATTTGCCGGACCCGTATTACTGGTGGGAATGCGGTGCTATGTTCAATGCATTCATCGATTATTGGTATTACACTGGCGACGACGAGTACAATGGCATTACAACTCAAGCCATGCAGCATCAGATTGGAGATCCCGCTGCTTTCATGCCGACCAACCAGACCAAGACGCTCGGAAATGACGATCAAGGTTTCTGGGGGATGGCCGCCATGACCGCTGCCGAGAACAAGTTGCCTGATCTTCAAGATGGAAGCCCGTCTTGGCTTGGCCTTGCTCAGGCCGTATTCAACACCCAGAAAGATCGCTGGGATAACAAGACCTGTGGAGGAGGGTTGAAGTGGCAGATCTTCACCTTCAACAATGGTTACAACTACAAGAACACTATTTCCAACGGCTGTTTCTTCAACATCGCTTCACGACTTTACAAATACCTGGGCAACGATACTTACGCAGACTGGGCCGAAAGGACCTGGGATTGGGAGCTCGCTGTCGGTCTGATGAGCCAGGACTTTCATTATTTCGATGGCACAGATGACAACCAGAACTGTTCTAGCGTCAACCACATCCAATGGACTTACAATGCTGGTGTCCACATGGCTGGAGCTGCTGCTATGTGGAATGCTACCCAGAACAACGCCGCCCAGAGCGACAAATGGAGGACACGCCTTAAGGGTGTGATTGACGCCGCTGGCGTCTTTTTCAAGGACAACGTCATGACCGAAGTTGCTTGTGAGAACAACGGCAAGTGTGACGTCGATCAGCGATCTTTCAAAGCGTACCTCGCCCGCTGGATGGGGTACACTGCAATTGTTGCTCCCTGGACTCGTCAATACATCGACCCACTTCTGCAGGCCTCGGCTAAGGCTGCTGCGGCGCAGTGCACAGGAGGCGTCAACCAGACATCTTGCGGACTTCGATGGATTGATAATGGTGTCAACGATGGTAGCTTTGGTGTTGGCGAGCAGATGGCTGCTATGGAAGTCGTCCAGGCTTTGCTTTATCCTACCGTTGCTGGTCCTGCTACGCAAGACAACGGTGGTATCTCCAAATCTGATCCCAACGCCGGAGCGAACGCACCCCAAACTCCCATCACTTTCAATGCTGTCACTACTGGCGATAAGGCTGGCGCGAGTATTCTGACGCTGCTTGTCCTGGTCGCTATCGTGGCAGGTGCCTGGTGGATGGTCGCTTAGAAGCCCATCTGCGCGCATACGGTGCATGCTGCCGCCGGGCTTGGTGCGATCGTCTGCTGCACACCACTCTGTTCGCCTCTGCATATCCGTGTATCTTTTGTTTTGTGATATTGGCTCGGGCCTTCAAACCAAGGACATCTTTATTGTACCTGTATCTCATTTTGTTGACATCTGGGAGTCGCTGGCGTTCACCACGAGCTCTCACTGGGATTTGTAACCTCTTATTTTGACAATATACTTATCCATTGCACACCCGATATTCGGTCTGCGAACCTTGCGTTGCGCAAGCTTTAAACATCAGATGCAGCACAGGTTTCAATGCCGTCCCTGCCATGAGTGAAGGACAATCTTAAGAGCGAATGGACTTACTGCACCTTGCCAGCTCCGATGAGACACTTGACACTTTTAAAAGATTCAACAATAGAAGTGCAAATACTCAACAGACCCTATCAGCAGCGTAGCCATCATGGAGAGACTTGCATTCGTTTAAGTTGTGCCAATCAGAACTGAAGCCCCACGGCCAAAATGCATTGCTTACAGTTTGCCAAGTGTCTCATCGGAGCTGGCAAGGTACAGTACACATATTAATCGCGATAGGAGAGTATCCTGCTATCGATATACAGCACCTTGCCAGCTCCGAATGGCCACTTAGCGTAATGCAAGATACTGAAGACCTTCTAGCTGATCGGCGCAGACTTCTGGAAAGTTATAGCTTTCAAGATGGCTACGCATCTGGTTAGTTTTCTAGTCCTTATGCGCTCTTGTAGTTGAATCCTTCAAAGTTGTCGAGTGGCCATTCGGGGCTGGCAAGGTGTTGTATCCCCAGAGTGTGCCCCGCGCTAGCCCATTGCACTTACCTAGGTACTTGCCCGGGTGCTCACTGCCCCACCTCCCAAGCCTATCTCACCATCGCTCTACGTCACTACGCGGCAACTGTGCATCACTGATGCCTGCTTTATAAACAAGCCATTCTCACCCAAACTTCCTGATCAAACCAACCTCTGCCCGGAAACTTGCAAAATAGCTACATCTTCTACTCGCAACACGACCTCAGAGCCGCCTCTACCCCACAACCCCAAAGTAAACCATACCCCGGGATCCGGAGCTCCGCACGTGCTAGACAAGACAGCCAACAAAACACAGAACCCCATACCCAACATAATGCCAGTCCACCCAGCTGAAGAGACCGCCAGCGGTAGTACGTCTCCCTTCTTGCACTTAGTCAGCTTTGCTCTTTCGATTAATTGAGAGCTCGTCGGTGTTCAACATGGAACAACGAGTGCGATATGTTGCGTCCTCCAGCTGACGTACCCAGGCATCACCGACAAGGTCGCAAAGGAGTCGAAGGACTCCAACGCCTCAGACCACCCGCTTCACGGTACGCTCCCTGCGTCGAACTCGGTAAATCGCCACTGACACAACACGCAGACGAGGAGAACCAGGCCACAAGTGGCGGATCAGTTGCTGCTAACGCACACAAGGCCAACCCGGTATGCAACGAACCGTCCCTACTGGACAGGGTGCAGCACGCAGGATGGACACTGACTGGCAGACAGGGCCCCGTCCACGCCGACAACCTGCCCGAGCCGGCGTCCAAGGAGGAGCTCAAGAAGAGGGCTGAGGAGCTCAACAAGTAAGGCACTCTTGTCTTTGGAGCGGGTACGATGTTAAATGGGTCGTCTAGGCCCAACCAGTCGAAGATATAACTTTATAATGAATGATGATAAATATTGATCGACCTTATTGTTTCGAAATGTCTCAAGTGCTACAGCTACTAACCTGTACTGTGCCTCGCCAGCTCAGAGCTGTTACTTAAAATTGTGCGAGTGTTCGGTTAGGAAGAGGAGCAAATACGTCTTGCAGCACTTTAAAAGAGCTTTGCATTTATCGTTACTATACTGATCAGCACTGAAGTGCTCGGCTAGCGCATTCACACAGATGCTCATGGCTTGAAGCGTTGCACAATCCCCGTTATTGAGGACGAGACTCTCAGAAAAGCTAGACAAAAAGGATTGAATTATTAACTGGAAACATCTCGCTCACCACCCAAACCCTTCAGTATGTAGGTATACGCCCTGCGCACCCGTTCCCTTATGCACCGCACGCTCATCACTCAACTCAACAACGTCCTGCTTCACGTCGCCAATCAAGCCCGACGGTCCACACACCACGACTGCAGACTCACCAAGCGCTTGTTCCAAAGAGCGGCGAATGATGTCCTTGGTCTGTGGACGCCCGCTGTAGATCTGGACGGAGGGGTGCACGAGGAGCTTCTGTTTGCGTGGAATCTGGGTCGACGAAACGCTACTGCGAGAGGGGCTACTGGGGCCGTTTGCGGGCGTGCAGCAGCAGCACGGTGTTGGGTCAGTGGTTGATTCTTCATCGACAGGTGCACGGCAGCAGCAGGTGTTGTCTGTGCCACATGCACCCGTTGCTTCGTCGCTGCCACTGGATGAGGTTATTGTGATCTCCTTCACCTCATCTTGTATGACACTGTTCTTTTCCTTCTCCCCAATGGAACGGTTTCTGAGCTCGACTGAACCGTGTTCGACAGCCTTGTTCAAAGCTTTTGTGCTCTTCGGCGCTGTCATGGTCGATAATAATGACTTGTGTTCTTCTGTGAAGGATTCGTCACAAGTGACGTAAACAGTGATTTGGAGTTTGATGTCCCTCATTTGTTCCTGCAAGATTTGAAAGTCTGCATACGCGGATGAGAGGGCTTCAGAAAACATCTCCAGTTGTCCTCGGCTCTTCACAACCCACACAAAGCGTACATGTCGCGTGACAGCACCCTTTGGTGATGCAAAAAACGATGAACTTGGTGTTGCAGATAGGTGTGTGTTCTCTCTCCATCCTTGTAGGACGTCTCGGAGGAGTGGTATTGTGAAGGTTGCTCCAGTACTTCCAGCGAGCAGAACGACGCTATCGAATTGACGAAGAGGTCTGTGGCATCCATATGGCCCTTCGATGGTGACGGTCTTTAGCCTGGAGGACGATCAGTTGTGGTACACGACATTAGCAAGGACAGGAACTTACCTTGCCGGTGCGTCAGCTAAGCCCTGAGACTTCTGGGCATGTTTGAAGAAGCGCCTCGTACCCCCGGAATGCGCTTTGACCACGAACTCCATCTTTCCATCCTCGGGTATCGAGGCGATCGTGAACGGGTGGTTCTGCAGGGGCGCAACGCCCTGACATGACAGGAAAACATGCTGGCCAGGGGTCCAGCTAATGGGTGGGTTCCTAATCGTGATTCGTGTTGTTTCGAGACTTAGTGGTGTGAACTCTGCCTTACACGACAACAGTCCGTCGCGATTGTGTGATGGGTGGAAGAAGGATACGTTGGCGTATAAGAATCGTAGGCCCCGGCACAGTCGATCAAAGAAGAAGAGAGCCACCGCGGCCCACACATAACCTTGCAGCTCTGGCGGAGCATGCACATACACAAATCCTATAAATAGCGCGAATGAGACCACGTGCTGAACGACGAACAGCTCATAGTTCCATCCGCGAATAGGGGTCGAGGAACTGAAGTTGATCCATATCAGCACGCACCAGGCTGCCAATCCTCGCCATACAAGTTTATTCTGCTTGAGCTGGACACCAAAGTAATCGTACGGAGCCCAGACTGCAGGTCGGTTAGCTGATATGATAATACGAAATATCCAAGACGCATTGCATACCACTGAGGAAATAGCCCATGTGAATAGTAGCTGTCAAGAGCATACATCTGGCGGTCCACCGATGTAGCCAATTTAAGCGCTCATAGCTGATGCCGGTAAGGAAACCGATAACATTGTTCTTTCCGGAGAGTAGAAAGATGAGTGGGAGTTGACCGATTGTTACAGCGCCACATCTGAAGCCTACGTTTTCTTTTGAAAACTGACTGGTAAGATTGAGCCCGTAGAAACAGAGGACAAGCAAGACGGCCACGTTCGCAAGGACCAGGAGGGTTCGTCCAACAGGAGGTAATCTAACGAAGCGCCCTTTGAATGGTATGCGGACGGAAAAGTTCGACGCTTCGCGGGCCAGCGCAAACAGTGTTGCATTCCAAAGCGGAAAGATGGCCTTCGGTTTTGCGGGCCATATCGCTCCTGCTCTTGCTGCAGACAGTCTTTGTCTGTACAGGATGTGGTTGTAGATATTGACAATAGTGGCAATGCCGACTGTACTTCCTACAACAGCATAGTAGAACTTTGGGAATTCCGGAAGGTCAGGCAAGGACATCGGCCCCATCGACATGCCTCCATGGTTGTGGCTCATGACGCTTGAGAGCCGTTAGAGGCTGTAATGTGTTGAGTCGTTTGCGTTTGTTCGGTCCAATCGCCAATACAAAGTGCAGATTCCAGATTGCAGCAAGGTCTCGGGGTTGGGTTCACTGAGCGTTGTTCTTGGCTATCGCCGGGCCTCTGTCGCACTCCTTGCCATGTCAATTTGTTTCCTAGAATCGGGACCGAAAGCTGAGTGAGGCCACACGTCTGGCTTCGCGCGGATGTCTGACGGATAGTCCAAAGTGATCAACCAAGAGAGTGGCGTATGTCAATCGGTCTGGAGTTTCACTGCTGCCGTCAGCCACGGCTCTGACAAGAAGCGGCATGCTGCTGCACGGCAAGCCAAAACTTGCACTTTCAATGGAACCCAACGTTTGCGAACCGCGGCCTGGAGCACTACAGTGGGCGTGGCTTGATTTAAGCATCAAGCGCTAGCCCCTTGCGGCTAAATCTGCTCAAAGTTGCTCCTACCTTCCTTGGGCTCTTCACATCTCTCCGCACCCAGACAAGTTATTGCAGGCTTGCCCTTGTCGCGTATTTTACAGAGCCGAGCTCTCGCCATGAGTCCCGCGGCAGGTGGCACCGCGGACGACGTCGTCTGGATTCCTTACACTTCACGCTTCAGCCTCAGGCTTGTCAACCCTTGACTGTCGCAACAACCCACGCATTCGAGCTCTTCTGCCCGCAAACCATCGCACAAATTGTATTTGCATCTTATGCGTCTATGCTAAGAATCTGTCAAAGAACGCCAAGAAGAGTAACAGCACACATCGCACCTTGGTACATTAAAGGATCGTCCCCTGGTACCTTGAGGAAGGTTAGTCTGGAACTCAAAATCTACTTGTCGCTACATTACCATAAAGTTTCTTAATCAACGTCTCTACTTCTACAACCGTCTTTGTTTTTCACAATACATCAAAATGGTCGCTCACGGTGATGAAATGGCAGGCATGGATATGAGCGGAATGAGCGGGATGAACGATGGAGGTGCAACCTCAAGCCACACGGGGATGATGATGGCTTTCTTCACAGGCACCGACACACCTCTTTATTCGATGGCGTGGACTCCGCAGAACGCTGGACAATATGCTGGCACATGCATCTTCCTCATCATCCTGGCCATCACACTTCGGGTCATCTTCACAGCCAAAAGCTTCCTCGACGCAAAGGCATTGGAGACCGCGATGAAGCGACGCTATGTTGTTGTTGCGGGTGAAAAGGTGGTTGCAGAACAGACGAACGATGCGAGTTCGATGACCGGCATTTTGACGACGAACGGCATGCAAGAAGACGTACGGGTCGTATCGGCACCGGTGAAGATGATTCAACCATGGAGGTTCAGCGTTGACCTTCCGCGGGCTGCTTTGGTCATGGTTGCAACGGGTGTTGGGTATCTTCTGTAAGTTGCAGAGTCACTGTTTCACGAACGAGCGGGAACTAACACTGGTGTAGCATGTTGGCTGTCATGACTTTCAACGTTGGGTATTTCTTATCCATCCTGGCGGGTACCTTCATTGGTGAGCTAGCATTGGGTCGTTTCAACCAGGCGAACATGGCCATGTGAGGCCGCTTTTCAGTTCTGATGCAGTTGAGGTGTCAATGAGCAATCGGGGATAAAACTATACCACATCCACATCGGTGTTCTTGCAAGAGTACGAGCCTGGAGCTCATCTTGAATCTTGTTATCACAGAATTGTAATTGACGAATAAATGAACTGATCGACTTGGACGCTTCTATGAGTTCCCTGTCGGCGGCAGTGAAAGCTGCCACAGCCGTTAGTAAAAGCTTGATCGTCCACATGCAGCGGTTCGCCGCAAGTCCCGCGCCTTGTTCCCGTTACTTTTGACAGTTATCATCCGGTGAGAATGGCCCCATGTCGCGTACCGCAAGTGATTTGTGAAGGGCCGGCTGGACTAGGGTGAGCACAGGACCCCTGTTTATGCACTAGTGGCTCACTCTAACCACCGCTTTGGTAAGAAACTTGCTCACAGCTGCTGCACCTCCATCCAAGCGCTCCGTGCCTCGACTGTAATGGACGTTTTAGCGAAAGCCGCCAGTGATGCAAGATCTTGCTCACCTGCTGGAAATGTGTAAGGGCGTGTCTGGGGCGGAAGGCAAGAGTCAATGGCTCGACGCGCGAGCCACGCGAGTTTGGGACGGAATGTACGGCACGCGGGGAGCGTTCTCGTTGCTGTGCAATAAGTACCACGGCAGGACGCCCAGGGCAAATATTTTGGATCATTTCAGCTTCACTTGTTCGTGTCCACCTTACCTTTATTACGTACCTGTGCAACTTCAAGAGTACTTCCCAACACCTCTCACACATCGATCAAAGCCCTAAGACACAATGCTTGTCAAATCAGTTGTCGCGCTTGCTCTTGCTCCTGTGGCTCTCGCTCATTTCAACCTCAACTATCCTGCGAGTCGTGGATTTGATGAGGACAAGGAGCCTACCGGTCCTTGTGGAGGCTTCGACACCGTGTCATCGCAACGCACCGATTTCCCTATCAATGGTGCACCTATCCAGCTCAAGCTGGGTCACCTGCAGACCAACATTGCTGCGTACCTGGCTGTCGGCGACAACCCAGGAGACGGCTTCAACGTTGTCCTCCACCCGCAGATCCAAGTCTCAGGCCTGGGCGACTTCTGCATGGGCAGTGTCAGCATTCCCTCGAACTTGAACGTCACCGATGGCACGAAGGCGACTATCCAGGTCATCACCAAGGCTCAAGGCGAAGACACAAGTCTCTATCAGGTAAAGACCAAATCTAGATGTAAACACCTGACAAAACTGACATGAAAGTAGTGCGCCGACGTCACTCTGGTCAACACAGCTTTATCTCAGGCCGATTACAGCACGAACTGCAAGAACGGCACCGGCGTCTCGGTCACCCAGCAGGGAATCTCTGGTAACCCCAACAGCACAAGCGGGACAGGAACAGCTAGTGGAAGCGGTTCTGCTGCATCTCCCACAGCAAGCGCCCACAGCGGTGCATCACAGGCAAAGGCTGCATCGTGGGTCTTGAGCGCTGTTGGACTGGTCGGACTGGCGATGTTGTAGAGAAGATGAGGGGATGCATAGGCGTGCCTGGAGTTACTCATTATGATACCTGTCTCGATTGCATACAATGGAGACAATCTGCACACTTGTGAGAGCTTTCTGTCTCAGAGCGAAATGAAAAAACCATGAACAAGATGCAATTGATCTGATTCGAACAGTCAAGTGATGTTCCCATAAACTTGCATTGCTCTCAGGGATTTTGCCTGACTGGTGGGTGGATATTTGGTAGTATTCAATAATGGCTACCCAGCGTCTACAAGGCCCACGAGCCCATCTCATAAAGTGATACAAATAACCTGATTGAGAGGACTTGGGCTCAGTTTGGTGGAGGGTTCAGAGGGTGGAACGATGCCTCGCAGAAGTCGAGCCCCGCAACTGACGACAGCAAGCGAGCGCACGGACTTCGACAGCTTCGAATCCGCACATACGCAACACCACGCTGAGTCTTGCCTCACAACGCCGAATCTAGGTGAGTCCGAACCGCGCCCGTACCCGAAAAGCTCGAAGCCGTCCCGATGGAATTTTGCTCGACCTCTTGCTGACGATTCCGCGACCGCAGACCCTCCCACAGTCACTCTCCCCCCCACAACCGCAAATATGGATCAGGCCAAGCTGGCACGCATGCAGGCGTCGGTGCGCATTGGTATGTTGTTCTCCGCCGACTTGGGGCTCTGAGCTGCCGAAAAGGCTGCGAAACGAAGCGTAAAGAGCAATGTGTGGCTAACATATGTGTGCAGGGTAAGCAGACCTCTTCCTCGAATTTTATCCGCCCCGCCTCTCCCTCATCACGAATCGACGAGAACCGACGAAATCTCCACATTCGCACGTCACGCACACGAGATCTGGGGCTTTGGCGGACGATGGAATTGGAACATGAGGCTAATTGGGTGCTACAGAGGCAAGGGAACACCCCGCAGGAAGGTCAAGAAGGTCCACAGGGCCGCTGGCACCGACGACAAGAAGCTCCAGGCTGCGCTTAAGAAGCTGAACGTCCAGCCCATCCAGGCTATCGAGGAGGTCAACATGTTCAAGAGCGACGGCAACGTCATCCACTTCGCTGCACCAAAGGGTGGGTCCCGCTGTCTCCATCTCAAATGAGGGCGTGCAAGGGCTGTGTCGAGCTTCATATGCGCAGAGCCGCATGCACTGGTGCTGTGCTGGTGCATGTGAAGCTTGCCAGACCGTCCGCGCCGAGAAGCTGCCGGAGTACATGTGCTAACGTCGACATTGCAGTCCACGCCTCGGTGCCCGCCAACACCTTCGCCATCTACGGTGTCGGTGAGGACAAGGAGCTCACCGAGCTCGTCCCCGGTATCCTCAACCAGCTCGGCCCCGACTCGCTCGCATCGCTGCGCAAGCTTGCCGAGAGCTACCAGAGCATGCAGAAGGAGAAGGGCGAGGGCGCCAACGATGACGAGGACGATGATGACATCCCCGACCTCGTTGCCGGCGACAACTTCGAGTCGGCCGAGAAGGCTGACAACAAGCCCGACGTCGAGTAAGCTGGCTCTGTGCTGAGCCGCAGAGAGAGCGGAGTGTGTAGAGGTTTTGCGGTGCAGAGATGCGGCAGACGTCTACGGGCGTCTGATATGGGCAGCACGACCAGTCCCGTGCAGTCGCCAGCTTCGTTCGAGTTGGGCAGTCATGGTAGACCGAAGAAGCGGATACCAGGCTGGCGTATCATGAAAGATATGAAATGAAAAATATCCCAGCACGCACAGAAGGCGTTTCCCAACATGGCAGAGTTCGTGAACAGAAGCTAACCTATGAGAATTTGGAGATATGCAGCGCGTTGGTCAATCGATCGATTAATTCACCATCTCGTCTCGAGCAGCCATGTTGTTGGCATGTGAGACGATGCCCTTTGTCTGACCGGCTCCGAGCCAGCCATATAGCTCTTCGAGAGAACTCAATTCAGAAAGACCCTAAGATCAAACACTACCAATCAAGTGTGTAGTCATCGGGAGGAGCTACTTATTGACTTAGACTGTATCGAAGAGAGCTGGACGGCACCAATTAAAACGCTGGCTATAGTAGTCTATTGGCATCTTGCACTATGCCAAACGACTACGGTACGCTGGTAAGACGCAAGAGTTGGTCAGCTTTGCATTGGAGACCCCTAAGTCCTTCAATTGTACGCCTAACGACAGCCTTGCCGGCTGAAGGGACGCCCCATAGCTGCCGAGACTAGTCGATAACCAGTTTAGATCTGCGGGTTTCGACCATTGTTTCCGATGTCAGCCTCCACCAACTTCCAACTCACCAGACTCGCGCCGTGCACAGGCAAGCACGACTTACAATGACTGAGTGAATGCCTTGAATAGCATGCTGACGCACCCACGTCTGTCCAACGTTTCCTCCATCTCGTCGTCCACGTTTCACAACTAACCGCTCTGCATCTGCTCTAACCATGTCGAGATGTCGGCTCCCCATACTTAGTCCTAAGGCACGTTGAAGCTTAGGGCAGACTCAACTTTATTTAGGCGCGCCGCTGTCTTGACTCTGTACTTTCGTTGCGGCGCACGCGTTTTTGACTTTCTTCTCTGCCCTTTCTCCTCTCTTCTCTATACCCCCTGGTTCTTCGTCCACAGCCATGAGCACAGAAACGATTCTCATTCTAGGCGGCTCTTATGCCGGTATCAGCGCTGCGCACTACGCGCTGAAGCACACGATCCCTCAGCTCCCAAAGAAAGACAATGTCACATACAATGTCACGCTCGTCAACCCTTCCAAAGACCTGTACTGGCGCTTTGCGGCCCCGAGAGCGCTCGTTAGCAAGCAGATGATGCCATACGATCAGATCTTCTACCCCATCGAGCCAGCGTTCACATATGCGTTCCCGAAATTCAAGTTCATCCAGGGCTCTGCCACGCATGTCGACGCCGCAGGCCAGAACGTAAGCGTTACGACCGTGGACGGCGAGACGCAGACAGTGCCCTACGCGGCCCTCATCATCGCCACAGGCTTCACAACCCCCAGCCCGCTGTTCACGCAAGCCACCGACCGCGCGGCGCTGGAGGCCATCTACGACTCCTTTCAAACCGGGCTGAAAACCGCAAAGACAGTTGTGATCGGTGGCGGCGGGCCAGTGGGTGTCGAGACCGCAGGCGAAGTCGCTGAGATCCTCAACGGGCGGCCGGGCTTCATGGCCTCGGGACCCAAAAACCCCAAAGCCCAAGTCACACTCATCTGCGCGGATAAGAAGCTCCTCCCCGTTCTGCGCGAAAGCATCGGCAAGACGGCCGAAGGCTTCCTCAGCAAGCTCGGCTGCAGCGTCACATACAACGTGCGCGTGGTCTCAGCCACAAAAGCCAGCACCGAAGAGAACGCAAAGACCATAGTCGAGCTCTCCAACGGTAAAACCCTCGAAGCAGACGTCTACATCGACGCCACTGGCTCGCGACCAAACACTTCCTTCCTGCCCAAGGAATGGCTCGACGCCCGCAGCAAGCTGGCTTGCAACCCGCACACCCTGCGCGTCGAACACGAGTCCGCGGGTCCGCGCGTCTACGCCCTGGGCGATGTGGGCAGCTACACGCGTGGCGGCGTGATGGATCTCTCCCTCGCGGTGCCCGTGGTCATGACGAATCTGAAGCACGACCTGCTGCGCCACCTGTCCGGCACGGTGTTCGCGGGCGACCGCGTGTACAAGCCGAATACCAAGGAGCAGCAGATCTGCCCGATTGGGACGCAGAAGGGGGTTGGCGCGTTTAATGGGTTCAAGGTGCCCAGTCAGATGGTGTGGATGATCAAGGGGAGGGACTATTTGATCTCGCAGCTTGCGCTGCCGACGGTCAGGGGCGACCAGTGGAAGAAGGAGACTAAGTTTACGCCGGTGCAGGATCTTGGGAGGGCTGGGTTGAGCCAGGGGTGAGGGGGTTGTTGCTGCGATGCATGGAGGGATTGATACCCAGTGAAGAGATAATACATGGTCATGTTTTCCTTCTTGATTGATGCTCGCCTGATGGCTGCGTATGCGCCGAGTGGTGTATTTTGCTACTGCGTCTATGCAATGCGCAACCCCGTGATAATCCATGGGCAACGTTGCCCCCATATCATGTCGCGCCAACCTCTCACGCCCTCCCCTCAACAGCCTTCTCGACAACACGCCACCTCTCCCCCGCCCTCTCCACCAACCCCTTCATCAGCTCCCTCCCCACAACCCCACCACCATTCTTCTCCACCCTCCGAATCGAGCCCCGGTCCACCGTCACGGTAACCAGCTCCCTACAAACCCCCTCCTCAAACGCATCCGGATCACTAAGCACCCAGTCGCGGGCCTTCTCGCCGTCTCCCTCGCCCCTCCCCTCAAACACAGCAAACGAGCACGGCACAGGCAGGCCGCGCAACCGCAACGCCCGCGCCTGACGCACATCGTCCTCGCACAGGATCCCCTCGTACTCGTCGTCGAAAAACGCGCGCGGCAGACGGGTGTTCTTCAGCGCGGCCAGGATGGCCAGCCACGCGGCGTCGAAGGCCGCGCCGTCGATGCTGATGAAGAAGACATCGAGGTACAGGACCCAATAGCCCTTGATCTCTGTCTCGGGCGCGGCAGACGGGTCTTCTGGGTTCGTGGGCGGCGTGTGTGTGATTCTGAGGTCCGAGGGGCGCAGGAGGCGGGTCGAGTGCAGGAGGCTGCGCAGCCGCGTGATGAGGCTTTGCGCGGTGGACGAGGGCGCGTTGCCGGGGATGTGCGCGGGCGTGGACCCCGTGCTCAGCTCGACGTTGGGGACTACGAGGCCCAGGGATTCGATTTCGTCTGTGGTGGTGGTGGTGGTGGCTTCGTCTTCGTCGTTGTCGTCGTCGACTTCCCCGCTGGTGTTGACCGCGGCCGCCGCTGATGTCCCCGGTGTGTCTTCCTCTCGTAGAATCTCTGCGCGCACGCCGCATACCACGCTGGTGTTGCCGAGCCGTATTACTGCCGAGCCATTGCTGTGTGTGAGACTCCCTAGGTTGACGCCTGGAGCGCGGAACTCGTGTGCTGCGCGGCCGTTGGCGCGGAGGGCGGCTTTGTTTGCGGCGAGATGCGCCTGGAGGAACGGGTGAGGCGAGACGGCGGCGAAAATGGGGCGGGGGAATGTGAGCGCAGGCGGAGGGGCCGAGGCAGCGGTCGCCATTGTGTCGGAGCTATGTGGGATGTGGGATGTTGGATGTTGGATTTGCGAATTGGCGATTGGTGACGTTGTGTTGGAAATTTTGGAGCTTTGAACTTCTGCGCTAGCCCACCCAACTGCTGCTACTCCATCACCACCACTGCCATAACGGCAATCGCTTGAGAATTCGAACCACTAATGAAATATCGGTCATGGTAATATTGTGGATAAGAGATAGGCTATGATAAAAAAAAAGCCTCCCAGACAAGCGAGCCCGCCCCTTCTGATGCCAGCCCAAACGCCCACCCATCGTAAATGTCGCCTAGAGATGCCAATATGCCTTGCTGAAACAAAGTTTTGAAAATGCTAAACAGAACGCCCTCGGCAATGAGAATAGACGGAAGAGGAGATCGAGAGATAAGACGGGAAAATCGACGTCGATCCAGCTCCTTCCACCCACTCGCTCCAACCCGCTGCCATATCCAACAAGCCGCCCAACCCTTTAAACCCATGGTATACAAATGTGCCAATATTACTTATCGTCAATCGTTACTTCTCCGTGTGCGCTTCACCTCACAATCTTCTTGCTCCGCACAATAAACGGACTGGGCATCTCACTTTCCACTTCCGGGTCCCAGACTGCCGGCTCCTTGCTCTTCAGCTTGATTGGGCTCCTATACCCAAATCCACGCTTCTTGATTCCCTCGTCGTCGCTCATGGTCTGGACGGGGATGCCCCTTGCCTGTTGCAGCTCCACCAGGGTGCGGCCCTGTACACCGCCATTGTTGCGCATTGCCTGTATGCGGATGGCTTCGTTGCCCCTCTTCGACTTCAGACCGACCATGGGCTCAGAGCGTGCTGCTGAGGCGGCTGTGGGTTGCAGGTGTGTCTTTCGTGGCGAGGGAGAGAGTCCCTCGACGGACTTCGATTTCGGCCGACTGGGTGACGTGGCAATGATCGGTACTGCAGAGACAGGTCGAGGCTTCCTCAAAGGCTCAAGGCTGGGTGTGCTGCCGAGACGGCTTTGAGGTTTACTGAGCGGGCGTGCAGCGTTGGCGAGGACCTTGAAGGGGTCTTCGTTTGCGGAGCGGTTGCCATTAGCACTGCGAGCGCGTGTCGGCGACGGAAGAACAGGAAGATCATCATCGTCGTCAAAATCGCCATTCCACTCCTCTTCTGTCGGCGAAGGAGGCACTTCGGCCTCCCACTTCTTGCCCGCATCCTTAGCAGCGGCGAAGATATTGTGGCGCGAGACCATCTTGCGAGGCGAGAGGGATAGTCCGGCGAGCGACGCTGGCGCCGGGGAGGGCTCACCCATCTGGACGTCCGCTGGGGATGCGGGAGCATTGGGTGCAAACATGGTGCGTGCACGTGAGATGGGTGCGCGCGCAGGACGCTTCAATTTGGCTGTAATTGTGACATGCTCAGGGTGGTCAGGGGACTCGTCAAGCGACAATGTAGAGAGGTCAGTGCCGCTGGTCGAAGTACTCACGACAGTCGCGTCGGCGTCGGCCGGGAAGAGCAGCTCCTGCTCCGCTGCAGGCTGCACGACCGGGGTGTTTGATCGTGGAGCGAGCTTGGGCGATCCGCTGGGACGCTTGGGGTGCTTTTTGAGTGCTTCCTTGACGCGCTTTTGAACCTCTTTTTCGAACTCGGCTTGCAGATGGGCCAGCTCTTTCTGGATGCGCTCCTCAGTCTGTAGCTTGACCTGGCGTTCAATCTCCAAACGAGCCCTAACCTCCCACTCTCGACGCAGCTGGTCGTCGATATCCTTGCGCATACGTTCGATGGTGCTGGCGGCCTCGGCTTCCCTGTGCGCTGCCAGCCTTCTCTGCTCTTTCAAGTCCTGTCCCAGTTTGACGACTTCGGCCTCCTTCCTCATCAGCTTGACGATGGGCAGGTTCAGCAACGCAGCCGTGTCTGGTCGGTGGTCTGGGGTGACCTGCAGGCAGCTGGCGATGACCTTGCGCAGCTCAGCCGAGTAGCACGATGGTATGTCTGGGTAGCGGCCGGACTTGATCTTCTGGATGAGGTCGAAGTGTGTCTTTGCGTTGAACGGTGGCTGCTTCGCGCACATTTCGTATATTATGCACCCAAGGGCCCAGATATCCGAGTGAGGGCCATACTGCTCAGCCTTGCAGATCTCAGGCGACATGTAAAAGGGCGTGCCGACATAGGTGGAGGCGAAGTCGTGCGACTGCAGGATCTTGGAGAGGCCAAAGTCACCGAGCTTGACCGAATTGTCGTCGCCCAGGAAAACTGTGGTGGTGTGCTGTCAGCAGGTGTTGTGCCATGCATCAACGGTGATTTGACGGGTGCGTCATTGGGGCCCACTCACTGTTCTCAGGCTTCAGGTCGCGGTGCAAAATCATGGGCTTCGAGCGCGCGTCTCGCGTCGGCTTCGCGTTCACAGCAAGCCCCATGACATTGCGGCCGGCGGCGGGCGGGTCCTCGCCATAGTGGCAGCGGTACAAGGCGCTGATGATCTGGCTGAATATGCTCCACACAAACTCCTCCTCACACATGAGGTTTTTGTTCTTCAGGTCGCGGATGACGCGCCCCAGATCGCCATTGCCGCAGTACTCCATGTACAGGTGCAGGTCCTGCGTCGCCTTGATGTGGTCGCGCTCGAAGTAGGCGACAATGTTGGGGTGCCGCAGCTCCTTGAGGATAGACAGCTCGGCCTGCAGCTGCTCGCGCTCCTTCTGCGACATCTTGCAGTAGCTGATCTCCTTGCGGCAGAGAATGTAGCCATCCGACTTGCGCTGCACCTTACGGATGATTCCAAAGGAGCCATGTCCTGCGTCGCCCATCAGTATACCATTCCAATTCCAAGTCAACCAAGTCCACTGAGACACGGCTGTCCCATCGCTGCGATGCACGCACCAATCTTTTCTAGGACGTCGTACTTGTCGTCCTCGGGCATGGTGGGCGTGTATGACTATTGTGCTGAATACATGCAACGGAAGCTATAGCTATGTCGGGGCGGGATGCTATGCTGCGGCGTTGGGTTAGTAGGGCCTTGAGGTATGCTGTATGCTGCCGTGGTGTGGGCAGACCAGACCAGACGGTATGCCCTTTGTCTGTTTAGCCGTGTTTGGGTAGGCCCTGTCGGCACAGCAACAGTATGCACGAGGCCGCCCGGGGGTCCCACTTCGCCGCCCTCCCACCGAGGCTGTGACGCCACCGCTCAAAGATATGACGGCCATTTGCATTGCGGCGCGAACTCTCTCGCACTCGCCACAATGGATGTCAAGAAGAAGTACGAGCTGGAGGCCGCCCTCGCGACCGAGGCGCAGGCCATCTCGTCGGGGCAGCTGAAGGAGGAGAACCCGCTGGACCTCAGCGACGACTTCCGCCTGTTCTGCGAGGCCTGTCGGCGGGGTGATGAGAAGGTCTGCCAGGAGATGATTTCCAAGGGCGTGAACATCAACGCGCGAGACAAATACGATTATACTCCCTTGATCCTTGTAAGCTTGCCAATGGGAACCTAGTCTCGGTTTTGCACTGCGCTGACTGCTCTGCTCTGCTCTCAAGGCCAGTCTGTGCGGCCACTATGAAGTGATTCGATTGTTACTCGAGAACGGCGCCCTCTGCGAACGGGACACGTTCCAGGGCGAGCGATGCTTATACAACGCCCTCAACGACCGAATACGAAACTTGTTGCTCTCCTACGACTAC
Source organism: Curvularia kusanoi (assembly GCA_011058905.1). NCBI lineage: Eukaryota > Fungi > Ascomycota > Dothideomycetes > Pleosporales > Pleosporaceae > Curvularia > Curvularia kusanoi. The sequence goes on from SWKU01000003.1 coordinate 1,244,092, forward strand.
CAGAAGTCGACCAATCCCCTGCAACCGCTGGCGGCGCATATCACCTCGCTCCTCACACGACCCTCGCCGCAGACTGCAGACATCGCAATCACCGCTTTCGACCAGACTTTCAATCTGCACAAATTCTTGCTCGCCGCGAGATCGCCTTACTTTGCGAAGAAGCTCGCCGCAGCCCCGGCCACGGCGTCATGGAAGCTGCCGGATAAGATACCGGCCGAATCGCTGGGCCTTGCACTGCAGTACCTGTATTTCCAGGAAGTCTCGATACGGCGTGCGTTGATGGGATTGAGCGACGAACAGGAGCTTGTGGTTCTCAATGGCCTCGACAAGATTGGAAAGCAGCTCGAAATCGAGAGACTGTTTGAGGATATCACAGAGATCGACGACCGTCGAAGGTTACGACAGCGCAGAGCCGACGAGCTGTCAAGAGGTCGCGACCAGTTGGACAGCTGGTTCCAGAACAACATCTTGAAGCACAAGAGGGTAGTCGACGTGGATAAAGTTGACAACATCAAATGGGACCGCGAGAACTCCATCTTCGCTGACATCCTACTGCGCGCGGACGATGATGAAGAGATTGATCCTGATCGATCCGGGCACTCGACTCCCGCCACAAACGCAGCTAATGGACTGCTCAATGGCCTCCCCGTTGGACCCAGGCGATCGAGATCGCCATCGCGGCAGCGCAAGCCTCGCAAGTCCACTGTATACCCAGCACACCGCGCCATGCTCCTGCGGTCAGAGTACTTCCTGACCATGTTCAGCTCAGAGTTCAAGGAGGCACAGGACACCCCGCATCTCCAGATTGTCACTGTAGACTGCTCACCCGCAGTACTTGAGACAATTCTGACCTTCATGTACACCGAACGCGCCGACTTTGGTCTTGACATTGCTATTGATGTGCTGTTCGCCGCAGACATGCTCTTCATTGACAAGTTGAAGCAACGAGCTGCGATTATTATCTCAGCCCTCGGTAATGGCTCAACATCAGCCGTAGAATCAGACAATCCTCGCGGCGAGACTGATGCTGATGAAGTCGTCGACATCTACGAGGTTCTACAGGCAGGCTGGGAAACAAAGGTGCAGCGTCTGGAAGAATTTGCGGCACGATACATTGCCTACCGACTTGAATTCTACATCGATGAGCCTGATTTTGCGCAAATCGTCCTAGAATCCGCAAACAGGGTCAAGGCACGTCAAGAGACTGACACAGTCGAACTGATTGACGATATCCGTTATTATCTGTCGGAACGCTTCAGGCTTCGATTTGAGGACAGCGGACTTGATGAGATGATGGATGAGGAGGCCGCGATAAAACTCGCTGAAAAGGACCTTGGCCTTCCCGTGGATGATTTGTCCCTGGAGGACAGGGAGAAAGAGAGTTATGAGCAGGCTATCCCCGTTGAGCAACAGATTGCTGTCGGCGCTATTCGGACGTTAGACGGCGAGCCTGTTGGCGACGAATTTCTCCAGGACGCTCAGAACTATCAAATCTTACTGGGTAAGATCGATGCATTATTGGTGCGACTCAACCTCGACGCTTAGAAGCATGCTGCTATCTAGATGGACTATACTGTAATCTACACGCTCTGGATGATAACAGACTATAGAGGAACAGTGCAGGCTACCGTTCTGCTTGGGTACTTCAAATCAAAATAGATCGATCTCTGTAGCCAAATGGTTGTTACAAATCGCCACGGGTTCGTTGGCTGTCTTACATCTTTTGAGTTTCTTAATTCGTTCTTATGAGGATACAGTATGGCAGCTCGGAGCATTTTGAAGGAAGAAACGCCGAGTTTTGAGTTGTCATTGATTTCTGTGATATCTCACTCTGCACAGCTGAATTGTAGATTGTTCTGTGTGTCATGTGCAAGCTATCTACATTCCGATATTCAGATCCCTCGCGCGGTATATCTTTTGTCACCCTCCGCTTTCGGCAGCCGGGAATAGTTACAACTACGTTTGGCGATGGCATGCCGTGACATCATCACAGCGGGGTAGTAGCTTCGAACGGGCAAGCTCCAGCAGACACATCAGTGAAGCTTGACAAATACAGCCCCATAATATAATGCGAGCAATTGCCCGTGCTACTTCGGCTTCTCGATCTTCTCTTCTCAAAACGGTTTCTCGAACAGCAGCCTCGAAGCTTACAAACACGAGTACCCGCACAGACTTGCAGCTACACACTCCTAATAAAGCCCACGCATTGATACGTACAGCAAGTATGTCGACAGAAAGCACGCAATCGCAGGCCTGCTGCAACACACCTGCTGTCACCAGCGGCACCTACAAGGAGAAGGGCGAATGGATCCAAGCTGATGGCCTGAAGACATGTGCGTTCATGACTTGCACCCGCGCTCCTCACATGCATACTGAAGCTTTTGCTAGACGCCACCGGCTCCAAGGACGCAAAGACTGGAATCTTGATTGTGTACGACATCTTCGGCTTCTTCCCTCAGACTCTCCAGGGTGCCGACATCCTTGCCTACACAGACAAGGAGCAGCAATACCAAGTCTTTATGCCCGACTTCTTCGAGGGTAGCCCAGCAGACATCTCCTGGTACCCACCAGACAACAAGGACAAGGAGCAGAAGCTGGGTGAATTCTTCCAAACCAAGGCTGCCCCACCGAAGACCCTGCCGCGCATCCCCAAGATTGTTGATGAGCTCAGCAAGAGCAAGGGCATCGAGAAGTGGGCCATCATCGGTTTCTGCTGGGGCGGAAAGATTGTCAATCTATCTTCCCAAGAAAATACCAAGTTCAAGGCCGCAGCAGCCTGCCACCCAGCTATGGTTGCGAAGGATGATGCGCCTGGCATCACCATCCCTTACATCATGCTGCCGTCCGGTGATGTGAGTATTTTTGTATACTGAGTAAAAGCATCTACTGACTTCCCTTCAAGGAGCCCAAGGATGATGTCGAGGCGTGGCAGAAGGGCGTCAAGGTCCCCAATGTAGTGGAGTGGTTCCCAGACCAGGTGCACGGTTGGATGGCTGCGCGTGGAGACCTCTCCCAAGACAAGGTCAAGAAGGAATACGAGCGCGGCTATAAGTTGGTCTTGGACTTCTTTCACAAGCATTTGTAAGTGGAAGGAGCTGCTTACGACGCATCTACTGAGACGACCTCAGGGGTGCAAGCTCTAAGCTATGAGTGAAAAGTAATGACGACGCTGCGTGGTGGACAGAATACAGCGCTCAGCCAGCGCCAGTCAGCTATATAGCATTTTTTTGAAGTAATCAATGATGTTAATGCAGAAAGTTGATGAAGTCAATTAGCCAAACAAGTGCGCAACCATCTTACACAGCTGTGTGTTTACCCAGACTGCACCCATCAAACCTCAAGTACTCCGGTGTAAATGCTCTCCCTGCAATTTGCCAGAATTGGCAAAGTGCTGTTGCAATCCAAAACGATGACAATAGTTACTTGTGGACGGCCCTGGGGCCCGGGCCGTCTCACAACGCCAGATCACGTGAACAGGCGTTCCTAAGCGACGGCCCCGATCGTTATGACTTACTTTCTTCCACCTGACTGCTGAACAGGTATTGACTTCCATAGGAAACATACAGAACCTGCAAGATGGCTGATAGTCTAGGCAGCCAGATGATGCTTATTGACGTGATCTAATGTTCGAGCAAGGTAGTCGTTTGCATGCGATGAGCTATAAGTGCACTTCAAAGACTCAATGAGCAGCGTAAGTTACAGAGTAGAAGCCTTCAGCAGCGCATTTCAAGTGCATCTCGATCGCTGCACGACGATCGCGAGCGCGGCAGATGTTATCGTAGCCAGTCCCCACCTCCGTGCTCCATATGCATGGATGCGCTGTCTCAGCTCCATATCTCCACACCCCAACTTGCTCTCCGCCGTCAAAGCTCACCGCGGGTGGGCCATCGGAAACGCTACTGGGTTTGGCCAGAACGGCATGGTTCTTTTCGCGACAAGCGCACTCAACAATTCAGCAAAACGCCCTGAGCGACGGAGACCAGCGCAGAGACTTGCGGAGAGGTGCTTGAAGCTGCGACGGAGGCCGTTGCGAGTCGTGATGCCTGCGTTGAGGCTCTCCACCGGGTCTAGGCTCTGCAGCCGAAGACGAAGCTTGCCCGCCTGCGGCTTGGTCGATAAGAGCAACCAGCGGGCACGGGCCAATGACGACGTTGGAAACTCCGTTCATGAGTTCCTGCATGCGTTCGCTGTGCGGCGGCAGGAAGCAAAGGTGCGCGCCGCCTCCAAAATCTCCTGCCTGTGTTGTAGACTTGTCTCTTCTTCCAAACATCGTCTTGTGCATCAACAGCGCTCTCTTCAGCAGCTTCACAGCATCTTTGGCTTGTATTTTCCTATCATTCGTGTCCTGCTGTTTCCTCTGCACAGTTTGGTTGCATAATTGCCTGTCCAATCGCCTGCATATCCACACCGACACCTCCAACCGCGCCGAGCCGCATCTTTCATTCATTGCAACCGACTCAACAACCTTCACACCTCACTCAGGCATACCTCCACAATGGTTCTCATCGAGAATCAGCAGTATCTCTGCGAAGAGGAAAAGCGTCTTAAACAGGATCGTGAGCGCACCGCTTACTGGAAGCGATGGGGGCCCTACACGGCCGAAAGGCAGTGGGCTACAGGTCAGTTTACGCCTTACCGACACACTTTATGTCAGCTAACCTGCCTCAGTCCGTGAAGATTACTCGTAAGCATGCCGAAGTCTGCTGATGCTCTGAAATACTAATAACCTATTGCAGCCACGATGGAGATGCATGGAGCCGTATGTGTTCCCCACTTCACCGTCAATGACTAAGTCTAATGAAACTCAGACTTCACGCACGACATGGCACGATCACGCGCCTTCCGCTGGGGCGAGGACGGCATTGCTGGTGTCTCTGACACACACGGTCTCCAGAACGTCACTTTTGCTTTCTGGAACGGAGAAGAGTATGTCACCGAAAGCTGCTGCATTTAGCCCTACTGACCTTGCCAGTGACTTCCTGAAGGAGCGCCTTTTTGGTTTGTCAAACCCCCAGGGTAATCATGGCGAATCCCTCAAAGAAGCTCATTTCCACCTGGACAACACACCTACTGTATGTGACGACACCTTCTCGCTGCGTTCCGCCACTGACGCAGCAACAGCATTCTTACATGAAATACCTCTACAAGCTGCCTCAGCGCAAGTTTCCCTACGAAGATCTCATCAAAGAGAACGCGAAACGCAACAGACTCGAGAAGGAGTACAACATTGTCGACACTGGCATCTTCGATGATGACCGGTACTTTGATGTCTTCATTGAAACCGCGAAAGAAGCAGACAACCCAGATGAGCTGCTGTTTCGCGTAACAGCATACAATCGCGGTCCAGACGCCGCCCCGCTCCACATTGTGCCCCACGTCTTCTTCAGGAACACCTGGGCATGGGGACACGAGGATATCAAGTTGAAGCCTTCAATTCAAAAAGTTGGCCCAGCTACAGCTCAGACTAAGCACCACAAACTTGGCGATCGCTTCTTCCAGCTCTCACCTTCTCCTGGTGTTGGAGCGAGTGGCGACGATGTGCAACCCCAGTTGCTCTTCACTGACAACGACACCAACTACAAGAAGCTGTGGAAAGTCGAGAACAAGACAAAATATGTAAAGGACGGTATCCACGAGCGCATCGTGAACGAGAACACCGACGCTGTCAATCCTGATAACACTGGCACCAAGTGCGCAGCTTGGTACGCCTTCGATGAAGACGAGGGCGTTCCCCCGGGTGAATGCGCCGTTGTTCGTTTCCGGCTGTCAACAAGGAATGACGGCTTCCTTGATGAGGAGCTTTTCGACGACATTATCGAGCAGCGTCGTGCGGAAGCTGACGAGTTTTACTACCGCATTAGCCCTCTACCGATGGCGGACGATCTGCGTAACATTCAGCGCCAGGCCTTCTCTGGTATGTTGTGGTGTAAACAGTACTACCACTTCATCTGGGATCAGTGGGCGAACGGCGACCCTAACATGCCTCCGCCGCCTCCAGACAGGAAAGCTATTCGAAACAAGGAATGGAAGCACATGTACCTGGACGATATCCTTTCCATGCCAGACTCATGGGAATATCCGTTTTTCGCTGCTTGGGACAGTGCCTTCCACTGCATTCCTCTCGCCATGATCGATCCTGATTTCGCCAAGAAGCAGCTGGATCTGTTCACTCGCGAATGGTACATGCACCCCAACGGTCAACTGCCAGCGTACGAATGGAACTTTGGCGATGTCAATCCTCCTGTGCACGCGTGGGCGTTGTTCCGCGTGTTCAAGATCGAGCGCAAGATGTACGGCCGTGAGGACTTTGATTGTCTGGAACGCGTATTCCAGAAATTGATGTTGAACTTCACATGGTGGGTCAACCGGAAGGACGCTGACGGGAAGAACATTTTCGAGGGCGGTTTCCTCGGACTGGACAACATTGGCATCTTCAACCGATCTGATCCGCTACCCACTGGCGGTGTACTAGAGCAGGCCGACAGTACTGGCTGGATGGGCTTCTACTGCTTGAATATGCTGAACATCTGCTTGGAGCTTGCCAAGCGTCGTCGTATCTACGAAGACATGGCTTCGAAGTTCTTCGAGCACTTCATCATGATCAGCGACGCCATGCAATACCGCACCGGCGGCGAGTCGAAGCCACTGTGGAACGAAGAGGACGGATTCTACTACGACGCTATCTCCTGGGGCGGCCCCTGGAGCCATCAGATGCCTGTCCGCTCTCTTGTTGGTCTCATCCCTCTTTACGCCACATTGACCTTGGAACCAGAAGTCATCAATAGGCTGCCCAATTTCAAGAAGCGAGTGGAATGGTTCATTCACAACCGCCCAGCAACTGCTCAGCGCAATATTGCATCAATGAAGAAGCGCGGTCAGGGTGACCGCATGCTACTGTCACTTGTCAGTGAAGATCGTCTGAAGCGCATCATGCAGCGCATGCTGGACGAGGATGAGTTCTTCGCTGATCACGGCATCCGATCGCTGTCAAAATATCACAAGGACCACCCCTACTCCATGGATGTCAACGGCCAACGTTATCAAGTCAGCTACCTCCCTGGCGACTCAGATAGCGGCCTCTTCGGTGGCAACAGCAATTGGCGTGGACCCATTTGGTTGGCAGTCAACTTCCTGCTGATCGAGTCGTGCCAACGATTCCACCTGTACTACGGCAACAACCTCAAGGTCGAGTGTCCAGTGGGCTCCGGTGACTACATGCATCTTGGCCATGTTGCCGAAGAAATCCAGCATCGCCTGCAGCATCTGTTTGCACGCGGCGATGACGGTAGGAGAGCCATCAACGATGGCAACCAGATGCTGGACTACGATCCAAACTGGAAGGATTACATGTGGTTCCACGAGTTCTTCGACGGCGACACTGGACGTGGTCTAGGAGCTAGTCATCAGTGCGGCTGGACCGGTTTGATTGCGAAGATGATCCATGACACTGGGTAAGTACCTTCTTTCTTCGTATTCGAGGCAGAACTAACGTCACACAGTATGACTTGCAGATTACCACAGACCCCACGCACGCCGACTGCTGCAGCTGCCCACTACTTCGATGATATCCTCAGTTCAGGGCCTCGACCGAAGAAGCCTTCAACTCTCCGCAGATCCTCGACCACGCGTAGCATCGGGTTCCGCAGTGACTACGAGACTAGCATCAACGGCGACGACGAGGACCCTGTCAGCCCTATCAGGCGGAAGAACTCGGTCGGTTATCTCGACGAAGAAGAGATCAAGGCCAAGAAGGAGATTCAGGACAGGTTCAACAACTACGTCAGCGGCCAGCTCGAGCGCGTCAGGACTGGCATGCAAGACTACGAACCGGATGAGTTTGAAACGTCTTTGGACGGCGCAGACGAGCGGCCAGATAGAGGGAGACAGGGGTCGAAGGCCAAGTCCAACGGCCACAAGGAGCGTCAGGACTATTTCGAGCAGGATGAGTACTTCAGCAAATAAGGCGCTGATTGCAAGGGCGGCGTTGATTGTTGAGCAAATACCGGTGTAACAGACAGCATTGTATATCCCTAGATCCTAGAGAAGAGTCAATAACCTATCAATTTCCTCTTTCCACGCGCGTGTTGTGCGACGTCGAGTGCAGTGTATTTTGGTTGCTGTTGAGCTCCACGTGCATGCGTCATTGGCCCGAGTGTCGGCAGTCGCGATGGAGATCAGATTACCGCAGGGTCCAAACACCAAAACAGAGTTCCAGACCAACAGCAGCCAAGTGCACAACACCACCCCGCCCTTCACTTCGTCTTTCCTTTTGCTATTTGCTGCTCTGAGATCTTCGCTCCTTGCACAAGCCGGTCCTCGTAAATCGGTGATTGTACGTACTTGCATTCTTGCTGCCCTACCCCTCATTGTCTCCTAGCTAACCACTGGAATGTGACGACAGACGGCACACGACACCACAGAGGTATATACCACACGATACAAGCGCAAACGCCATGTCAGGCTTCATAACTACAATGTTCGTCTCTTCCCCATCCAGCGTGCAGTTTCCCGCAAAGCCCAAGCCCATCTCCCCCATATCCACATTTGTCCAGAGCCAGAGCTGTATGAACCTCCGGATGGATTTGCTCGACTTCCAGCAGAAAGGTGTCGCAGGAGGAATATGGATACAAGACTTTGGGCGGTGCGACGAAAAGAGCCTGACCGGAGGTCTCGCGATGCCCCAAGAAGCGTACAAAAGCCCGTTGCAAAGACTGGGTGAAGCGTTGCGGCTGCCACAATGTGGCAACGCTCTCACACGAGCACTGGCTGAGGACAGAGCTTCTGCTGTGCCGGCGCGCTCTGCACAGAAGGAGCCTGTCAGTCGGCCAGGCCGTCAGGACAGTTCTAAGCACCCGCCTGCCACTTACGCATACAGTCCTCTGCCTGGAGGCAGCGCCACACACACTGATAACAATCACGCAAGCAGGACAGCTCTGGACTCTGGACAGCAATGTGTGACTCCTCAAGATCGAAGGAACGCAAAATCCGCACACAAGCCTCTACCGCGCCCACCTCTCAACACTGGTTTTTATGCGAACCCTGACTTACTTTCCTCTCTTGTTAGTAACCCGCGCACTCGTGCACCCTTCAAGCCACAGAAGTCGAACCGAGGAACGAGCAGCTGGCAGTTGAAACAGTATGCGGAGGCGACACTCGGTAGCGGCAGTCTGCGAAAGGCAGTGAAGCTGCCAGAAGGCGAAGACAAGGACGAATGGCTGGCTGTTAATAGTAAGAACGATTGTACGGCTGCTTGGATGCAACTAACATATGCCGCAGTCGTCGACTTCTACAACCAGATCAACCTGCTCTACGGGTCCATCACCGAGTTCTGCTCGCCACAGAGCTGCCCTGAGATGAAGGCAACCGACGAGTGCGTCAAACGACATTGCTTCGAGACTCGGCTGACAGGATCTAGATTCGAGTACCTGTGGCAGGACAGCGAGAACTACAAGCGCCCCACCAAGATGCCCGCGCCCGAGTACATCGAGCACCTGATGGCCTGGGTCCAGTCCAATGTGGATAACGAGCAGATGTTTCCCAGCCGTATCGGAGTGCCGTTTCCAAAGACCTTTCCGTCGCTCATCCGCAACATGTTCAAGCGTCTCTACCGTGTCTACGCTCACATCTACTGCCATCACTACCCTGTCATCATCGAGCTTGGACTGGAGCCCCATCTCAACACCAGCTTCAAGCACTATGTGCTCTTCATCGACGAGCACGGATTGGCGAATGGCAGCAAAGATTTCTGGGGCCCTCTAGGTGACCTCGTGGAGAGCATGCTGAGAAGCGACTAATATCTGGTTTCTAAAGAAACACGTATCGAAGTCAAAAATGCTCGAAGACGGTGGGGATACTATTGGAGTTCGGTGGCCTGCGACAGTAAGAACACAGGGCTGGCTTTTGGCGTTTGGGAACTGGAACATGCATGTACGGGGGATATCCTGGGCGCTTTCATTACGATGTACGAGTATCATGGTTGACGAATCGAACAACATCGCAAATTATACGCGCGCTGCGTTCGGCACCACTGCGCCGTGAAATCTCCTTTGCCATGCATATGCAATCGCACGCAAGGGGCATTGGAATCTACACATGGTTCGATACCCACGCATGAGCTCGCCGATCTGGGGCTTGTGTAACAGCACTGTGCTGACACGAGTGAGCAGCCGTTGCACCGCTTGCTTTCTCTCCGGTGTCAAGCAAAGAGAGTTCAACATTTCTGCGGAGCGTGGAGGCTTACGCCGTGCCAATTATCAACGCTTTGACTCTGTTGTCTTCCTCAACCGCCGAGATGTATCCTTGTAGTCGGCGACGTAAATGCAAGTACATCCGGGTGTTCCGAAGCAACTGTGTGCCAACGAAGGTGTTCCTTGAGGCAAGGGTGTCGTGAATGCGCAAACATTGACAGGAGCTTGTAATACTAATATTCGAGCGTCTCGAGGATGTTATGGTCGTTGCCGCTCGGCACGCTGTGTGCCGCTCCGCCCATCCTTAACAAAGTGCCGCTATAGGAATTCCGCCAACACATAATCTCCGGAACACAGTCCATCGACTCGGCGTCACCCACATTTATTGCCGGCACATAGCGCAGAAGCTCCTTTCTCCGACAACCACGCATCGGCGTCTTCGAGTAGTCGGCGATGTGGGCGCATGTCACTGCGCAAGAAAACGCCCCGCAGTCGTTCACGCTTTGCACTTGAAACACCGCTCAAGAGCAAGACCGCTCAACGGCGAGCCCCCAACGCCAGTCGCCCTCAGCCTTGCGTCGCCCGCGGACGTTGTCTAGCTAGCAGCCCAGCATCGCCGACGTCGCGCTTGCGCACGCCACCACGCGCGTTGCTGGCTCAGGGTGCAGGCTAGCATGCGTGGATGCGTGCGATGTTCGCGCTAGCCTTGTCGCTTTTATGGGCAGGCTGTAGCGAGTGCACATCGTCGGCGACTCAAGTACGAAGAGATTGCAGCGATTGGCGACGGGCCGCCTAATAGGGTCGCCCGGCGACGAGTGTAAGAGATGGTGACCGTGATTATAGTACAGGTCCGTATGGCCGCTTTTACGGGGTGAGTGACTTCCGCGGTGTGCCAAACTTACTTGTAGATCTGGTGCGCTACACTGCCTGCCTGACTTTGTTATATTTCTTTCAGCGGTTGCCTCATCTTTATCCTCCTTTGTCTGGGTTTCCCTATTCTTCTAATGGTAAAAGGTGGATGAAGGGAGGAGGTAGTCAGTCCGGATGTTTACGCCTGTGGAAACTGCCATTGGTGCTGTGCTGTTGCACCAGTCGACCAGCAACCTCCTCTTCCAAAATGGTTCCATCCTAGGTCTCTCGGGTCTGCTCAGGCGGGTGATGGATGCGCCAACTGCAGAAGTTCTGGCTTTTTTCGCAGGCATGGCAGCAAGCTTTCCGCTGCTCAGCTCTGTGCTACCGGAGTTGGTGACAAAATATCCATCAATGCCGGTGACAGTTCAGACGGTCTTGTTGACAACAGGCGTTGCAGCTTTGACGGGCTGGGGAACGAAGGTGCGTAGAATCTAGCAAGGAAAATAATACCAGTGTTCTAATAATCCTCCACAGGCATCGAACGGCTGCACATCCGGACACATGCTTTGTGGACTTCCACGACTTAGCGGCCGCTCAGCGGTAGCTACTGCAACCTTCTTCCTGGTGGCGTTATTCACGCATCACACGATACATCCAACTCTGTACACAACGGCCTGCTCTGGCGATGTACCCTGCTACACGCCCGTCTTTCCCTCTGCTGTAGCGACCACTAGGCTCGTGCTGCTTGCCAGCAGTGCCATTGTAGCCGCTCGCAAATTTCCACACCTTATTGCGGCGACAACCTCCTCCCGCCCTACAGACTCAAAAGTCTCCGGAGACGTCACCGCTCGCACAGCAGCCACCTTCTCTAGTGGCCTCCTCTTCGCCCTCGGTCTGCACATTTCTGGCATGGCGCACCCGGCAAAGGTCACATCGTTCCTCTCATTCCCAGTCATGCATGCTTGGGATCCCTCTCTTGCACTCGTCATCTTCTTCGGCGTACTGCCAAACTTGATCACCATTCAGCGCAAAGGCTTCGCGTCCCCACCCGCTTTCGCAACTAAGTTCGAGCTCCCGACTAAGACGATCAGAGACGTGGATGTCAGGTTTGTGGCAGGCGCTGCAGCGTTTGGCCTCGCCTGGGGCCTTACGGGGACATGTCCTGGACCCGCGGTGCTGAGAGCGTTTGCACAGCCGGTGTGGGGGCTGATGTGGGTGGGCGGTTTTTGGCTTGGGGGGAAGGTCGGTGGCTCGTAGTGCGGCTGGGAAGGAATTAGTGACTGGTGTTTACTTCATGATACCCTCGAATTTATTGATTGACTTTTTTTGGAGGCATTCTTCGATCATCACTCTGGTACATATGACGACCGCGTGCAGTCAGGTATGATGAAAACCAATGTTTAAGAGGCTCTTCGGTCCTTTGTCACTAGTTATCACAGCAACACCATCCGTGTAGCTTTTCGGGAATTTCTTGTCTTGGCCTTTGTTAGACTTCTTTTCCAGCCCTCGTTGCCTGCATGCACAGACGATGGTTGCCTGTGTGCACGGGCGACACAGTGCGATAGACGCCTCCCAACGTCAATAACTACAACCGATCACTGTGCGCATTCGAACCATGGCGAACAAAAAAACACCCTCACATTCTTGTTACTCACTATCACAGTCTGGCTATCATCTTCACTTTTCGGGATACTGCAGTTTCATCGCAAAGCTATTCACCTCAAAAGCTATATCCACTGCTGGAGGTTGTCAATTCACATCAACACTGACCCAGCAGGACCCTGACAGAATTGAGTGAAAGCCAATCTTCCGGAGACCCTTCCACGATTTATCGGCTTCGTGCAGCGGACGCATCTGCTTCTCACCACATCATTGATCACGTCCACACACAAAATCAACTCTCAAGCCACCCCTCCGCCATGACCAAAACTTGTGTCATCTGTGGGGACAATGGAACCACGGAGGAGCTGATTCAAGCTCCATGCCAAGATCATTGGGTGTGCAAGGACGACATTGGCAGTTTCTTCCTGCGCGCGACTGAGACCGAAAGCCTCTACCCGCCCAAGTGCTGCGGTCAGATCTTTCTCCTTGAAGTGTACGAGCCTCATCTGGAGTTCGATGTGAGCTGGGCTTACCAGGTCAAGGAACAAGGAGAGTATGCTGTGTTAGCCAAGTAAGTCCTGCCAAGATCCATAGGCCCTGTCCACAGCTAACACGAATAGATACCGTATTTACTGTGCTAATCCAACCTGCTCCAAGTTTCTTGATCCAGCTACGCATGTGGAGGACGAGTCTCGCAAGCTCACATATGCTGTGTGCCAGGATGGAGAATGTGCGAAGGCTACGTGTACGAAGTGCAAGGCGCTGATGGAGAACTTTAGAAGCCATGCTTGTGAGCAGAACGAGGACTTGAAGCAATTCAGACAGACGGCAGTAGAGAAGGGGTACCAAGAGTGTCCGAGATGCGCCTCCACGGTTGAATTAGCGGAGGCTTGCAACCACATCACGTAAGTTGATATCTGCATTGAACTTACGTTATGCTAATATTCTACAGTTGTGAGTGTGGAGCCGAGTTCTGTTATGTCTGTGGAGACGAATGGTCCGGCTTGCACGGCTGTCCTGTCTACGGCCCGGCATACTATGACGAAGATGGCTACAACCAAGATGGATTCCATCGAACGACAGGCCTCAATCACGAGGGCCGCACTCGCCGTGAAGAAGCTGGAGACGAAGATGACGATGACGGTGACGATGATGACAACAGCGACAACGAAGAAGATAATCATAATGACGGATGGGACGGAGAATTTGATGAAAACCACCCAGCCTTGCAGCATGTACATCCAGATGTTCGCGCTGTGTTCGCAACGTTTGATCGCGACGAGCGTGAGACGTTTCTATTGAATCTTCAGGTCTCGCTCTTCGAGGAGCAAGGTATCACATTCGGAAATCCAGAGGGGGATAATGAAGGGAACAGCGTTGATGAGAACGAAGATGACGAGGACGAGAGCCACGTCAGCGAACATGAGCCAGAGCTTGGCGAAGCAGCGGGCGAAAATACTGCACAATCGGACGAGAACGAAGGTCCTGGTGGACATGAGTCCGATGACTCGATCACATTTGTCGGACTTGACGGCGAGCAAGATGCAATCAATGAAGCATCTGCGGAAGGCGCTTGGCCTAACATGGGGGTCGCATTCGTTCCATTACTTGAACGAGGCATTGGCTCTGGCGGTGATGGAGTGAGCGAGTCTGGTGAGTCTCATACAGCATCCAACAGAGACGAAGATCGGCCTCCAACACCTATGGATATCGACTGAACTAACCACTGAAAAAGAGCTTCGCAATGTATGAGTATCGTCGTCAGGAATCTGTTTCGTGGACGAAGGAGTTGTATGTGAAATTCAAGGCGTTCTGGTGGGGCTGCTGAGCGGATAGTTGTTGTCGTCGAGAAAGGTGTGGTTCGAGTGCGGCTCGGATCTTCGCTCATTCAACTTGGGTGCTTCCAATGGCTACAAGCAGGTGAACAGGGGATCTAAATCTCCATATCCGGGGCAAAGCAACAGTTATCCCAATTGCACAGAGTATCGTCGTTTTCGAGATGCAGCGTGACGTCATGGCACCTCGCGGCGTTAGCGGCTTTAAAATAACAACTTCGATGATGATTAATGAGCAAATAGCAGGAACAGCGAGACGCTTTTAATTGCAAGAGCAACAATTCAACGTTCTGTTCATCGTCCGGAAATTCGATAACAGACCTCAGAAACATGTCGTATAGCAGGGTCGGCGTCGTCACCGGCGCAAACAAGGTACGTTTCCTCATTCTACTGATATAGACACATCTAATATGATCAGGGTATCGGTCTCGCAATCGTTCGCCAACTTGCTCTCCAATTCCCCAAATCGCCCCTTAATAATGGGCCTGTTCTTATCTATCTCACAGCTCGTGACAAGGGTAGGGGTGAGGCCGCGCTGAAGCAGCTCGAACAAGACTCGCAGTTACAACAGGCCAAAGCGCTGAAGGCGCATGGCGGATTGGCAGAAATCAAGTACCACCAACTCGACATCACAGACGAGGCGAGTATCAAGACTCTTGCGAAGCACCTGAAAGAGTCGCATACCGATGGCATCGACTTCGTCATCAACAATGCTGGCATCGCTCTGAACGGCTTTGGTGAGCATGCCTTGCCTTGCTGTCTCTCGCACCCCAAATACTGACGTGCACATGTGCAGACTCGAACATCGTCAAGGAGACCCTCCATACTAACTACTACAACACAATGCTTGCCTCGCGCTCCTTCTTGTCCCTCCTCAAACCCACAGGTCGCATTGTCAACGTCGCCTCCACCTCAGGTGCTCTCTCCAAATACTCCGATGCTGTGCGGACTCGCTTCCTTGACGCAAAGACCGAAGACGACGTCACAGCCATTATGCGCGACTTCGCCACCGCCGTCGAGCAAGGCCGCGAGAAGGATGCTGGATTCCCAAGCGCAGCGTATGCAGTGAGCAAGGCGGGTTGTATCGCAGGCACGAAAGCATTGGCCAGGCAGGAGAAGGAAGGTGGTAGCAAGAGGCTTATTAACGCGTGCTGCCCCGGCTATGTCAACACAGATATGACTAAGGGCAATGGAACAAAGACCCCGGACCAAGGCGCGCAGACACCGGTGTTATTGGCTCTCCAGGATCTTGGTGGGAAGACCGGGGAGTTCTGGAAGGATGAGAAGATTTTTGAATGGTAGAAATGGGCGCCGGTGCCTGTTTGGTACAAAAAATCAGCAAAAAATCACATCTAAATGACTATCAGCTTTACTTCTGTTCCTGATCCGGCATTTTGAAATTGGACAACTTCTTGACGTTTGCAAGGTTACTTTAGCTTTGCTTTGAGAGAGCCAGATTATGCGGTGACCGTGCCGTATGTGATTTGCAACTGGTTCATCTCTATTTGCAACCTAGTTCATCGCTTACTACGTGCGAAGAGTTCCAGCTTCTGTTGGGGGCGATCTCTCCGCAATCACGTAAGTGAAACGAGACACTGCGCAGTGGCTTCATAGTACTGGACATATGTCATGTGCCTCTTAAGGTCGAATCAATGAAAGGTGCAGGGATGTACAACGCACAACCTTGATCTACCGTTTTCACTTCTTCTCACTCCGCGCTTTCCCTACATATTGAACGTCTCTAAACCACCATTCACTTGCTGTATATAAACAAATCCAAAGCCACTATTTCCATCAATCTAGGTCTATCTGGAACGATGGCCTAGGGGTTCAAAGACCCGTCTACAACAACATAACCTCTGAGATACTAAATCAATGAAGCGCAGAGGAGATGTAGGCTGAGGTCGGCCGGGTAAGATATCGATCCCCGGTTCGAATCTGGATAAAACCAAAGTCTCAAGCATAAAAAAAGTAAGACTTGATTAATAGACGAGTAATTTTCGGCAGCTGGTGAGAATTCTGCACTGCAATTCGAGTGTGGAGATATCAGCTGTTCTTTTTGCTCTTTTCTTGCTTGTATATAGCTAAGAGCTGTTGCACTTCGGCTTTTCAAATGATTTGTGATTTGTAGCTATACCTACATTTACTCTGAGCATAGCCGTTATGTTCTAGACAGAGCTTGTTGGAGGGACAATGCTTCGCTCAGACTTGAATTACAGACCAGTACTGTGAACGGAAGGGATGTGAGACTGTTGGGTCGATGTTTATCTATTTTATCGTTCTACAGCATATTGCTACCTACTTCAGAAGCTAACTACGGCCTTTCGCATTGCTTTTGTCTCTTTTGTATAATAGGAAGCTTTGATCTCAAAACACGTATAGCCTTGTGACCGGCATTGGGGCCACATGATCGCGATGGCGGTACAGCTTGACTCTGGATAGGAGACTCAGAAGCCGTGAACCACCCTTGAGAGGCGTCAGTCGAAGCTGTTTGGACCGGCCGCCTGGGGAGTTGTTCTCTTGTGTTATTTGATGACTTGGGCGGCCTTGGGGGAGGCAAGTTTTCCAAACTTGAAACACTTGTCAATCCCTGCTCGTCATCTTTATTGAGTGGCACAAAGCGTTGTTTTCCCGCTGTTTCGGCGCACATTGTAAGGTTTAACTTCCTTATTGTCAGAGGGCAAGGGATTTGCGAGACTTTTCTCGCTCCCATAGGCTCTAGAGGAGACACAGATCTTCCTGAGATAGCGGCGTCCAACTCATCGTTGATCTCTCTCAAGATGTCCAAAGATGAATGGGCTGGCTTTAGAGCCTTCTCCTCGGCCTTGGGACTTTCCTTATTCTCTCCCTCCGGAGTTGAATCCTCCTGGCTCGAACAAGAGCTTTGAAGTGGCTCCTTACCAATCTTGTCAGCGTCATCGTTCTCAATGTGATAAGTACCTGGGCCGATCGGCCGTTGATGTACTGATACATCGGGCTCAGATCCGATGGTGGCTTTTGGGGATGCCTTATTGTGGCGTACCATGGACCCGGCCATCTCTTCTGGCACAGTCGCTGTACTCATTGATGTCTGGCAACTAACGTTGACTTTCCCCTCTCTCACAGCCGTTTTTGCTATATTGCTTTTGAAGCCTCGCACTGGAGACATACTCATTTCTAGAACTTTCACCATATCGATGGTAGATCTGAGATCAGAGATGTCAATGTACTTCCACCCCACAACGATGAGCTGCTTTGCAATCGCGGAGGCATCAAAATGATTTGTGTATGCGAGCTTGGCCACATAGTCTCGCCAACGGTCATCATTCATTGCTCCCTCTTTGCCGGTTCCTCTCATTTTGATAGACAAAGTCCAGTACGCCCAGCAGTAAAGACTTTCTGTTGCAAGTTTACAGAGCTTTTCGACCTCTGACTCGCTGAGTAATTGCATACGCGAGCTGAGCAGTATCCTCCACGACCCAGGTGCTGGTCCGATGAATTCACTCCAAATTTGATTCAGCTCGACCATATCCAGAGATGCCCTGCGGGCATTATCGGCTATTATCGAAGTGTAGAGTGCAGGAGGAAACTTCAGCACCAGATCCATTGGCACAAGTGTGGAGGGGTAGAACATGGCTAGTCGCGCGGAGATCGATGTGTTTCTGGGCGAAAGAGGCTCTGCTGACCTGGTTGAGTAGACTTGAGTGTAGAGCTTCAGCTGCTTGCAAATATCTTCAGCATCTTCCTCGAGCCTATATCCACTGCAGTGCTTGGCAATAACGGTTGCTAGCCGTGCCAGTCTGGTATTCTGACCGGCTTCGCTGATGCTCAGACGAGAATCATCAGAACTGGGGGTTCGCTGGGACCCAAGTTCCGGAATGGCTTTTTTGGGAGTACTTCGCGATCTTGATTGCAGGTGAGGCTGGTGGATAATTGTACTCCTGGAAAGTTTCTTCTCGGTAGAGTCTTCGGTGGAAGCCCGCGCGATACTGTTGGGTGTAGGATCGTCAACGGATGCAGCCCTCGTCATGCAACTGAGAAGACTTCCCAGACGATGTAGTTCTGTTCATCATTCAGCGCCGTGATACGTGGAACAAGGCAAGAAAATTAGACTTTCGGTAAAACTTACTGTTCGCGGGCCTCTCTATCTTTAGGTTTTTCTTATGCATAGCCATCTGCTCCAAATGGATTGCCTTCCTTGCCCTTTTCATCACTCTCGCATTCAAGTTTCTGATCTTGTCCTTGATTTTGACATTCGACTTCTCCCTTCTCATCGACACATGATGGAACTCATCTGAGGCGACTTCACCCGCGCCTTTGTCCGCTCCAGTCTGTTCTGGGGTGTTGATATGGTAGAATTTCTCTTCTTTGACTCGTTGTCTCGAGTCCCGTGCTGGATGCTGTAGTTTAGGCATGGCGCAACATGCTGGATACGTTTTGGGTTTTGCGAAATTTAGACTCGCGTCAGATCCTAGCTGTCCCGATACTTTCTCACTGCTGTGAGGACAAGATAGGACTGAAAACGGTGGAGACCTCATATTTATTAGCATGGACCAAGGTCAAGTGCTGACATGTTGCGGAAATGCGAAAGTGTGAAGGTGAGAAATAGGATAGTATAACGACGAAAAGCAGATAGATAGTGTCCAAATGCAGAGAATAGATGTATGAGGAGCATACGTCAATACCACAATATAAAGATGCGAAGCTTAGTGTGGAGAGCGATGTAGCTACCAAAAGAGCTTGACATGGTAGCGAGACTGCTCAGGGAATACCTCGTCTGAGCAAGTCCCTTTTATCGCGATGCGCCCTGAGGGTCTTCAGTCCAGTCATTTAGTAGCTCCAGATCAAGGGTCTGCTTTCTATGGATGCGAAGCCTCCTTCATGGGCGCCCAACCACAGAGCAGAGATCTCATGGAGCCCAGCTCTTGGAACCGCAATTCCTGCGCCATGCCCCGTGCGGCCAATTGTTGTTTCCCCGAATAGGGAGGCCCGTCTCTAGATGGAGCGTTGTTTCCGAAACGACACCTTTGTTCACACAAAAGATCCGCCAGTTTGGGTGTCAAAATAAAGCTGAACGCTCTTGCTGTCATGAAGAAGTAGATGGCGCGAACCGGTGTCATATAACATTATCATTTCATCTCTTAAACTATCCAAACAACAAAATCCCACGTGCCAAAAGGCACAAAACTCCGAACGCTCAGAACAGTGCATCAGTCCATGCCGGACGGTAAAATGGGGTTTCCGATTTCATGGCTAAAGGTTCGGTACCGAAGAGCGGGGTCGTGAGATTCGTGGTACCGGTCCGGTGTTGCCAACTTTGATACGTCCATTCATGCACTATTATTCACTGTTAAGGACCGAATTAGGAAACGGCTAGACAACCTTTGAAATATTTTGCGTGACGTTGGAGAGTTTGGGTTTGGGAAGAACGCTCGTAACATCGCCAACACTAGGAAGTTTTGGAAGTTTGGGTAGCTTGGGCAACGAAGGAATCGACAACTCAGGCAGCATGTCGCCGCTGCGTACAGGTAAGAAGCAAATAATAGACAAAAGCAGACAGAAACGTGAATAAGTGAAATAAGAAAAGAAAACTTACTATAACGAGAGTGTCAAATCACCGCGGATCGAAGCCTTGAGCTCGATCTCAATCTCCAAGTTCGCCTCCAGCGTGAGCTTCAAACCGTCGTCGTCCTGCAGCGAGCTTTGTTGCTTCTCTGGAGTCATCCACTTGGGCTCATCAGGGTTGGTTCCACGCATCGGAATCTCGCCACGCATTGCGCGAGCGTGCGTGACAGGACCGTCCATGGATGTGCTGTCTGGGCCAATGCGCTCAAACATACCCATCTTCTGCAGATCACCGTTCGCGTCGGCCTCTTCCAAGACCTCAAGAGGCACAGTGTGCATGTACTTTCCATCCCTCTGATCTTTCTCGAGACGCTGGCGGCGGGCGCGGCGGGACGATGATCTTGAGCGTGCAGTTTGCAGGCCTGCTTCACGCTTGTCTTTCTTCATTTTGTTAACGGCCTTTTCCTGCGCCATGGTCGAGCGCTCGTGTGGCTTCGACTCGTAGTCATCGTCTTTGCCTCCTTGCTGCTTGTTCTTGTCCGCCATGGTTTCGGTTGTAGTTGTGGTTCTTTCCTTTGGTTCTGGGACGGTAGGCGTTACCCGAGGTGCTCCTGAGGCACCTATGCTTGCGATTGCGGGGGCTCAATGTTATTCAAAATGTCGCTGCTTCACAAAATGAACAGAGAGGACTGAATACACAGATGAGGGGAGCTGCGGGCTGGACTAAGCTAGAGGCAAGACCAGCCGTCACTTGAAATCAAGATTGAACCATGCCAGGGTGGATCTGGGATGTGCAGTCCGCGCAACGCCCCAATTCAGCACCCCTGTCACTGCAGCCGAAGCAGGATCCCCGGTACCTCTGACGTCACGTCGGAATCTGGCCTGGTGCGGCCGTTTCTCCCGTTGCATGGCGGCGCGTGGGCTGATCAGAACGCGGAGTCAACCTGCAGCTACAGGGGTCATCGTTGTGAGCTGACGACGCATGGGCGGAAAGTTGGCAGTGCCGTAGAATATGTCATCGGTGCGACGTTGAAGGAATGTCGCCGCGACTCAGGCTTTGCATGTGTACTTCGCAACTCAGGGTTCGATATTTGCGAAATCTTAAGTAGGATACTAAGATGTTGAGGATTCAAATGGTGGTTCATAGTTCAAGATAATATTCTCATAGAATTACACTACGTAGAGTCCTCAAGCCAAACGCCATCCAGAAAAGTTCCTGGACTCAATGCTCCGAAAGTCGTAAAGTTAAGTTAACAATAATCATGCAGCAGTCGTTGCATCGTACTCTAGTTACTGTGATGCTGTCAGTGCATAAACTTTAAGCGGTATAAGAAAGACTTACAGCAGACCCAGAGTGAGATCGCCGTGGATCTTAGCTTTCAATTGGATTTCAATGTCGAGGTTGAGCTCCAAACGCAGACGCAGCTGCTCGCCCTTGCTATCACCCTCCTCGTCGCCGCCACCACCAGTCAAGCCACCGAGGGCCTTGCCAGCAGTGTCACCGACCTGGCCAACAGCCTTGCCTGCGGTGTCCTGGACCATGTCGCCAGCACCTCCGACAAGCTCGCCTCCAGGAACGTTCTCGGTAATGTCGTCGAGGGGACCAGACTTTCCGCCCTTCTTCTGACGCTGGCGGTTGCGGCGGCCTCCAGACTGGGAGACATCGGATCGTGCATCAGTGTCCTCGGAATCTCCGCCTCGTCGTCCACGGCCTCGGGACTGGCGGCGCCTCGATTGCGATTTTGACTTCTGAGGCTGAGCTTCGGGTTCTGATTCGTCGGCATCGGCATTGCCGTTGGATTGTTGTTTCTTGCCTGCGTCCTCTTGCTCAGCCTCTGCGTCACCAGCGTTTTCGGCTTCGGCGTCACCCTCACCCTCAGCGTCGCCGTCGGCATCGCCTTCAGCTTCGCTTTCGGGCGCGGGTGTGGGTTCGGGAGTGGGCTGCTGCTGGGGCTTCTTTCCGCCCAGCTTCTTCGGGGTCTTCTTTTCTTTCTTACTCGATGATTCGGCCTTGCCAGATCCTCCAACAGAGGCATTGGCGTCAGCCTGGCCTTGTCCCTCAACAGACTGCTTCTTCTCCTCGACAGTGTCCGCCATTGTGTTCTGGTACTTTGGTGTTCAAATGGAATAGGATAGGGTGCGGTTTCGCGGCGCAGAAAGCTATATGCTGGCAAGTAAGTTCAAATTCTGGAATTGGCACAGCCCAGGTCGACGGAGCAGATTTGTTAAGAGAAATCGCCAGCTGCTCGGGAACAGGTTTGGAGCTGCAGAGGTACCTTGACATCCCTGCTCACACACGAGCCACCCACATCATGCAGCCTGACGCAAGAGTGGAACCAACATGTCTACCCCACCACGCCGTGCATGCCATGTCAAAACTTGTCAGCATCCCAGCGGGCATCGATCGGGATGGAACGCCAGGTTTGAAACGGTCCACTCTCTGCCAACTTTCATTCTCGTTTCCCGCCTCCGTTGCGCTATCTTCTCCGCCAAACCCAATTGGCTTCCATGCCGAATAGTGAGCTCAGAACGATGTCTCGATTGAGTGCCGCCCTGCATGCGCGCTTGAGGTCATCCCCTTTGGGCGGCGTCAACGCCGACGTTAAAGTCTGGTTGCTCAATGCTGAGACATGTGGCGTGCAAGTGACAAGACTGGCTGCCACGCGGCGGCTGGCCGGTTGCACCAACAGACTGGTACGCTTGCTATCAAAGTTTGAAGAATTATTGCCATCGGACAGCTGTAAGCTCCATAATGATGTTGCCATTCTCCGCGAGAGAATTGCAACTTCGCTGGACAGAACGTTAGACTAGCGAGCGTTGAACTGGGCTAAAGTTGGGCGCCTGGAGATGCAGGTTTTCACGAAAGTCACGCGTAGATCGCGGGGTCCTCTTCCGGCGGCCCGAGGACAGCCTCATCTGTGCTCGTTCGTGACGCCACAACACACCTCACCGCAGTCAATCAGAACAACGTCAGACACCATCCCCAATACGCGTCGGAACTGGATCCCTGCCATTTTCGCACAATGGCCACTCCTGAAGCACAAGATGCGGCAGCCAAGCTGCGAATTATCAAGCACATGAATGCAGACCATCATGACTCTGTACGCCGTTACACGCATTACTAGGAGACCTGGAGCCTGACCTTTTCATCAGATTCGCCGCTATGTCGAAGCCTACTGTTCTGTCAGCCCGAAGAAGAGTCATTCTGCGCAGATGATAGATATAGATCTGAGTCAGATAAAATTCAGCTGTGGTGGCCAGACAAGCATTGTCGCTTTTGATCCTCCTATGAAGGCTTTGCGAGAGGCCAGAGAGCGGCTTGTCCAGATGGACAAAGACACTCTTCAAATTCTTGGCCGGAGCGACATTTCTGTCAATCAGTACACTCCACCATACGCCAAGCTAGGCCATCTCTTCAATTTCACGCAGTGCATGTTAGTTTATCTTCTGTTGCCTAGAGGATCCAACTTCCGGCCAGGCAGTGTACTGTACGACAACCTTCTGTTCATGCTACCCGCATTCTCTAGGTTTGTCCTACAGGTCAGGTGGATAGTTCTACCTGTTATGCTAGCCATCCATATCGCCGAGGCGTTCATAATGGCGAGAAAGATGAACAGGCATGGCTTGAGCTCAGCTGATGCAACATGGTGGATGTGGGTCGGAAGTAGCTTCGTAGAGGGTATCACAGCTTTTTGGAGATTGGACAAGCTCATTGCAGAGAAGCAAAAGGCAAAGGACGCGAAGAAGCACTGAGAGCGAGATTGTTGCATAGCAATCATTATGAGCCCGTCTTGTCAAGATATATAGCTGTTGAAGGAGAGGTGGTTGGGCTACAAACCTCGCGGTGGCATCAAGTCGGTATTTCTGACTGAGGAGGCACAAAAAGACAAGCTGTCCATAGCACTTGCAGATGTGCAGAGTGAGGGACGGCTTTTGAGCCGCTGCAAAAAGAAATGCTCCCTGCCAGATTCGAACTGGCGGCCTTCGGATTTCTATTCTTAGAACAGTCATACTCGACGAGATATGAGACCGACGTGATAACCGACTACACCAAGGAAGCTAGCTGTTATTTGATGAAAGTAATAGAGCGTATAAACAATATATACTTACCAATATAATTAGGATGAGGCTCTTGGTACCTTACATGGTTCATGGTGGAGTCTATCGCTGTGCTGATCGAGTATTTGGCAGCTACCTGAACCCCTTCAGAGACACGATCTGGGCTTTGTTGAGGTTGGATGTAATTGTCTCATTTGAACACCTGGGAGATGATGTTGTTGTTCGACACTCTCCGGCATCGGCCCAAGCTTCAAGCCATATCGATAAGAAATTCAGACTCATGCATGGCTTTCCGATGACTGCAAATGCCTCATTGATATTTTCTTCTTGCGTTCTTTTCGTTTGTGAGATACCCAGCATATACAATGGCATTTCGAATTGTTTCTAAGCGCGTATGCGCTTCGCTTCGTGCGCCGCGCGTGAATTGCGTGTCAACTCGTTTTGCTTCGTCGGCAGCGGCAGCGGTGCAGGGCTCAAGCCTGCCCCAGGATCTGAAGGACTCGATAGCAGTATGTGTTCCAGAGCCCGTATTTCACGAGTAATGCTTATTTGAGCAGCGCGATTCGACGTTGGCGACTCCAGATCCTCCTGCAGGCTCGAAGACGGCCGGTCTTGTCGACCAGCAGCTGCCGTATATGGTCCCCACCTATGTGCGCCCACCACCGATGTTCGAGAAAGGAGAAGGATGCTATATGTGGGACGTTGAGAACAGGAAGTACCTGGACTTCACCGCTGGAATTGCCGTCAATGCTTTGGGGCATTGCGATGCTGGTGTCGCGGAGGTTATTGCTCAGCAGGTACGCACGTTTGCAGTCTCTTGACAACTACACTCACTGACAAGCTTCCAGGCTAAGCAGCTCATGCATACCTCGAACCTCTATCACAACCCCCATACCGGTCTCCTCTCAAAGCAGTTGATCCAGCTTACGCACGCTACTGGCGGCTTTGCCAGCGCAACCAAGACATTCATTTGCAACAGTGGCTCCGAGGCCAACGAGGCTGCTATCAAGTTCGCGCGCAAGACCGGAAAGTCTCTGCAGCCTGATGGCAGCAAGCATGAATTTGTCTCATTCCACAACTCCTTCCACGGCAGGACAATGGGCAGCTTGAGTGCTACACCGAACCCCAAATACCAGACACCCTTTTCTCCTATGGTCCCCGGCTTCAAGTACGGAACATACAACGACATCGAGGGCATCAACAGTCTGGTAACAGAGTCGACATGCGGTGTCATTATTGAGCCTATCCAGGGTGAGGGCGGTGTGAACGTGGCTACACCAGAGTTCCTGACCGCCCTCCGTAAGCGCTGCACAGAGGTCGGCGCAGTCCTGATCTACGACGAGATCCAGTGCGGTCTTGGCCGTACAGGTACCTTCTGGGCGCATGCCATGCTTCCTAAGGAGGCCCACCCAGACATCGTCACCACTGCGAAGGCTCTCGGTAATGGCTTCCCCATCGGTGCTACCATCGTCAACGACTTCGTGTGCGATCACATCAAGACCGGCGACCATGGCACAACATTCGGTGGTAACCCGCTCGGCAGCCGTGTCGCCTCGTACATCCTGTCTCGTCTTTCGTCGCCCGAGATTCTGGAGTCGATTCCGGCCAAGGAGCAGGCTTTCCGCAAGCACTTTGACGCACTCCGCCAGCAGTTCCCTGACCAGATCAAGGAGATCCGCGGCAAGGGCCTGATCCTGGGTATGCAGCTTGATGCGGACCCTACCGAGATTGTCACAGCCGCTCGTGAGAGGGGTCTGCTCATTATCACTTGCGGTACCAACACGCTGCGATTCGTGCCTCCTCTAACGATCACGGAGGCGGAGATTGCTGAGGGTATGCAGATCTTGGGCCAGGCCATGAAGAGCGTATGGGTCAAGGGTGAGGAGGTCGAGGGCACAGATGGTCAGCAGGAGATGCGATAGACAGTCAAAAAGCTCCTTTTAGCGTGGCACAGTTCTGATCGTAGATTTCACATTTCAGCGATGATTCAATATGCACCCCTTTGGCTTTGCGCGTCTTCAATAACATTTACTTTATGCAATCCTCTCAGGCAACACTGGTGTTTGCATCGCGCTTCATACTTCTAACAGCGGTATTGTTTGTTCCGAACGCGCCGCTGCGGTAGTCATACTCAATGCACAATAGGGATCCAGGTACCAACTCGGCCTCTAATCGAATGCATATAAAGGCTTCTTATTGATTACGCATTGCTGAGGATACTAACACAACGCTCTCGTTCAAGCCTTGATGCTGATGAAACCCAACTTGTCGACCTCGTCACCTGAACGACCCAGGAAGCCAACAAAGCTATATCCACTCGCAGCAGTCTTCTCAACACAATCACTTGTCTTTACACCCGCGCTGACACTGCGGCCGGCACTTGTGCGCAACTGTGCGTAGAAGATCCTCGTCTTGCCATCCTTATCTCCCCGGCAAAGAGTGGCAGCAGTCAGCGTCTCACCGGAGTTCAGTGTTAGGGTAGAATCTGTGCCACCAGTGCCACCGTGCGAGAGCGTTTGGCCTGACGCCAGAGTGACGGAGATAGCATCAAGACGGTTCTGGCCACGGAGGGTCACAGATGCAACCTTGGCGTTGCTGATGGGTGACAGTGTGTCCAAATCGTTGTACCAGTTTCCGAACTCTCCTCCCCAAGGGTCGCCGATGCGCATTTGGCCCTTAAGTGTCCAGGTGAAATCTACAAGTACCGGGTTGTGGTCGCTAAGGATGCTGCCGTTGGTCTGCAGGAACATTTCGCTAGCATACTCGAAGGTCGTAGCCTGGAGAGTTGTAGTGGCCGATCCGCGGTACCAGATCTTGTCAACGGTCTCGCAAGAAGTCGTTTTCGAAGGGTTGTCGCAAACTAGATCGGCACTGCCTTGTGTAGGCGCGACATTGTTTTTAATGAGCTCGACCCATGCATCCCTCATGCCATTTGCAGTTCCGAAGACTCTGGGAATATCGCCAGTACGCGTGTAGCGGGTGTTTGAGTCGCCGAATACGAGGACAGGGTTGCCGACAGAGTTCATCTTGATGTAGTCAGAAACTTGTTGGAGGTTAGCAGCTCTGGCAACCAGATCTGCCGCAGTGGTACTGTAAGATATTAGCTTCGGGATTAATGTTCCTGCAGGGGAAAGCCTCACCCAGCATCGGCGTGCAGGTTGTATGCGTCCACCCAGACACCATCAGCGACCTTGACCCTCATGAAAGTAAACCCTTTCGGAGTAAGGCAATCAGCGCCGCTACAATAAGTGTCAGTAAATCTCCGTGGACTCTTCTCTTTAATTGTGTCCCCTGAGCTTTGGACCACTTGCACGTTGAGAGGCAACTTACTCAAAGGTACTGCACTGGCCCCATTTAACTCGCTCAAAGTCAACGAAGTTGAAGTTGCTCAGCGTATTCAAGCCACTGCCGAACGGAACACCTCCGCTTGTAGCTGTCCTGTACGGGTGCTTGTCGTTGGCATAAAGTGTGGCATGAAAGTTGAAGTCTTCCTGAACGTTGATGATATCCATGTTGTACTGCGTGAACAGCTGACCGATGCGCGCGGTATTCGCATCCTTGTCCCCAGGAATCTCGTTACCGTTCAATATGTCCGGCAGACCAGCTACGTTGAAGGTCATTGCATTGAATGACCCTGCCGTTTGCGCGCTGGCAAGCTGGAGAGCAGGAAGCAATGAGACAAGTGTATACCACGAAGAAGGCATCTTGAATTTTGTTGTGGAGTGTATTGTCTAAAGTTCTTCGGTATGCTGCTACCAACTGATCTTATATGTATCGTCTTTGACAAAAGCAAACGCTTGAACACATGTTGTGATGTTGCCGAGAACCATTGCCAATGCCGACGTCCGCAGCATGTCTGGACTGGGGTTGCACTGGCATCGGCGAATTGTAAAGGAGGTCAGACGCACGCTTGGTGATATTAGATTCGTAGAATATATTGCTGCAAGGTCGTGTTGCGGCGCACTGCCTCGATTGAAGAGCCGAGTCATTGGGATAGTCGTTGCGAGTTAGCGGCCTTGTGGGGGTACACGAATCAGCGAAGGTATGCCGAGCATGTGCAATCGGATGATCGCAATATGATAGGTTCGGCGCTTTACCGATACACAGTGGACCTTCATGCACCGATACATTTATGAGCGGAAGAGGCAGGTCGCTTTTCGTAAATTTCCACCATGCAGAAACTCTTCACAAAGTGTACTGGCTTATTGATACGACCCAGTAGAGTGACGTCATCGTCTCTCTATCAGAGTACAGACGTCTACAACGCTCAAGACTGTAAGAATACGAGGACCCTAAGAATCAGATCGCAGATTGCCTAGATCGTCTTTTAAGTGGTGATATTACGCGCAGCATTATAGGTGGAGAAAACCACCGAAAGGTGAATCTCGGAAGTGAAACCATGAGTCGCTGGTTCAACTCTCCTATAAGATGGCGATCGATAGCTGTAAGAACGGCAGCGCAGCGGGAACTAACTCAATAAAACCGGGCCACGTGCGCTGACAAGCTTACAGTACTGGAGTTTTGGTGTTGTGGTAGCATACACGACATTGTCGCACCGACCACACACAACTAGATCCAGCAACAAAGCCCGTATCAAAGACACATACGGACGTGCCTAAGAACAAGTGTGCGAATTCATCCGGACGGTAGCCCTTCAACCAAGCCGTACAATGAGTATTAGCCTCAAATTACCACATATCGTTACAGCGGCACGATCGAACGTAAAACCCCAAAAAACAACCCTGAATACCGCAAGTCCGCGAGACATGTAGCCTAGGTGGACTCAACCTCGCACAGAACATTCAAAAACGACAGAGCGATAGAATCCATTTCTCAAGCGAACCCGATACGGCGTGCTCCGATTGAGCCTTTTGCCTTCGTTAAGAGCTCTTCCCTTTCTTCTCTAGCATTTTCCCTAGTTTATCCAACCCGCCTACACCCTGGAAGCTTCCATCTGACAAATAATCTGGTAGAATACTGTCCATCTTGCTGCTCACTTGAACAGTACCTGCGGCGCCGCCTCTCCAGATCTCCGTTGGTGGGCTGTCAAAGTTCTTCAAAAGATCTTTGACAACGTTCTTTGCCCATGCCTTCCTGTCTTCCGCGTACGCTTCTGTCGTCTCGCCAGTGATAACCTTCAGTACTTCCTCCTTGATGGGCTGGTACGGCGAGTCCTCTGGCAGTGTGTATGGGTTGGTTTTGTTCTCGCCGAAGTTGGATTCCAGGGATCCGGTCTTGAGGTCTACGACTTTGATGCCAAGCGGTTCGAGCTCAATGCGCTGGATATCGTTGAACATGGCCATTGCAGCTTTTGAAGCTGAATAAGCGGAGTGATAAGGTGTACGCAGGACTGATGAAATCGATGTGTTATTTACGACCACGCTCTTGCGACCCTTCTTCCCAGGCTCGGCATTGGCTAGCAAGAGCGGAAGGAACGCTTGGGTTGTCGCAACAAACCCCCAAACATTCACATCGAAAAGCTGCTTCGCCTTGTCGATATCCAGATGTAAGAATGGTTCATAATGGCCGCCGCCAACAGAATTGATAAGCATATCCAATTTCCCCTTGGTCAATTGTGTGATGTCTTCTACGAGGGACTTGATCGATTCCTGAGACGTGACATCCAACGCAAATGTCTGAATACCGGCAGAGGAAAGTGCGGTCATTTTTGAAGTATCGCGTGCTGCTGCGAAGACCTGCAGGTCGCCATTTTTCTGCAGAGCGAGAGCGAGTGCGGATCCGAGAGAGTTATCAGAACACCCCGTAATGAGGACGATGCGTTGGGCCGAAGACATGTTTTTAAGTTGGGACTCGCCGCCTGCTTCGCGCGAGCTGTGGATTGGGATGAGGGGCTGACCTGGGTTTCGATGAAGGAAAGTGCAAAGTCGTGACGTTTTTCCAGTCCTTACCAAGTGCGTCTTTTAGTTACGTACAAACATCGGCAACGTGAACTGCTCCTTGACTCGTACCGTCAACCTCGAGATTCTCTATCTTGCCAATATTTGATGGAAATTTTATTAGCACCCAGTGTAGACTGCAATGATATACAGAAGAGTTACTACAATGACTAAGTATTTACCGCATCGCGACAGGCGTGCTTAGCGCCGGTCAACGTTCCGGCTTTGCCCTACACGTACTCCAGACATCACTCTTCCATCGTCTCATTTCAGGTCTGCAAAAGCTCATGACAAATCCACTATCCGTTGGTTGCACTTTCGAAGACTAACTATTATCGAGAGTAGGAAGAGCTCGCATAACGTGGACGTAGGAAACGGCGATGAACCCTTGCTATACCAAAACCAACTCGTAGTCGACTTGAATTTTCGAATGCAGGCAATGCGCCAGAAAATTTCACGAGACGACATAATTACATGTTGAGACCTCTGTTCGGGACAAGATATGGCGAAGTCTCCCCGCCAATGTCTGTGTTTTTTTTTTTTGCAAAGTTCTCTATCCTCGGGTTTGATCCAGCTTGGCTGTTGGAGCTTCGCGCGGCGCGTTCAGTGTCTTTATTGTTGAAAGCCTAACTTTAGACATGGCAGGAAATTTGAGCGTATCCGATGTGGCATATACGATGCTTCTGATTGAACCACACTTGGCTCCCTAAGTCGGCTGTGCACGACGAGGTTGGCTAGCTCACTCAAAACGTTATTGACGTGAGTCTCGAGGCAATCTGACCGTTTTGTAGCTCAACCACTGCCATTGTTTGCGTAGCATTGGTAGTCATGATTGTGTATCTCAGCGCTCCTAGTAGCTCCGACATTTGCGTAATAGCGTTGACTTCTTACACCTCCAGACGTTTCACTGGATCTACTTGAGTCGCTGGAAGTCTTGAGTTATCACTGATATTCAAGTATGGGGTCGCTATTGCAATCAAGTAAAGAATCTGAGCATGTACCACAGTCAATGACAGTAAACTCAGAGATGTTTTTAGATATTTTTCTTGGCTGAGATGGATTAGCAGTCTTTGCCTATTCTGTTACCACTCGATCATCTGAAGCTCGACAGTAGACAGACGCATGAATGGGTTCCTGTGTCATAGTGCCGAATAAATGCAACCAAGTAAGCTACCATACTCGTGTCTGCAGCTATTTTTACAGGTAATGGATTATGTGAGCAGCCTGTCCATTCCATGTGCCACACGACTATGGCAGCTTCACACAAGGGCGAAGCTCTCTGTTCTCATAAACAGAGATTGGAAAGAATTGTGGTTCACACGGATGCATGGGAGGTACCGCAATATTTGTACTTTGTCATCGCCTAGACTGTAATCTTTTGACTTGAGTTATAATGTTCTACAGGAGGCTTTTCGACCCACTCCCATTGGTACCCAGTTGTACATACCTCGAAAGCAATTTGTGTTGCTGAAGCAATTAAGTCAGATTAGTACGATCAGTGGCTAGCCTTTGGGCAAGGTACCACAACTGGAAGTAGCCGTACTGTATATGAACACCTTACCCAAGACTGCTACATACATGAGTGAGCTTTGTCTGAATGACCTGTTCATATTTCGTAGCCAGGAAAAGGTCTGACTGAAACGTGATATCGATATCTTTTCTGACAGCTTTCGAGGCTAAAGACTCGCTGAGCTCATGCACACTCATCAAAAGTACAACCGGGAATCAACTAAGTTGTTCTTGGTAATTGCTAGCACTCGGTGAAAAGGACGGCATTGCGCTTCGCGATCCATGAGGGTCCACTTTGCAGATTTCAGGAAAAGCAAAAAGGGGTATCTTATTCGGACCACTTCAGGACTTATCAGCGCAGTCTGTATGGCTACACTGCTGATCAATTCTGTCAACTTGTTCAATCGCCTTGATTGGATTGTTTGATAGTGCAAAGTTGCGACTTGAGGTTGGCCACACACCATATTGAATTGCCACCCTGGCAGACTTTGGGACCTGCTATCGCCTTCTGTCACTATGCAACTCTCCACTTGACCATAGCTTGCTGCCGCTTCTCTAACGAGATCATGAAATGCTCGTGCGAATTGCTGTATCCACAGCAGCAGCTGGTGACATCTAGTCCCAGGGCAGAATTGTTCTGTGTACGATGGGTCGCAACTAATCGCAGCTTGGTTTGTAAATTACCACAAAGTGGCTATTCTCTGTCGCTGCAGGTGGTTGCAGGCAGATCCCGCGGCGATCAAGCCACCAGCCCACTCTCCACGCGCAATATCATCTCGCATATGTGCGCCATGAGGCTGGTGTAGAATTGCGGTGACTGCTCCATGCAGCAATATGCGCGACGAGATTGACAATCAGCCGACCTAAAAGTTATTATTACAAGCTGATCCATGCCTGCAAGCCCGTTCGTTACCGCCCAACCTTTACGCGGGTACCTGAACATCTTTTACAGATCATACGAGTCGCGACAGGCACATCCAAACACAGTGCAATTGCGATAGCAGTCCATCCCGGAGCAAAAATCCACCCAATCTTGTGCCAGCAATAGCAATGACGCCGAGGTTCAACGAGAGTGTGCCTGTGCCCGAATCTTCCCCTCGAAGCTTGCGAGGGGGCCTGCCAGCCTCATCTCGCTCAAGCTTTGATGTTCCGGGATGATGCTTGAGCGAGCTCGTACGCGAGCACACACAACTTGGTTCCCGTCAAGCGACCCAAACTCTGCTCTCGGAAGCAATGGACCAATACGGCACTGGTGAGACTTGATGATTTGCGCGCAAGGACACTGAGTAGAGTCAGAAGATGAGGCTGGCGGCTGCTAGCAGGTCGTCAGAAGAACATTGCGTTGGAGCAGCGCCGGGGAGGACCTCTTAAGCGCAATGACTTAAGATATAGCACACCGCTGAGACACCGTGACTCGCACAGTTCCTGTGTGAGTAGAATGGCATAGATGGGAACGTGCAGGGACGGCCCTGAACTTACCGCATCCCAGGATCCTTTCGCTGTTGCTGCTCGTGTTCAAGCTAATGCCGGAGTAAAGGCGACTGGGGCCCGCTTGTTCGCACAGCGACAGCGATGGTCTGAGGGGAGGGGCACGGCGGGCTACCAAAGTTTATGAGGCGATCACAGCTGTCGTGCCTGTGACGGCTGTGCGACTGAAGCAAGCGCCAGACTTGACGTGTCGCGGGCCGCGGGTTCTGGAAAGACCCTCAGACCGTATAACGCCTGGATGTTCCTGGAGATGAGACTCACCGCCACCGTGTCCATAACAACGGCGGTGGAGGACGGGGAGCGTTTGTCTATACCGTCGATCATAAGAGCCGGAGATACAGCGCACAGTCAAGCGGATGGCGCAAGCTGTCCATGGCAGGTGATGGATGCTGGGGCGGCAGGTGCGACGACAAGATGGCGCACAAAACCAGAAACCGCCTTGGTCATGCTCAGGGTCTCCCTGTGCAGCGCTACAGTGACAAGTGGAGTGGGTGCAGGTGCAGGTGCAGGTGCGACGCCCACGTTGTGCTGCTGTGCTCGAGCTGTGTGTTCCGCAAGAGCGCACGCAAGAGGGGCAGCGCGTCGGCGTCCGAATTTCCAGAGAGATGTCTTCTCGAAGTCCAGCGTTCCAGGATAATCGCTGCAGCGTCGAGAATGTTGTGCGACGATCGCGTAGCGCGCGAGTTCGTCAAAACTTCGACAGCGGCCGCTTTCGAGCCTAGCGCACGTTATGAGCGAGTGCAGGCGTGAAGTGAAGCCTGTCTGGAGCTGCCTCTGTCGTATGGACGAGGATCCCCAATTTCATCATTGCGCAATGTGTATACGAGGATCGAAGCAATCTGCGTAGCTATTCTGAGCGCAACAAGTTCAGAGCCAATGCAGTGCGGTTCGGGGGACTCGCCTGTGTTGGGTGACGCTAGATAGTCGACGTAACGGATGTACCTGTCTACTGGGACGAATCTATCACGACTTGTACCAAGACATCGTATGATTGCACCGTCACCGCACGAAGTGCACCGAGGGAGGCTGATCATTTTCTTATTCTTGCAGGAACAAAGATCGGCGCAGCGACGGTACCACCATCTCGTCAAGGTTCCTCGTTTGTGAGGATGTGGCTGGGGATACAGGTCGTAACGAGCAGACGAAAAAGCAACAATCGTTTCTATAGCGTGTATACAGATCGAGAGCAACCTCCGAAGCCTCTGTTGTGGCGTTCTGCAGCTCACCAGGCTCAGTGCACCAGATAGCCCTACCCATCGTCTGAGGAAATCGGAGTTGTGGTGCATGTTTACAAGAACATCTCCACGAACGATGGCTTGCTTTTTGGCGCCACTGGCTGAATGATCGAGAACAGCAATTCCACCGGGCGCGTATCTTACCAAGTGGCTTGCATTTGCCGGTTTCGCTGCGGGAGGTGTGCTTTCCCCCAGTCGTGCAACCGCATCGTTCGCCCGCTGATCGAACGACGTAAATTGCTTTTTAACGGCACGGGTGGTTCAAGCCATGAACGGACATGCTAATTTGAACGTACTTGTTGAATCCCATTTCTTATTGTGATACACACCAAAGCAGCATGAATCGTAGTTGCATTGGGTTGCCTCAGATTTTATTGGGACGAGTGATCCGTACATACAGCACCGTTTTCGGTGGGGGTTCAACTTCGAGTTACATATCTGCACTGAAGCCTTAGTAGTCGTTACAGAACTGGGATATCTGGTTGAGTCGTGCCGACAGAAAGGCCTTCCCGAGCGCCAGGATCTGATAGAGGCCATGAATCGTCCTTTTGCAAGGCATCGTCTGAGTTGATAGCAGTGGAGCCTTAGAGCAGTATGAGCTCCATTGACAAACCCATCAGTAAGCAATGTGGGAATAGGCAATGGTCGCACGGCACTGTTCGGCGCCCGGTATTGAGCAGACCTCCCGCTGGCCCATGTCAGCTCTGGGTGATTGAGTGGCCCATCTCTCATCAGAAAACGTCGGACATTACGGGTCATTAGATAGGCGGAACGAAAACACCGACGCGAACTGACTGACCGAACAGGCATGCACTCCACCTTCGCAGTCCCACCTTCGCCGAATTTTAGCTGAAGGTGTGTCGCTGACGTGGAAAAGTCTGCAGAGATCAAGGAAGGCTGTAGATCATCTCAGTTGCATCACTCGCATCAGGAAGGTGGATCCAAGTCAGCGCATCGGCTGCTGTCCAGCAACGGCCGATGTTTGCCAGTCAGTCAGGATGAGTGTAGTGATCAATCCCAGAGGCTGCGCTATTCTTCTGGCTTCGCAGCACTAAGAAGAGACAGATAGCTCAACTGGACTGAACTAGGTCACAAGTAGTCTATGACAATAGCTTCATTTTCTGGAAGCTAAGCAAGCACACGTCAGTCAATGATGGCGTGCAATGCGCTCCTACCTTACAGGACAGGGGCGGTGAAGTGCAATCATTGCTTGGGCAACTGTTGACAGTAGAACCCCACCTCCACATTCAGCATCGTATGATCGAGCATTGTGTGCGCAAGTGCATGCTTGAGCGACGGGAGATGCGCATAACCATAGTGATTTCCACAGAGACGGACGTCGTGTCAGTGTTGGCAGGCATAAACCAGGCATCGCCATTGACGTGGAAAGGAAATGATACGCAGCCATTCGTTATTGATGCGCAATCAAGCAGTTCGCAAATGATCAGAACTTAAGGCAACGGGCCCTAGGCAGTGACAGTACATTATAAGACGGGGTCGGCATGGGTGACCCTTAGAGTATTTTGATTGCATTGGTGTGCGAAGTTGCGAAGCCGCAACCGTGCTGAATCTGGCGGTGAAATTCATGCAGACAACGCATCAGATCCATGGTTCACCCACTAAATCAAAACGCGCGCATACCGGGATGCACCCGGGAGGAAAATCAAGACCATTGATCGATTGTTTTGACAGATGTCGAAAGCACCAAGTGCTCTACAGTTATCCTACTACTATAATACAGAGAAATGAAGAAATCGCTAGTGAACAGCTAATACTGTGGAAATGGGCCGCGTTGTGCAGCCCAGGCCGGAAATTTGGCGACGCCGATGTAAATGCTAGCAGTGAACAATAAGACCGTCTCCGAAGAACGCCAAAAAGAAGGCCACGGTGGAAGTGGCTATAGCAACGCCGCGCAAACGAACAGATGCCGCCTTGCTGATTCCAAGTATACATTATTGGCAACTTCGGCTAGGCCAGGTAACGCCGGTAGAGATGTGACAATCAAAGATTAGCTTTTGTGTCGTTATGTCGTGATGGTTGTGCTGGTCGATGCGTGGCATCCTCGCTCGTGGCGCTTCATGTTACTTCGCACACTGAAGGCCTTGCCACAGCCTGTTTGAGGGCACTTGTAAGGCTTCTCGCCGGTGTGGCTGTGACTGTGGATGCGCAGGCTGCTCGGCCGCGAGAAGGCCTTGTTGCAGGTCGAACAGATGTACCGATCTTGTGACTGGGGGAAAGCCGACTGGCTAGATGTGCTGATGTAGTGGTGGTGCTGCCATGGGTTTGTACCTGTAGCTGCAGTGGCGGGCTGGGGCATTGGCAGGGGCATCGTGGGCTGGTAATTTGACGGCAACGGTCTTTGAGCGTACATGCTGGGACTGTTGTACGAGTGCTGCTCAGGCGAGTAAAACGAGTTCGTGGAGGCATTACCAGGCGACGACTGGTATGGCGACTGAGCGTACATGGAGCCACTGTAGGGAGACATGGAATGCGATGGAATCGAGTCCCGCTTCATAGCTGGCATTGAGGACAAAACTTGACGCTGCTGATGGGGCTCCATGTTG
Organism: Curvularia kusanoi; assembly: GCA_011058905.1. Lineage (NCBI taxonomy): Eukaryota > Fungi > Ascomycota > Dothideomycetes > Pleosporales > Pleosporaceae > Curvularia > Curvularia kusanoi. The sequence goes on from SWKU01000003.1 coordinate 1,280,864, forward strand.
TTTAGCGATGCGCCCATAAAGTAAGCGGCGGAAGCGGCAGAGTGAGTGGAAGCGGACGAGGGCGAGCGTTGACCTTCACCAGCTGCATCTGGGTGCATGGGCGGGGTGGGAGGAAGGGTCATCCGGGTGTTGGCAGTCACTGTGGGGGCAGCAACATATGTCGATGGCTGCTGTGGTCTTTGCATTGTGCCAGTGCTCTGCTGCTGTTGTTGGTGATGCTGCTGTGTCTGCGCCAACTGTGGCGAAGAGGACTGTCGGTGTTGTGATTGCGGGCTTTGCGCAGCTACGTCGGTCAGAGACAGAGAGGGGGTAGTTGCAGCAGTGCACTTACCAGCTTCCGAAGCAGGCTTCTCACCACCAGCGAACTCGAGCAGACTGGAAATCGAGGGCAGAGAAGGCTTCTGCTCCTCTGCAGGCGGCGAGGGCGGCGACTGCGGGCGTTGTCGCTGGTACTGGTAGTCGACTTGCTGTGGATGTGCGGTGTACAGAGTGGGCGCAACGGTGGTGGACACGGGGTATGCTCGAGGCTGCGGTTGCTGGTAGTAGGCTGCCTGCGCTGGGTGCTGGAACGCCTCGCGTTCCCGTACGCTGCCGTGTACCATGCTGGCAAGATGCATTGCCATGAAGAAGGTTCAAGTCACGAGGCACAGCAGAGGCTGCGTAACGTTGAGGTACTTTGGAGTGTTGGGGCTGAGTGGGACGGCTAAGGTGTGAAGTGTGCAAGGCAAGTGATGACGAGTTGAAAAGGCTGGGTGTAGTCCACGATATAGAGACGGGTAGTGGCAGAGATGATACGCCAGAACTCCGGGCGGCCTGCAGAGCCTATGTAAGAGTAGCGAGCGGTTGGCGAGATTCAGCACGACGCCCGTTCACGCTGTAGCGTCGTCAGTGGAGAGGCCCACGGTGACCAAACCGTTGCCAACGAGGTGGGTCAGACAGCGGTCGACCCCAGTCCTGTCAAGTCCCTGTCGAAATTACAAGAGCGGTCGACGAGGCGGCGGACCGTTGTGACAAGCAGCCAGTCTCCCAGCAAGGCTAGACGAACGCTGCCAGCCCTGCAACGGCAATGCAGATGACGAGTGAATTGGGACTAGGGCGGCGATGCGCACGCCTCCGTAACAATGCCTTGGCCGAGCGATCCGCCCACACATCCCAGACCAGCCAATCTGCGCACCACCGGCGAAGAGTCGCTTTTGGGCTTCTGGCGCGGAGGGCGTGGTTTGCTAGTCAATGGCGCTGCAGGGGGGCCCGGCTGCTGTTCCAGGACAGGCCGTGATGCACCGCAGATCGACCCTCGCCGGAGAGTCCAAGGACAGCCTCTTCTGACAGGCGCTGGTGTTCGGCTGCAAGCACCCCGTTTACTGGGCCTGATCTGATTACGCTGTGCTGAGTACTCCCACTAGCACTTCCACTCCAGCCTCTTGGCCTGGCTGGGTGAAGGGGGAGGTGGTGGTGGTGGTTGCGCCTTCCCAGCGGAGCGGATCAACCAGGTCCGGAAGCAGTCACGCACGCCCGCGCCTGCAGTCCGTCGATAGTGACACAGCCCTCGACGCTGCGGTGCGTCGCCGACTGCTGCTGGCAGCCTGTTCGAGCACTGCGCGAGACGCCAGGTGTGGCTCCAGTGCCAGTGCCAGTGCCAGTGCCAGTCCCAGGCGATGATGGCGGTAGGGGTACTTGGAACGGCGCTGCACAGTCCTCTCGGACAAAGATCGATCGACAGCAGGCCTGCAAGCACCTGCACTGCACCTGCACCTGCACCTGCACGCTTTGCCGTGGAGATGGCAGGCAGGCAGACGGGAGATTCCCAGGCAGACGCAGCGTCAGAGTCAGAGGTGAATGCTCTGAAATGCCCGGTCCCAGACCAAATACGAAGCCGGATCAGCTCGCCGAAGATGCGAGCGAGCCCAGAAAAGCGCCGACAGGCTGCTCCCTCGCCCTCTAGCAGCGTACTGCTGGGTAAGTTGCCTGAATAGTGTGTGCACAGCACTGAAGGTAAGTGCTGTAGTCGTGGGGCACGAACGACAGCGCTGCGAACAGGGCGTCGAGACAGGCACGGAATGGGCTGGCGAAGGATTGCGAATACGCAGGGGGGAGGCGGAACGGCAGACGCTGGGCTTCACACAAGGGACAGACATGAGACGAAAGACGGTTCTGCATGCTTTAAACACGCCCTCTCATGTCGTGTCCAGCCGCCTGCACGCGCGCGGGCGGACAATTCACACGGCAGAGCGCGACCGACGTTCACTAGCAGTGACGGTCCCATATCGTCCCGCGAAGGTTTGGGTGGATGAAGGGTAGGCTGCGCGATGGAGCTGCGAGCGTGGCCATGGCGGCGCCAGCCAAAGCGGTCTACTGTCACTCCCGCTGGCAGCCTCACCGTCCAACCAAACGTTGCGCTGGCCACTCAGGCGCCGCCAAATGACAGAGCCAGCGCAAGCGATTAGAGCGCTCCCGCACTGGCGATGCATCTGGCGGCGGCCGCTGGCAAGCGAGCCCGGGACGATGTGACGACAATATTGGAGGCAGCATCTGAGCATCGCCCGTCATCGCGCGTGCTCTCGTATCGCGCTGCAGCTGTGTTACAGGCGTGCAGCCGCTCTGCTTGTGACTCGAGCGCTCCTCGACTCGCAGAGCCAAACCGCACAATCCCATGGCTTGCCCTCCAGACGCCGTCGGGCAGAGTGGAGGCTCTGCTCCATCCAGCATCCTCACCGCACCTTTGCACCACGGCAAGCTCCTTGGGCTAGCTGCTTCGGCCGCGTGGTCTGCAGCAGTTTCAGAGCGCGGGCAAGCGCGGGAGAGCAGACGGCGACAGATGCCCGGCCCATGGCCCTTTCCAGTAACCTCGTCCGCCCCCCGTACGCGAGCACCTCACGACGCCGCGAGGACGGATGGCGGCGTAATCCCATGTCTTGGCCTTGACCGTCTGTGGAGGATCCTGAAAAAGAGGCGGGTCGATCAGTACAAGCGCATGCAGCTAAACCCTGAAGCCACGTTCGCTGCTGTCACCATCTGCTCTGTAGCCGACCTCCCGCTGTCCAACCAAACCGGACTCTCGGCCTCTTTTTTTGCGCGCCTTCGAGAAGCTTACCACGTGAGTTACATGCCACCACTGGTACAGTCCTCCCATTCTGCACCGATTTGCACAGCATCCCGAGGACGGCACAGCCTCGGAGCCATCACCCGCGCCATGTCCATCAGGGGCAGCTTGCACATCTACCGAAGGCCCGTCTGCGGCGGCGGTACGCAAGAGCCATCGCAGCCATTTTGATGTACCTTCTCGAGAATTTTACCCAATCCGGCGAAGTCTGCTGTCTTACGACATGACTCTGCTGTGTGCTATTCTCCCGCCACGCGACCGAAATCTTCCAGAAAATACACAAGAATAATATTCACCGTGCAACATGGTCACAGGCTGCCAGCAGCCTATCTCTGTGTTGCGGACACGACATCACGAACATGAAAGTGCACGGATCTTGTGGGAGATGAACGGCCAGGGTCTTCGTTGATGGAAAATCTCCCACTTTCGGACACGCTTACTTGCGCGATTCGCGGAGCCATGCCACCAATACCTAGGATCTGTGCCCGATGTGGGTATCAATTTTACCCGGCCTTCGGACACGCTGGTACTGTCGAAGAGCAGCAGCAATCTCGTTGCAGCGCCCCCACGACTAGCTAGACTTCGTCTACAAGCTGTCTTGGTGGACGTAATGGACCAGTCTCGCTCTCAGCCGAAGACGTGCATGATCGTCCGCACAATACCAAACAAGTGCACTGTCTCCTCCCAAGCGAACAGGAGCTCGCAGGGATTCTGCTGCTTGGGCCACGCATCGATCCGTCATCCACGGGACATTCTGCTTCCACAACACAAGCTGCGCTTGTGCCATCCTAGTGATCATCTCGGCCAGTTAATGTTACGACTCGGCATGGCAGCGGCATCCCCACCATTGTTGCCACCGAGGCTATCACCTGTCAGCGCATGTACAGCCTGATTTTCATGGATTGCATCATCTCAACTTTGATTCCTTTCATTCATGTGTTGTCAGAACGAAGCTACGTGTGTCCAGCATCACACAACAGTAGCGCCGGGGTAGCCTGTTCGTGTTCACAGCTGCTTTTGAGGCTTGCGCACATTAGACGGCTTATGAGAAACCAATACTCGCTTGCAAAGGCACAGGGACGTGCCAGTGATCTAGGTTCAACTCGGATTCTATTGGCTTTGGTAATCGGTGTAGCTTCACCAGTACGTTCTGGAAGAATGTTCGCCAATCAACGCAACATCAATAACATCAACAAAATCATGTTGCCAGTCGGCATGGCTAACCCAGTGGACAGTCGCGAAATGTTGCTCGCCGCTGTGAAGATTGGCTTCTTTTTTGTTCAGATACAGATACTGATCACCCCAAAAACAACATACCACAAACCACCAGGACCAGTCTTTATCGCGGCGGATATCTGAAACACATATTTCTCAAAACAGTCGATGTAGATGACAACAGCGAGCCGTCCGCATCAAACTATCTCTGAGACCACTTTGCTGACTCGCAGCCGTCTACGGAGATTTCAAGCTCAAGCTTGCCAGGAATGACTCTGCTCCGTCGATGTGCTTCATTCGAATAACATTGCAACTCTTACGTAGGTCGGCTTAGATCACACGTTTTGCAAGTGAGGCGGGGGGTGCCAAGTTCCTGTTGTTGCAAGCATTTCCTTGTCGAAAAGCCGTTTATCTTGAGTTCTTCGATAATCGCGATAGCGGGGATACCCATATCAACTACCACGCTACCTTACCGCCTCAAGCATCTGTCGAGATTTCCACGCACGACGTACTGGTGCTTTCTTTCCAGCGCAAAGAACCCAGTTGAGGGCAGATTTGCTCTTGCATTGCAGCCCGGAAGTCGGCAAACCCGAATCCTTCGACAATAGCCGTCATTTGGCCGATACAGCAAGGCTGCAACGCAACATGACCTTGCCTCTGCCCTCAAAATCTCCGCGATGTGCGCGACTTTCTCTGGAGGCCCTTGCATATCCGTGCAAAGTCCATGTGGCTGCTGGGATGGCTTGTAATTTACCCATCTTTACGGCCGTTTGCCAATCCCATGAAGCAAATAAACACATGCGGCAAAGGCAGCCACCACGGTGTTACAAAAGATTGCAGCTCCGGGCGCCCACCCTCTCGTCTGACTGCAAAGCCACGAAGGATCCATCTAAGCAAAGCCTCTTAGGAACCACCTGGATGAGATGGATCCTGTTCTGGGTATGGTCGGCCAGCTCCTACGCGTTATGAAAATGAGGTGGGCTGAAGGATCGCCAGGCCCTGGTCCATGTCCACCGTTTTGAGGATATCCTCCGGAACCACTCCGCCACGACAAGCTCTTTCGAACGGCTGACGTAGATCCATCGCAGGAGTTGCCCACCATTAACACCGAGATATGCTCGGCTGACCATTATCGTGCTGTGAGTATTGGGCTAAGGTCTCAGATCAGCCCGAAGACACATCTTGGATGCATTGCCTGCTTCGATCACAGAGTAATGTCACGTAAATCCACTGACATGGAACGATCTGCCGGGCTTACGGGTAAACCTGGTTCGCCACGGTACCCATGTCTTCAGAATGCGCCATTCTGCCAGCTCCAAGGCCGTTGCAGAACCGATGAACAATGTTACGAATGTCGTAGATTGACTCGCGAACCTGCCCTGTTTCAGCTGCTCTCACAAACCCTAAGCTCCACCCACCATGTGGCAGAAATCGATAGTTCACTGACCCTTCATAGTTCTCGGACTCTCTGAAAGCATCGAGAATGGCTCTGCAGGTCAAACACATCCTCAGACGATCGTGATTAGCGACCCCTGATGTGCCGCTCCTTGCAATATTCGTTCAGGTGAATCTCGACCGCGAAAGCCTCCCGAGTCAAAACGAATGGCAGTTTGGCGGTCTCGGCAAACCGTATCAGTGCACAGCCATGCTCCGCTCTAACCTCCTCGAGACATCTGGACGTCTCCACGCTCCACCAACGTCCGCGTCGGCATGCCTCCCTTCCCCTGTCACTGCTCAAAAAGTCAAGCGCCGTCTCCACTTTGTGGATGAACGCTACAACGGTCTTTCGCAGACATTGGCGCAAGGCCATCCAGGCGCTATCGACACACCTGCCGAAACGTTCAGGGTCTGTCGACTCGTCAGGCATCCTTGATCAGGATCCGGTCATTCGTAGATGCAAATCGTCATGTGCCCGGTCCGGAGAACCTGCGAGTTGCGTACATTTGAAACAATGACCCGACTCGTTGGTCATGTCTCGAGCACAAGCATATCGAGTTCAGAAAGCCAATGCCGCGTCCGCTTTGATGCTGAAGGCGCTGTCGCCGGCAATACATGCCTCCCGCGGCCTGTCTTATCGTACCACTTGTGCAGAACACACCATTTTGCCGGGATGTTTCCACCACTAAGTTTGAAAGAGTGATCTGACGCTCTTCCTGCACCAAGGGGCACGATCGCCGCCGATCATTACTAGACCAAGATTTACCGTGGTACCGCGCGATGGATGCCGATTCCAGTCTTTTCTGCACCAGGCTCTCATCAATCATAGCACGTGCAGAATGGGCCAAATGCCTGCGTCCCTGAGTAAGGACACAAACCCAGTAGATCGTCTAGTCGAGACGATCGGCTTGCTTAAGACATAACGGTATTTCAGACACCGATGCGAGTCAGCCGAGAGTCTGTGGATGGATTCAGTCGATGCATCCTCTTATTCGTAGCGGGTGGATACAGTTGATCGGAGCCACGAGTCACACGTTACAAGCGGACGTACGCGCAACATTGGATTATTCACAAAAGAAAGCATGGTAATGTTGACTGCCGCTATTCGGTCCACGACACATGAAGCCAGCAATGCTCCCGCCATCACCTGCACAGCCATCACAAGTAGCGGCAAATCTACGGAAGTGGTATACCCTTGATGTGCATTCAGGAGCACATACCCTTGCAAGCACGCTGCCCACAGACGGAGTTTCCCTTGCTTTGATTGTTGGCTACCAGGACGCTTCGACCTGGACGAAATCGAGGACGAGATGTAGTGGGGCGTAGGTTATCTCCGAGATAATCATTACTGTCAACTGGGTGTCACGTTGTTACCTGTTCTCTCCTGAAAACAAGCACTTAGTAGTGTTTTGCAGTGTGGTTCTTCACTGTTAATTGACGCACAACGTGTGGATATCCAGACAAGTGGAGCTGCTTCGTGCCGTCTGATTTATGCTTAATGCGTAAAAGTTGAGTGGTGGGGTTCGACCTGCAAATGCCGCGGATCTATGGCAGGCGCCGTTGATGTCGAGCATGGGTCCTCAACACATGACGACATCCATATCCGGGGTTTTGCGATAGCCAGTGACTCTGAAGCATCTTCCACATGACGATGCTCAGGATCCAACACACATCGGGCCTTGATTAGGTAGGGAAGGCTGATGACGACATCCATCGTGGCGGATATTGCCTGAAAACCTGCTGAGTTTCGGTAAGATTGTACTCGTCATCTAATTGATCAAGACTTCACTCTTGGATAATCCTAATGTCCGGAGATACCGCAGATTTGCATGCGTCGCGAACTCATTTAACAGCGGCTCTAGACATTTCACGCATCCGCCAAAATGCATTTTACCAGGCACCGTCTTGATTGGCGAAAAATACCAATATACAGACCCTCTGATCTGCATGCGTCTCTTGTGAACGACGTCTGTACTACATAACGAAGCTTCAATATGCGTAAAACAATATAACTTTGCATTGCCAGCAGCACAACAGTGATAAATGCAAGCATTAGTATATGATCGCTCTCTGGCGTACACCCTAGGCGCTGATCCTGCCTTTACTCGAAAATCCAGTAACCGAAGCCTTCCATTCCTCCCAATTCCTAGCTCATCCCTCCACATACCTGAACGGATCCCGGGCCGGCCGTTCATCGAGCGATCAGCTCACGTAAGATGTCGACTCAGACTATCGAACGCACTTACCCAGAAGTAATCTGCAGTGATGCAGCAAAGGAAGCTGTACGGATATGTCAGAAAAGATTCGAGGTGACCTGTCGTCCACGCATAATAATGTGCTGACGGCCACTGGACGGAAGATCTGCGTAAGACGGTGCGGTGCGGGTGCGAAGTCCTCACCGTTGCATGCAACGCAGTGCATACGCGTGAGTAACACCACGTGGTGGATACCTCCAGCTCAGGCACAACGTCGGCATGATACTTTGTGATCATCGATGCACGCATGATGGTGGTGCGCTTTCTGGGATACGTGTTACACCGAGCTGCGATACCAGGATGTTTTCGAAGCGCGTGATAGGCGCCCGCCTCGTAGAGACTGCATGGCGACACGGCATCGGCATGTATATATTTGAACCTTATCGCCGAATGGTCTCAACCAAATACTCGGCATATGGGTGGGTAGCTCGTTTGCAGAAGACGAGGCACTTTTACTTCAGCCCATGGTTCGGGTGATACACCCCTGTTCAGGCTTACTAAGCAAAACAGACACTGCTTTCTTCTCTGTTGCTGCATGCACTTATACGTGTACCATACTGGGGGCTGATGTATACTAATCACTGTTCTTGAGTGGACAGCACATTGGACTTTCCTGGTACGGAGTGAGATCGCAACTGGATCAGTCAATGGTCGTCCCTATCACAGCAAAAGACTCTCGCCATTTCTCTAATTGACCAAGAGTAATGTCGAAACACTGGCAACCCTACGAACCAGGTAGATATGACTTGGCCGGACCGTGTGTAGACAGAGAGAATACTTATGGCCACGTCGCTTATCCCCTAGTCGTCTCCAGTGTCGTCAAAGAGGCCACCGTGCTTTTTGTTCAGATGATCATAGATACCCCTCGCAGAAGATGCTTTTTCACCATAAGTCCAGCACCAGTGTGCACCATATAGATAAGTCATGTGATTACAGCCATACGCCTTTTGTGTAGGGACTTCGCATTTTGGACACTCTCTTATGGGCATCTCAAAGGAGCAACGAGCTATCTCCGCAATCCTGAGCTCCTGCTCTGCGGCCAGCCTAGTTTGTTCGTCGAGAAATGCGGCGTGCTCCAGCGCTTGTCGCGCACGCTCTTCAGCCAAACATACGCGTGCGAGAGCAGCCTCGTCGCAATCTTCGCATTGCCACTGTTCTACTAGCTCGGTCACCCCTCGTGCGCACTGCTGCCGCATCAACATCTGAGCTCTGTTGCACTCCCGGCACCATTCGTGGACCCAAAATCCTCGTTCAGCGTAGGCGTCTCTGAGGTTTCCCACAGCGTGAATGCCTTTCCCGTAAGCTGCAAGAGTACGCGCTGCAGGTGGACGGCGGCAAAAGGTTCAAAACAGCGCGGCAGTGTTGATGGTTGTTCCTGGACTATTGAGCCCATACCAACTGTCAAGGCAGCTGTCGCAAATGCTTTGGTGGCATCCACGCCGACGGCAGGCCGGCAGTAAACGATCCTTCGTAAATGTGCTGAAACAGAGACTGCAATGTGATCTCTGCAGCTCGACGCTGTACCCAAGCTTGTAGACTCTCGATCAGCGCAGCAGTGTTACGGATCGTTTTTCCATTCAGAGTGAGGTTCGCTGCTGAATCTTAGATCGGGAAGACTCTAACATTTTTGAGAAATGCTCCAGTGCCAGTGCTGGTGATGGTTTTGAAAACACTGCGTTTGAAAGGCTCCTCGAGTGTGTTGTCAGTGTTTTGCAACAGCCAATTATGACCGTTTTGAGTACAGATCTCCTTAGCGTTCGTCTCGACGCTGGGGATAGTTTTGGTTCCACTATCACAAGCAGTGCACTGGAAAGGCTCCGCTACCATGTAACGCCATTCGACTGGGTGGATAATCCTGCTCAGGCAGATTGTACACTCCAGGGTTGGTGCGGGGTCTGCAGCACGCTTTTCGAGCGCCGAGTTGATCTGGTTGCGGCAATACCAGCATTTTGCTCTAACATTTAGATCAGCAGTGTTGTAGCAAACATACTGGGCACGGCAAGCTTGGATGCTGCATTCGACCCAAGCGATCTTCGTTGATGCGGTATCTCCCCAATCTACATTGGTACGAAGGGCTCTTTCCCTGTGTTCAGCCGACTTCCATGAGGTTTTGACGCAAAGACCGCACCTGCCTCCGGAACGCTCAGCCATGATCGCGGTAGACCGAGGAGGCATATCACCAATGAGCCAACGGGTTCTATGACCTTCTTTGGGTGGACGAGCCGCAGGCATTACACCTGGTAAAACAGCATGCAGAAGTATCTGCCACAGTTGCCAATCAAGATTTTGAGGAGCTGGTGCTATGGGGATCCTGGGGACCTCTGTGTCTGATGTTGCTGATATGTGGGCTGCAAGCTCTGCAACAGACTCAACGTAGGTGATCCTAGTCAATACGTTTCCAAGCCGCCTCAAAATGCGTGCATCGCAGAAGCGACCGATCTCCAACAGCTCGTCACGACGGAAAGCTGGCCATGGCATTCCTCCTTCCATTCCTGTAATTCGTTCTGTTGAGCACCTTTCGTTCTCAGAAGCGCAAGGTGAATCGTGGGATCAAGAAAGACGCATGGAAACTGTTGATGCTCAGGTACCCTCTGTAGTACATCTTGGATCTGACTGGCATAGTCATAGGACTCTTCTAGGCAGTCTTTCGTTTGTCCCTTTTCATCTACATTCTTCAGGCTATCGATCAGAGCGTGAAGGCCTCGATTTTCGTCGTCCTCTTTCTTTTGGGGGGACATGGGTGTTTTGTTGCAAAATGTGTACAATGCCTTTGTCCAGCAAAACTTCCGTACTCTCTCTTCAATTCCTACTGTTACCCTCCCGAGATTATGAGCTTGATTGACGCAAAGAGATGGAAGTTGTGAATTCATCCAATATGTTGAAAGAAGTCGGGAAACACTTCGGATCAAGAATCTAAATTATGTCTCGAGAGCCTTTCGTGGTGTTCGATAGTCATGGCTTTCTAGATGTCACTTCTCTTCCAATGGCGCAGCCCTGTTATACCTGGTTTCTCACTTTCAAATTTGTACGCGCGGTAACGGTCGACTTTGGAAACGTTTGTTCTCATACCAAGACAGCTACAACACAATGTAGCCAAGTTGTATCGCTCTGCCCGAACAGAGATATAAAGTAACAATTGGATAAGATTTGACAACAATCGAGCGGATCTTTGATGAGCCAAGCTAGGAAACTTTCTCGAACTTGCCGGCGAATGCGTGCCGGAATGACCCACATGAGGCTCTGCGGGTCGTTGGTGCTCCACTACCCAGCCTACCGCGAAATCCCGATCATAATCAACGTCATGTGGTCTTTCGATTTGCGTATCGCAAATGGAAGCCTTTGGCGCCGCATCAGGACGATGAACCGATTTCCAGAGAATCTACCAAAGGCTCAAAATCAATTGGTCGTTATCTGGGAGGCCGTTGAAGGGGAGGCGGAAGTTATCGGATGTCTAGACTTCAGCATAGCGGGCCGCAGAGTCCACTTGCGTTCTGACGTCAATATCAAAACGCTAAGTAGATGACAACGCTGAATTAATACCCCAGCGTGCCTACAGTCTGGAATTGCGCTTTCCTGTAAAACACTCGACCAGACTGTTCGTCAATATCTGGTGGCTTCAATCCCCGATGGCACACAAACAACGCGAACACGACTATGATTTCGATGTGCCATGGCAACTTATCGATGGGGACATAGCGCACGCACCTCACGACGACGAAGATTCGGAGCAGCATAAGAATAGGAGAAACCAAAGACTGCAAAAGCGTTCCATTCGGCACTATCGCCATGCGACAGGAAAATGGGGCGCGGCGCTGGAGAGTTTTAAGCCCATCTGGGTACGTGTGCGCCTCTTGCGTACTTCCAAGAACATACTAATCGAACTTTAGTTCGCGATTGCAATATCGACAGGCGGTCTCGGTTTGATTCTTGCCTCGCCCTTTCCGTACTCGGCTCCCTGGCAACTACGCCTCGCATCTGTACTATATGTGTTCGAGATTGTGCTATTCACGCTTTTTAGTGCGCTGACACTCGCTCGCTGGATCATATATCCTCACGTCGCAGTGCGTCGCGCGCTTTCGGACCCAGACGAGTTATGCTCTTACGCTATTCCGCCAATTGTGCTCCTAACGATTTCTGCGCTCACAGCGACTCAAGTCTCGACAACGGTATGGGGTGGACATGCCTTTACATTAGTCGCATACGTACTGTGGTGGATTGGCATGTTCTGGATGTTCATGACAGGCGTCGTGGTCATCGTTACATGCATCTATACAGGCAACCAGATGGATCGCACCATGACGCCAGTATTATTCATGGCACCTGTTGGTTTGGCGACTGCAGGTGTGGAGGCAGGGAACATCGCAAATAATGCCGCTGAGCTGAGTGCAAGACTGGCCATACCCTTGATTGTGGTAGCCTATTTCGTGGTTGGAATTGCGCTCTTCATGGGAATCATCTTGTATACGCTATTCTTTCACCGACTGTTGGCTGCGGGGTTGAATCCACCAGCGCAGAGGGCAGGATTATTCATATTGATCGGTGCTGCGGGACAGCTAAGCTCAGCATTCCAGATCTTAGGTAAGGCAGCATCAACGTACTTTGGACAGTACAAGCCTCAAGCTACGAGTGCCACCTTTTGGGACCAACAGGCTGGCAACGGAATCGACTATTCGGGTTTGCTGATCGCTCTCTTGCTACTTGGATTTGACTATTTCACATTCTGCCTTGCAGTTGTCGGTGTCGTCGATGTCTTCGTCAAGAAGCAATTCTCGTATACACTGACATGGTGGAGCGTGGTCTTCCCCACAGTAACACTTGTTACGGCCTGGCTGCAGCTGGGCAACTCGATGGATTCGCCGGCTTTCAGAGGACTAACCGCGGCCTTGTACATGTTTGTGGTTCTAGTATATCTCCTGAACTGGGTCGGGACTATCAGAGGGATAATCACTGGCGATTTGATTTGGGCCAAGAGTGAGTTGCAGCGGGAAGACGGTATGATGAAGAAAGCGAAAGACATGGAAAAGACCAGAGGCAGTGAAGAAGTTTAAGAAGGCTCTGGAAACGACCATTTCGCCTATTTTGCCAAATCTAGATATAGCTCTTGATGGCTACATGCGTTGTATAAGTGCTCTTGCGCATTTAGGCTTGCTCATTGCTCGGAACTCTAGAGTAGCGAGGCGACGCTTTCCCTTGAGCCGAATCATCGATGTATTGGACCTTTGTGAGCTCAATAGTCGGACGCGAAAGGCGCGGGTGATCAGGGTTGCCAATATTCAAGGTCGCAAGTGTGTCCTCCACGTGTGTCACCGGAATTGTTCCTGTAGTGTTTGACCAAGTCCCTGCGCCGAGACTTTCATGGGCAAGTCGTTGAATTTGTAAAGTCGATCCAACCTGCCATTCTGCATAGGCATAGCGTAGCCGATGGTTGTTTCTGATCCAGGGTAGTCTGAACAGCCCAGCGATAATTGGCTCAAGTAACATTGCTGCGAGCATAAAAACCCCTCCCAAAACAAGGATGGTTGCAACCCCAAGGACGCTAAAGGAGTAGTGTTTGGAGCTCCGAGCCCTCTGTAGCTGGTCAGTACTTCTGTTGCGGTTATTAGATTGGAAATTCCGCTAACATACCTGACTGTAACATGTCCTGCGACATGGCTCTTTGTCGCACATGCCCTCCCCACCCAGCCACGAACCCCGGGCATAGTCGACGAGTGAGTGTTGCATTGCAGCTAAGGTGGCATAGCTGGCATATGCTACTTCCTTCTGCCACTGGTCTGAGGGGATTGGTTTGGTTTGTGCGGCCTGGATAGGTAAAAGAGGGTTCATGATTTCAAGTGTTTCTCGTACTAGTAGATTTGGCACACTTTTAGCCATATAGAGTGCATACATTCCGCCTGCACTGTATTGGTGGAGTCTGATCGAAAGTGGTCGCAATGCAAGCCTGTCCTGAGCACTCGGGAATATTCGTTCGAAATCGTCCTCTCTGGAAGTAAAGAAATCAAGACAGCCCTCCGAAGCAGGCATTTTGGGATTGCAGAACGTTCTCTTGGCTGCACAGCCCAATACCGTTGCAGGTTCATCCGGGACATAGTAAGAGAGCTTCCCGATTTGTCGCTTTATGTTCGCTGAGAACCATGAATCATCCGTCGAGTTCAGATATCCGATACCTGAGGGAACCAGGAAATACAGCGTGGTACTAGAACCCTCCACCTGGAGCTCGGGTACAAATGCGTGTTCTTTATAAAATTGGAACTGAGGACTAGTCTATCGTAAGTAAAGGCCCTGCATCTGTGACCCGGGGTTTTGGACATATAGTAATACATACTAAACCTCATAACTACCTGTGCCTTCAGAGGTTTGCGAAGTCGAGTTGTTCGCTACTTCGAATGTAGAAGCATTGAAATATCCTCCCCCATAGTAATAGCTGGTAAAGTTGATGTTGTTTCGAAAGGAATCAACAGATGAGTTGGAATACCCAGCCGTGACTATGGGAGCGCAATGCTCTCTTACTCGAATAGATACATGGGGACCTCTATTCAATCCAAAGTGTTCGTAGCTGTCAAGTACACCGGTATCGAGCAGTATATTGCCGGAGGTCGACTTACAAATTTCCGCTGCAAACGGGCAAGAAGCATTGCTGTCAATCTGTACCGGTACTGAGGGTATTGTCATAACGTTACAGCTGTCTGGTCTAGCAGTGGCTTCAGTCTGATAGCAATCTGATGCATATGCCAAGTGCTCAGCCGCTTTCCGATTGAGGAACGGCGTAGCGTATTGATCGAAATCCATACTTTCCTTGTTGTGAAGATCGATATTGCAGTCTCTGCCAGAGATCAATACCTCATTGGCTGAGGTACTGGAAACTCTCGACGAGAATATACCTGGTACATACACGCGTCAGCACGTACGAGTAGAACACATTTGGAGCGGAGGGCGATGCACACCAGCGAGTATGAAGCTTATCGCTACCAACAAAGCCAAAAGTGTGGGAAAGAGAAGCTTGCGTATCATGCCAGATCCTCTCTTACGCCATGCATTGAAGATCAAAGCCAAGTCGTAGGCCGCATCAAGCGGCAGGGTCGTATTCCTAAGTATTGCTTGTCGTTGTAGATGGATCCCATCTGAAGCTCCTTCGGAAGAGTAGATGAAATGAAGTACACATCTTGAGATCTTCCAGAGACTGCGACCGCTTGTAGTGACGAATAATGCCAGGAATGCGATGAGAAGACCTCCTTGTTTACGATTCAAGGTCAGAGTAGCACCTTGGATGGCATTAAAGGATCTGTTGATCCAAAAGCCAAGGTAGATGTCTTCATCGAGCGAGCCTGGTATATTGTTTGGATTCATCTCTGTACTCCAGGGGAAATCAATATTGGTACAAAGATGCTGACAGCGACAGTAAGTTCTTTTGGATTTTTGTGAGCTGGGAAAATGCGCTGGTCGCCTCACATCAGCAGCCCCACTGAAAGACAGCCCCTGCGTATCTGTGTTAATTTTGTGCGTTCACCACGGGAATTCCCACGCCTGGCGGGCACTCGGCTTTCCGCTTATTTTCGACATCTCTTTTCGCCCCAGGAAGGCAACCCAACAGCGAGTCGCAGTGAATGCTCTCTGCAGCTAAAACCAATTCTAGGTCCTGAAGCGGCTGCAAGCATGGGACTGCCATGAGACGCTATCCTGGCGAAATCAATGTTGATGGGTTATAGCCACAGCGAACGGAGCCGTTGCAGGCGTATCAAAGTCAAGAAGAGGTGAGTGACTAGGATTCAATGTGGGGCATGTCAGCCTTCCTAATTTTGGCAACGATCCCTGTCCGTATCCCGGCAATGGGACTTGTTTGACTTTGTCAACAGCATGAGAGGAAGATCAATGATTAAATTGTAGGTCGCGGTCTGTAACAGTACGCACAATGCCAGAGCCTTGAAGATCACAAGCGCATAGATGATATAGACGATGCGCTAGTCTGTTATGGCCACTAGCGTGTTGTGGGGAAAGCCGAGGCTGTCACGCCGAAGGTTCACATGCATTTGCGCAGCTGTCACAACACCATGTCTTGCATCATCGTCGAGGTTGACATGTAAGATACACTCGCGAGTTGACTCCTGTCCGATACTCTCTTCTCAGGCTACTTTCCAAGGCCCTAAGCTATATTCGAAGCCCATTCCAAGCAGCGCGAAGCCCCAGTTCATGGTGACGTCTGACGCGCCTGTGCCACGAATGCCTCATCTGAGGTAGCCATGGCTGTCTTGTCGAAACCTTGGTCGAAGCAAGGTCTGTCTAGTGCTTCGATCAAGTCCCTCGTGAACGAATTCACCTCTCTCTATCTCCAGCACCGAACTCGCATATCGCGGGCCGTCTACCTTACGCTTTTCGTTGCCCTAATAAACCGCGTCCGCAATGCCATCGCCGAGCAAAAGGCAGCCTCCATTCGGCGTGAAGCGCAAAGACAGACTGGGACGGGGCCTAGTGGAGGGGAGGCGACTGGACGCAAGAAGGTGGAATTGAATCGCGAGTTCTTCAAGAACCTACTGCGACTGCTCAAGATCTGCATACCGGGGTGGAGAAGTAAGGAATTCAGGCTGATCATCAGCCACACTGTCTTCCTGGTGCTGAGAACCATGATCAGTTTGTACGTGGCCGAGCTTGATGGCAGGCTAGTAAGCAGCTTGGTTCGAGGCAAAGGAAGTGAGTTCCTCAAGGGACTGGTGTGGTGGATGACGGTGGCTATTCCAGCAACTTTCACAAACTCTATGGTAAGTACAAGATCCACTCTACTCATCAATGCGCTGAATCTGACACCCTTAGCTTTCTTACCACCAGTGCAAATTATCACTGCAGTATCGCACGAGACTCACAAATTATGTCCACAACCGATATCTTTCGCAGATGACCTTCTACACACTCTCAGCCCTCGATGATCGGATCAAAAACGCCGACCAGCTCATCACTGTAGACGTGGCCAAATTTGCGAACAGCCTTGCAGAACTGTACTCCAACCTCGCAAAACCGGTCCTCGACATTATAGTGTACAACTACTCTTTATCCCGCAGTGTTGGCGCAGAAGGTCTTTTTTTCATGAGCCTTCTCGTTCAGCTATCCGCAAACGTCATGCGCGCACTTACCCCTCCATTTGGCAAATACGTCGCGGATGAGGCGCGGCTCGAAGGTGAATTCAGATTCCAGCACTCCAGGCTCATAGACTACAGCGAAGAGGTGGCGCTGTATCACGGTCATGAGGCAGAGAAGGACACCCTGGACAAGGGTTATTTCACTCTGATCAAGCACGTCAATAGGATTCTGAGAAGAAGACTGTACCACGGCGTCATGGAAGACTTCGTGATCAAGTACTTCTGGGGTGCGCTTGGACTTCTGCTCTGCAGCGTGCCTGTCTTTTTTCAGGTCCCAGGTCAGAATGCAAGGAACATGGGCGACCGGACGGAAAGCTTTGTGACCAATCGTCGCATGTTGCTCATGTCTTCGGACGCATTTGGCCGTGTCATGTTTTCTTACAAAGAGATCACTGAGCTTGCCGGCTACACATCTCGTGTATCGACCCTACTAGACGTGATTGATGATATTCAAGCCGGCCACTTCGAGAAGAAGCTTGTGTCATCTGCCGATACAGAAGAAAACGCTGCAGTCTTGCGCGGCCGGGGCATAGTCACAGAAGGCGAAGACATCGAGTTTGTCGATGTGCCTATCGTATCGCCGAATGGCGATGTGCTTGTGCGCAAGTTGTCATTTACGGTCAAGCCAGGCGACCATCTGCTCATTGTTGGCCCGAATGGGTGTGGAAAGTCGAGCTTGTTCCGTATCCTCGGCGGGCTCTGGCCTGTCTATGGCGGCACAGTGCGCAAGCCCCCTTTCGAAGACATCTTCTACATCCCACAGAGACCGTATCTATCACGCGGATCACTACGACAGCAGATCATCTACCCTGATAATTTGCGCGAGATGCGCGACAAGGGCATCACGGATGATGATCTCTACAATATTCTCAGCGTGGTTGAGATTGAGTCGATCGTTGACCGTCCGGGTGGCTGGAATGCCGAGCAGGAGTGGACAGATGTGCTGTCGGGCGGTCTGCAACAGCGCGTTGCTATGGCTCGACTGTTCTACCACCGGCCCCGGTACGCAATTCTCGATGAGTGCACGAGCTCAGTTACACTGGAAATCGAAAGGGTGATGTACGATGAGGCGAAGAGGCTCGGTATCACGCTCATGACGGTCTCGCACCGGAGGAGTCTGTGGAAATATCACGAAAAGATTCTGCAATTTGACGGTCAAGGACATTATGTGTTCACCCAGCTGGACGCCGAAAGACGACTCGAGCTCGAAGAGTAAGATAGCCCACCATATTTTGAGAAGTACTTGCTAACGCGTCATAGTGAGAAGGAGGACATTGATTTGCAGCTGCGAGCTGTCCCGGATATTGAGCAGAGAATTGCAGAGTTGGAGGCTGCGATGTAGATTTAGCGATGGCATGCAATTGCAAATAGTCACATTGCTATTTTACTTCTGTCTTGGGATATGCATGGAGAGGAATGTCTACTACTACTACAAAAGCAAGCAGTCATGACACGCAAGGCTGTCTGCGATGCGACAAAGCAAAGTGGGTCCCTGGCTTGAATAGCGCGCGCCAATCGGTGAATGCCATCTCCGTGTGTTCGAAGCTCAGACGCATCTCCCTGCGACTCTCCACAACACAGCTCCAAGCTGCCGAGTCAACAGACAACTGCCCGACAGCAGCCACCCGCCATGTCGGAATTCAAGGTTGGCCAGAAGATTGAGACAAACACCCATCGGACGGGGCTTGTCAAATATGTTGGGCCCATCCACGTTGCAGAGGGTGCGTGGCTTGGCATCGACCTGCAAGAGCCCACGGGCAAGAACGACGGTTCCGTTCGCGGCGAGCGATACTTTGATTGCCCGCCTGGACACGGCCTGTTCGTCAAGGAGACCGACATCCTCCGCATCATCTCGCAGCCAGCGCCAAAGGCAGCAGCGACTGCCAAACCCAAGAACCCCGCGCCTGCGCCCAAATCGCGACCCTCGAGCGTTGTTGCGCCCCGGCCTGCGTCGTCTCGTGCCTCCAGCGTAACCTCGCCGCCAGCCGCCTCGAAGGCTCCGGCCCCGGGCCATGTCAAGCGCCAGTCCGTCGCACCTGCTGCTGCTGCTGCTGCTGCTCCCCGAACCCCGCTGCGTGCCCCCACGCGCAAGCCCAGCGTTGCCAATGCATCACTCGCAGCCCCTTCGCCCCCGCCGACCCGGCCAGCAGCCGTCTCCAAGCCCAGTGCCTCCTCTGTATCGACCGCACCCCAGCCCCAGAAGGATCCGCTGAGGACTTCAACGAGAGACAGTAATGTCGACGCGCTGCAGACAAAGATCAAGCATCTGGAGAAACAACACGCCGAGGACCAAGCCCGGCTGAAGGAGCTGTCGCAGGCAGAGAGTGAGCGCGACAGGTACCAAGGCATTATGCAGAAGCTGCAAGCAAAATTACAGTCCTACCATCAAGAGTCGAAAGACGCCAAAGCAGAGCTGGAGAAGCTGGTAGAAGAAAACAAGAGGCTGGCCAAGGAAGCCCAAGACCATGAATTCGATCTCGAGGACGCAGTGCTCGAAAGAGAGATGGCCCAAGAGCTCGCCGATCAAAGCAAAGGCGAGCTGGAGTCGCTCCGTGCCAGGGTGGAGGAACAGAGCCTACAACTGGAGATCTATGAGGCAGAGCAGAACGAACTGACGGCAGATATGACAGAAGAAGAGAAAGAGCAGGCTGGCTTCTACAGACTGAAGCACGAAAACGAACGCCTCCGCGATGCGTTAATGTTGCTGAAAGAAGTCACCGAGGAAGAAGCGCACAAGAGTAAAACTCGCATTGACGAGTTGGAGGAGGATTCTTCTCAACTGGACACATTACGTGCCGAGTACGAACTGCTGCAACAGCAACTGGCTGAGGCTCGGGATATCGCCGAGCATCTGAAAGCTCAAGTCGATGATAAAAACGATCTGGAGGACGACATAGAGATTATGTCGGGCAAAATAGATGAGCTAGAGACCACAGTGCGCAACCAGGAAGCTGTGATAGCAGATCTCGAAAGTCTGAAGGAACTGAACGAAGAGCTGTTAGATCAACAAGATGATGAGACCAAGGAGTTGCGAGCAGAACTCGAGGCCAAGGAAGCCGATTTGGAGCAGGTCGGTGGCCGCGCGATGGAGCAAGCTCTGACTATCGACGATCTCGAAGAAACGAACGCGAAGTTCAGGGACCTTGTTACTGAGCTGGCTGCACAGATCAAGGAGGCTGAAACAACGAAGACTATGACCGAGGCTCAAGTCAAAGATACAACAGGCCGCATCAACGAAGTCATGGACGTCAATAGACGTCTGCGCGCTGCGGAAGTGAACGCTACGAGCAAGGAGATCACATCAGAACTCCGCCAGCTCAGAGCCGAGCAGACTAATGAAATGCTGGAAATCCTGAGCGAAACGCAGTCCCAGGAGTTTGGCCGCAGTGAACCAATGCAGGCGTACTTCACTGCAAAGCGTATCTCTTTTAAGTCGACAGTGCTCAGCAATCTATTGGCCACTGCAGATAAGCATGCAAATCTCAAAGGTGGCATTGAGGAGGCATCCTCGAAGCTGCTTTCCGTGGAAGCCGGCTACTACCTTGCAAAACTGAAGAGCGGAAGTAATCGCATTTCATCCGCCATGGCAGTGTCATCTTTGCCGCAATTTGCGACATTCGGGCCTGCGTATACTGAACTCGTCGCTGTCGAGCGGAATCTAGACCAAGGTTTGGAGGCACTCAAGGCCGACAGAGTGAACTTTTCGGACATGGCCAAGTCGTTCAGCGGCTCGATTGAAGTCTACAAGGTTGTCCTTGACTCTTGTCAATCTGTCCTAGCCGAGCGACCTGAGGGCGAGACCATGTTGCGAGTTGCCTCTGTTGCCGCAAGCTTGACCTATCTCGACTCAACCTGCACGGCTATCGTCACGTTATTGAAGTCGCTGTCAGTTACTAACGAAGAGCTGGCAAGTGAGGCAAATCACGTCATGGACCGTCTTGCGACGCCCGCTGCGATCTGCAACAAGAGCATGATGGCTGCCACAAAGCTACTGAAGACGTGCATGGACCGCAGAGGGGACGGGTTGTATCCTCAGTTTAACGGAGACTTGAGTTCAATCATCGAGGCCGAGGAATATCTCATTAAAGTCGTATCCGACGCGGCGGAATGGTCGCACACCACTGTCGACGTATTGAGCCGATCGATCGATTCCGATGGTACACTCATGGAACCCATCAACCTGAAGGAGCTTTTGGTCCCCTTTTGGGATAGTCACTCGAGTAGACTTGACATTCTTCCATCCTCCTTGGGCAGCTGGAATGAGTATGCTCTTTCTCTCAAGGACAGCATCGAAATCCAGTACGGCCCTGCACCATGGACGGAGAAAGCGAAGGAGATCGAAGCAACAAGGAAACAGGTGGAAGCAGCAGCAACTAGACTGCAGTCTATTACAGTGGCTCATGAAGCGACGCTCGTCAAACTGCATGAACGCCAGCAAGTCATCGAAACTAAGGATCTCGAAATTGATATGCTCAAGGCCAAGAATCGCGATGCTGCCTCCAAGAGCGAAGATGTGCAGCGTCTGCAAGGCGAGATTGAACAAGCTCAAGCCGAGATCAGTCTTCTACAGAAAGCAGACAAGGCGCAGAAGCAGGAGATCGAGGAACTGAGCGCCAAGCTCGCACACGCCGCGCAATTTGAGCCTGTAGAATCAGAGAAGGCGCCCGCTGCGGCGGCGCCTGGTCCTGAGCCTGCAGACGCATCGTCACGCAGTGCACCCGCAAGCCTCATGTCACTGCTCGACGCTCTCCAGAGCGAAAACCGCTGGCTACGACAGAAGAACCACAGTGATGCGTTTGGTGCAAAGCAACTGGACTTCCTCAAACCCCTGCGCCACACGGAAAAGCGTGAAGCGAGCAAGCTGGCCGCTGCGACCGAGAGCCTGCTGAGCCTGGCCTGGCTCACAGACGATTCTGAACAGCCCCAGACTTTGACCAGCATCTCTAGTCAGCAGCCAGAAGAGCTTTCCTCCACCAAGTCTGCCCCTTCAACACAGTCCCATCGGCCCAAGAGGGCACCATTGTCCCTTGCGCCCCTGCAGACACAACTCGATTCTCTCAAGAGCAAAGGCCGCCTTGATTGGCCTGATCTAGACGATTTGAGCTTCGCAGACCTGTCGCCCACACTGGAGCACTTTGATAGCGAATTGATGGGGTTGCGGCCGCTGAGGAGTGTCATTGTTTTATAGTGGCTTGACTAGATAGTGTTCAGATGACGAGGTACTGTTTTGTTAGCGATATACCCCACGGCGGCACGATGTGCTGCTTGCGTTGAATAGAAACCGTGTGCGTATCTTGTTTTTGGTCTCTCCTCCCTCCAAGTCTGAACTCCCAGTATGAAATCATGGCTGCTGCACAACCGATCCATTGCTCCGATTGCGCGAAATTTACTTGACATATCAACTCAGGCTATATGCTTTGACGAACCTGCGTGGACCATGACCTGTTCCCAGTTTTCTTCGGATCCTTCATGGGCACCTCGTAAGAGAATCACGTGATCTTTTGGGTAAGATATGTACAAGATTCTGGATCATATCAGGAAATACATTTTACCTGTGCAAAAGATTCAGCTTGGGTTTCAGTGCACACCTTGCGCTTGTTTGCAATATCGCCGTTCGCTGGTTTGGGTATTAGGATGACTAAAGGTGGCTCAATGCTTGGCAACAAGTAGAAGAAGGGTGTGGTGCAGGATCTTGCCGCATGAGGTATGTACTGTTTGGAAAGCTATGACAATTCTCTCAAAGCCTTTTGGATATCAAGACTTCTTGGCAGGCAGCTATCTAAAGTGCTTCTGCAATACTGGTTCAGCTTGATGCTGGGCTCCTGGATATATACCCGCTTCGTGATGATGCTGAGCCAATGAGAAGATATGCAAATGAGAAAGTTCTTGTTTTCACGACTTGCCTGCGTATATATGCCGCATATGTGTGTCCAGGTGACATAAATTCATCTTGGGGTGGCCATGCATGTGAGGGTATAGTGCAATATGGAGCCTCATTTTGGAATACCAATTGTACCTGGCCATACTGACTTCATTTCGGGTGTAGAGGACTGCCGGAGACACTTAAGAATGTAAGTGGTGTATTCGAGTAGGCATTGAGGGGTAGCGTGGTAGGGCGAGGCGACCAGAGGTGCCAGGGTGCATTGTGGCTTGGCGAGCTGGCCAGCCAGCACCTTATATCTCCCACCTCCCACCCCATACCTCCGAAACTTTCCACCTCCTTGATCACCTTTCCACCCCAACGCCTTTCCATTCAAGGAATGCCCCACAACCATCAAATACCCACTCTTAGTCTTCATCAAAATAACTGAGCAACCCTTCCACCTTCTTCGTCACCAGTTGGTGTCCAAGCGCAGTCGTGTCGATTGTTATCATGCCGTCACCGCCATTGCCACCGGTGAGGCCAGTACAGGCCATGCCAACTCAAGAAGCAACTAGACACAGCAAGTATCGAGAAGCCACGTACCATCTTGATGGCAGACATCGATACGTTGCTCAGTCGCATGGGGTCAGGCCCCCTTCGAGTCCTTCGTCTTCGACATCATCGCCGCGTATGCAGTACACTCAGCCAGCTGGATGCTTTAGCCCGAGAAGTTCCAGCACATCTGCACAGCTAGGAGGTTCTCAAGTCGCGCCGGAAAGGATGGTTGTCGTCGTTCAGTCACGTGAGAGCTCCTGGCAAGGCCCATCAGAAGACGACGCTAGGAGTGGTAATATCTTGAGAGCGAGCACACCTCCTCCAGCACCGCGGCCACCTCGTCTGCCAACTCCAGAATTACCTGATATGGACGAGGATTGGACATTCTGTCATTGTGATACCCAAATTGGAAAGGATCAGGCCAGCGTAGCCTGTCCACGGGCCTTGTTCTGAGTTACCGAGCGATTCAAGGCTGACGCTTCTTGAGCCTTGGTTGCTGTGCTTCGATATATTGTTTGAGCTTCCGCTCCGTGCCCTAAGTCTGCCGTCTGGAGTTGGCGGGGTCCTTCTTACACAATTGGCATTGGTACGTTCGTCAAATATTGACATGTGGAATATCTCCTGCAACATTCAATATTACTGGTCAAGGCGTTAGTTGGCAATTTGAATGCTTAATATAAACAATGCCTGGCTTACCTTGAAGACGAGCGCATCTCTTACTCAGGTGGCCGCTCGCTCTCGACGACGAAGTATTTGCCAACCTTCTTTTCAGCAGAACCCAGGACATCCCAGTCTTCAACATCCTTGGCGTTGACTGGCGTGGTGTCCCTCTGTATGCGCCTGTGCCATTTGCCTATTGTTTCCTCTTTTGCCAACGCCTCCTTCAGTGTGTCCAGTCCAATCGTCTGCTCCTGCTCGGCTGCCTGCGTCTCGTCCCGAATCGCTCGCAATGGCTTGATGCCTGTTGTATCGACTCGCTGGATCTCACCCACGAAGTATAGCTGAGCTGCGAGTGTGTCCAGCATCTTTTGCTCTTGTTCGGGCGTCTCAGGCAGAGGAAGAGCCGAAAGTCGAAGTAGGTGGTGCAGTTGCTTTGAGGAGATTTCTGGCGCGTCTGGGGCTCGTGTCTTGGGTGGTAGCAGCGATTCGACGGACCAGGTGGGCTTTGCGAGGAGTGCCTCTAGCTCATCTGGGTGGAGACCTGGTCTCCGCTGGCTATCCTTCACAGCGCCTCCATGCGTTTGACGTTCCGAGAGCTGTCGCGATCCGTGGAAAGGTCGGTGAGGGCTTTGCGACGATCGATAGAGAGATTTGGCGCTGAGTAAGGCGCGTCGTGGATTCATTGTGGGTGGATTGCTGATTGGTGAAGGGTGGAATGTGAACAAGAGCTTTGTTCGGTCTCTGCCGAATATCCGTCACCTCTGGGACCGTCCAATTGTTACTGTAGGTACTTGTCTAGTTACCATCGCGTCTGCGACTGCATCGTCGTCGAAGCTGCAAAGCCGGCTAGCCTTTTACGGTAACGTGTCTCAAGCTCAGCGGCGGGCAGCCGCACTGGCCCCCAGCTCAAGGGTCGTCATCGCCTTGAAGCAGCTAACGCAGCCACCTGTCTCGACCGAACCTCAAGATCCACGTTAACTTTGACTTCTTTCTTGTCGTCGACATACACAGTATATATCCGATACCCAGACACCCGCATATACGCAAATATGGCTGGTGATCCACGAGCGCTGCTTCGTCAGGTGGGGCACCCTTCGGGCTCAGCCACAGAACGGACAACTGATATTGATGTGCTACAACAGGCGGAGACATCCCTTCAGAAGGCCTCCGGTGGCTTCAGCTTCTTCGGTGGGCGGCAGGAGAAATGTATGATCAAATATTGCAGCTTCGACTTTCCGAAAGATCGTACTTGCTAACGCACGTGACAGACGAGGCAGCAGCAGAGCAATTTGTTGCGGCAGCAAACGCATTCCGCATGCAGAAGATGGGTACGGCACGCCCAGAAAGAAGCTGGAGAATACTTCTGTCGGATGCGACTGACACTCCATAGGCAAGGAGGCCGGCGAAGCATTTGAGAAGGCAGCATCAGTCCAGCGCCAAAACCTCAACGAGCCTGATGATGAGGCCAACACACTCACAGAAGCCTTCAGTAAGCCTCTTGTATTTATTCTTATGAATTCCCTTTCTGATCCCCATATAGAGGCCTATCGCAAGGACGACCCAGAGGCAGCTGCGAGGTGCTTAGACAAGGCTATTGCTCATTATTGCAGCAAGGGCAACTTCCGCCGTGCAGCTACTCACAAGCAGAATCTTGCCGAGCTCTACGAGGTCGAGCTCGGTGACAATGCTCGTGCAGGCGCAGCTTACGAAGAGGCTGCCGGCTGGTACGAGAGTGTAAGTCACGCCCTAAGCCCCAATTGTCAGGCTTGAAGCTAACCTACAAATAGGATAATGCAGAGGTACACGACAATCAAAATCTTTCCTCTTTGGGCAAATTATTAACTAATCTGAATAGGCACTCGCCAACAAGCTCTGGCTGAAAACAGCTGACCTTGTCGCGCTGGAAGGCAAGGACTACTACAAGGCCATCTCACTCTACGAGAAGGTCGCCAAGACTTCTATATCTAACAATCTTATGCGCTGGTCCGTCAAGGAGTACTTGCTCAAGGCTGGCATCTGTCAGTTGTGCACCGGCGACCAGGTCGGTGTCAACGCGGCGCTCGACAGGTACAGGGAGCTAGACCCCAGCTTTAGCCAGCAGAGAGAGCACCAGTTATTGTGTGACCTGGCCGCGGCTGTTCAAGAGGGTGATCAGGAGCTGTTTGCTGATAAGCTGTTCCAGTATGATCAGTTGAGCAAGTTGGATAAGTGGAAGACGACGCTGCTGTTGAGGATCAAGGGCCAGATCGAGGAGACTGGTGAAGATTTCTCCTAAGCGCGAAACCTGATTTGAGGTGGGAGGTCAGAACTATGTATGAGCGGCACCTGAACACACGAAGCGAATCTCGGGCGTTTCCACGAGTTCGTTGCTTATATTTTCTTAACGGTGCATGACCCATTGTGTATGTGTATATCGAAAACGTTTAAACTTTCTTCAGCTCCTCCGTCTCACCCTTGATCATTGGCTTGGATGACGCCGCCTTCCCAGTGTCGTCCTTCGACCCGAAGAAGCTACCAATATCTAGCTTCTTTGTTTTATCTTGCATGACCTCCCACATGCTCTGCTCGCTTTTCTTCTGCACCTCACCTTCCAATTTCTGCTTCTCCATCTCTCCGTCTTTCTCTTCGTCCCCAGTGGCTTGACCTTCGTTCTTCTTTCTCTCCGCGTCTTCCTTTGCTTTCTGCTTCGCCATCTCGCGCTCTGCTTTCTCGACCTCCGCAATATCGACATCCTCGAATCCGATCTTGCGCAAGATAGACCCGGTGATGAAGCGGTACTGCAGATGACCATCAACAAGCTCTGTCACATCAACGTTCTGCACACCTCGTACGCCTAATACAGGCTGCAAGCCCGCAACACCCAGTTGTATCGATGATGTGCGGTACAAGAAACCCAGGATGTAGTCCTGGGTGCTGAAAACGTTGACAACGCGACCGCTTACTACGGAGCGCATCTTGCGCCAGTCAGCGGTATCGGAAGGGCAGGGAGCGCCGAGGAGAACCACATTCTCAATTAATCCAAACGCTTTGCGATCTGCAAGGCGCTGTAGACAAGAGTAAATCAGTCGTGCGCCGAGAGAGTAGCCAACTAATGTAACAGGGCGCTCGCCTTGAACCTTGTTGATGAGTGCGTCCGCAAGTACTTCGCCGGCTTTGTCCGCGCGATATTTGGCTACACTAAACGGGTTGTCGAGAATGGTGGCGACCTTGAGTAGGCCCAAAGGCCACATTGCTGCAGTGACGGCAGCGAAGACTGTTTGCTCCAAGATCTTCTTCTTCGCATAGCCCCACGCGGCACTTGTGATGAATGACTCAAGACCGTGGCCGAGCTTCAAGAGAGCTTCGAGCTCCCAACGAAGAGCGAAGCCTTCAGTTCCTTTGCCAATATAACGCCAGGGTGCAACGACTTCCTCGGGGTCTCGCAACCAGCCGCTGATGGCAATAGCGACACGGAGACGGCGCGTTTCGTTGTCCTGTTTGGAAGGATCTTGGCTGCGGTGAATGTTGAGGAACGCAAAATCCTCGACTTGTCGTGCGTATGCGTCCATTGCATCTCCTGTCATGCGAGCGCCGTATGCGCCAAAAAGACCACCAACAAGTACCGAGGAACCTGCCAGTGTGCCCAGGTACCCTGCTGCAGCCGTCGCACCGAGACCGAGACCACCCATCACGGAGCCAACACCCGCAGCAAGGAGAGGTGCAGCAAGACCGCCAGTCACGCCAATGAGAGCGGCTCCCGCAACACTCGCAAGTCCGACCTTCCATTTGCGTGCAGTTTGAGAGGCTTCTGCCGCTTTCTTGGTCTCGGCGTCTGCGTTGAGCTGCTGCGATGCAGCCTCGAGAAGGCCTTGAGCAACTGTCTCCTCATCTTTCTTCAGTGTAGACAGATTGAGCTGCAGTGAGCTAGTGATGTAGAGAAGCAAAACCCGTGAGTGCGCTGAGTAGTGTTCGAGACTGAGTAGAACAAGGACGAGAGAGTGCAAGATCAGCGCGCGTTTAGCCTCGTCAAGGCGTGCAAGCTGGGAATCAACGGCCGGGTACCGCTCCTTGAAGGCTGTGTCTTCATCTTTGTCCTTCTGCGAAAGGTCCCTCAGACTCGTCGTTTCTGTCCTCGACATCTTGGCGAGTCCCTCCACCTTTCGATTCTCGACTTGCTTTGTCTGCTCTGTTGCTTCTGCGCGCGAATTCACCACCTCACCAATACGGCTGATCACTTTGCCTCTCCATTCGTCAAAGTATCGCAGCATTTCTTTCTTGAGCTCTAGCACCTCAGGCTTTGTAAGCTCCTGTTTTGCGTTCTGCTCGCGCTTCTGACGTTCTTGATTAAGCTTGTCCTCTTTTGCCACGTCGACATTATCGAGATCAGAGGGCGCGTCTTTCAAAGTCCGTTCTTCTGACTTCGCTGCACTGGGATCCAGCCGCAGCTCCTCTGCGACGAAAGTGTCTAGAAGTGACTGTCGCATAGTCGCTGTTATCGTCGCGATCAAGAACGTCAGATCCGCGCATTGATCTGCACTCAGTAACGTAGTGAGAGACTGCTCATCTTTATTCGGCTCTGCATGTTTCGATTGCCCAAAGGGAAGTTTTGACGCCCAATCCATATTTGGTTTTGTTGGAAAGAGCAAGCGTGAAGACGGAATCGTGGTGGAGTTCTTGGGGTAAACTGTCGACGATCTGTAGTTTGCCCGTGTGAGAGGGTGACGTCAGTGCGGGAGCACGACAGGGATGAGATCGCGCATCATTTCCCGTGGATTGAGAGACACTGACAGCTTCATGACACACAAAGTTCGGCACGTTCACTCTGCAATCTTCTATTTTATCCTACAAACGAGAAACCACTAAACTTTTCACACTGCGTATCATTCGTCCTGAGACAACTCCTTCAGGCGCTGGAGCTTCAGACGCTCGACCTTTTTGTCCATCTCGGGTATGAATATGTCAACTAATGTTGAAGCCTTGGGTCGATATTGAACAGGCGCCCAGAGCTGTGCATACCAGTACCCCAAGCGTTCACCGTACGGCTGGTAGGATTCTAGGCTCCCGGGGAAGTCATAGTCATCTCGCAGACTCTTCGACGACACATCTATGGGCCTGAACACTGTTGGAACGTGTTTACGCCAGCGTGGTGGCGGCCATAGCTTCTTATTCATAAGCTCCGGGTATGTCTTACCTTGCGCCCTGCGATGTCGAACAAATGACTCTTGCGACTGGATTGGATGTTCGCCCAACGCCATGTACTGTAGAGTGGCACCAAGCCCATAGATATCCGCTGAAGGTTGGACAGGGGCTTTCTGCTCCTGTTCAGGTGGCGCGTACTCTGGTGTTCCGTTGAAGCTTTCTGGTTGCTCGCCTCGCGGAGTCGGCCATGGCGCGAGGCGTGCAAAGTCCGCAAGCTTGAACGTAGGCTCTTCGGGTATTGAAAGCTTGTCATAATCAGGAACTCGTATGACGAGAACATTGTGAGGTTTGAAGTCGTTGTGAACGTAGCGCGTCCCAAGCTTGTGGTGAAGATGGTCGAGAGCAAGCACCATATCCCGGAAAAGCTTATACATCGTGATCTCTGAAACGCGTTTAAGCTGACCTTCCCATCATTGCTGTCGACACCAAGACTTCCTGTAGTCAATGAGACTACCTAAATCGCACCAAGGAGTGACCATCGCTGGCCCGCAAGGATCCCATTCCTCGAAAGCTAACCAAAGCTCCAGGATATGCTTGTGCCGACCAACAATGCGCATATTGACAATCTTCTGAAGTATGTCTCCACGAGCTTCATGATTGATAGGATGCTTAACCGCCACGTGTGGACCCTTTTTTATGGATTCATACAAACACGCAACGCCATCTCCACCTTTTCCCAGCTCGTCGCCTTGACGCCACTCTCGATCGAATAACTTGCGCGATGTCATACTGTGCAGATGGTGCTCGGGATATGCCAGTAAGGCCCGAATCTTGGTTTTCTGCAGAGGATGGCGAGGCGAATCAAGTCGGTGAGGACTTCCCCCTTGCCCAAGAATCCGGTTACCTCCTTGGCCCATGAAAGCCCGATGACCTCTATGTTCATTCATATGCGCATCGCGTACCACTGTACGGTGTCGTCGTACGTTCATCATGCTGTCAATTGTTGTAAGGTATCCATGCGATAACCCAACAGTATTCTCAAGGGGATCTTGTTGCATGTTGGCTTGCTCGATGTCCTCCTGAGCCATGTTCGACCGGCGAACCTGTGGCTTAGGGAGCTTGAATATACTTATGATATTCTTGCATATCAAAGTTACGTAGAAGAGCATATTGCAAATGCAGAGGGCGGAAGACGTAAATGAGAACAGCTTTCGAACTCCAGATGAGGAAATGGAGTGGCTGTAGGGAGTATTTGAGATGAATGCTGGGGCTTAGCGTTGTGCACATGTAGCCATGCTTACAAGAGTCATCGTTGAAGACTTTGTTAGTATTCTAGCGGGCTCAAAGGAGCACTATATAGATTGTCAGCACATTTCTGTTCACAATGCAGTGAGTTCAGCTCCGCCAATCGTTGACCGAGAGCAGTTTTGGACCTGGATGGCTTTGAAGAACATTTTGATACAAACTGGTCCCTGCGAAGTCTATCAGACTCTTCAGTGCCACAGAAAGGCGGCTGATGATAGGCCGTTCAAGTAGAACAAGCGCACAGGCTTCGAGGGCTGTCTCTCTCAAGACAGCTGTATGTGGCACAATGAGACACCTTCGTCCATGTTTCCATGCTGCACATATCGAAGGAAATCTGGGTGTTTCACGTGTATAAAAGCAACTGACTGGTCTTCTATAATCTCGTTGAAAGGGATGATATCTCCACATGATTAGGATTGACTTGTGAATGTATCAAAGCTAGCCACATTAGGCAAGAAGTATACAGCACTAGTCTTCGCTTAACGATCGATGATCCCTGCAGCAGAGACAAAAAATCGTCCCCTCGCGAAAGACTAGTACAACAAGCAAAACATCAAGTTACCATGACAGAACAAGTTACGGAGCAGGAGGTTCTTCTCGCAAAGCGCATCATCTCGGCGGCGGAGCGTCATGACGTCCCAGCTTTGAAGGTTGCACTGAAGGAGGGTTCCGCCAATGTACAGGACCCCACCGCTACAGTTGCAACTTCGCCTCTTCACGCTGCCATTGCAGCCTGTGGCAAGGCTGAAGACGGAAAGGAGGCGGATGAGAACGCCATTCAGACAGTCAACATTTTGCTTGAGAATGGAGCCATCTGGAACGACTTGAACAAGGAGGATGAGACACCAGGATGCATCGCTCTTCGTCTTGGTCAGCAGAAGATCTACGATTTGATGGTCGAAGCTGGTGTTCGTGCCGAGCTTCTCTTCGCGAAAATGCAGGCTCTTGGTCTTGGAACATCCGCTATCGAAGTCGAGGAAGAGGAGGAGGATGAGACCGCTGAAGAGCAGCCCGCAGCGAAGAAGCAGAAGGTTTCTGAGGAGGAGGCGCAAGCCGTTACAGAGGAGCCTGTCGACCCGAGGGTTCTTGACGATGTTTCCCTGGACAACAAGGCTTACATCAAGTCTCAGCTCCGTTACAAGCCGGGAATCCTGCTTGACGAGAGCGATAACGCAGTCATGATGGATTGGGAGACCGAAATCATGCAGCGCCATGCCGAGACTCTGATCCCTAAGAAGGGTCTGCGAACCATGAACGTTGGACACGGCATGGGTATTGTTGACACAGCCATCCTGACGCACGACCCCTCGGAACACCACATTGTTGAGGCCCACCCACAAGTCCACCAGCGCCTGAGGGAGACCGGATGGTACGACAAGCCCAACGTCCACATTCACGAGGGACGCTGGCAGGATGTTTTGCCTAAGCTCATCGAGCAGGGTGTTGTCCTAGACGCTATCTATTACGACACATTCGCCGAGGATTATGCTGCGCTTAAGGAGTTCTTCGCCGAGTACGTCATCCAGCTTCTTGCAAAGGACGGAAAGTTTGGCTGGTACAACGGCCTCGGTGCCGACCGACAGATTTGCTACGATGTCTACACTAAGGTCTCCGAAATCGACCTGTACGAAGCTGGCTTTGACACGACTTGGGAGGACATCAAGGTTCCCGCAGGCCTGCACGGAAGCAAGGAGTGGGAGGGTACAAGGAGGCCTTACTGGACTATTGACGTCTACCGTCTGCCAGTGAACACGTTTATGAAGTAAAGAGCACTTGGCCAACGAACGAGGTTCCAATAGACTAGTCAATTAGCCATTCAAAGCAGCGATTCAATGCACGCTAGGGGGATATTCCGAGCAATAAGACTATTCATTTGCTAATTTGGACGAGTATCCGAGGGCTACCCTAGACCTCATGCAACAGCTTGCCTGAGAATGCAGCTTTGATGCTATCTTCGAAGCTGTCCTGCTCGAGACCCAGCTTATCATTCCAAAGTCCAGATGGTTTCAAGTCACCAAGTTGTTCCTCATCGCCAAAAGTGAGAGCCTGAATTAATGAGCCAATTCCTGAAAAGTCCCCCTTCTGCAGCAGCTCATTGCCCTTTGCAATATAATCCTTCGCGGTGGCCTTGTTGACTGTCCACTTGTCTCCCGTGATCTTCTCTGCTGCAGCCAGGATCTGGTTCTGCGATGTCTGGAAGCCGCTCACGTAGACGTACTGGTTCTTGGTTGCTTCGGCGTTTTCAAGAGACTTAACAACAGCCTTACCAATCGTTCCGAGGTTGGTGGAAGAGAATGTGGCGTCACCACTGTCGACGATAGTAGCTGTCTTGTTCTGAGCATTGAAGCCGAGGAAACCGACTTTGAGGCCCCAATCAAAGAAAGGCCCGGTAACTACACTTGTCCAGGAGATGACATTCTCTTTGCTCTTGAGGTAGTTGATTGTGGCAAACTTGGCCTCAAAGACGGGGACAATGGCCCGTGTCTTGGGGTCGGGTGTGTTACTGCCGTACTCGGAAGGAAGGAAACGCTTCACACCTGCTGCAATTGCGGCATCGATGAGTTTGTTTTGGTCTCCCAATGCCCCTCCACCCACGAGGGAGATAACGGCATCTTGCCCTTGGAAGGCCTGTTTGAGGCTGTCGATGGAACTGTAGTCAGCCCTTATGACTTTGACACCGGATGGGAATGTGGAGCTTGAGCCCTCTCGTGAGAGAACGGTAGTGTTGAAAGAAGAGCTGAGGAAAGCTTGCAGGACCGATGGTCCGAGATTGCCTCCAGCACCGATGATGATGACGTTCTTGATGGACATTGTGAGGGAGTAATACGGAATGATGTGCGATTGAATAGTTGTCCAGATATGAGTCTCGGCGAAGCCTGCCGTGTGACCCCTTATATACCTAGCTATATCTTCGAGGTCGAGCACGACATACTGAGTTCCGCTCTATTATCTCAGCAACTCACAGTGATCGTCCAATCCGCGTCTGGACCGGCATTGCTACGGTGAGGCTTCGAGATTGGTGACAAAGATAACATGAGCTGGCAAATCAATGATCAAGAAAGTGTCTCATCGTCAAGCCTGTGGGCCAAAACCCCAGCACCTCCGCTTCTTTCGGACGAATTGCGCAGAGCACACCACCTATCGCGCCATCATTGCACGTATTGGGGTGCGGCGCAGCCCGAGCTTAATGGTCACGTGTATCCTGTCTTGTAAGCAAGCGGAGGTGTGCCGCCATATGCCGTGATGGTGATGCGTCAGCCCCTCGCTGCAAATTCCGCGCTAATTTGTACAACCAACAGGCGACCTGAAGAGGTTACACTGACACCCGGAGGATGTGTCGGACATCATTCCGGATAACACTAGATTCGCTATGCAGAACTTTGGCGACAGTCTAGAGACTGATTGTGCAATAATATGGGAGATGCAATACTTTCTATAACGAAATTGTCAGACCAATGCGAACGGGTATTAGCAAATACGACCCCAGGACGTGTCAATGCTTGTACTTGCATCCTCAATCCAGTGACCCCGCAAAACCCGGCAGGCTTGCCACTTCCACCCGCCAACAACGCCCTTACCAATTGGCGCCTCATCAAGCCCTTTCGCCTTAACCACCATGACCCTTCAACCGTCCCGCCTCAATGTCCAGCGCTGCGTCTAGGTCTTTGCCTCTAGCATCAAAACAGCAAAAGCACGTCACCACGGCATGTCTTAACTGCCGCAAGCGTAAAATCAAGTGCGATGGTGCCAGGCCTTCATGTAGCAACTGTTCGCTACACTCGCAGCAATGCAACTACCAACTCGGAGTCGATAAGCGCAAAATCTCTGTCAAGGATCGGCTCGCTGCTGTAGAGGCATATGCACAAGAGTTGGAGAGGTTACTCACGGCTAGTGGCATCCCTCTGCCTAGAGATGGGCAAGCGTCAGCAACTGCTATGTACTTCCAGTCATCTGCGACATCGTGTCCGCCAACTGGTACACCTCAAGCAGACGAGCACAACTTCTGTTCTCAAAGAGGCGGACCCGTAATTGCGCCGTCGGCTGGTCCGGTGTATTCGTCACCAATTGAAGGCTCATCGCCCTTGGTAGACCAGATCACAGGCAGTCTAGGATCGCTGCAGCTCGCTGAGGATGGGCAGCTTCGTTTCTATGGCGCTACTTCAAACCTGCATCTACTAGTCAAGGGAACACGCAGGTTCGCCAAGAGACAAGGCCTCACGCATCCGAGCGAGGTGCAAGCCGTCCTGCAAGCGGCCGGTGTCGGCCAGATCGTGGATGCTGAGCTCGAAGAGCATCTCATTCGCCTCTATTTCTGCTGGGAGGATCCGAGCATACACCTCGTCCAGGAAGAAGTCTTCTATCGTGAAAGAGAAAGATGCAAGTCTGGTTGCGGGACCAGCAAATTATACTCTGAGGTCCTAGTGAACTCAATGTGTGCCGTAGGTGCATCATTCACTTCGAGACACTGTGAAACGCTTCCGGAAAACCTCGTCGATTTCTTCGCATCTCGAGCTCGTGCACTGCTGGACGTTGAACTAGATTCACCTACGTTGTCTACTGTGCAGTCATTAGGCATTCTTAGCGGCGTGGAGTCAATCAGGACCCTAGATGCTCGAGGATGGCTGTACAGCGGCATGGCGGTGCGTCTTGCCACTGATCTTGGACTACATCTTGATAGTCAGATTTACCTGGATGCGGGAATCATTGACCATGAAGAAGCACTTGCGAGGAGGGTCGTATTCTGGGGCGCCTTCATTCACGAACGAATGTGGTCGTTGTATCTTGGGCGCCCAGTATCACTGAACGAAAGTTTCATCACTACGCCGCCGTACGTCGCAGGTGTCACTGAGCAAAAGTACTGGCAGCCATACATAGATGACTGCGAGGATTCGATCTTTCCGCAGCTACCTGATCCTATCGAAGAATTGCACAAAAACAACGCGTCTTTATGCGCCAAGATGACACGCGTCCGAGAAACACTGTATTCCGACGCTGTCAACTCAGCTGTAAGTGCTCAACAACTGCACGACTTTGCGTCCAACATGCGAGCGGAGTTGGTAGGATGGCACGAGCATTTACCAGACAGTCTTCGCGTCGATCTGACATCGATCTCGGCCCTCTACGTTCCACATGTCATTCAGCTTCACATGCAATATCACACACTCATGATACTTGTTCATCGGCCTTTCTTCGCCGCTACCATAATGACGATGCCAGATGTTGCTTTCAGCGATCCGCTGGTCGGCCGCACATCATGCACGGATTCCGCTCGATCAATCTCGAAGCTGCTGCAAATATATCGGCGCCTGTATGGTCTTCGTCGCATCAATATACAGGCAGTGCACCTCATTTTCACAGCGAGCCTGGTTCATGTGCTCAACGCTTGCGAATCGGTCGAGCCATCCCTGAAGAATTCAGCTTGGAAGGACCTCGAGGTATGTCAGCAAGCTCTTTCCGAATTGAGCAAAGGGTTCCAAAGCGCATCAAGGGCGCTTGAAGTGGTCAATGGCATCAAGGACGAGCTTCTCCGAGCTACCCGCGAGAATGCGAAGCGAAGCTCATCAGATTCATCTACTATGGAGCCTGATGGCGACGTGAATGCGAAACGTCACCGTGCTTCTGCTGTACCACGCACTGCAGAAGTCTTACCCGAAAACATCGAACGAGCTTCACAAGGGGACCCTATCTGGGGCAACTCGATGAACGGTAATGATTCAATATTTTGGTCAGAATTGACAAGCCTCGACTTTTCCAATTTCTGACTCTCGCCTTGGCCGATGCTATAAGATTCCATCAATTCGCTATTCTTCCTCCATTCAATCCACCAGTGATAGGTATATCAGCGCCTGTTGTATACGCCGCGGCTTCACTGAGGAGGTAATTGACTGCGCCAGTTATGTCACTGGTCTCACCCATCCTTGCCATTGGCGGTGCGGACTGAAATACCGAATATAGCTCGGGCTGCTGGTCTGCACAGAGCTGCGTCATGTCTGTCCGAATGAACCCTGGTGATATGGAGTTGACTCGAATGTTAAGCGGGGCGAGCTCTACCGCCAGC
The DNA here is from genome assembly GCA_011058905.1 of Curvularia kusanoi. Lineage (NCBI taxonomy): Eukaryota > Fungi > Ascomycota > Dothideomycetes > Pleosporales > Pleosporaceae > Curvularia > Curvularia kusanoi. The sequence continues at coordinate 1,317,555 of SWKU01000003.1, forward strand.
TGGGTCATCATGATGCGCACTGCACCTTTGGTTGCGCCGTACATGCTCAAGCGCTGTAGCGGTAATGCCATGTGCGAGGCAATCGACGCTATTAGCACCAAGCTTCCGCCGGTTCCTTGTCTCCTCATGGCCGATGCTGCAAGCTGCGCACAGAAATATGTACCAAGAACCTGGACGGTTAGCAGCAGTCGAGTTCGAGAATGCGACACTTACATTGACCTTCAAGAGTCGTTCACATTCATCCCATTGATGGTCGAAGAAACACTTGTCGGCTACGATGCCAGCAGCAGTCACGCTTTTGGGTCAGCCATTGACAAGGAAAATGCGGGACACACCAACCAATTGTCTATTCTTCCAAAGTCTTGCTCTACCTGCGCGAAACTCTGTTTCAGTGTATTCATGTCTGTCACATCGGTCCTTCTGGATGTCAGTGCTGCAACTTTGAACTTTTCTTTCAAGAACCATACCGGTAGTATTTCGCTTCCACGCCAAGCTTCGAAAGATCGAGTTGTGGTTCAGCAAGTCTGTCAAATACGGCGACATTGCTTCCAGCTTCGGTTACAGCTTCTACTAGAGACATACCAATGCCGCGAGCTCCGCCTGTTATGATCGTGGTTTTGCCTTTAAGACTGAAACGTTCGCTCATTGGCTGTCTCTCCTTAATTGCTTCTGCTGACGCGACATAGCGAGATGACAATGACCGAGAATGGCTGCGCGCAATGTGCAAATTTGAAGTCGATCGCATGTGCGGGCGAATTGGTATGAAACGCATGAGAGAAGCCATACTCATTAATGTCAGCAGCGACTTGAATGATCAGAGTAGCCCAGGATTAATTGTAACTTCACTTTATTCAGTTCCACAGTAGTGCACAGCACCCGCGGGAGAGCTTGACGGCATATTACCTCCGCATTTGCTCTATGTTCTAGCGTAGTGTGGGGTCGGCGTCTCGAGCAATTCTTCAAATGCGGGGAAGCTTTGCACGTATGATACCGCACGGAATATGAATCCCGTCAAGCTAGAGCTGTTGTGAATAGGTAAGGATCTCGCAGCAATAGCTACGACAGCAATAATGAAAATAGCCGGCATGGCTTTTTGACAAAGTTGGATAAGCTATCATCCGTAGCTCTTCCGAACACTCAATGGCTGTGATGCCTTTCAGAATGCGGGTACTTTGAGGGACGTTGAGTCAGCTGATAATATCGGGTTGAACTCAAATTCGGTTTACCTTGGTGCAAAAAATGGACAAGCGGAGAAAGAGAGAATGCAATAAGAGCCTAGAGTTCTAATTGCTATGGCTGCAGCTGTCTCCATCGTAATCTCAGCGAAGAACTACATTACCAAGACGCGTACTGAGCTCCGTCCACGTGCCTTGCAGGGCAGCCCTAAAATCTCGATCCTTTCTCCACATGCCCAATGCAAGCAGAAGAAGACCCAGCCCATATGTCTTCTTACTCGTTGTCCTCACCCACCTACTCAGCGTCCGCAGAAACCACAAATACGAGCCCCCTTTCTTATTGAATATTCCAAACCTCGGGATACATGTCTCCTTCCAGAACGTACTCGCATACCCCGGCCAGCTCGCCGCGTTGTGCCCATGCTCATTGATGTACCAGTTCGAACATCCGGCTTGAAAGACTGAGCCTTGCAACTGGCGCTGTATGTCTTCGACCCATGCGTGTTCGACTGAGCTCTTGATCTCGATGATGGAGACCCGGCGGTCGATGAGCGGCGCGATCATGTTGCGTGCGACAAAATCGACTTGCACTTCGCATGTGAAGAGTGCGGAGTTGTGAGCTGGAAAAGTATTCGGTCCAAAGCTGAAGGAATCTGTCAGTCCTGATGCTCGCCAAACCTTGCGTATCAACTTACAGTATCGCGAAGTTTGGGAAATTGTGCAGAAAACTGCCCATGTACGCTTGAGCGCCGTGATGTTCTTTCCACTGCTGATTCAGCGACTTGCCGTCCTTGCCATACACCTCCATCGGCGTGAGAAATTGTTGGACCTGGAAGCCAGTTCCCAGTACAATCACGTCGACATCGCATCGTTGTCCACTCTCGCTTACAATTCCCGTCTCGTCGATCTCTCGAATGCCTTCAGGTATAAGCTCGAAGTTTGGCTCGTTCATAGCCTCGAGGTAATTCGGGTCGAAAATGCGACGCTTGCAGCCGAGCGGAAAATCTGGGACCAGATCGTCATGATACTTCTTAGGCGCCGTCGAGTAGATGTACTTCTTCGCTTTATCTTCGACAGCTGTGCGCTTTATCGTTGCATTCACGCCCGGCATGTACGTCGCGACCAAGTCGTCGTTCTCCAGGAACAATTGGAGCCTCTTCCAGCGCTCCCATAGGGGGACGTATCTGAACGCCCAGGTCTCGCCTTTCGTGAAATACCGATTTGGACGCTCGTGGTACCACTGCCGTGAACGTGCGATTTGCGTTACTGATGCTACGTCTTTTACCACAGCGGGAATGACCTGGGCGGCTGAGCATCCGTTGCCAATGACAGCCATTCTCTTGCCTCTGTAGTCGTATGAGTGGTCCCAGCGCGCGGTGTGGAACATGGCGCCTTTGAATTTGTCCATGCCGGGGAACTTGACGTCGCGAGGGTACGATATACCTCCAACCGCTGAAATGAAGACGGCGGCCGTTTCTGTGAATTCGTTTTTCGTCTGCCCGTTTTTGAACCGCACACTCCACTCTCCTTCTTCATCGTGCCATCTCGCACCAAGACACTCGATGCCAAACCGCATATGCCGCCTCAAATCAAACTTGTCCACAGTGTCTTCCATATATTCGAGGATCTCCGCCCCTTCACACAGTTCCTTACTCCAATTCGGATTGATGTTGAAGTGGAACGAGTACAGAATCGTGGGTACATCGCATCCTATTCCAGGATACGTGTTTGTGCGCCAGGTCCCGCCGACGCCATCGAGCTTTTCGTAGATTGTGAAGTTGCTGTAACCGAGCTTGTGCCGCAGCGTGTACGCCATGGATATACCGGACGGCCCTGCGCCGATTATAACAATGTGTGGGCTCGACATGCTGACGAGGTTGAGAGCTGTGAGCTCAGGATGTCGTGGTGGAGTAAGAAGTTTGGCTCGGGAGAAGCACCTATAACCTACATCGGCGCCGCAGCACCACCACATTCAACCACGATCTGCGTGTGCATCTCCACACGCTAGGCGCTCTGATGTCATACGGAGACTGATTCCCGGTGCATTGGCGTGGAGTAAAGCACTTCCTGTGAGCATGGATTCCGGCCGTGGGATTCAATTCCCGTCCTGAGAACGCGGGGATGCACTAGGCTTGATTGGGTCGGGATAAGATAGGGTTGCACGATTCAGTTTTCTGGGGTGCATTAGCAGGTATAAGAGATAAATTTGTATGATGCAGCTCACGTTGCCATCTTGAGAAGTTTGAATTGAAGTCGCCAATATGTTCGAGAATGTTAAAGGACGAATGCTCTTTCGCATGATGCGATTTAGCTGTGGAGTGGTAAGTTCCAGTCCAACACAACCTCCCGAATGCAATAATTCTCACGGTGAATCAGTCATTCATGCTTTATGGGTAAGTCATCGTGTGAGGTGGTAGCACAAAGATGGTGCTGCTAACTTCAACCACAGCTACGACGCAGGTGTCCTTGGAGGCATACAAGACACTGAGCCCTTTCGACATGCTATGGGCGTAAGACCCTTCAGTTCAATGTTTCAGGCGAAGTCCTGACTCCTCACAGAATCCGACTGGCACCTACATCATCCCCATGATCGCATCCGCGTATACTCTTGCAGCAACCGTATGTTGCCTCTTTGTCTCAATTGTCGGAATGCCCCTCGGTCGACGCAACATCATCCTACTAGGCAACCTGTGCGTCATCATCGGAGCCTCCCTACAAGCTTCTGCATGGAGTGTACCGCACATGATTGTCGGCCGTTTGATGTGCGGCTTTGGTATCGGCTTTATATCGTGCACTGTGCCAACATATATGGCCGAGATGTCGACTGAAGTCGCTCAACGTGGTCCTGAGGTGGCTTTTACCTGCGCCTTGCTCATTAGCGGGATTCCGCTCGCATACTGGATCGACTTTGGCTTCACCCGTATGACGAACCAAGTCAGTTGGCGCTTCCCAATTGGCTTCCAAGCTTTCTTTGCTATTGCATCCGGTATTGTCATGGTATTTCTGCCAGACACACCAAGGTGGTACTATGCCAAGGGGCGGAATGCTGAGGGTGATGCTATACTGGCTAAGCTGTTCGATAAGGACATTGAGCATCCAGAAGTCCAAGCCATGAGACGTGATATCATAAGCACTATTGAGCTGGAGTCCGAGGAACAGAACAAGTTCAATATTTGGGGCTTGTTCTGGGATCGCAGCGACCTGAGAGTGGGCAGGCGGATTCGCATCTCGTTCATGCTTTTGTCGCTGCAGCAGATGATGGGTCAGTCCTTGTTTGCTTCTTATGGAACTGTATATTGACGTATTAGGCATCAATCTCTCCGTATACTACTCCACTAGTATCTTTAGAAACGTTGGACTCTCGGATTTCCTGGCTCAGCTCCTCGCGGCCGTGATGAATACCATGTTCGCTCTTGGGACCTGGCCTCTGCCCGCGACAATCGAACGCTTCGGCCGCCAGCGCATCATGTTCTGGTCCGCATTCGTATGCGCCCTTTTCATGACTACTTTTGTGGCTCTCATCGGCTTACAAAATCCCACTGTCAGCACGCAGTGGGCTGCTGCCGCTATAATTTGCTTGTGGAACATGGTCTTCGGGTATGGTTGGGTTGGTTGTCCGTGGTTGTATGGACCTGAGGTAAGATTACTGTTTGTGCTCAACCTTTGCAGTTACTGACCGCCCCAGATCGCGCCCCTTAAACACCGACATGTTGGTGCTGCAGCAGGCGCATTTGGCGAGTGGCTGTTCAGCTTCGTCACGGTCTTCGCGGGAGGTATCGCGCTAGAACGTATTGGCTGGAAGATATGGCTGTGGATGCTCTTGTGCAACTGGATTGCCATGCCGTTTGTATGGTGGCTGTGTCCTGAGACCACAGGGAAGAGTCTTGAGGAAATTGACTTGATATTCGCAAAATCGCATGTTCGCGAAGTTCTAGCAGAACAAAGTTCGAATGGCAGTGGATACGAGAAGAAGCATGAAATCGACGGGAGTGTGCAGATCGAGCGGTTAGCCTAGATAAGTGGAATTTGAACTCTGATAGCTAACAGCACTTATTGCACGCAGTTGAAGCATGCGCTGATCGTGAACTGCGACTTGAGGTGTGACGAGAGTGGTATTGAATAAAATGAAAGGCTAAAGCCTTCGAAAGTATACAATCTGCGCGACACTTGGCCTGGCTGGTTCTAAGTTCGTATATGAGCAGTCGTGGAGCAATAGTTACTTCGATATCTTCTGGCAGTCCACCCAACACAGACGAACCGATTTACTGCTGTCCTTGCGCTCACAGATGAGTCCAATCATGGTCACTATTCCAGGCAGTCTGTACAACGGCATGCATACTGTAGCGCCTGCATCGGCCTTGGAGATGCAGTACCTCCATCTATCGGCGTGAGTCCAGTCAGATATGGCAAGCTTCGATCTCGCAGTCTTGCATTGCCACTGGAATATGTGGTCGACCAATTCTAAGGGGCGACCCCTAGAATTGGGAGTTTGATATCGAACTCGATCCAAAGGCTGTCAAGCATGCGTCTTGGTGTCAAAGGTTCTCCGGCGGTCTTCTCAGAGAGTGCGCGCGCCACCACGGCAGCCGTACAGATGCAGACTCTGCCAGTCTGAGATGATAGTACTGTGTACGCCAAGTGGCTCAATGGCATGCTATAATCAACTGCAATCGAAGAGAGGTCTCCTGGGCAGAGGGAAAGCAGTGAGAAAACGCGATCTCGCGGATCTTTGCATAATTTCTCTTGGAAAAGGCACAGAGCATCCAACAGACTCAGTGCCTTAGAGTTCTTGAGTTTGCCTCTGTGATACTGCTCATAATGTTCCTGTTCCGGTTTTCTTGCCCTCCACCAGCCGTAGCCGTGAGCATCGTCCCACATTCGTCTAAGAGACATCATATCCACAGGATATGTGTATATCCAAATCATGAGTCTGGTTGCGAGAAAGAACTCTTGTACCACCCACGCTCGTTGCCAGTAGGGATTTCGGAAGATAAACCGAAAGAGTTTCTCGACGTCGTTCCACCTGTTCTCCGGAGAAGGGCCATCTCGAAAAGCGCGTGTCCAGTGGTGAATAAGCATCTCGAGGTCTGATCGATATTCACCGAATTTTGGTAGGTCTTGAGGGATGTAGTAACGACGTGAGTCAAACGATGGTGCAACGCCCAGCCAAACTTGGACAGATTGAGCACGTGAGTATATATCGCCCATCTGCTTAACTTGGTGACTTCTCTCAATATTGTTCAGCTGGTCAATGCATATGGCGTCTATCCAGAACGGAATTGACAGGTTAAACTGTTTCAGGTCCCAATGGGTCCTCGTAGCATTGTGTCGTGCCATCCGAAAAAACTCAAAAAGATTTTGCATGATACAGAAGGGTTGTCCGTTCATCAATATGACTCGGGTGTTCGGCTTTTTTGGTACTTTCGAGGCCTTTTGGATGGAGATCTCCCAGACATATGACAGACACACATACGGATCGCTCACAGACGCATGCGAGATGGTGCATTGGATAAGGCCTTCTGACGAGAATTCTGGGAGTAGATGCACAAGACGAATGGAAGCTTTCGTCTGATCCAGGGGACAGTGGCGGAAAAATTGGACCGGATATCGTCTGATGTACTCTGACCTTTCCTCTAAATCTGGTCGAAGCTCTGCAGATACAGACGCCTCGAAAGCTTCGCGAAATTCCTGTGCTTCTTGTTCAAGCTGGGTTTCATCTGCCTCGTGTTGAAGGAGATGTAGTGATGCTTCCTGTTCATATTGGTACTCATCCGTACTTTCCTGAAGGCGACCTCGTGGTACTTCTTGTTCGAGCTGGGGTTCCTCTGCATCCTGCTCAAAGGCGATCTATCGGTGCTTCTCGTTCGAGTTGGGTCTCATGTGCATCCTGTTGAAGGCGGCCTATTGATGCTTCTTCTTTCAAAGGATACTCAGCCGTACCCTGTCGAGGGCAACACAGCAATGCGCCCATATTGTAGAAAGAAATCCAATTTCGACTATGAATGGATGATGCGACTAATCAGAGCATGGTGTCGTCAATCTTGTCCGTTGGTCTGATCGAAGAACGTACTGTATACTCGATGTCTATGACTGGTCCGTTATTCGGAAATCACGATCGCAAGCCTTTTGGGTACGTACCGGAATTCTGCGCATCTAGGTCGTTGGGATCTGATTCCCTATCGAAACTACAACTCCAAGCAGGAAATGACCAGCTCTCAAGTCGGCGATCTTTGTCGGCTCGTACTGAATGCTCCAAAGGACAGCTTTGGACAGAAGTGGCGGCGCGGGAGCGACACGAAGCCGACAGAAGCTATGGCCTCCTCGTATACTGCACGTTCCCCGCTTTGAGTAGCTGTTTGGCGATTCTGAGGGGTTAAATTGAGACCACGAAGAGCAGAGGCGGCTAAAAATATGTATACGCAGCACCTTGCGTTGACTGACCAGACACCGAGCACTCTAAGACTGGAGATGGCCAGGAGCACTTTGAGTCTGATTGTCGAGTGTTTGGCAAATTGGGTTGTCTTGAAAAGGCTGAAGTGCTCATTAGACGCTTGCTATCTTGCTTTTCCATGTCAATTCCTTCAGACTGCTTCAGCAGCCAGTCAGAGGTGACAAGAGGCTATAACTTTATTGAGAGCTTTTCGCCTATGGTGACTTTTTCAATTAAAGTTGAATAACCCGGTCATTCTAACTCGTCTTGCTACATGATGAGTGGCTACTCGATGCAAGCTGCAGTATGCCGATAGCAAACGTGAGCAATACAGCGTCCATAACGATACGTCCTCCGCCTCTTTGTGAGAAAGCATGTGGTTTTACAGGTAGGCTGCACCCGAGTCACTTCTATGCGATCATAGAGATCCGTTGAGCCATTTCGTTGCGAGACGGTACGCTGAAAGCTTCGGGACGTGTGTTGTCATTGATTGGTGTTCTCAACCGCCTGGGTGGGACTTCTTCTTGTGTGGGGACAAGGCTATGCAATGTTCATGCGTCGGTCCGTCCTAGGACGATCAGGCCACCACATGCGGTACGACGTGGCAGTGGCAACATTAAAGTAATGTGATGGCGCACTGGGGAAGTTGCAATGTCGTCTACTGCGTATGACTACTCTTTAGTTGGGCTCCTACTTGAAGATTTTCCAGCTTTTTGATGACCGGTACTTCTATTATTAGCCGCGCGGGCTATTGCAGTCTTAGGGCGTCGCGACACCAGTCCGGAGGGGAGGCATGGGATATCTGCGCTTTTTTATTTTTTCTAGGATATAATCCACATTATCGGCAGGTATGATACATACGACCATAGGACGTTGAAAACAAGGCTTCCCGTTCGCTCAGCCCTATTTAAGCAACGTACCGGCGGATTAGTAGTTAGGTGGGTGACCACTAGCGAATACCCGCTGTTGTATGTTTTTGCCTTTTTTTGCTCATCCTTGGATAGGATCCTGTACCTTGGATATCCCAAATCTTGGTATCCAGGTTGTGGGATATCCAACAATCTGTATATCCACAATATCCAGCACATGCTTCAATATCCGAGTATCCAACATATCCAGCAGCCGGGATATCCAACAATCTGTATATCCAGGAAATCCAGCACATGCACCAGTGTCCAAGTCAACCACAGATTCTGATCATGCTCGAACGATGTCCACTATTCTATGTTTATTGTAGTCTTTGATCCCTTCTAGCGTAGCAGAAGAGTACAAATATAATAAGTTTGTATGTTACAGCACCGTGTCAGCTCCAAGTTCGCTGCGATTAGACGGAAGTATAATTTGCTTTGCTTTTGTCTTGGATCAGACAGACCTCAACTCTACTACGGTACTATACAACCTCTTAAATGCTCGTAACGTGACACTCCATTTCCAGAAACGCCTCGGACCCTTCACCTATCCTTTAACGCGTAAGTCTACGTCATTTACGCAATATAGTCCTTCCCACCCAGCCCCTTTGCGCTCCTCCCAGCGTCCAAAAACAGCCCCTCACACTCCTCCACCTCGGCAACACCAATCTCGCCACCCGCCCGTCCGCCAACCTTGGCCAGCACACTTGCAGGCGCGAGAAGCTGCAGCGCATACCTCAAGCTGACCTTGACACCCAAGTCGGTGATCTTGTCCTTGGCAGGCTCGTCGATGAGCAGCTTCTCCGTGCCAACGCGCAAGCCGATGATCTGCTTGATCTCGGCGGCGTTGTAAGGGAATGTGGGCACGATGAGCAGGCGCGCAAGCAGGTCTGGTGGGATGCCGTGCGGTGAGGGAGGCAGGTTGGATCCACCGCGAATGTGGGTCGTGCCGCGATTGGAGGCGAGAATGACGAGGGGGGAGAGGGGAGATTCGAGGGCGCGGTTGAGGAAGGTGAAGCATTCGAGATCGAGCATGTGGACCTGTTTTGTGCGTGTTAGTATGGGAAATTTGGGTTTGTAAGGCAAGAAAGCATACCTCGTCGATGAAGAGCACGCCGGGCACGAGATCAGCAACGCCCTGGTCAATGTAGCGGTTGACAACCTTGTTGATCTCGAGACGCAGCTTCTCTGTGATTTCTGTCTTCTTCGGCTTCATCAGCTGGCCCATCATGCTCATGATGTCCTGGCCGCCCTGTGGTCGCGCGTTCGCAACATCAAGGTCGTGCAGCGTGACGTCTTGCACAATCTCCTTCTTCTTGTGCACATCGCCCTTGGGGATGGGCACATACTCCTCAGCCTCGAGATCGAACTCGGTCGCGTAGGCATCGGAGCGGCCCACGCGCTTGACGGCGCCCGTGTTGGCTTCAATGTAGATGACGTCGCCCAGGCGGACACGCTCCTTCTGGATGGCCTCGTATATGCTGGGATCGAGGCGCAGCTTCTTGGTACCCTTTGCGCTCTTGAGTGTGATGAGCAGGTGCGAGATGGTGCGTCCATAGCCGCCGAGAGGATTCTCAGCCTCCTCGGGTGTAAGTTCTGTGACCTCGCCCTCGTAAACCTCCTTGGTCTCCTTGACACGCAGGCCAATGGCACGGCGGAAGTTCTCCATCAGCGCCTCTGTCTTCTTGACCTCGGCCGAGTAGATCTCGCTGCCGACGATGGGGCAGAAGGGCACCTTGGTTCCCAGCTCTTGCGAGACGGCGAGCGCGAGGGCTGTCTTTCCGCTGCCTGGCCCTCCGGCGATAAGGACTGCGCGACCTGACATCTTCTTTGCTTTGACAAGATCGACGACGAGACCACATGCCTGGACGCTGTTAGCGACGAACAGTTCCCTATCCATCTAAGGTAACACTTACCTCTCGCGCCTGAGCCTGCCCAATGAAACCGCCCGCACTCGGTGTTGCACGCCCATCGCTGTTCAGACCCAGCCCACGGATGTGCGAGTGCGCTGCCGTCCTACTCTCGCGCGCATTGCTCTTGACTTCGCTGACCGGCACGGTCGCCATTGCGTATGTCGTTTGCGTCTGAGCTTAGTGCTCTATGCAGTCTCGTCGATGTAGTTTAGATTTCGCACGTGTCGTCTAGTAGCGAATGGCAGCTGGCTATGAACAAGCTGGTTGAATTGGATTGGGGGTTCGGACGGTGGTGGTGCGGTGCTGAGGCGCGTGTAGGCGTGGGAGCTCTCTTGGAAAGTCGAAGTTCGCGGCGAGACTAGCGCGATACTGCCCTGGGCTGCGCTACGCGACCAGAGCAATGAGTGAGCGAGCCAGGCGAGCCAGTGCCAGTGCGCCAAACTCAGAGTGCCAGTGCCCTTGTCTCGTCAGTGAGGACTGTGCGGCCGCCTCCCCCAATCTGCAGCACAAGGCCAAGTCCCAGGTGCAAGTCACGCACACGCACTCGCAGGTCACCCGCTCGCTCCAGCGTCGTCCCCACACAGCCCGCTGAAGAACCGCTCCTCTGCACACCACGCTCCCTTCGCTGTGCAGGCTTACTCTGCCCACGCATTGCTTTACTTGTATGGTCGCTTACACAAGTGCACTACACTGCACCGCACTGCACGCTCCTTCTCCTTTACTTAGTTTCTTCCGCCGGAAGTATATTAAGATATGGCCGGTCGACTCCCTGTTTTCCGAGTCCCCGTCCCCTTTGTGCGCACCGCCTGTCGTACAACACGCTGCGCAGTGCCTGTGTGAACGAACGAGCGAGTGGGCGGCTGCAGCACGTCAGTAAGTAGAGTGCGACACACCACAGCACGCCGCAGCGACTGTGGGTTGGAGGACCTAGCGCTAACCGTCACAGCGATACCCACCCGCGCTCTTAGGAGCGAGACTGGACCACAGAATCAGACGATACGATACCAGACGAGGAGCGGCCGCCCACAGACAGGCAGGCAAAGTCCTACACTCCACGACACAGCACACTGTTCCCCGCTGCAGGAGCCGAGAGCACAACCAACGCATACTCGCACACCGTCGACAGACTGTGAGAAGAGAGTCCTTGGGACATGCACGAGTACGAATGCACAAAGTCACACATCGTCAGGTGCTCTCGAAGACATCTCGAGTCTAGGGTTGACCTCGTCGTTCCCTCTCACGTGCGACGCTTCACGCACCAGACCACATCAATCTGGCGACACCAAACAACTTGAACATGTTACTGGTATTTATTCTGCATCTCCTCGAAGCATATTCGTACACCAAATGCAGTCCGCACCTATCAACCCCCTTGGTCCTCGATCAAACTGCCATTTCATGGCTCAGGAGAGGTTTCCATCCATCTCCTCGCTGAGAATTGAAGCATCCAAAATCCACAAGCCTCGTCGCACTCATAACGTCATCGGCGCTGGCACGCCTTTTTCTTTTCTTGCGCCACTGGCGCTGGAGAGGAAGAATACTGTACAAGCGATGTGTTGGTGTGTGTTGGTGTGTGTTGGGTGTATTGGGGTGTTGAGTTGGGTAAGAGCTGATACCAAGCCGAGGTTTCCATCAAAAAGTTACTTATTCGCGCACCACTTCGAAGATCAAAAGAAGAGACGGAATCATGCGCACGCAGGCTTGTCGCTAGGCTCGAAAATTTTGAAGAGAACGCTGTCGACCGGCAAGAAGAAGAGCAAGGGTCCCAGACGGATCACACAATAGGGGAGTAGCGGGATCACTCTTCTTCACTCTCGGAGCCGCTATCGTCGTCACTGCTCTCCTCTTCATGGGCTGCATCTGTCAGTACTACATCATCTTCATCACGCACAGACAACGTACCAGGTGGAGACTGGCTGCTACCCGAGATGCCGCCCTGGAACGACTGCAGCTTCTCTTGGATCTTGCGCATGTTGTCCTCCTGCTCCGTCTTGCCCATCGGCTTGTTCTTCTTTGGTCTGCTCGCCGTGGTCTGTTTGTGCACTGGCCGCGCCGGCTCAAAATCATCGTCAGCCATCGACGTACTTCCCTTGGACCCACGAAGAGACTTGATGAACTTCAAGAGCTCACGCAGAGTCTCGTCATTGATCTCATCCATGTCAAGCTCCATCTCATCGTCATGAACATTGGCTAGGTGCGGACAGCCGTTCCTGATAATCTGGACAGCCTTGCGCATATCAGCGTCACCAAGAGTACTAATGCCCTCGGATATGTCCTGCTTCTGGGCAAAGCTTAAGGGTTGCGCCGGCTTGGCCTTGGGCTTCGGCTTGCCAGCTTTCGCTGGTGGTGGCACTGCTAGAGGAACGCTCTTCTTCTTGGGCATTGCGGCTGGCGCCTTCTTTTTCTTGCTTGACGCCTTGGGCGAAGCACGCTTGCCTTTCTGAGCATTCAGCAACTCTTGCGCCTTGGCGTTGAGCTCGGCAATCTGCTGCTGGATAGCGAGGAAATGCGCTTGGGCAGCATCGGTCTCTTCCTCTTCTTCGTCTTCCTCTTCGTCTTCCTCATCAGAGTAGACTTCTGGAGACTGCTCAGGGGCAGGAGCGTGCTGTTCCAGCCAGGCGGCCTTTTCACTCCACAGCTTGTTGAACAAGTCCTCCATCTGATGGCCCATTGCGTTTACCGCATCGCCTTCAGGGTTGAATTTGTAACAATTCTGGAACACAAGCATGCAATCCGCGTGGAAGTCCTTGGCGCTCTGGTACATACCAGCCTTGAAGTTTCTCTCAATCGTTCCAAAGTCCATTGGCTTCTTGATGATCTTGAGATAAGAAGGAATGTTCAGAGCAACAGGATCCACGGGGGTCATGAAGGGGAAAGTGACGCCAGCATACTTCGGCTTTACGATCTCAGTCAGGACGCTCTCGCAGAACTTCAGCTCCTGCTGATATTTCTTCTTGCGAGGCTTGGCACTTGCGTACGGCAAATCCTTCGAGGGACGATGGATGTCTCGCTTGGGCCGATCATTGGCACTAGTCGAGTCGCGCCTGATTATAGGCATGCCATCCTGTCCAAGAGGCCATGCAGCCGGTGGAGATGTCGCTGCAGCTGGCGATTTCACGGTAGGCGGTGCGGGCTTCGACTCGCGCTTTACTGCCTTTGGCGCCATGCTTACAGATGGCTTCTTTGCCTTCGCCGACTTTAGCGGCTCGTCTACTGTGCCTCGTGGCATCTTGCCCATGCCCTTCAGGAAGTATGCACGAAGGTTGTACCCGGCTTGAGTGACTGGGTGCTGCTTGTTGTTGAACAACTCGCTGTTCTCAATCATTTGGTCGAGATCTTCCATGAACTCCTTGACGTAAGTGTATCTGTTCTCCTTGAGCTTCCCCTCCATTGTCGACAAGTCCATCGGTTTCGTCACGATCTGGGGGTAAGTGGGGATGTTCAGGGCCACTGGGTCGACAGGATCCTTGAAAGCCAGAGACACCTTGATCTTCTTAGTGTTTCTTATACGCTCGAGCAGGAACTTGTTCTGCGCCTGGGTCATAGGCGTGGTCGGCCACGGCTCGTAGTCGGCTGCGCGATGTACGCCTGATGGTTCTGACGAGATCACAGTTGCCACGCCCCTAGGTGTAGCAGTACCGTCGCCTCTTGGTGTGCTGGAACCATTTGCCTGGACAAGCTGTGCCGGCAGCTGCGACTTGATATCCCCCTGCGAGCCGGACACTTCCTCGGTCTTGGTGCGCTTTGCATCAGGCGCGATATCCTCATTGCCTTCCTCGAAATCCTCTCGCGGCCGCACTTTCCCGACTTGTGGCGCATCCTCCATGGACTGATCTGCTGACGGCTCTGCCTTCGCAGGCGTTACAGACTCTGGCTGGATAGAGAGCTCCTTCATCGGCTTGGTGGGGGCCACAGATGCTGCATCCTCGAGCGTATCACCAGTGGTGTCCATAGCATCTGTCGGTGGTGCCTCGATTGAGGGTGCAACCTGCGTTTCCGGCACTACTTGTGTGCTCTCACTTGTCGTTTGGATCTCTGCTGGCGCGGCAGCAGCTGGAGCTGGAGCAGGCTCGTCGCGAACGTCCGAGATAGGCGCCTCGGTGGCTTCTGTCACTGACTGCGCGATATCGTCCCCAAATAGCGAGTTGTTGTCCGTCTGATCGGGAACGAAGGACGCGATACCATCGATGCCGCTGGAAACGTCGGTGATAGGCTGGGCTTCAACGCCAGGCGCGGACACGTCTGCGCTGATATGGTCGCCATTTGTGGTAGGTTTTGCCGCATTCGCATCGGCGCCGTTGACGGGCTCATCGAAAAGATCATCGAGCGTGCTAGTTGTATTAGTACAAAGCGCTCAGCGACGCGCGCAGAGGTAAGATTGCACCTACCCGTTAGCCTCTGTATCGATAGCCATCGCGTCGGTATCCGTAGGCGCAAGCGCGTCAGCCTTGAGGTCAAGGACAGGCTTCTCAAAGGTAGGTGATGTCATTACTGCCATGAGTCCATGGAAGAATTGACGGTGAATGCGCGCGGCAAGAGTACTGCTGCAGACCAAGTTATTAGTAAGCTGCAGGCGATGCGCACGCGATGGTTGTGGTGATGGACGCGTAGTTATGACGGATGTATGGTTTGCGGGGTGCGCGCTGTACGATAGGTAAAGTGGGGCAGTTGTGTTGTGGCTCGGGTCGCAGAAGCAATGCGGACAAGGTGAGAGGGGCTGCAGGGAGAATATATGTTGCAAAGGCTGAAACGGCCACAAGGTGCACGTGACTTACCGGGCGGCGGCGGCGAGGTCAAGTAGCTGCGCGCAGCCAGTGAGTCAGACTTTGACGCGGCGGCGACAGGTGTGCAGTGCAGCGCGGCGCGTAGAGATGCAACAAGAGCTCTTGGGCAAATGCGCGCTCTGGGATAGAGCTGGAGCTGCAACAACAACACAGACAGTTGGAGATGCAGCGCACGGTCGGCGACAGAGGTTGAGCACAGGCGTCAAACAGCGGCGCTAGTGAGATGCAGCAGCTGGAGGACGCGACGGTAATTAATTGCAATCTGGAGATCCTGCAGCGCGTGGACCTGGGCTCCGGGTCGCGAACTGGGCCTGACAGCGATGCAACTGATGGTGGTTGGTCGAGCGCGAGTCGTGGGCGGTGTTCGGAGAAGGCGCGCGTTGATTGGAGGCAGATCGGGAAGGACTTCAGCAACAAGAACGAAGATGAGGAGAGGGCGGCCCTCTGTTTAAGAAACTCCGATGCGTGCCAAGCGTGCCTTCCCCCTGAGTTGACGCTAACCCCGTTGCGTCATGTGTCTGCGGCTGCCCAAATCGCAACAACACACCAACTTCGCCCGCCCTTGCGCTGCATGTGCTGGCCGCCGGTGTGTGGCAGTGTGGTGTTGTGCAGCAATGTCTTCGCCAAATCCCAGTGAAAATCGGATGCATGGCGATGAACCGCGGTAGAGGAGGACATTCTTCAGCAGAGCGGCCTAATCCCTGCAGCCTGGCCCTAGCGGCAGCTCCACCGTAGATTTTTTGGGCGCATTTTTTTCGGTTGCACCATCTTGCGCTCTGCTCCAGGCAGCGACAACACCCACGAACGCCGCAGCCCAGTCGTGTACTACTGCCCGCGACCGCCAACATGCCCGCCGCAACCCGCACTCCCAGAGCCGCCAAAGCTACGCGCGACGCCGCCCCGCCCGCCAAAAAAACGAAGCTCGCCCAGTCGCCGGCCGTAACCCGCCAGAGCCAGAATGGCCTCAAGTCGCTCCTCAATGGAGGTGCCGCGAAGCCCACCGCGAGGACAAGTGGCACCAAGCATGCGCGCAACACCAAGGTCGACGAATCTGCCGCGGTTGTTGGTGGTGGCCAGGCCGGTCATGGTGACGTCGACATGGAGGATGCTGCAAAGGACGTGATCGAGATCAGCAGTGCCGAGGAGGAGAGCCAGTACTCCAGCTCTGACGACGAGAAGGACGACGCAGCGCCGGCAGTCAATGGCGAGGATGCTGTCGACGACGAGGCCGCAGACCCCGAAGAGCTCTCGTTTGGTGACAGGCTCCGCGCACAGGAGCCCGAGCCGGTGCAGGAGTCGCGCATTGTTGATGTCGAGACCACATTCGATGCAAATGACGCAAGAGCGTTGGCAGCCACCTCCGCAAACCGCCCACTCTCCGCTCCTTCAGCCTCGTCTCTCGGCACCGTCCTCACGCAAGCTCTGCGAACGAACGATCAGGAGCTCCTCGACTCATGTCTGCGGGTTATCGACATCGACACAATTTACGCCACAGTCGAGCGCCTTCCCTCGCCGCTGGTTGGCAACCTTTTGCAGAAGCTTGCTGAGCGTCTCCATAAGAAGCCCGGCCGTGCCGGCGTGCTCATGGTCTGGGTGCAGTGGTCCCTTGCCGCACATGGTGGCTACCTCGCAAGCCAGCCCCAGCTCGTCAGGCAGCTGGCGACACTCAATAAGGTACTGAAGGAGCGCGCCAGTGGGCTGCAGCCTTTGCTTTCGCTCAAGGGCCGTCTGGACATGTTGCAGGCTCAGCTCGAGCTGAGGAGGAGGAACCAGAAGAAGGCCGCTGGTGACGACGAGGATGAGGCTGTCATCTATGTTGAGGGTGAGGATGACTATGAGTCGTCAGCAGATGAGGAAGAAGATGCACCCGACAGCACACGCAAGAGGATACGGGATGTCGATGATGACGAGGAGAGCTCAGATGACGAGATGCCCACAACGATGGAGGTCGATGAGGACTCGGACGAAGGCAGCGACGACTCTGAGGATTTGATCGATGACGAGGCCGAAGAGACTGACGACGACGCCGGCGATGATATGTCCGAGCCTATGAGCGATGATCTGGACGATGGTGAGGGTGTTTCTAGCGAGGAGGAGTCGAAACCTGCGAAGCGGTCTACAATTGGCCGTGCGGGCTTGAAAAGCCGTCGTTGATCTCGATGACACGAAAGATATGAATTGTAAGAATGCGCTGGCGATCTGCAGCCCACGAGGGTTGTCTACATATTTCGCTACCTTCGCTTGTTGTACTGTCTATTTTAGATGTTGCGTGAGGGCATCACACGTCCCGCATCCCGGCGTTACAACGGATTGGAAAAGCGTCTCCCTTCACGACGCTTGCACTTGGTGTTTGCATAGCGCTGGAATATACTGTCACATTCTACACCGTTCATATGCGTCGTTTGAATTTCCATGTACCGCAAGGTTTGTCTACTAAGCCTTGTTCATGCTCACCTTCATGTTCACTGCCATATGCTGCGCTATATTGCAACGCGGTCTCACCTCCACTCATTGATTTCACGGTCAGAAATGCGTTTCTTTGATTGCTTTCGGCTGAAGAATACCGACCGATCCTGTTCCAGTACACGCAGCCGTACTAAGCATCGGTTGCAGCAATCAAGTACAGAGCCGCTACACGCACCGGCATCGGTTCCCCATCGTAGGATACATCAGCCATTGTCTCAGCCTCCAGCTGGAGCGCCGCCGCCGCAACGACCTCTGCAAGATGCGCCAGAGGCGTGCTCAGGCTCGCGCCGTTCGGTCGGCCTTCCAAAATTGTTAAAGAGAGCGCTGCCTGACCTCTCGTCAAGTCCACTACGTCCTCATCGTGATACTAAAAATTTCTACCACTCAGTCGAAGCGTCATCAAGAAGCCTAAGCACAGTTTCCCAAAGCCTTGTCACCCAAAAGTATCACGATAAGAGCGACAGCGCTCCTGCGAGTCTTACGTACGGCCACACGAGCAGAATGACCAGGTCCCGACCACGAATCGATGGACCCCAAAATCGAGAGGACGGACCAAATTCGCCAGAGAATCGGGCTGCTAACAGACTATCGTTCAATGAACGCATTGCTCGACTCCCTGTTTCAGCACCGTCGGGAGAGTCACAACAAACAGCCTTGACTCACGATGGATGCTCTGACAGCGACATAGAGCTTTTCCACGAGGATAGTGGCTGCCACTCAAGCCTGGCAATCTCAGTCACTAATCGAAACACGTTGACCAAATCGGCAACCCAATCGCCTCTGAGTCTGCCTCTACAATTCTCCATGAAATATCTCACTGCAACTTCTGCGACATCAGATGTCCAGCATCCTGTGAGGATGCGCAGAGCTGAGTCACTCTGTGATAACCGCCACTGCTTGAGACATAAGCAAACATGTCTTGAGCACACTCCAACACCAAATTCACCGACACGATCGGCTCCTAGATCGTCAGCACTTGCAGAACAAAGCAGACAGAAGGGAAGAAGGGCCCGTGGGGCAATCTTTCGACGCTCGGATCCGGATATGTGGGTGCAGATCGGGCAGGAGTATGCGTCTGGGTTGTGAAGGAAAGAGGATGTCTTGCGCTCCGTGGTGTGTTTGATCTGGATCAACTTCAGGTAGTCAACTCCTAGTGGTACCTCTATATGACGCTGCTCATTCTGCTCTTTCTTTTCTTGCTCACTTCGCCGACCTCATCTTCTTGATTCATTGGCCCAGTGAGCAGCCCGGTAAGGCCAACTTCAGGTGCATGTTCCGAAACATACCGCCGTCACTACAGACATCGACACATGCTCTAAGCTTTGTCATTCACAATGACAGACCATGACTATGCCTCTCCACTCAGCTCAGGCCGACGCAGATCCATCTGGGGCCGGCTTACTAGGTCTATTCAAGGCACACTCGACTGGAATTCAGCGCCTCCCCTGACACCGGGCTTGCGGGAGACCTTTGCAGGGATTGTAATTAGGGAACCGCCAGCGCAAGAACCTCCCCCTGGCCCTTCTATACCAGCAGACTACGAAACAATGCCATCGAACTCGCAATATACACGCAATGGTAGTGCTTCCTCACAACATGCACGCGTTGATCACGCACCTGGAGATTGGATGCTAAAAAATGGCACGGGTTTTCCAGCACCGGTACAGGAAAGCAACAGAAACTTTCCTCCACATTCAATACACCACGGACCCAACCAGCAACAACCTGTTACTCAGAATGTTCGCCAGGGAAATGAACGTGAAATGGATGCCGCACGTCAGGCTGCAGGAGCGTATCTGTCTCGTATGCGTTCACGAAGCCCGCTCTGGAACGAGGAGCCATCTGGCGGTCCGCAATCTGGTTCTGGACATGCACCTGCTACTGTTACTGCGTCGCATCAACTTCCGTTCATCCTAACACCACGCCAACTTCAACAGCTCCTTACGAGTCACGGCTTCCACCGCACCGCCCAGGGCCATTTCATCCCACCAGCTCACGCCGTTCAGCCTTCCACACGGACACACGGCATCTACCGTGAACCTGTCCAATCCTCACTCCGAAATCAGGTGACACCTGACGATATACCCAGTCCCAATGCTTCGCGTGGCCATGACATCCGCCGCGAACCAGTCCATCCCCCTCCTCGTAGCCAGGTAGTCTCTGAAGACGCGCCCAGCTCCAACGGCTCCTTTAACACGTTCGCCCGCGAAAACACAAAGTACACCGCCTATCGTCCTCAAGCCCACCCCACCCATCCCCACCACTCGCGCAGTAGCAGCAACGGCTCAGCCTCCCTCGTCAGCCACCTCCGTGCCGCAATCAGATCCGCAACGCGGCCACTCTCGCTGGGCACCCTCCAAGAAAGCACGTCTTCCCGCCCTCTACTCGTCGTCCAGAACCCAGATGGCACCGTCGGCCTTGGCTCACCTGGCTCTCCCTTTGTGTACACCTATCAGCTTCCCAGCGGTCTCACTTTTGACCCAGAGCCCTCTTCGCCCGTTGAATGTAAAACGTCTTCGCCCGTTAAATGCGAAACGCGACCTCGGGATCGCCGGCGACGCCGCATCAAGAGACTAATGCGTGTGGATTGGTGTAGGGACCATGCGCACAAGACGAAGGTGTGGGTGATGTGGAAGTGGGCTCAGGGGGAGGATGAGAAGGGATCCAAGAAGTGGTTCAGGGAGAAGCTGAAGAAAGGGAAAGAGGGTATGAGGGTCTACTTAGAGACGTTGGGTAGGCATGCTAGCGGTTTACCCCCAGCGGAGGGGAGTGGCTGCCGAAGCAGGATTGCGGAGACTACAGAAGCTACTCAGAGGGAAACACTGGACTAGAATTGAGGCTCGAAAGTGAAAAGTGGTGTTCTCTTAGGAGCTTGCACAGTGTCGGTGTGCTGTTTTGCGAAGTAAAGTGCTTCGCATAGGCCAAGCTTTCTTTGACGTACCTTGAGATGAGAATATCTTGAAAATACTTCTACAATGCAGATTATCGTATGCTCCTCCGTACTCGCATATTTGTCATGATCGAAAGTAGACGTTGTTAGAAAAGAGAACATCGATGGCAGTGATTGTGGTAAGAGTAAACATTGTAGCGTAAACTCTAGTCTTCTGACCAAACAGTGTAGCTATAGTCCACAAATGTCACATCTACACAACGTGGGCCATCTTTCTGTCATAAAATATTGCCAATCATTCCTGCAGCTACATATCATCATTAAGGCCCTCAACTATTGCTCGTTCTTTCCTTGTCAATCTCCAAATCATATCTGAGCAGGTCTTAGGATGTCTTCACTTCTGAGTATGATAAAAGTTGGCTCGGGGCGGCGTCACAATTTGAATGACAACGAAGATGAGCAGAGCCTTATTGAACCAAAACGTACACGAATCCACGGATCCAGCGCTGGCGCTGGTTCGCGAAAAGGTAGGCCAGTACACACATCGGCGGCGAGGCGTGGACTCTATGCTCGACCTGCGCGAAGCTCAGCGCACACGCAGGCATCCGCCGCTGTGGACGGAGACGGCCACTCAGACGACCCGGTCATCAAACACTCCATGTATCCTCAGCTAAACGGTAAGCGGCGATTGGAATTAGAGGCTGCTGCTCACGCTCAGTCTGTCATGGTCAATGAAGAGTCCTCTGAGACGCGGACCCACGACAACACCGGCCGTAGTAGACGTCTGGTTTATAAATGGCGGGTTCCTTCTCATGAAGACCAAATAGATGGTGAAGAGCCCCAAAGCCGTTCGAAGCTGGCTTCTGAGAGCCACTTGACTAAAGATCCATCTCGCGCCAGCAAGCGTAGTTCCCTTCCGGCCGACGAGTACCAAATCCTCACGCGTCGCCAGAGGATGCAGCATGCTCGCGAAGTGATGGAAGCGCACTACGCACAGGCGCATCTGGCACATTTCGAAAATACCGGTATCCGGCATGGAATGATGCAGGCCTTTTCGGTTCGAAATACTGAGCGACGGCGCATCTCCAAGATGCAATTCGCTGTGCGAAAGGCGTTGTGCGCTGACCTAGATATCCTCAATGGCGACTTCATGCTTGCTTTCCATCAGCGTGCCGAAGGCGTTCGCTTCAGCGGGATGAGCGACGTCGATGGAGTGCCCATCGATGAGCACATGATGTATGAATTCATTCGCATGTACCAAGACGCCCAAAACGCAGCGGACTTGCTACACACGTCGAGTATTCAATCTCGCAAGCCCGCGAAACGCACATGGATCGATGAGCGCTACAAGCGCATGCGGCAAGCTGCACTAGCTCGTGAACGCGCGGATGGTGTTGAGACGGTGGATGCGGAAATAACGACAAAGCAGCCTGCGTTAGTTAGTACATTCAGTTGGGGAAGTGGTGATGAAAGCGACACAGGCATGCAAAATCGCCCATCGCATTCATAAATAGACCAATACAAGATTTGTGTGCTAAAGTTGTGCCAGTTCAGAGCAGAGTTTGAATGTGTGGCGTGAGGAGAAGATGTTGAGGAGGATCGTTGTGCTCCATTACCAATTACCGAGGCAGCACAGCTACTCATTCTCGATTTATGCGCGTCAATGTAACAGTCATATCGCGAACTGCACAGAGACCTAATAAAAGTGTCATTTGCTGCCACGAAGAAGCATGGCGGTACTCAAGATCACGATCGTATTATGAAGCAGCACCCGATCTTGGCCTGCAGGAGCATGAAATCTGATCTTGCGTCGGGAATCATATCGTACGGTGTGCATTTATTTCGGTGTCCGGAAGAAGTCCAGGGTTCTATTTTGAGGTTGGCGATACACGGCACAACTCAGATCAAGGTTCAAGCGTGCTGACATGCATGCAAGCTGCATGACGAACACAAAGTCGAAGGGAAACGCTATGCGAGGCGGTCAGGCGTCCTGAGGGTACCTCACGGTATTGCCGCTGCTTTGTGAGAAGGGATTTCGATAGTGCCCGCGATGCAGTCATGATGCTGACTGGTTGTTGTGATAAGGGCCTCGAGTGGTGTTCTTCTTTGACCGGTTGCTCTCTAAGCCTGCCACTTTCCCCCAACTGGCAAGCCCACCACGTGGTGCCTGCCAGTTCACCTTCCGATATGGGCCAACAGCACCTGCAAGAAGACAAGCCTCACTCGCTAGATTCCCATCTCGACTGAGTCTTTTCGAGCTGCCCTATTGCCAAGTGCCAGCGGGAAGATGAACGATAAAGTTCATAAGCGGTTGCAATCCCCACACATGCTGACTTGAATGCGAGCCACTTCACGCGACCACTTTGGAACATCATCAACTCCTCTTCAGCCAGCATGATGCAAACACACGCCAGCATGAGCAGCCAGCGCAGCCAGCGCAGCTCGCACAATCCATACCGCCAATACGAGGACAAGCTCCCTGCGGCAAATCCCTTCCATGACCGAGAGATCTCGGAAGAAGAGCCACGCTCCTCGGACGACCAAGATCAACTATCGCCCATGTTCGTCGACTATCTGCGCGCAAAGACAGGTAGCCCCATCGACATAGGAAGGGCGAATTCCAGCGCCAAGATCATGGATCAGCAACGTCGTTACACTATCTCGCCCGTGGATGGCAAAACCCAAGGGTGCGATCGCTCACACACATTCGATGCCTTCCTCGCTCAGCCCAAAATCAGTAGCGACGCAGGCCGAGAAAAGAAAGTTGGGCATGGCTGGCAAGTGGCGAGGGCGCTTAAGCGCGTTATGAGCACTAAGCCGCGGGGTACCGGGAACCCGAGAAAGAACGATGCGCCGCCTGTCAGACTGGCCGCCTAGTTCGAAGTCAGTCGTGATAGCTGAACTTGCGCATATCAGCAAGCCTCACCATCAGCAGCGATAGTCGCATTTACCTATTGCGTCGGCATCGAATTCTTCTCAGCTTGTTGCATCATCTTATTATTGTATTACCAGCGCATCTCTGTATACCCCTTGGCGTTCGGCGTCACGATTTATTCTGCGCAAGAAGTAGGAGCGGTGCACCATCAGCATAATGACAACTTTCTAATTTTTTTTATTGATTGACTCTATTTGGTATTCTTTGGGTGAAACATATCGCTTGCTCACAGAATAAGCTTCATGATCTTGCCCGCCTCAGAAAGAGTCCCGTTGACAGGTGCCGCAACGCCACCAGATGTGGTGATGTAGAGGACATTGTGTGCAACCTTCGACAGTAGCGCAGACGAGGCACCGGCAAGAGCCAGGGACCCAGCGTTACCAGCAATGACAGTGGGCTTGCCACCAGCAGCGGCGACCTTGACGACCGTGTTTTCGGGGTTAGTAGTGACATAGACGGTGCCATCAGCAGCAACGTCAAGGTCATCGAAGGAGCCGCCTGTATTGGCGAGCTCGTCAACGGCAATCTGCTTGAGAGTAGCAGTACCAGCAGCGAGGGCAGCAGCCGACGGGTACTGGACCTGGATGCGGCGCAGGACACCACCGGCAAAGACAGTGTAGTAAAGGTAGTTGCCCTTGATGCGGAAGCCGTCGATGCCGACGGCAAAAGTGGCGCCAGCAGGCGCAAGCATAGTATCGTCCTGCAGGGCAAGGCTGTTCGCGCCGGTAGCAAGGTCAACGGCCCAAATGCCACCAACGACTGAGTCTGTGATGAGGAGACCCTTGCGAGCTCCGGCCTTGAAAGAGCCCATACCGTTCAGGAATGCGGCCTTGGGCAGCTTGGTGATGAGGGTGGCAGTGGCCTTGGATCCAGTCATCTTGACCTTCCAAGTGCTCCAACTTCCAGATTCAGGTGTGAACGTGGCAGCATCGACGTTGCCAACAGCAACCGCAAATTCATCTGGGTTGCCAGTAGGAGTGATACCAGTCACCGAGTTGGCATCTGGGAAGCTGTAGACGAGGTCCGCAGATCCGGTGGAAGGGTTGATGAGCCAAAGTTCGGGGGTGAACATGCGGGTAATGAGGAGCTGACCATTGGGCCGCTCAGCGATGTTCTCAACCCAGGCACCAGAACCAGCAGGAAACTGGTAGATCGTGGACAATGCGGGCGCCGGAGAAGTGGTCGTCGTCTTAGGGACGGCAGCAGCGTACGCAGGGGCAGCGCATGTTGGCGCAGCAAAAACCGCTCCAGCGAAGACGACGCAGGCAGCGTTTGCGAGAAAGGTGAGACCACGCATGATGATGATGTGTATTCTTGTTGATCTACTGAGAGAGTTCGAACAGCGATGGACTGTAAAAGTAGGGTCTCAGATGGTTTATGTATTTCCCAAAACGCATGACATTGATGCCGGAAATCTCAACCTCTTTCCAGACCATCCGCGAAGTGGACCTGTCAACACTTCTCGAACTCAGGAAAGACACGCTTCTGGTCCGTGACATAAACAACAACTTGAGTCGATTGGCCAGCATTGCACGTAAGACGTCGCGTCAAATGCGGACGCGGCGGGCGGCAGGTAAATCTCAAGCATCTTGGTCTATTCTGGTTAAAATTCCGGTGCAGACGCACGAGGCCGGAGGCTTCTGTGGATTAACCTTGCGGCTGTTTGAGGCCAGGCCTAACCAGAAAAGTCGATTGTGGATACAAGTCTCAGGAACACCCGCTCATGGAAGCCGCGATCTTGGTACGGTCTTTCTTCGTTCCGTCTTGCTTTCAGAAGGATTTGTCAGAGAGGCAGGACCGGACACATCTAGCGCAAAGGTCGCTCAGGTCGAGAGTGCAGATAGAATGGCACGCGGCTCCTTCGCTGCGGGAGAGGCATCCTTGCTGCGCCTCGTCCGCCCCTGTTCGATACCAGGATCCAGGGACAGCGATTGAAACAGGATCTTGATGATCGTGCAAGATATCCGGGCTCCCCACGTGGACCTGCCCGTGCTCGCAATCAAATGCTGCTGAGGAATTGGCACCAGGCTCCAAGGCAAGTTTCATTTGGCATCGAAAAACCCTACAGTGTGATGACGGTCAAGGCGCCGGCAAGATGAGTCGCACGCGAACGCAGAGTCAGTGCCTGAAGCCTAGGCGTTCGTCCACGAGAGTAAAAAGGAGATCGTGATAGATTGATGTACCGGTAAGTAGGATTGTGGTGTTGCTGGCGCGATTAGGTTCCAAACGGTCCCGTCCCGACGAGATTGGATTTCGGCAGGCGCGACCGATGGGGCTGCCTCGGCGCTACTGCCCTCCTGAACTACGACACGACACAGCGACAGAGCAACGACTCCTCACTTATGACCCTGAAAGCACAACTTTTGTATAAGTCACTCAGAGCGGCACGGTCAATACCCTCAATTTCCTGATTGCCGAAATGCTAATCTCGCTCCATTCACCCAAATGGTAAGAAAGAGATATCTAAATCCTCATCTCCATTCCCTTGGGCAGCTTGATTCAAGAAGTAAAAGCCTCGGTTTGATGTGCTCCGCGGCTTGCTGACCGGGACTACCAAAGGCTAACAGGAACCCTGTAAGTGTTCCGGTGTTACGTCATTACTTCTAGTCGGAGTCGCAGTCGTATGTGGCTCCACCGTTATAGGTAATTCGAGATTTTTATATTAAGTGAGTGGGCGGGTCGTCAACCCAAGCACACCGAAAACGGCGACATCAAAGAACCAAGGCAGTCTGGCACTCAAGATGGATCGAGGCGATACAGCATACTGGGTTGATCTCTCTGGGACCTTGTTAATAAGATGTGTACTTCCGTATTTCACAAGTTTGGAACTCTTGGCCACCCTCACCGTCGCAAAACACCACGACCACACGATAATGCATCGTAAATTCGATAGTAGCGATACTCTGAATAGTAGGCTATCGGAGTGCCTAATTTATTGTGTGCCGCAAGTGCGAGGCTGCAAAGCTGAAGTCACCCCCGCAGATAGTTTCAAGCTTTTGAAAATACTACCGTATGTCTCCGAAGAAGTACTTAGGTAGCATTCACTCTGAGCATACAACTACCTCCATTTCGCTCTGCTGGTGAGTATCTCTACGGATATGGAGTAACTAAGCGGGCGAATAAATTTGCAACCTCACTGCGGAGCACAGCAGTCTTCAGGTTCTGCGAGGCACTGATATACAGTATTTGCGTGTGTTGTGTGTGATTGAGCTTGAGCTTCCCATAGAAAGTGTAACCGAGTCGGTCGGAACGAGCTTCCGTTCCTGAGACCAGATCTACCCCACCATGTTCCAAATGGGGTTTTGGAGAACGACAACTTAAGTCGAGGATGTCTGCGCAGAGGTGGTAATACTTTCAAGGCGGCTTACCCTACCTATTTGGTTTGCTTGATCTAAGTATGTTGTATGATGGGGAAGACATCGCCCTCGCAGGAAAACACTCTGCGGCGAGGAGGGTCTGCTGGCCTGCAGTACCTACTGTTTCCAGCCAGTCACAGAGGTTCTCGTGACACCATCCTGCATGCACCTCGAGTCGGGAAAGACGCAGCGCATGGAAGCTTGTGTTGAGATACGTATTCAACGGCGCTGCAGCATAAAGCACCTCTCCTAAGCATATATGCCCTTCGTCTCCAGTTTAGTCATCTAAGCAACCATACGCCAACTACCACGTTGCAGCTTGCCATGTCCTCACCAACCCCCTCAACCACAGCCCAACAGCAGCGCGAGGCTCGGGCAGCAGTGCTAGCATCCCTCTCGTCTATCGGGACATCAATCGATACCGAGATCCACACGCGCACTGCAGACCTGCACGCCAACTCAGCCGCTATCGCCAAGCAGGAGAAAGAACTCGAAAAGCAGACGGCGGCGCTGAGGAAGGAAAGTGACAAGTGGCAGAAGCTCGGCGACACGAGCACGAAGAAGCTCAATGAAATTGGAGATGTGCAAAACTGGGCGGAAATGCTAGAAAGAGACTTGCTAGTGTTGGAGGAAACTGTTCGGCTTGTAGATGAAGAGAAGACCGGTAGTGCCTCGAGGCGGGATCGAAACGCGTGAAATATCTCAGGGCATGCGTGTATACATGCAGTTGACCTCAAAGATGAAGGCATTTCGCAAGATGTCTTGTGTTAAATCATACTTTGTTGGAGTACCGGCCCATTAGCGCCAGCAGTTAGCATGTGAATTCGTGATGCCGCGACAGGTGAAAATGGATCCAGAAATGCTTCACAGACTGCGAGGCACGTTGTATGACGTCACCGTAGAGTAGAAACTTCCAGAGTGGCCATTTGTGCTGCGGGTAAAAGATTTGGTGGGACGCGCGCTGGTCGTGATGGCCGTTCCTTACTTAAGCGTCCAAGCGTCGGCCGCGGCGCGTGCATCATACTGACTGAAGCTTCCGCTATCGACCGCGAGAGCGACAACATCACGACCCCTCATTACACACGGAAGAGGCCAGCCTCACCGTCTTTGAGATTCATCGCCTGTCAAAGACTCTGCGCCAGCCCAGACACTCTCGCGCCTGCACCGTGAGCTCTGGCTGCGCTTTCCCAAACGACGCCTCCGCTCCGCATCCACTCTGCGCATCACCTCCCCCACCCACGACCACGTATCGTTCTCCCAGCCTGTTCGGCTACCACCCGCCAACTTGACCACGCCAGCCTTTACGCGCTCTACAATACCAGCGACTCCTGCACGTGGTAGCACAGGACGCAGCCTGCGTTGCGAAAGAGCCTTGTCTTCCGACTACAAGGCCTTTCGTTCGTCACTGCCTGAGGAATTGCGCCTAAGGCGAACCTGAAAGGGTTGCATGTTTGGCTAGTCTGCTCTCCGAGCGCCCAGCGCAAACATGAAGATCAAGAAGCAGGCCACATCGCGGCACGAGTCGACTCTGGTAAGCTACCTTCCTTCTGTGCAGTTGACTTGCACTAACATGCGCAGTCGCCGATGATTGCAGACTTTGTACGAGCGACTGAGTCAATCCCGCTCTACCAACTGCCCGCCCATCTCGCATCCTTCCCGAAGCAGTGGCCATTTCCTCGAGGAGATGCCTACCACTGGATCCCAGTCCTGAACCGCTTCGACCGCATACTAGAACTGTTCAACCAGGAGTATGGGTTGGCAGACGGGCCGCAGACCCAGCCTTTCCAGCGGCGGTTGCTGCTAAAGGGCGATGCAGAGGAAGGAAACACGAACGCTGACTCAAGCACCACCGACACTGTCCTAGATACCCTGCACGTATCACAAGATGGCGACCGTGAGCTAATTGAACAGCTTCTGTCCTTCACACGCATGCTGTTGGAGAATTGTGGCAATCGCAGCCTGTATTCGAGCAGCGAGCGTCTGGATCAGCTTCTGAACACAACATCCACGTCTCTACTAAAGGCAACTTTGCGACTTGGGCACAGGCTGTCACAACGGTACCAAGCTGCACGATTGCGTTTGGCACCCGCCACGCTGCACCCGTCACTACTATCAAGCCACTACAACATCAATCTTGACAAGATTCAGAAATTGTCCGCGCCATTCTCGAAAGGGCCTACAGCTGCCCCGCCGATATTTGGTACTCCGGTTGGCAAGGGAAAGGACAAGTCTGGCGATCGACGCAGTGACGCTGACAGATTCAATCCCGCCGATCTGACTGGATTGTACAAGCTCCCCAATTCCGCGTTGAAACAAGAGTTTGGTGGAGTACACATCTCTTACTACGAACCTACGGTCACGCCCGAGGACAGTAGCAGTAGCAAACTTGCAGTGTCCAGCACCGAACCGCCCAGCACACCTACACCCGTCCGTCGAACGTCGAACATGCGCAATCAGACGCCACGAACTCCTCAAAGTGCACCGACTGTACCAACCACAGAATCGCCGACCACGCCTGTGTTTACACCAGGCGAGCCGAGCAACCGACCCAACGGCCCGAAGGTGTTCTCGCTGTCAGCAGATAAGGTTGCAAAGACTGACATTCATGATTTACTCAAGGAGGGACTCGCAGAGCTGCCCTCGAGCGTACACTATGAGCTGCTCCACAAGCTTCGCGTAGCAAAAATGCTCAGCGCAGGCACTTCTGGGCGGGACAATGCGGTCGCTATCCGCTTGCTTGCCATCGCCAACATGGGCTTCGTTCATGGCGAGAAAGAGTTCCATACTCGACTGGGTCAACAGGATGCGGACGAACCACGCCGATTGCAATTGGCCTTCCAGCTTTCAGAGCTTGTACAGCCTGGCGATAGTATACCTGGCATGTCCATGGAGCTTCAAACATATACATTCAACGCGTTGGAAGCACTAGCAAAGCACAAGACTAAATCTGCTGATGTATGCACGGCATTGAGCGTCAATGTGAACCATGGCGTGCTTTTCTACATCGTTCGCAAGCTTGTAGCTGGACTTGCTGTCGACGATGGCACACAAATCGACCTCGAAGAGGACGAGTGGCGTGACGCTGTGTTCTCCCTTCTCAACACTATCCCACAGTCACAGTCCCGAACAGGAGAGGGCATGGTCTCCGCTGGGCTTCTTGAGATCCTAGTGGATGTCCTCAAACTTCGGACAAATAAGGCAGAACGCAATCACCCCAAGATCCTGAACTTTCTCGACACCTTTGTGTACAACCTGCAGCATGCATTTGCAGCTCTTGTAAGTGCTAGAGGCTTAGAGATCATCGCCGATCTTATGCAGTACGAGGTCGATACGTCGAAGAAGCTCGCCGAGGAGAACAAAGGCATGCCTAAAGAATTTAAGACGCAGCTCACGGACTACCAAATCCCTTTCTACCACCAGCAGACACTCAGGTGGCTCTTCAAGTTCCTGAATCACATGATGTCACACACGGGTGGAAACTTCGATCGTCTCATGCGGCAATTGATTGACTCTTCGCAACTCCTCACTGCTCTCCGCACTGTACTTTCTCATGCCAGCATTTTCGGTTCCACAGTCTGGAGCATGGCTGTCAACGTTCTCACAAGCTTCATCCACAACGAGCCAACCAGCTACCAGGTCATTGCTGAGGCAGGCTTGAGCGATGCCTTCTTGGAAACGGTGGCTGGTGAGCCTGCTTCAGAGGAAACTGCTGCTGCCAGCGCCAGCTTGACAGATGCGACCGTATCCCAACCAAAGCAGGCATACAAGCCACGGGAGCCTGGGCAACCTTTGGCCACTGGCATACTTCCAGTAGCTGAAGCTATCTCAACATTGCCTCCCGCTTTCGGAGCAATCTGCTTGGCTGAATCTGGCATGAAATTGTTCCAGTCTTCAAAAGCTCTGCCTCGCTTCTTCGAAATCTTCGAGAGCCCAGCTCACGTCAAGGCCCTCGATGCCGACACAGAGATGCCTACCATGATTGGCAACACGTTTGACGAGTTGGTGCGCCATCATCCTCCACTAAAAGCACGCGTTCTCTCCTGTTTGAGTGAGCTTATAGCGCGTGTGGTACAGCTCTGCGCCGAGAAGGCGGAGCGGGAAGGTGCAGGCGCCAAGCTATGGACTGAAGATTCAACCGGCAAGCTCTATGTCGCTGGAGGCCGTCGAGCGCTCGTAGGCTCTCAGCACGTGAGTGGAGTTGAGCAATCTGCTTCTGGTGGCAAGGATGTCGAGATGCAAGATGCTGACAAACAGTCCGCAATGCAGTCAGAACAAGTAACAATTGATGAAGTCATCGATACGGAAGACAACACTCACGGGCCTACAACCAGTCAGTATATCCGAGTCTTGTGTCGCTTCCTGAGCGGCTTCTTCTCTAATCATGCCATGTGTGCTGCCTTTATTGAAGTGGATGGCGTAGAGTCCATTCTCGACATCTCCACTCTCGCCTGTCTTGATCCGAAGGTCAAAGAGTCGCGCAGTATGAGCGAAGAGTTCGGCCGCGTTGTTCAGGTTCTTGTTGAGCAAAAACCACATATCACTGTGCCTTCCTTGATCAAGCGAGCACAGCACTCACTGGAACAGCTTGAGCCTCTTTTAAACCATTCTGGAGGGAAGGCATTCTTCGCGCCTTTTACTACCAATGTTCCTCAGGACAAAGATGTAGTCAAGAACGGGACGAATTACGTTAAGGCTCTGGTCTCTGCGCATACATTGATTTCAGCAATGACCCTTACCTTCCAAAGTCAAATGTTCAGCCCGCGTTCTCAACACAACGTTTCGGCTCAAGTCAACTTAGCTGATATGTACGCGCACCTTGTTGACAGCCTTGGCAAGCTCCATCGAAGCTGTGTCTGGGAGGAGATTCTTCTCCAGAGAAACATGCCCAAGGCCTGGGAGAAAGAAACCCGAATCATCAGCCCCGGGTTTGGAGTTGCCGAAGCCGATCTTATTTTTGGGATGGGAAGCAGTAACCGGCCTTCTGACTCTCCCGAAGAAGCTCAGAGCGAAGACGCGGCGGCCTCTCAAGAGGCAGTCTCTGTGGCTCCAGTCCCAAGCCAAGATAGTGCTCAATTCAAGAACACCCAGACTCTGCGTTCGCTTCTAAGCCGGATTCCGCTCGAGATTGCGCCATTTTTCCAATCTCTCGGTAGGCTTTTACTATCTAGACGCAGTCTCGACACCTATCAGAGACAGTGTGCCACGATCGTCTCTGACCAGCTCGCGCAAGCAGTCATTGATCAACTTCAGTTTGATGCCCCCAAAGAGTCAGGCTCGTTGGAGGATCGATATGCATACCTTATCGTCATCTTGACATCGTTGTCGCAACTTATGATCGACCCACATATGGATAGAATCCAGGCATTGACATTGCTCCTCGTTTCGTTTAGAAACCTCGGCGGCTTCGAAGCTCTTGCTGACATTCTCGACGACTTCTATGAGACCGCCTCTGAAGCGTCGCGTAAAGAAGGCGAAGATGCGAGCGAGGAGAACAAACGTCTCTTGCACCTGTCGCTTGGCGGCATCAAGATCATGCTGGCATTTTACGCGCAGATTTCGAACAACAAAATCATAAGCGAGTCTCCGCAAACATCAGCGATGACGTCGCGTCCGGATCGCGACCACAACCGGGCAGACTACTTTGCCTTTGCCCAATTCCTTGTCGAGTTGCGCTATGCTGCCATCAAGCCTGTAAGAAAGATATGGAATTCAGACCTGATCGACAAAGCTACTACATCGATAGTGAAAACCTCCATCAACGTACTGAGGTCTATTCTTGAATGCGAAGGAGAGCATGGTGCCCCGAAGAGCGTGGACAAGATTGTGACGCGGCTGAAGCCTATCATAAGAACTTGGACATCTCGTAGCGCCGAGCATATGAATCGCCTGAGGGAAGCGGGCTTTGACGAGAGCTTAGCTGAAGAGGCACTCTATCGCTGCTATGACAACTACAATCTGGCGCATGACTATTGCCAAAACCAAATGCGTGGGCAGTCGTCAAGAAACCCAATCCCGCAATACGAGATTGAAGCCCGTGGCCCTCCATCGACATCCCCCAGTCGAGCAGAAGTTGTTGTGCCTGAGCACAACGACAACATCAGTACTTCTACGGGCGATGATACTAATGATGAAAGCGCTTCAGAAGCCCCGGACGCTGCATCTGTGCAAATGGAAGATGTTTCAGTCGATATCACTCAAGAGATGCCGGATGCCTCTTCAGGCACACCCGTTCCCGAAGGTCAACCAGCGCAATCCTTTGTTGCTCCTCACGACGCCCTCGCGTATCAGAAGCGAATGGCTATCGGCAACAAGGCTGAAGCTGTTGCTCTGGACGATCTTGAAAAGGAGCGGGCTACGCTGCGCCAGAATCTGGTCGACCGTTCCCTCGATATCCTTAACTCTCACGATGGGGTTACATTCGAGTTGGCGGATCTTATTTCTGCCGCTGTCTCCAAGGCATTCGATCCACCAGCAATGCGCACAGAGATTGGCGTGACACTCGTACAATCACTGATCTCTTACCAAAGCGAGGACGACTTCCGATCTCAAGGCAAAAAGATCGCAGCTTCTGCGCATCTCCTTGCCCTTGTCTTGCAGGAGAAAGATTTCTACGAAGTGATCGTGGAAGAGTTGAAAGACAACTTCGCTACACTACTTGGCTTCATTAAGATCTTTCCAGACCAGACGCCGGAGGAGTCATCTCCCTGGATTGGGCAAGTGCTTCTCATCATTGAGCGACTCCTGGCCGAAGATCAGCTTCCACACCAAATTCAGTGGACACCGCCAACTAGTGAGTCACAGCAAGAGACATCTGTCGACGATCTGCCCGAGCCGATTGTAAACACGGAAGAGAAGAACCTTCTCTTCCAAGCGATTATGGATGTTCTTCCGCGGATTGGCAAAGACGAGTCCCTGGCATTGTCTGTTACTCGCGTTCTAGTGATGCTGACTCGGACACGCAAGATTGCCTCACGTCTGGCCGAGAAGCGCAACATCCAGCGCGTATTCCTCATGATCAAACAGCTTGCCGGTGTAACTAATGAAGGGTTGCGAAGTGCTTTCATGATTGTTCTTCGCCATATGATCGAAGATGACTCAATGATCAGGCAGCTCATGCGTACCGAGATACAGCAAATGTTTGAGTCGCGCGATCGAAGGCAGACTGATACCACCGGCTATGCTCGTCAGATGTATGCCCTTGCTATTCGAGCTCCTGAAATCTTTGTTGAGATCACCAACGAGAAGCTGCAACTGGCGCGCTTTGACCCCAATCAGCGACCTCAGACTCTAACGCTTAAGCGTGAAGACTCTCCGGTAGCGGATCCTACCGCCAATGCCGGCCCTTCGGACGCCACGGCTGAGGCAGACAAGCCCAAGGAGTCCAGTGAGCTTCCCGCTCAGAAACCAGTTCTGGAGCGCACAAAGACAACGGATCTTAAGCTTCCAGTTGTTGAGAACCCAGATGGTGTGATACACTACTTGCTTTGTGAGCTACTAGCGTATAAAGAGATTGAGGACAAGGCAGACCCGCCGAAACCTGCTGAATCGGCACCCGAGTCCTCAGAATCTTCAGAGTCTAGCAGTGCTCAGTCTGTTTCTGAAGGAGCCTCAGGGTCTTCGGCGACAGCCCCAGAGACAAGTAAACCTGACAAGCCAACATTCAGAGCTGATGCGCACCCAATCTATATCTATCGCTGCTTCATTCTGAGATGTCTGGCAGAACTACTGCAAAGCTACAACCGCACCAAGATAGAGTTCATCAACTTCTCACGAAAGGCCGACCCGTACACGATGACCCCCTCAAAGCCCCGATCGGGTGTCTTGAATTATCTCCTCAATGTGCTGGTCCCAATTGGCACTCTCAACCACGAGGGCGATCTTGCTTTCAAGAAGAAGCTGGCAACGTCCAATTGCGCCATCGATCTGATCGTGTCGCTTTGTAATAAGACAGGAGAGAACACTCTGCCCAAGGCGGAAACCAGCCAAATGTCGCCCTACGCTGAGACTGAGCAGGACCTTCTTTTCGTCCGCAAGTTTGTCCTCGAGCACGCCCTCAAGGCGTTCAAGGATGCCAGCGCTTCCGACGAAGCACTTGACATAAAGTACTCCCGCCTTCTGGGGATTGCCGACATATTTTCGAGAATGGTGTCGCAGCGGGCTAATGGCGACATGCTCACCTCAAATGCTGATCTTACACCGAACCTCAAGCAGATGGCGAAGATCATGTACGAGAAGAACTTCATCACAATCTTAACCACAGCTATCTCGGACATCGATCTCAACTTTCCGAACGCGAAGCGAGTCGTCAAGTACATCCTAAAGCCGCTCAAGTGGCTATGCTACGTAGCAATGGACCTGAGCACTCATTACGACGATTCATCGGCTCCGGACTCGGCCGATGAGTCTGAGATCTCGACCGCATCTGATGATGACCTTGTCGAGAATGCACGGGAGGAAACACCTGACCTCTTCCGTAACTCCACGCTTGGGCTATTCGAGCCGCATGACGACTACGAATCGGACGAGGACGAGGATGAGGACGACGAAGAAATGATGTACGACGATCCATACGCTGACGATATGGAATACGATGAGGGCGGTGAGCTCGGTGACGATGATGTCGTTTCCGACGAAGACGAGGAAATGCTTGGGATGGATATCGATGAGATGGGTCCCATCGAAGGTCTACCAGGAGATGTCGACATTGAAGTTGATCTCGATGAGGGCGACGAAGGCATGGAATCCGGCTCTGACTCAGAAGAAGACGACGAGGATGATGAAGACGATGAAGACGAAGACGATGATGACGAGATGGATGCTGAGGATGCGATGGAGGCCATGGAGGAATTAGTTGAGGAGCTGGAAGAAGTCACAGGCGACGACGAAGGTGGTAGTCTCGCAGACGACCAGGAAGATTGGAGTGATGAGGGCGATGACTTCCCTCCAGGTATGGACAGGGACGGCATGCCCCCGAATCCTCTTGGCGGATTTATCCTTGATCCTCCTCAGCTTTTGGAGCAGATTCGTCAGGGTGACATTGAAGACTTCTTGGGTGATGAAATGGGCGAAGATGGTATGTTTTGTCCACTACACGATGCACTGGGACACTAACTTGAATAGGCGAAGAAGAAGAGGAGGAAGAGTACGACGAAGACGATATCCACTACGATCCGGGAATGGAAGACGATGAAGAGGGTCTTCCCGAACTAGGCTGGGGCGGTGGTGGCTGGGATGAGCCCATTGCTCCAACCTCGCGCCACACGCATCGCTTGAGCCCATGGATGTTCCCTGCGGGTCCTGGCGACCGTATACTCGTTCCTGCTTATCGTTCGCATCGTCCCGGTGCTGGGCCTCGAACCGCCGACGATGGTATCAATCCTCTGTTACAACGTGCCAATCGCTCGCATGGCCGGGACGGGCATGCTGGCCGCGGTGAGAGCGATTGGGTCCACGCCATAGAAGGGCGTGGCCCTCGTGCAGCCAATGCCGACAGCCCGGTTTCGTTCATCAGCAACCTGCTCAATGCCATGAGCCAAGGCAACGCGCCACAACTTCAGCAACACGGTGGTGCTATCCATCTGTCATTCAACAACCTCCCAATTGGCATTCCGCCACCATTTGACGTTGGCTTCCACCGCAATATGGGCCCTCCCAGGCCCGGCAATATGTCACGCTCCGCTCGTGAAGATCCACACTCTGCAGTGGCCTTCTCAAAGGCATACACGAGCCAGCGCTGGCAAGAAGAGGCGAGGATACTCTATGGACCGACCGCGATCGAGAAGAGTCAACGTGTTATTAACTCCATTTTAAGACTCATGGTACCTCCCGCTATGGAGGCAGCTAAGAAGCGAGAGGAAGAGCGCAAGGCTGAGGTCGCCCGCAAGGCCAAGGAAGAGCAGGAACGCCGAGAACAGAAAGAGCGCGAGGAACGTGAAGCTCGCGAGAAGGAGGAGAAGGAGCGACAAGAACGCGAGGCCGCTGAAGCTGCCGAGGCGGCTAGTCGCGCGGCGGAGACTGCTCCATCAAGTGAGGCAACCAACCAGCCTGCTGCTGTCAATGAAAGCACCTCTATGGAAGGCGTTGAAGAGGCGAGAGCCGAGCCTGAGGCTCCTGCAGAGCCAGCCCAGCGCATCACCACCACACTCCGTGGTCGTGAGTACGACATCACCGAGCTGGGTATTGACCTTGAATACCTCGATGCGCTGCCAGAGGAGCTTCGCGAAGAAGTCTTACTGCAGCAGGTCGCCGAGCGACGCCAAGAGCAACGTCAGCAGCAAGCACAGCGGGCACGTCAAGAGCAGCAAGCTCAACAGCAGTCATCTGGCGATGCTGGTCAAGCTAGCAACGCTGCGCAGGAGGAACCTACTGAACTCGACGAAGAATTCTTGGCTGCGCTTCCTCCGGAGATGCGTGCTGAGCTTCTTCAGCAAGAAGCGGCTGACCGACGAAGGCGTGAACGTGAGGAGAACCGCCGTCGAAATGCTGCCAACGCTGGTCCACCTGCAGCTCAGGCTGAAGAGATCGACGCTGCTAGCTTCTTTGCAACTTTGGACCCTGCTCTTCGTGCCGCCGTTCTCATGGACACAGATGAGGACACCCTGCGGCAACTGCCTCCTGAGATCACAGCAGAAGCCCGCGCATACGGTGGTGATCGTCGCTTGAATCAATTCGAGTTTGGTTATCAACGCGGTAGCCGACGTGGTCAGCCAGAAGACCCCTCACAGAAAAAGAAAGCACGTCCATGTGTTCAGATGCTCGACAAAGCTGGTGTTGCGACTCTGCTGAGGCTTATGTTCATCCCTCAACAAGGCAGTGCCAAGTCTAGCCTCAGTTCGATCTTGCGATACGTCTGCGAGAACCGCCAGAACCGCGCTGAAGTCATTAGCATCCTCCTGTCCATCCTTCAGGATGGCAGTGCTGACGTCAATGCTGTTGAGCGTAGCTTCGCTCAGCTGTCCCTTCGTGCAAAGCAGCCGCAGCAGCCTGCAGACAAGACACCGAGAATTTCACGCAAGAATGGAGCTCTCTCGATCAATTCTGATGTGTCGCCATTGATGGTCGTCCAGCAGTGTCTCAATACTCTCGCGCAATTAACAGAGAAGAATCCAGCTGTCTGGCAGTTCTTCTTGACAGAGCACGAAACCGGTGTTGGCTTCAAGAACCGCGGTAATCGCAAGGGCAAGGGCAAGGATGCCAGATCAACTCGTTACCCAGTGAACGCACTTCTGACCTTGCTGGACCGGAAGCTCATCGTCGAAAGCTCTTCCATCATGGAGCAACTTACGGCTTTACTTCGTATCATAACACATCCTTTGCAGCAGATCAAGAAAGACAAGGAAAAGGCTGCAGAAGAAGCGAAGAAGGCCGCGGAGGCTGCCAAAGCAGAAGCGAGCACAGAGGCGCCAACGATCAGCTCTGAACAAGCACCAGCAGATCAGCAAGCAGGCGAAGATGGGGAAATGGCAGCAGGCGCTAGCCCTGCTGCGCCCACATCTGCGAACCAGGAGGTTGAGGGCAGCTCAGCCAAACCGGAAGGGACCAAGTCTGAGGAGGAGAAGGGCAAGAAACACAGGACGATCACGCCGCCAGACATTCCGGAGAACAACTTGCGTCTCGTCGCCAAGATACTTGCGGCTCGCGAGTGTAACAGCAGGGTGTTCCAGGAGACATTGTCCGTGATCAGCAATCTCTCGCCCATTCCCGGCGCAAAGGAAATTTTCGGCCAGGAGCTGCTCGGTATCGCCAAGGACCTTGCTAAGAATATTCTCGACGACCTTGGTAGCTTAACTATGCAAGTCTCCAAGGCTGAGTCGCACACAGACGTCCAGGGCATTGCTTTGGCCAAATTTTCGCCTGCCACTTCAGATCAGACGAAGCTTCTTCGAGCGCTGACTGCGCTTGATTATCTTTTCGATCCCTCGCGCGATAGTAAAGACAAGCCTGAAGCCAGTGCAGAGGCACTTGAGCCTAAGCAGAAGGAGGACATCTTGTTGACGCTTTATGAAGATGCAGCCTTCGCGCCGCTCTGGACCAAGTTGAGCGACTGCTTGACCGTCATTCGCGAACGCGGCAATATGCTGAACATTGCGACAACGCTCCTGCCTCTGATTGAGTCACTTATGGTTGTCTGCAAGAACACCACTCTTAAAGAGCTTCCCCTGTCTAAGATGCTACCGAAGGAATTCGCCCTCTCCAGCCCACCGCCAGAGAACAAGATGGAAAACCTATTTTTCAATTTCACAGAGGAACACCGAAAGATTTTGAACGATCTCGTTCGTCAGAATCCCAAGTTGATGAGCGGTACCTTCTCGCTGTTGGTGAAGAACTCGAAGGTTCTGGAGTTCGACAACAAGCGCAACTACTTCAATCGAAAGCTACACTCTCGGGGAGCTGATCGTCAGCCACATCCACCATTGCAACTATCGGTGCGCCGAGATCAAGTGTTCTTGGACTCCTTCAAATCGCTGTACTTCAAGAGCGCGGAAGAGATGAAATATGGCAAACTTAGCATCCGCTTCCATGGTGAAGAGGGTGTTGATGCCGGTGGCGTTACCCGCGAATGGTTCCAGGTTATTGCACGCCAGATGTTCAATGCCGACTACGCGCTGTTCGTTCCGGTGGCATCTGACCGAACTACATTCCACCCGAATAGGCTCAGTTCCATCAATCCTGAGCATCTGATGTTCTTCAAGTTTATCGGTCGCATCATCGGTAAGGCGCTCTATGAGGGCCGTGTTCTCGACTGCCACTTCAGCCGTGCGGTCTACAAACAGATCATGAACAAGCAAGTCAACCTCAAGGACATGGAGACTCTCGACCTTGAGTATTACAAATCACTGGAGTGGATGTTGCACAACGACATCACGGATGTCATAACTGAGACATTCTCGACTGAGGTCGAAGCTTTTGGAGAGATGCAGACCGTCGATCTAATTGAGAATGGCCGTAACATACCAGTCACCGAGGATAACAAGCACGAGTACATTCGCCTCATCACCGAGTATCGACTCACAGGCGCCGTTGAGGAGCAGTTGAAGGAATTCCTACGCGGCTTCCACGACATCGTGCCAGCTGAGTTGGTGTCTATCTTCAGCGAGCAAGAACTCGAGCTGCTTATTTCCGGCCTCCCTGATATCAATGTTGATGATTGGAAGAACAACACGGAGTATCACAATTATACTGCTGCTTCACCGCAGATTCAGTGGTTCTGGCGCGCGGTCCGAACCTTCGAGAAGGAAGAGCAAGCCAAACTGCTCCAGTTCGTCACTGGCACTAGTAAAGTGCCATTGAACGGCTTCAAGGAACTCGAGGGCATGAACGGTTTCTCCAAGTTCAACATTCACCGCGACTATGGTAGCAAGGATCGCTTACCGTCCAGTCATACTTGCTTCAATCGTAAGACTTTCTATCAATACCGAATGACATATTGCTAACATCGACAACAGAGCTTGATCTCCCCGAATACGAATCTTACGAAGATCTTCGTAAGGCTCTCTACACTGCGATGACGGCTGGTGGCGAATATTTCGGCTTCGCATAAGCACTGCTTGATCCTTTCGGACCTTTATTCTCACTCTTCTGATGTTCTCGGTATAATTACGACCTTCAGCATGCATTGCAGGCGCGCTTTTGTATG
This sequence comes from Curvularia kusanoi, assembly GCA_011058905.1. Taxonomy (NCBI): domain Eukaryota; kingdom Fungi; phylum Ascomycota; class Dothideomycetes; order Pleosporales; family Pleosporaceae; genus Curvularia; species Curvularia kusanoi. Next base: position 1,358,048 of record SWKU01000003.1, read on the forward strand.
AGCATAACTGGCGAATGACTATTTTGGGCGTTGAAGTTTTCCTAGTGATACGGCAATAGTGCCAAGGAAGACTGGGAGTGCAGGCCCATGTCTTCCAATGCACATCGCATTCATGTGTATGATTATGGCGAAGTACATGATCATCAAAGTAGATAGCAGAACAATTAATCTGTTCATTCACGATTTGACTGCGTGACGCGAGTTCGATGTAATTTTGTACGACTTTTGGGCCATGCTTGGAAGCATTCAAGCAATAACGCGGGAACCTTCCTACCACCAGCTAGCCGGTGGGATGATCCTAAGTAATCTGGTCAATGCTGGGACACTGCTCCTCAGGGACCTCCGGAGTTAAACTTTCCGTGATCCGTGGTGTCAGCAAGAGCGAACATCCTAATCCAGTTTAGTTGCCTCACCAGCGGAGGCTTCGGATGATGAATAATACACGTCAACGTCCTCAGGAAACCTTAGACTTCTTCTGTTCCCTCACCAGACTTGTGCGGCTGTACGACATACAGTGATGTCGGATACTGTATGCTTGTTGAACAAAACGTCGCATAGACAGCTCTCGCGCTTCTAGGTGAGTATCATCGTAGAAAAGATGCAGGTAAGGCGACACAAGACTCAGGTTATGTGTCTGTAAAGACGTTTGTAATCAAAACTAGATACAGCAATATTGGGCTATGATATCGCAAATTGATTGACTGTGTAGAGCTAGGGAGCTACAGCAAGAGGCATAAGGTGAGCAAAGAGCGACACAGCGACACAGGCTATCCGACGATCGAAACAAAACCTTCTAGGGGATATGCGCAAGAACGCCAGACGGACAAAGAGACAAATGAGAAAGACGGTCTCATGTTTAAGAGGACTCTGCGGTATGGAGCAATCATCTAAGCGTGCACACGAACACCTCGAACTGCAAGCGTCAAGATCAAAACGAGTCAGGGTCCATCCAGCCAGGATCATCATCTTCACCTGGACGAATATCGACGACATATCGCGATCAAGAACTCGGCTTTATCGCTGCAATCAGAATGTTTTGGTTATTCCTTTCCCGCGGCAGAAGTCCATGAGGGAATTTGAGAAGTGTGGAAGACAGCGTCTGGAAGGATTCGATTGCGCCGCTCTAGACGCGCAACGGCACACACCTCGGTACGCAAGCAACAACTTGGCCAAGTTCGCCACGCCCAATCGAAAAAGAATCACAACGCCGGAATTTCTGCTCGAATCACTTTGCGGAAACCTTAGGTGGTGTGAGTGTCAGGCAGCAGGAATCGAGTCTGACGCGGCGTGCGCAGGCAGGATTGCTGGTGGTGTGTGTTACAGTCGGTTGTACGTGTTTCCAGGCGAACATTGAGATTCAGGCAAGCAAGCGGCTGGAACGAAGCCAGAGGCGTCAAAACACGGCACGGTTGCATATCCTTCCACCACACGACCAGGGAGTCTAAATCGGGGGTCAGCGAGGAGGGCCCACGAAGTGGTAGCCTTCTACTTAGGCATTGCACTCCTGAAGGAGTGCGAAGAATGCGTTGTGCATTCGATGTCTGCATTGCTGTTCTGTGGCATTGCGATGGGCGGCGGAAGCATGAAACCTACAGTGCTCGATGCCACAGGCACGATTCTCAATCCACTCTGGCGCTTCAGCGGAAGGACAACGTGCCATGCGCACTGCTCTCCAGCAAGCCCACAAGCCACTGTACGCTTCCAGAAGGCGTGTTGAGTCTGTGTCCAGGCCGTGCCCCGGTTTTCTCGATCCGCCAAGGCCTTGGGGGACGGGCGAAAACCCTGGAACTGGATCCTACGGTGTTTGGCAGACGAGCTAGAGTCAGGCGCAGAATAGTGCAAGTCGCATACAGCGTCGTAAGGAGAAAGACCGAGTCAATCTCGTATGTGGACCCCGCGACAGAAGAGAGAGATACGCGTTACGTGGAGAGCTCAACGCCGGGCTAGCCGCAACTGGAAAGGGGTCTTGGACCCTGAGCGGCCCTGATTGGAAAATGGGCGTTTGCTCAAACTCCACAATGAGATACTCAGCCCCGTGCCGCTCGCAAGCAGCTCCGTCCTTCGAGTTTCGGGCCTCCGAACCGTGCATACGCGCAATCTCTGGAGTGAAAGCAAGACCAAGGGGTTAAGCAAGCCACTATGGCGGCACATATACGTCTTTGTGCCGCGGGCTTGATGGCGGCTTCTCTTCAGCTTCCTTCACTGCTCAACTTTTCGCCATGTCGCAGCAAAACATGATTTCCGCACAAAAGGTCGAAGAATTGATTGCGCAAGGCGAGCCCGTCGTTGTTCATGAGGGGTATGCCCTGAATATCTCCCAATGGATCGATAACCACCCTGGTGGCCGTCTTGCTATCCTGCACATGGTTGGTAGAGATGCCACAGACGAGATCAACATGTATGCGCGCCCTTCATATCTCGGCAGCTGAAAGCTGTGCCCTTGGATGTAAGCGCATGGAACTGACTCAAAGTGTTGCAGCTATCATTCCAACAAAGCCCTTCTTATGATGAAGAAATACCGTATCGGCCGCGTCCAACAGCCATGGTTGAATCTTGAGCCTCCTATTCGCGCCGCAAAGCCCTGCGCAAAACCAGAGCTGGATGAGAAGGAAGACCTCAAGCCCAGGCACGATAGGTGGTCAAGAACGAGTGTCGACCTAAGCTCTGTTAGTCTCTCAATCAATCCATGCTCTGCGAACAAGGTTCCGGGTGTCTTATCATGAAGTAATCGCTAATGGCAATTTTCAGGTCGCTGCTTCGATTAGCAAGAAGCTGAATCCCATCGACGGCTGTACCAACACCTGCCGATCACGAACACCAGATCCCGAGAAGCAGCCCCTGCTACGGTCCGAGGCCCCACTGCCACCTGCGTTCGACAAGAAAGCCCACCGATTGCAGTATGCTGCCGAATTGGAGGAGAAGGAGATAATGGACGGCTTGAGAGAGAATCCTTCCATCGACGCAGAAACACAGCATCAGATTCTATTGGACTACCGTGAACTGCACGAGCAGATTAAGGCGGAAGGACTTTACAAGTGCAACTACGCGGCGTATGGATACGAGTCCGTTCGATATGCTACACTCTTCTGTGCTTTCGCATACTTGCTCTACAGCCAGTGGTACCTGACCTCTGCGCTTTTCCTGGGCTTGTTCTGGGTAAGTTCGTCCGCCAGCCGTCCCGCGTGCCTACTAACCTCGTCCAGCAACAAATCATGTTCACCGCACACGACGCCGGTCACCGCGGCATATCAGGCAACTTCGTAATCGATACCCTGATCGGTGCCTTCATTGCCGATTTCTGTTGTGGTCTTTCAATCGGCTGGTGGAAATCCTCGCACAATGTACACCACCTCATCACCAACATGCCCGAGCATGACCCGGATATTCAGAACACTCCACTGTTCTCCACCTCTCCCACCTACATCAAGGGCATCATTTCAACTTTCTACAAGGACTTCGAATTTAAGTGGGACGCTGCGTGCGAGTTCCTTCTGCCCTACCAGAAATACACCTACTACCCCATCATGGCGCTCGCGCGTTTCAACCTCTACTTGCTGTCATGGTGCCACTTGTGCTCTCCACGCGCAGCGCAGCTCGGCGCAGCATGGTGGACACGTCCAGTTGAGTTGGTTTTCATGGCATGCTACTGGTTCATCTTCGGCTATCTCCTTGTTTGGTGCACATTGCCCAGCTGGCCTATCCGCATCGGCTTCGTCCTGATCAGTCATCTTGTCACCATGATCCTGCACGTCCAGATCACCCTGTCCCACTGGGGCATGCCGACATCCGACCTCGGACCCACCGAATCCTTCCCCCAGCGCCAGATGCGCACGACTATGGACGTCGAATGCCCTGCATGGCTGGATTGGGTGCACGGTGGTCTCCAGTTCCAGGCTGTTCACCACTTGTTTCCTCGTGTGCCGAGGCATAATCTGAGGAGGGGACAGGAACTGGTGCGTGAGTTCAGCAAGAAGACTGGTGTGAGGTATCACTGCTATGGGTTTGTCGAGGGAAACAAGATCGTCCTGAGCAGACTCGAGGAGGTTGCGAACATGGTCAAGATGATGGTGGACTGTCAGAAGGACATGGCTGCTACTGGCGAGAGCGGTTTACACTAGAGGAATTGGAAAAAGTCTTTCCTGGCGTTTGGAGGCATACCAATAGGATACGAATCTACATATTCAATGTTTCAATGTTGCGTCTTTGTGGCTGACGTGCATCTTCGACTAAACCAGATTAGGCATTACATCAGCAGCAGGTATGCCTCCGCTCTCAGCCTCGCTGTATAAGAAATGCTGTATTCTCAGATGTCATAGTACATCTTCCTACAATCAACGGATCCCAATATCAGAAGTGTTTCAACATGGTTCTTTTTGACAGCGTCAAGGCCATTGTGGCCCTCATCGCTCCCTGCTGGTTCAACCATGCACGCAGGATTCGGACCAGAAAACAACTTGACGTAAACCTTCTGCCATGCACTTCGCAAGGACCGGAACCTCACACCATCTCCTCAGTCGCGGGCGATCTTTCTTCCGAGCAGAAAGATGGTCTGCATACGCCAGCAGAGCAAGTTGCTCGTTCCCTGAACGAAAGCCATGATCGCTTGCCTGTGCCGGACGCCGTTCTGGAGCCTAAAAGGTCTCGCTCAGTGCCCTTCGAGATAGACGATCTGGGCGAATGTTTACATCAACTTGAACTAGCCTGTGAGATTGATGAATATTTACTCAGACCAGTTAAACTGAGACCGGTATATCCTCGTCTGGCACAACGTTGGTTCCCTCCTCCTGCTCTTCGAATGCGTCATGTCGCACCGCCGATCGTCAGTGAACGACACCCCAGGCACAGCTCGCCATCCGATGCTCGAGACCTTCAAACCTCTCTGCAACACGCCTCTTTGTTCGTCCATCCACTTGAGGTGGAGCTGGACCCTTTTCGATCTGCGCCGTATGAAGTTGCTTCTTCTTTCCTCGACCGGAATGTGGAGGTCAAAGGGTGTGAGCAAATGCGTCTTGCAACAGGATCACAACCAAGCCATGACCATGGTGACAGGAATATTTCTAGCTGCGACACAGAGTCTCGCTCGGATGAGCTCTCTCAAGCCCCGGAGATCGAGACAAGCCATGAGGGCAACCGCCGGATCAGACTGTCATCACGTACTGCACGCTTGGCCACCATTGCCCATCTCTTTGGATACTCGCGAGATCCTGAAGACGCTGCAGTCGACAAAAAATGCTCGTTTTGCAGCGTCACCTTTGCGACCAGAGGACAGCTCAACCGCCACCTCAATCGCAGACACGTTCGTCGCTACACTTGTGATCTTTGCAGTCAAGCGTTCAACTTGAATACAGACCTCAAGAGGCATGCGAGATCAGTCCACGTGGACGAGGCATCGCCGTGGAGGGAGACACTGAGATGTACGAACGAAGCTTGTAAGATGCCAAACAAGGTGTGGACGAGGGAAGATAACCTGAAAAGACATATGGGAAGGTGTTTGAAGAGGAACGCAAAAGTTGGTGAATCTGTGGAAGGTCGCTCATAATGTGGACCTACACGTGCAATGCATACACTTCTTCGACTTTTGTCATATATGTTAACATTAAATTTACGCCTGCTGCGCCGCCTGATACACCCTCCGGCCCTTCGACCACGTCTCCGCCACGCTATCGTCCAATAACGTCTCAGGCGTCCATTTGGAGTCCAACACTACGAAATCCGCCTGCAGCCCAGCCTTGAGACTACCCGTCCACGTCTCAGCAAACCGAGAATACGCAGCTCCTGCCGTAGCGGCGTAGAATGCTTGGCTCATCGTCAGTGCCTGGTGCGGCGTCGTTCGCTCCGTCATGTGTGGCTGTGTCGCGCTCCGCCTTGTCGTCGCGTTGTACAAGTTGGGCAGCGGGAGGTGACGTGCCGTTGGCGCGTCGGTACCAAACGCGACACACGCATGCCCGTCAAGGAATTCTTTGTATGCAAACGCACGATCCCAAAGGTGTGGGCCAACCAGCTTCTGGTAGTCGACTAGGATCGCAGGGTCTGAGTGAACTGGCTGCACCGAGGCGGTGATGCCAAGAGCACCCAAACGCTTTGCGTCTTCTTCATTTGTGACTTCGAGATGCTCGATGCGGTGTCGGCTGGTGGGAGAGTTTGTCGAGGCAATGCTGTCGATAGCTTGCTTGACGGCTGCGTTGCCGATAGCGTGGATCGCGACCTGGAGGTTTGCTTGAGCTGCTTTCGTAGTCACCATTTCCATCTCTTCCTTAGTAAAGAGCGGATCGATCAGGTTGTTGTGGCTGGGATAGGGCTGTGACAGGGCGGCGGTGCAGCCGTCTACGGTGCCATCACATATCAGCTTGATACCAACGACACAAAAGTCTGGTGTCGATGAGGGATGCCACTCCTTATTCCGAGCTATGGCTTCGTCGACCTGTGCTGCTATGTCACCTGTCGGTCGCACCAGCCAATGTGCTGCAACATGAATGGGTAGAGTGCCATGGTTTTTGCGGTATTGCTTCAAGATATCCCAGGCGTGATCGTCCATAGCCATGTCAATTGCACCAGTGTAGCCCGAGGCGATGTAAATATCGAAAGCAACCTGGAGTGCAGCCTGTTGTTCTTCATCGGTGTATTGGGCGTTGAGAAAATTCCATACAATATCGGTCTGTCCTGCTTCTGCAAACAGACCAGTCGGTTTGCCATTCTCGTCGCATGGCACCTGGTGCTCTCCAAGTTCTTTGGCGTCGTCCAAGGGGAGTTCCTCTAACGCGGCAGTATTCACCCATGTTGAATGTAAGTCCAGTGATTCGACGTAGATCGCACGCCCATGAGGATCGATGTTGTCAAGCATAGTGGCCAAGGCCAGGCGGCCAGTGCTCGATTGGAGCCATCCACGGCACAAGACTCGGGGCAACTCTGGATGCTCTCTGGCATAATCCGAGATTGCGGACTGAAGCGACTCGAGTGAGGTGCAATTGGTAAGGTCCAGCTTTCTTTGTGAAAGACCGAAGAAAAGCAGATGCGTGTGTGCATCGATGAACCCTGGGATGACCACACGACTCTCCAGATCAACAACCTCAACCCCGGTTTCGATCAAATCCTGGACCGATTTGTCGCTTCTGCTGCCAACATAAGATATCTTGTCGCCCTCAAGTATCATGCATTCAGCGAAACCAGTGTTTGCTTTTTGAGCGTCGCTAGCTTCGAAAATTCGGCCATTGATGAAGACACGAGTGGGTGCAGTTGCAATCATTCTGCTTGGACTGAGCTGGTGTTTCAAATTCAGTTGTCGTTTCAATCTTTCGACACGCAATAGGTTATAGGGCAATCCAGGGGTGCGGGTTGCAGAGGTTCTGGCACCCACTCGGCTATATCTAAGTGGCAGTCGCGACCCGCGGAATTGCCCTCCATGCGATTCATCATGAATGCCAGTAACGGTTGATCGACGCGGGCCTCGAAGTGGAGGCATAGAGTGGAGTCGTAGCTTTGCTGCGCTTCGAACCCGTCTATGCTTTGGGTGCTAAAATTCTTGGCCAAAAATCTAGCCGTTATAGGGAAGGCTGGTCTGAATCTGGTGTCATTTCGGGCATGAGGAAGCCTCCCACAAGACAAGAAACGCCTGCTATCTCACACAGATGGTGGCTGGCTATCTGCAACCAATTTTGAACTGTAATATAGCTCGTCCCGATTCCGGAGACTGTGCAATCGTGATAAAGCAACCTCTATTGGGTAGGTCCAGGCGCTCGGATCGTCCCTAGCTCGTGGGAGCAGTGTTCAAGAATCGCCGAATGCTGGGGTAAAGCCCTAGACTTCCGTCAAGACAAATGATAGCGTTTGTGCTTGGTCATTGTCGCTCTTGACGCCGCTGCTGTTACCCCAGGTGGGATCCACTTCTATCAGCCACTCGTCCATAGGCCTTTGATAAGACGTTACTCAAACACTATATGACCTGGACAGGTTCGTGAGATAACGACCAGAAACGTCCTCGACACATCGAGTTGACTCTCATCTCATTATGCCTACGACTTCTTCGAATGCCGATGACGATAGGTCGGCATGGCCGCCTGGCACTATAACGCTTGAAGGTAGATGACCTTCCCCGTTCTGGAGTCGCAGCCTTGCTGATTGCTGCAACAGCGCTTCGCAGAGCCACAGGAGATCTCAACGAAGAAGTTGAGATTGTTTTGCATCCTAAGCCAACGAACGACCCGAACGACCCACTCGTACGTTGACAAGCTGCATGCCGGGCTCAGAAAGCTGACAACCTCAGAATTGGAAGACGTGGGAGAAGTACCTCAACTTCGGATTAACTCTGCTATACTCTCTTGTAATATTCGGCCTGTGAGTCTGAGTCTCGCTACATTATACCAGTCTCATAAGACTAATGTTGTACGACAGCATATCAGCAGCTACTCCGACATGGCCTGCTATGATGCAAGAGCTCGGATTCAGCATCGAGCTTCTCAATAACGGCTATGCGACCGGCTCCGCGTCTCTGGCCGTAGGCGCCATCATATTCATCCCTTTCGCTCTGAAGTATGGCAGGCGTTCGATGTACCTCTTCAGTTTGGTTGGACAGATTGCTGTCATGGTCTGGTCTGCCAAGATGATGACTGCTGGCGATTTGATTGGGACTAATCTGTTCAACTGCCTCCTGGGCGCGCTAGCCGAAGTCATTGTGCAAATGACTGTAGCAGGTATGTGTACAATCTGACCCTGTTCTTATAGAGTTCACCCGCTGACGATAATGTAGATGTGTTCTTCGTTCACGAGAGAGGCCTAATGAACAACCTCTACGTTTGGTGCATGACCATCGGAGGGTCCCTGATGCCAATCGCTGCGGGCTACATAACAATAGACCAAGGTTGGCGCTGGCTCTGGTGGTGGATGACCATCATGCTCGGCATCTTACTTGTTCTCTTCACGTTCCTTTACGAGGAGACCAAGTACATGCCAGCTATCAGCGGCACACCTTCTGTCATGGAAGCAGCAGATGTACCCGAGGATCGCAAGTCGATCGATCACAAACCATTCGATCAGAACCCGTTCGACCTGCAACCTGTGGATTCGATCGTCACAACAGTCCTCCCTCCGCGCAAGCCTTATCTGCAACGCTTGAAACCCTGGACCTCCTCTGATGGTTCCATCTTGGCGCTGCTGCATCACACATATCAGCCTTTTTTTGTTATGGCTACTATTCCTGCTGTCCTCTATGTTGCACTTCTCTACGGTCTCATCACTGCTGCTTTTCAGCAATCAGTAACGTTGATTTCGACCAACCTGCCGCTCCCGCCATACAACTTCAACGCCGCTCAGGTAGGACTGATGAATATACCAGCACTAGTGGGCAACACCCTTGGAACTCTCGTCAGTTCTCCATTCAGTGATCGTATCATTCTTTGGCTTGCGCGAAAGAACAACGGCATCTACGAGCCCGAGATGCGCCTCTGGCTGTTGCTGGCTTTCGCCCCATTCTTCCCTGCAGGTAGGTTCGGTCATACTCCAGAAGGGCAAGGATCCATACTGACAAAGCGCCGCAGGGTTGATGATGTTCGGCTATGCTCTTGGGGGAGGAATGAGCTGGCCGATCGTTGCCGTAGGCATTGGCATGTTCTCCTTCGCCATGCCGCCGATGTCCAGCGTCGCTTTGACATATCTTACGGACGCATACACAGATGTGAGACCATCCTTCACTACCTCAAAGACTATCGCTAATCGAGTTGATAGATCATTGCGGACGCCATTGTCGGTGTGACATTCACTCGCAACATCATCTCTACCATCTTCGTATTTGCGCTTACCCCTTGGGTAGCCAAGGTTGGGCTACATGATGTGATGCTGACATTCGCCATGATTTCTATACTCGCACTTGGCACCACCGGACTTTTCATTAAATTTGGCAGAAAGTGGCGCGCTCAGACCAAGCAGAGATACCGCACGTTTGCCTCCAGACAGATGGACACCAGGGATAAGCTCTAGATGTTGTAATCATGCAATAACGTCTTATGGCGTTGCTAGAAGTACTTTCGCTTTAATAAGGACGAATATGTCATCACATGAGCATCACATCTTCTCCGTGATACTGACGAAGCAGCAAATTATCCAATGCTACGCAGCAGCTTATTGTCCTCATGACTAGATGTCAGGACGAGTCCATTCTAAGATTCTTCGTCGTCGCTCTCATCCTCATGTGCCGTTGCCCACGGGCTCCGTTTGCGTAATGATACTCCGTATTTCTCCAGGATGAAGGGTATTGGTGCCAAAATCACCGCCAGTGCTGCCAGAACGAGACAAGCATTTCTTGTGCCCATGCCTTTGAACAGCACCCTCCCTACCAATGGGAACCCAGCCCCAGCCAAGTTACGTACTAGCCCGACTCCTGCAAGACCTGATGCGGAGAAAGTTTTGTATGCGTCTTCTGTGTATGTCAAGGTCATCAGAATGAGACAGTAGAATGACCAACCCCAACAGGCAGATGCCAATACCGGAAAAACAGCATGTACATCTGGTCTTGCTGTGAATGCGAATGCAAGCAATGAGATAGGCAATACCACAGCGGCTGTTTTGGCGTGGTGGACTCGTGCTTCCGGAACATCGCGTTGGCTAGCTTTCGCGACCTGTCGCTGATAGTATCGCTCTTGGAAAATGTTTGTAAAGAGCCCGAAACAGATGCCGGCAACGATACCAAGGAAGCAGATACCAATCCCAATAGTATCATATCCATAGCCAGAAGGTCCGAAGATCATGTGGAAGGCGCCATTGAATAAGAAAGATAGACCATAGAGAAACCCATTGTACAATGCGCCAAACTGCACAATAGCTTCTGTAGCCAGAAAGCGGAACGGTCGAGCAAGTGCTGTACCGAAAAGCTGTTTGGGCCCTCGTTGCTTCATCTCCTCTGGTACCTCGATGGTGTTATTCCCGGTGGTCTTTCTCAACGCCTGTGCTCTCTTGAGTAAGAGTACACTGTGTCGAGTCTCACCAAGGGAGTACTGTGCGAAGACCAAGATCAACCAGAAGGAGAGGCAGATAAAGAACATGACTCGGAAAACTTCATGCCATGTTCTTCCATGCGCAATGAATGAGAACAGGACGAAACCCGTGGGTGAGCCACCCGTTGCAGCCCACAAGAACCATGACATTGCAGGCCCAGTATCGTTGTGATGCCATAGATCCGCAATGGTCCCGCCGAAGTTCGAAATTGTGGTCGACGAGAAGTATCCGGAGAACAGTCTCAAGAAAAGGAAAGGCGCAAGACTTTCAACATAGGTAGTTGCTAATAGCAGCAGCAGGAAGGTGCCGTACGAGAAGATGTAGACAGGTCGCCTGCCATAGTATTCCGAGAGAGGGGCCAAAGTCATCGGCCCAAATGCCAGTCCGAGTATGTACATGCTCAGACCGAGCGTCGCTACAGGCGCTGAGACATTCATATCTTTGGCAAAATCACCAGCAACAGGCGAGAAGCTGTATGTGCATTAGCAGGATTATCAAAACAACGTCTTGCGTTATCCTACCCTGAAGCGCCCCAGCTGACACTGAGGTCAATCGGGATGATAGCTGCTACCATAAGCCATTTCCGAAGGGACGACCAGTTTCGTGGATCCTCTGGATCATCGTGACTAAAAGCAACAACGTCCGGTCCCTCATCAACGTGCAGAAGCGGTGAATCCTCCCTTATGATATCTGTAGAACTTCTCATTGCAACTCGACGCTCTCATCTGCGATGCAACTTCAAGGTGTTGCAATAGATTGCTGTGTGTGGTCGCAGGTGGGATCTTCCAGATACGTGATGACGTAAACCTGTCACGCGCTTGCGTGCGTGGTGTGTGTGGATCTCCTTATCTTCTGGAGTACATATCAGTCTCCACACTTATTTACCTTGCGCTTACCGTAGACGTTCAGACCTTGTAGCTAAAATGTCTCGCTTGGGTGCACTCCTATATTGAGAGGCTACGCGGTATGAGTCCTGACTATGCGGCTCGGTCGTGTTCACGCCGAGAACCGACATGAGATTTCCGTCCCCTCATTTACCCCGGTGTCACCCTAGGTCTAAACAAGCATTTGGCCTTGATCTTCATGGAATTTTCCCGTCTATCGGATGAAGTGTATGTTGTTAGATCTATAAACATGGATGTTTCCGTCAAGCAAACTTGGCGGCAACCTCATTGGCGTCCATATTAAACAATGCGTCCTAATGCTGCAATAAACGTCCTGCTGTCATTGACAGCATGGGCGTCGGCTCTACTCAAAGTCATCGATAACAACAGCAGTTTGATTATCTCTAACGAACGCCTTGTCGCAGGCGTCAGCAAGACCCGGGGCTACGTCAATCTTCTCACCCTTGACGGGCAAAACTTGCTGGGTAAAGAGGATGGCAATACTGGGGTGGGGCCTTACCTCGACTGTTACTGTACCCCTTCTGGATTCTGGACACCGGGTCGCGGCAGCAAGGTTGATTATCGACTGTTCAATGGCACAGACGCAACAGGTGTCAAGTACGGTGGCATCAGCATGGGCGAAACCTATACGCCTACTGGCCAACGTCTAGAGCAATACTGGTTCTTGAGAGAAGGCGAAACAGGCTTGCACACCTTCAGTCGCGTTGCGTACTACAATGAGACTGCGCCATTCCTTCGCAATTTGCAAGAGCTCAGGACTATGTTCAGGCCTAACCACAATCCTCCACTGTTTACCCATTTTGTAACCAATGAAAACTTCGATGCTCCCAGGCCAGACACCGAGGGTGAAGTGACTGTGCAGGATGCCACATGGTTCTTGCCAAATAAAGAAGATCCTTACGTGAAGGGTGTCGGTGACTACTTTACCAAATATACGTGAGTATCATGACTTAAGATACTTTGGTGTATAGGCTTATGATCATTAGGTTTCAAGACACGTGGAGAAAGCACAAATCTCACGGTATGTGGGCTGATGGGTCCGGAAGCGCCGATGGAACAACATACGGTGCGTGGCTGGTTCACAACACAGTCGAAACGTATTTCGGGGGCCCGTTGCACTCGGATCTCGTTGTTGATGGCATTGTCTACAACTACATCAGCAGCAATCACCACGGCGACCAGACGCCTAACATCACTCATGGCTTCGACCGCACCTTCGGTCCCCAATATTTCCACTTCAACAAAGGCGGCTCTCTTGACGAACTGCGTGCCGATGCCGACCAATATGGACTAAAACCAAACTGGAACGCAAAGTTCTACGACTCGATCGCAAAACATGTACCCAACCTGATTACTGCGGCTGGTCGTGGCACCTTCAAGGCTGAGATTGACTTGCCTCATGGTGCAAAGAACGCAATCGCCGTGCTTGCGCAAAGTGGTATTGATTTCCAGGACAATGTCTTCGACACGGAGGCCTATCAGTATTGGGCCGAGGTCCCGTCCAATGGCAAAGTCAGCATTGATCGTGTAAAGGCTGGTAATTACCGTCTCACAATCTATGCTGATGGCATCTTCGGCGATTTTATTCAGGACAATGTAAAGGTAGACGCAGCAAAGATTACCAATACAAAGGCCAAATGGATACCCGATAGCGCGGGTATTGAACTCTGGCGCATCGGTACACCTGACAAGTCTTCTGGTGAGTATCGCCATGGCCACGCGCAGTCCCCTACCCATCCTCTCCTCACCGAGGAGTACCGGCTCTATTGGGCAGCCTACGACTTCGTAAACGAATTCCCTGAAGGTGTTACCTACAAAGTCGGTCGCGACGACCCATCGCAAGCTCTCAATTATGTACATTGGAGCATGTTCGGCGGTAAAGCAAATTCCAATCGACCAGATCCGGTATACGATAGCATCAATAACTGGACCATACTATTCGATACCAAAGCTCAGCAGCTCACAAACAAAAGAACGGCGACATTCACTGTCCAGCTAGCGGGCGCAAAGTCAGCAGCAGGAAATACCGACATATACAACGCGAGTGAACCATATTCAAATCTTCCATACACCGTCAACGTCAATGGAAAGGACCTACAGCCCTGGGTCATCCCGTATTATCACTCGAGCTCTTGTGCTGTTAGGTCGGCCGTTGTTTGCTACAATATTGCACATAAGTTTGTGTTTGACGTGAAGTTACTGAAGGAGGGTGAGAACAAGTTTACACTGAGTCTGCCGTATGGTGGGAAGAATTACGAGAGCGCGCTGCTGCCGGAGGCACTTTATGTGCAGTATGATGCGATGAGATTGGAAGTAAGGTAGATAGTCATTTAGTCTACCGCGGTAGACTTGAAGTCACTGAGTAGGCGGTTCCTCCCAATATCTCAACATCTGCTCCAGTGCACTATTCCACTCTTGAACAAGTATACTGGTGAATCGCTCCATCTGCTCGCTCGACGGCAGTCGTCCACCCCAGGATGTCGGCTGGGTCGCTTGGTATCGAGCATAGTATCCAATAAGTCCACTGTACATATCAGCCTCACGTCTAAAATAAGCATCAACATCAGCCACTTACTCATCTTTGATCTTTTGAAGGACCAGCCAGCACAGATTCCAGCTGCGATTGCTTTCAGGGTCTGCATAAACTCGCCTCTTTGATTCATCCACACAGGAGCTGCTGAAAGGGTATTTGCGTGTCAGGCCGCGCAGTTCGGCTAGCAAACTGTTCGAAGAGACGTAGTAAGTCCATGCTGAAGTCATAGGCGCGCTAACGTCGGGCGTGTTGAGCACAGCGAAGGCTTTCTCGACACGGCGCAGGTCGATGAGGGTGTTGATGCGGTGCTGTTTAAGCGCGAGGATCGTTTGGTATTTTTCCGCCTTCGACGAGTCAGTGATTTAAGGAGGTGGCTGGATACTCCAAATGATCGTACAAGAGACATTTGTGATGAGGCAGACGTATCGTGTGAGTAAAAGTGACGTGCCGGTGGACTACTGAACTCAATCAAGTCCGTGACATTAGGTGGACTTGACGATGTGCGATTCGACATGGAGGAGTTCCTGTCGAAGGATGTGAGCTCTGAGTGCCGTTCTTGGAGCTAAAGGGATCTTAGGTGCGATATGCACAGCTACAATTGAGACCAGTGTCCTCACATTGTCCTGGATATATCTCACATACGAATATAGTGTATGCCATGTCCATGTCAGACAGATTCTAGTTATGCTGCCATCGTCTCATCATCACATCCAGGAGCGGATAACACTCCGGCAGTACAGAATCTAACCTTCCAATGGCCATTGTATCGTTGTGGGGGCATTGTTTGTTCCCAGCTGGCAGTGTCCAGAGAGGCCATGCATGTAAGAAATGTATTCTGGTTCAGGTGCCCCTGAAACAGTTTTGGGCCCGTGAGTGATGATATCACTCCGACATTGGTGCTCCAGCACGACAACTGTTGCTTTGAGTGGGTCACCACGATCGGCACCCCTGCCTGTCAAGATCGAAATCTGATGTGAGTTCAAGTCATACAGACCTGGTCATGATCTCCACGGCCCGGAAGATCTCTGCTTTAGGAGCTGACGTTGGTCAGGGCTTATGACAGAGCAGGGCGCAAATATTTGATTGGCTAGAGCATCTAGCCATGGCACTTTTTCCTTTTGATCCGGTGTTGGGCTTTGTACAGTGTCCAGATAAGCATGGGAGAATCGGTGCTGCGACTGCTTATCAGCTCCTCAGCTGAAATTTCCATTCTGGAGTTCATTTCAGAGAACATAGAAAGTAGTCGTAGTGAACGCGGCAAAAGCGAGAAGCGCGCGGAACATAGGGCTTCTGGGAACGTAGAAGGCCACAAGCATTATGGCGTTGTAGTCAATGGCTTGCTGACGAAGGCCATTGCACGGCGGCTAGTGCGTGTACTTTGGTGCGTGCATACCTTGCTACAGCATCAACTTCAAATGCTGCAATTCTTGAGCCCGTACACGAACGCAACACAGCAAACGAAGGAATCAATCCCAAGCTTGAATCAGCAAGTTCTGGGCCTTGCGATCTCTCTTTCTCTCTGGGCTCCCGCCGGCAATGGTGGTCCAAGGAGTGTTCATTTCCTTAATTTGTGCTTCCATGTGGCATTGCCACGAAGTGAATCCAAAATTGTGGCCGTGCAGCTTCTCTAAGCCTCATCTTGGCTGTCGGATCCCCTTGCATCCGCCAGAGGCTTCTTGTTGACTATACTACTGGCTCATGGATTCGAGGTTCTACTTGAGGCTGACGAAATGTCGTAAGCAGCAGCGCGCCTGGCGCTGCTCGTGTCAGATTTAGTGCGGCTGCGACCATCGGCACATGGACATGTCTCAAAGATCACCTGGCAGAAGCAACGCAAGCTGCTGGGGTTTCGGCCTGGCAGGATCGATGTTGTGCAACAGCTGTAGCTGAAGCTTCTTACGATCGCTCAGGCTGGGCATATGGTTATAATGTCAGATTATGAGGTCCCCTGGGTGTTTGTCCAATTCCGGCTTCTCGCAATCTGCATTGCCAAAAGAAAGTGTCTTCAACTGATTCTACAGTCAGCCTTTCTCTTTCCCTCGATAATCCAGCGTCATGTTAGAGTTGTGTGCAAGCTCTTTAGTCCCTGTTCTTTAGTACCAGATGCGTACCCAGCCCTGGCAACTATGAGAAAATGGAGAGTATCAGTCCTCCGGGGCTTCATACATTCGTACGGTAAGATTGATCTGCATTGATCAGCTAGATGGGTTATACAGCGCAACACAGCCGGAAGGATTCGACACAAAAATTGTCAGGATCTATGATTGCATTCGCCGGCCACTATTCACAATACGTAGGTGATACAACCCAGGTCGGGTAAAACTTGGCTATCGAGAAGGAGACGTTTACAAGACGGAAAGATCGCCGAACTTCTCCTGTGCGGTTGTTAGCAAATCCCCGAAATGTCCTCAAAACAGCGCGTAGACTCGCCTTGTAGCCGGGAACGGCCCAGCGGCCCTTGGAAACGAGCTGCTCGGTGCGCTGGTCAATCTCGGGCTGAGCAGCAGCAACCTCATCGACGGTAAGGTCAGCGAACGGCCTGGCCTCCTCGATGTTCTTGAGTGTCTTCTGGAGATCGCTGAGCTCCTTGTCAACGACGGCCTTGGTCTCCTCGGCGCTCTTGACGGCCTGGGCCTCGAAAGCCTCGATGGCCTTGATCTGCCTGTTCACGTCGTAGGTCTGGGGCTTGTAGGCGTTGAACTGCTTCTCGATGTCGTCGACGATGGCCTGGTTCTTGAGGACGGAGCGGTAGTAGGCGAAGTCGACGGTCTGGGGCTGCTCGGAGAGGACGGTGACCTTACGGCGGGCGTCATCGTTGCGCTTCTTGAACGACTGGAGAGCGGCGGCGGTGTTGCCACGGAGGCCGAGCTGCTGGCCAAGCTTGGTCCAGTCGAGCTTGAGGGCTGCGCTACGCTGTTGCGAGAGATGGGTTAGTTTTCAATGTCGTATTTAGGGTTGCCATTGCGCGCGCGGGAGCTCGGAGACGGCGGCAATTGACCTGTCGCGAGCTCCCATCGGCGGTCCGGAGGGGGTGCAACGTACTCCGACGGCCATTGTGATGATAGGGACGGGTTGTGGGATGGGGTCGTGGGGCGGAGGGTAGGTTTGGAGGTGAACTCTTCGCTGCCGGCGGCCAAGGATTTGGGAAGGGTTTAGCGCGGAATCAACCGGAGCAGCAGCTGTCAACCAAGGCAAAGAACATCAACATAAAGATTTTCAAGTAATAAACCGACACAGAATTTTGGTCTGCGAACTGTGTCGCGCCCTGATACTGACTGTCGGCTCCCAATAACCAACCTACGCGAAAAGTGGGACGCTGGAGCAGTACAAACGTTTGTGGTAATGAGGTACTCTATGTTAGTTCTACGCTTGCTCAGCTCGTCAATCAAAACACCTCATAACATTCCACGATGGATCGTCCTCGCGGCCTTGAGGGGATTGTCGCGAGTAATACAGCAGGCGAACTCTGATGACAGACTTGGTGAAATACAGAAAAGGCATCCTGACGGTAGGACTTCAGGGCTAATTGATGCAGTTCAAATAAATGCACAGCTCTGCATGATGCCTACACATCTGGTTCGATCTTCCAAAGGGTTACTTGCCCAACATTGAATGATACATAAGTGTCACATGTCTTGTATGAGCTGACGAGGTGCAGGCAAAGTGCTGTACGTAGCGGACGTGGGTCAGTCTTCATTCGCAGGGTCACAGTGCATGGTTGGAGATCGGTTTGGCGCACGTTACGTGACTTGCATAGATTCATATTCATGTCTCTTGCTCGCAGGTCATGTCAGTCCTTTGCGGACGTCATGCCTGGCCAGTTCTGTTTGACGTTCCCCACATAAGACAGTTGTCTATATGCTGAGAGCCATGATGGAGTTGACGATGTCGTTGTCGTTCTCCTTGAGAGCCTTGACGGCCTTCTTGCGGGAGACGGAAGCCTGCTGCATGACAAGCTCGATGTCCTTGGCCTCGAGACCAGAGTCATCGACCTCCTCACCGTCATCCTCCTCCTCGTCGGCCTTCTCCTCGACCTTCTTCTCCTCGCCGTGAGCGTGGTCGTGGTCGTGGTCGTGGTCGTGGCCGGCGTGGTCGTGACCCTGCTGCTCAGCCTGGGCGAGCTGCTGGGCGGCGGAAGCCTGAGCCTGAGAGTTCAGGTCCTCGATCTTGGCCTCACCGAAGATGCTGGTGCGGGGTCAGCGCGTGTTGTATACAAATGGCTAGCTGCTAAACTCACATGTAGGTGTTGCTGGAGGGGGACTTGTAGACATCGGGCTGGTTGATGACGAACAAGATCTGGGCAAGCTGTTAGCCAGAATTCCACGTGCCCCGCAGCTGTTCCTAAGCTCTCGTGCCCGTCTCTGCGGCTGCCATTGTTGCCTGCACTCACGTTCTTTGGTCGGCGGAGGGTGACGCGTGTGATGCCCTCGATGTGCTTAAGGCCGAGCTTGATGATAGCCTTGCGAGCCTTCTTCTCGTTGCGAGAGTGGACGGTGACGGAGGAGCCCTGGGGGATCACAGCATCGCCCTCCTCCTCAGAGTCGCTGGACTCATCCTCCTCGATCTGAACGTTCTTCTTCTCAGGCTCGTCGGGGAGCTCCTCAATGCGGGGGTTGGCCATTTTTGCGATGTGGTGACTTTGGTGTGCGATGAGCTCCTTCCCTAAGGTTCGTGGGTTCCTTCCCTCAGATTCGCCCGTTCGTTCCGCCAAAAAGACGCTAGTGGTTTTGTGCGCGCAAGTAAGCGAGAGCCCATGACATCGCTGGACATTACAGCCCCAGAAATCAATGGAAAACGGCTATGTGGTGCATTCGAGGAAATTCGTAAATCACAATTTCGGTTTCATGAGTTTCAATGGGTATCATTTGCAATTCTAGTTGCGGTTTGTGGTTCATGAACTTGTGGATTGGACTCTTTTTCTGCTACATGTGGATGCAAGCAAGAGCCGTGTTAACCTTCCCATCCGAATTGCACCTTGCGAATCATTGAAATAATGCACCCGATCCAGGTCTTGAATTTTAGAATGCCGTAGGTCGCATCCGTGATGCTCAGAAAATGCACATCATGCTTCCCCTAGCACCAGCATGCAGCGACCTCCACTACGCCGCGTCTCCCGACATCATCGTAACCGTTTATGCCTTGGCGCTGGCGCGGATCTTGGCGAAGGTCTTCTGGACCTCGTAGCGGGCCTTGAATAATGTTAGCACTGTTGCTGTGTTGCTTGGGCGCATGCTGTATTGCAGTGTAAAGCTGCGCAACAGCATCACCCGGACCACAGTAAACCTACCTGCTTCCTGAGCTTCATGACCTTGAACCTCTCGAAGTCGTTCAACTGCCTCCTCTTCTGGAGCGCAGCGCGCTTCTTGGCCCAGGCGCTCTCATCGAACTTCTGCTGGACCTTGTGCTCCTCCCACTTCTTCGCAACGTGGCCGACACCGGTAGCGCGGGGCAGCTTGGGGATGACGATGGGGGTGAGGGAGAGCTTGGCGAGGGCGACTTCCTGACGGGGGACGGGGGCCTCCTTGGTGGGACCATCGACAAGGACCTGTGTCGGTCAGTAACTGCGTTCCTCCTCTGCTCAGATCGCGGGACTCCGTACGCGCTTGTGGTCAATGATCTCGACGACGGTGGCGAGACGGCCCTCGTAGACACCCTCGTTGAAGAGGACGACACGGCCGACCTCGACCAGCCTCCAGGCGCTCGTTGTGATGTTGGCGTCACCCATTTCGTCGGTTGTGCTGTTGATTTATTAGGTCGAGTAAAAGAGTGTGGACGGTATCGTAGGCGTACCGAGAAGGATAAGCTGTGGTTAGTGGTCGTCTTGTCAGGAAGTTGAGAATGTGAATTTGGAGAGACGGCAGGTGCTGTGGGCACTAGCGAGGAAGGCGCGTGGCCCGTGCGCTGGCGCCATTAAAAAGTCGTCGCTGCCGCAACACCAACACACATGACACCGCACACACACGCCAGCAACACCGCGACAGCGTCGATGGCGCTGCAGAAGTGAGTGCCTCACTTTTGGGGGCCGCTTTGCAACTATTCGTGCACTCAGCGCCATTCCTCGCATGGTGACGGGGATCAGCTGCATAGACTACATGTCTGCAGAGCTCGGTGATGCTAACACCTCCGCGACAGCGTGCAAGGTCTGCACTCCCACTGGTATGTTCTTCTCTTGTACTTGTACCTTCATCGTCTCATCCTATGATGACGTAATTTGCGATTGAGTCGGCGTCGGGTACCCTCGCCGGGGTGCCTTAACGGCGTCGTCCCAGTGATATTCAATTTTCTTACATATTCTGAGCTTTCGAGCAAAACATCTTTCTTGCATCTACCAGCCTCCGAAAGAGCTCTGCTGACCGTCAAAGATAACAGGACTTTACCTCTGAACACCGTTCGTGTCAATCTTTCGCTGTACTTGGCCACGCCTAAGACAATCTTTACCTGGTAAGTTACTGCGTATGCTTCGTGCATCCCCTTCCAATGATTACAATTTGCAATAGATAGTAGCTGATCGGACCATCTATCCGAAACATGTGATTATTTTCTTTACACCAAGATCACTGAGGAACCCATCATCTCACGCATGCTTTACGTTGTTACTTTAAGCAAAGCTAACAAGCTTGCAGATATTTTCGTCTCGAATTGTGGACAATGTCTAGTGTAATGGGCATCACTTGCTTTCATCGTCTATCGTGTTGAGTTGTACTCGCGATGGTTGAGGAAGGCTGTCTCCGACTAGCTGCATCAATTATCACTGCCTAATTTGGTCTCCGCTCTCACGCCGCCGCGTTCTTCGCCGTGTGATCTTGCGCCCATAGCTCCAGTACAAATTCATCAACAGCTCTCTGACAACATTGTCAAGCGTGATTCTTGTGTCGAACTTGCTGCCGCTGTACGGAAACGGTACGATCCTGGTCCAGTCTGCGCCCTCCTCAAAGTAGAATTCGAGATCGAAGGCATCAGCTTTCTTCAGCATATGCTTCAGCACATCTCCAGTCTTCCCATTCGCATCTGCCCAGGCCCATAAACGTGTGTCAAGAAAATTCAGAACATCCTTTGACACATTCTGTGCAAGTATCTGCGCATTGAAGATTAGGTGCCTCATGATGTTGATGTTGCAACCGCAATCCAGCACTGCATATCTCAGTAGGCCCGTGTCGATCTGTTTGGGCACTCCAAGGAGTGTTGAGAGAGCCGCTACAGCCCTCTCGTTTCCATCTGCAATCGCCTCTCTTATGCCCTGCTTGGCTGTCTCACCTGCCATGCTCCCTTCCCAGTCGATTTCTCCATTCATGCTGACCAGAACATACAGCAGGTTTGCCTTGTCATCATCCCAGGGTCCATGCAACAGCTTCTCTGGGACTTGGAAGCCATCTGCGAATGCGAGGTACGGTATCATGGTGAATTTGAACGGCCAGAGACCCTCAAAGTGCCGCACTCCGGGGACCTCAACTCCTGTCTTTGCCCACGCCTTTCCTCGAAGAGATATCATCGCATCGTGACTTCTTTCCACATACTTCAGGAAAAAGGTCCAGGTGAAGAAGCGACAAGCCAGTATTTGGCTTTGTAGTACTCGATCGCTGCGTTTCCTGCGGTCTCTATAGTTCGTGGTGTGATCTACTGTATGGAAAAAGGTGCGCATAGTGTACTCCATTGTCACTGCACGCGAGCTGAGTCTGCGGCCGAGAAGCGGTGAGGCACGTGGAAGAGATATGTTCATAGAGTACAGAAAGATAAGTTCCAGGAGTTCCTGAGGGAGGCCGAGAAGAGTAGGCATGGCTGCAACTGTTCCCTTTGGTAGGCGTTTTCGTTTCTTCGGCTGAGGTGGTCTACTGTGACTTGCTTCTGCTGTTGACAATGTCGACGGGATTGCCGAAATCGGTATCGGGATGTACTTGCGCTTCTTCCCGCGTATGTTGATCGGTGTGAGATGTAAGTCCGGATCCATTTGTATGCGAGGGCGTGGCCAGGCAGCAGAATTCCGGACGTGGTCGCATATGCAGTGTGGGTGAAAAGGGAAAGGTCTGGTGTTGCTTGTGGCGCAGCAGTGAAGTGGCTGACCTTGTTCGTTCTTTCCCGCGGCGATCGTGCCTTTTGTGCTGGAGCTCCATCTTCGTAAACACAACACTCGCCCACACCTGCTACCCACCACGCACAACCACATTCCAAGATGCAGGTACACGCTGTACCTGACGCAGAGCGCGCCTTCGACTCGCAAGGGAGAAGGTTACCGTGGGGTCTTGAGTTCGCCGAGTAAGTATGGAACGTCTAGTGCAGTACGCAATGACGATATGCAATGCAGCGACAAGCTCGCGCGATCACAATTGTACTGCGTTACATATCACTTGAACAGATTTGATATCTGCTATGCTCGAGACCGTATGCTGACCCACCGGCGAACAGCAATGAATACAATCAGCGAACACGGATACCCGAAGAGAAGGGCCCTTTCGGCAAGGCGCGCAAACGCGGATCTACACGCGCGAAAACACCGACAGCTAAATCTGCTGAAGACAGTGCGAAACTGGACAATTTGCGCGCAATCGACGATATCTTCGGGCGCGTCAAGGCCGAGCATGTCGCGGCGCTTCCAGCATCAGCCTCTGCGCCAAATCTGATAGAGAGCGGTGGCTTGTTAGGAACATCGTTTAGCGGCGTTGCACCCCCGAGTATGACAGCGAAGGAGCCAAAGGAGGTCATCTTGTATGGCTTTGGTGCAGATGTGCAATGGGCAGCTATAGATTTCTACGAGAAGGTCTCCAACGGCATCATCTACGAAGAATACGACCGCGAACCGTACAATCCCAAATTCAACTATGCGTTTGGTACGCAGCGAACCTCGCATCTTCGCTCACTATCCAACGCAGCGAGGGCCAGAGTCAATCACTTCGTCGGCGGGGACCACTGGATCAAAGTCACATTTGATTCAGCAGAGGCGGCCGAGCGCGCATGCCACTACTCGCCCCACAACATCCAAGGCTACACGGTGTTCGCTGAAGCATACAGAGGTACTGGGCCCCAAGGCGGCGACAAAGCCCTCCATGCGCAAATCGGCGGTGCCATCTCCTTACTGTCCTCTCCGCAGACAGGTGCCTCAAGCACAGTACCAGACACGTCAACGACAGCTTCTTCGGCTACAGCGACCGTCGCCGCCCCAATTGGCATCCCAAGGTCGACAACGTTGCCTCTCTTCCCCTCTGGCTCCTTTCCCATGGACGACGGGCCGCTCGACCGCGCACCACCCGCACCAGTTGCTGCCCCCCATCAGTCGCAGACACAGACTGTGACCTCGTCTGCTCAGTTGGCACCTACTTCGCGCCGCGCAACACTACGTCTGAGAGGCGCAAACGTAAAGCCCGCCGTCTTCATGCCACAAGAGAAGGCCTTCTTGCCAGCTCCGCCAAGGTGGCAGCAGACATTCGGCTCGTTGCCTATCATAGGGTGGGTGGTAGGAAGCGACCAAGGGATCATAGGAGACCAGGTGCCAAGGAAAGAAGACGGGAGCTTCGACGCGAATGCGGCCAGTCTGTACTGGCGCATGTGGTACAGCATCGACTCGTGCCTAGGGACGGACTTCTGCGGCGTGAAGGACGCCGAGTATGACGATTAGAGACCAAGGTCGAAAGACACGATTACGATAAGTCAGTATAGGAGTTGGCAGCATTGGGCGGCGTTTGTAGCTTTTGCATTAGGATTGGGTCTTGGATCACCCTACTATTCAGTGAAAGAATCCTCCTTGCGCGTTTATATTATCAGAAGCAGTTGATTTGAAGCGGAAACATCGCACGTTGATGAAGGTCAAAAGGATTGAGTGATGACATTTGAATGCTAACGCCGACGCCTGTAACAGCATGCCTGCCTAAACTTGACCGATCATACAGCTGTAACTTCGTCCTTTCCTCTAGAAGCCTACACGTCCACCATCTCCCACTCCAGCTCGGGACTAAGCTCCCTCAAAGCCCTCATACCACAATCTTCAGTCAACGCCAACTAGACGTACTGACTCAACCACCTGATTCCCTCCCCGTATCCCTGCCTCATGACCACACTGCACATGAAGACCTCAATCGGCCTGATGCCCTCGAGCGGCACCTTGCCCTTGCCCGTTGTCTGATACAAGCCCAGGACGCTGCGCAGCTGGTCCTCCGACACGGCGTCGGGGTGGTCGATTTTATTGCCCAGGATTACAAACGGGGTGCTCTTCAGCTCCTCCATAGCCAGCAGAGCGTCGAGCTCGGCTTTGGACTCTTCGAGGCGCTCGTGGTCCTTTGCGTCGACGAGGAAGACAATGCCGGAGACTTCTGGGACTGATTGGCGATGCTTGTCAGTTTACCTGTACTACGTGTGTGAGAGGACACGAGACGTACAGTAGTCGCGCCACAAACGGCGGGCCTGGGCGTGGCCTCCCAGATCGAACGTGGTGAACTTGACATTGCCGATGGACAGCTCCTCTGAGGTGGGGTGCAGCGTGGGCTGCAGGACGGCGACGCGGTCGTTCTTCAGCATATGCAGCAGCGTTGTTTTACCGGCATTGTCGAGACCCAGGAAGAGGAGCTTGGCGTGCTTGTTTGCCAGGCCGAGCGAGGCTAGGACCTCCCAGACTGTAGGGTTCGGTCAGCGATTGTGTTGCACCTGTTCGCGACAGGCGTTCGCAGCCACGTCACGGCGGATACGGAGGGGATGGAAGTAGCATGGAGCACCTACACCTAAACTGAGATTAGCACATGAGTCGAGAACAGACCGTGGCGAACACACCAATCGAAAATCCACATGTTGACAGTAGGCGTGGGGTGGCGGTGGAGTGTAATGTTCACGCTTGGTTGCGCGAGCTAGGTAGGTATGGACTGGGGAAATCGATAAGTAGACCCTGCTGACGTCGTCGCACATGGTGCCGCCTGCAACTGTTAGATGTTCGACCAAAATCCTTATTCCCATCAGAAGCGATTGATGGCGTTTACTTGAATCAAAATGAGATACTGCTGCATGTTTATTTTCTTCAGTCATTTCCTTTCTTTTGGTCTTCAAATGCTTTCGCCTTGTACTTTGAAGCACGATATCGATTACAAGGCTGACTATCGCAAACTAGACGGCAACCGGTACATCGACACATCAATAGAGCAGTGAGCCATATATGCACCAACAGCAAACTTCGGTCGATGTCAACAATGAAAAAATATAGATAATTTTAATTAGAATTAGGGTCCAACCTTTAGGATGTAAGACTAGCTGAATTCCATACCCATGTCCGTTTCTCTGATTGCCACCGGAACACCAATGCATGAATATGTACAAGTCCAAGGAGTGTTTTACCACACCGATGCCATTGCGCCGACATGATTCGTAAGGAAGGTCGTAAGTGGGAAGATATTATCCACTTTGATCAAACGCTATGAGGTAAACCATAAGCATATAGATGAAGGCTGGCTATGCTGACGCACGGTAGACTAAAGTCGTGTCTACAACATGGCGAAAAGGCCGATCAGACCAGCGGCGAGCGCACCAGCACCGAGGGTGACAGAGGCGGCTGCGCCAGTGAACTGAGGAGGCTGAGAGGTAGTCGCGCTGGGGCGCGGAACAGTGCCGTTGCCGGTAGCCTTGGGAGCCTGGGGCTGACCGTCGGAGATCTGGGTAACAACGTTGGAAACCTTGGGGGCAGGAGTGCCGGCCTGAGGTTGGCCATCAGAGATCTGGGTCACGACGTTGGAGACGACGGGAGCGGGTGTGCCAGCTTGAGGCTGGCCGTCAGAGATCTGAGAGACGACCTTGGAGACAGAGGCAGCAGGTGTGCCTGCCTGGGGCTGACCATCGGAGATCTGAGAGACAACAGCAGGAACCGACTTGGCAGGAGTGGTAGCCTGAGGCTGGCCGTCAGAAATCTGAGAGACGACCTTAGAGACGGAGGCAGCAGGAGTGGTCGCCTGGGGCTGGCCATCAGAGATCTGAGAGACAGCATTGGTGGCAGAGGGAGCCTGGGGCTGGCCATCGCTGATCTGCGACGCGGAACCAGAGCCCTTGTTGACAGCCTGGATGTAGATCTGCTGGCACTGCATGCCCTGCGAGTCGGCATACAGGTTGTAGAAATCACCAGACAAGCACTGCCAGAAAGTGGTGGCACCGAAGGGACGCTGACCAGAGGTGAGAGCGAGGGTGTTGTTGCTGCAGAGAGCGAAGCCCTTGGTCTGCAGAGCGCCGGCCTGAATGGGCTGGTCGAACTGGAACCTGGAGTGACTGTCAGTACCGTTTTATGGGCGCGCTTGACTGAACTCACTGATCGTTGGCAGCAATGTATCCCTGGCGACCAGCCTGGTCCTTCAAGATACCATCCTGGAGAGTAAGGGTGAGAGCGCCAGCAAGCTGACGCTCCTGAAGATCACGCTTGGTGGGCTTAACGACGGTCTGAATCTGGAAAGTGCCTGAAGCCGAAGAAGGGCATTCAGAAGAGCCCCCAGATTGCTGGGGAAGAGCCAGTGCGGTAGACGCAAGAGCGAGAGCGATGTAAGACTTCATTATGGTTGATGTGTGATGTGTTAATACTGAGCGACAGTGGTGGTCGATAGAAGCTTAAGTACAGGTAAGATAGATTGATGAACGAGGTATCAATCAGTAAAAGCAGTAACCGTGCCAACGAGAGGGTGAGAGACGCAAATGATCGCGGGTAAGACACTTAAATACCAACACCTCACCGACGGAATTAGTGTACAACCTACTTCATTCAATATGTCACCGCGAATCGGCCATGTCAGAGTCAGCTTGGAGTGATCTGCTGAACGCGTCAATGCAAATCGTTAGCTTGACGCTCGAGCTGCGAAGTAGGAAGGCTGGAGGTAGTAGTTCGCCGCAATCCAAACTAGTGAACAACAGCTGCATGGAACCGCATCGATTTAATTGGATCGGATGAGATAGAGCCCCTCCTTCCATCCCACCACCTCTCGTGAGCTGTGGCAGGCGTGCATGAGAAAGACCAGATCCCGCCTCTTGAATTCACTTGGCTGACAACTAAGCGCAGCTGAGCTGTTACCCCAAGCGTTCGTACACGGCCCACGGTGTGCTTGTTCCAACCTCGCGGTTCTCTATCCCTGTGACTAGTGTGTACTGTCATGGTGTCATGGCCAGCTTGCAGAACAAATGTGGACACTCAACAGCACGAGCGGAGTGCGCGTGCCCACGGGTGCTCAACCGTGAACAGCAAAATACCAACCGCTAGGTGCGCCGCTTCCGAGAGATGCTAGTGTTAAATCTGTCTCTGTCGCCTGCATATCTGCAGTCCGTCAACAGGACCCTTCTGTTGCACTTGGCTGAACCATTTTTGGACATGCACATATGTGCTAGTAGATCTGTGACATGATTGCCCAGCCTGGTGCACCAAGGCGCTTTAATCGGATTCATTGGATGACAATTAGTTTCGAATAGACTGCAAATTCCGAGGACGCGCACGCTGCGCGGACTGAGGTGATGTCAGTATCATCGGGATGCGTGGTGGGACTTCGATTAGCCGCGGTGCTGGGCACGCTAACCCACCTAGCACCGAATTCTGTGGGTTAGCGAAGTAGCTGTCGTTCAGCCATCTCACTCTTGCCCGCTTTTACTTGCGCTCGTTGAGACGCTTGTCAACGCTTGAATGCTGGCGCGGCCTGTTGCTATCGATACGGCGATGAGTCTCGTGGTGATCCGCAAAGCGTAATGCTGAACAGCCTTGACAAGGTAGATCCCTCATGCTTAACGCCCCGCGGTGAGCCCTGGATTGCACACTGAAACACCACAACCTCTTGGTGGCGAGGACAACAAAGAGCAGATCTTTGTTTTGCGCAGCCAGCACGCCGTAGACGATCAAAATAGGCAATGACGTACAGACCTTTATTTGTCGGCTTTACCGCATCCCGCGGTCTTCGCACTGGCACGCTTGCTGTTTCAATTGGGCTAAAGTTTATCGATTGCTCTTTCCCCATACTTTTCAGCCGACCCCAGCATTGGCAACAGCATCATGGCACGCGGTGTGGATGCTCACCATTCAACATCCGCTTGACCCAGCCTGTGTTTTCGCCTCCGTTGATGATTGCAGCCATTGGGAAGCGTGGTGAGTTCTCTGACTTAGCCAAGTCGTCTGCATAAAACTGCGAAGTCGCAGCTAGGCCCTAAGCATTCATCCGCTAGGCATTGAGCGGGATTCGCCTTTACCCAAGGTATACCGGTGTTCTGGTTCTGCAACGCAAAGAATGGTTCGACCAGTCAAACAGGTGCTCAACAACGATATCCAAGACAAATGCCGAACCAGCTCCATTTCCTGGATGCGCTCGGCTGTACCTGAGGACTACCTAGGTAACAGTACCCAATTTTCGAGACCCACGTGGCGACCGCAAACGATGATGCTATTCTTCGCAATTTCTGTGACCTCGGGGTGTTCTCGCATTTGCTTGTTGAGTGTTGTTCTGTCTCACCTGCGAGAGCCATGGAATGTTTGGCTTCCGTGCCGGATGATGCGGACCAAGAGCGCACCTTAGACATTCGTCCTGTACCATCAACATCTGAATATGTTCTCACATGAATCTTTAATTGTCTTGACTTGATGCACAGGAACTGAAACCGTCCTGAGCGCGGGATTTGTTTTGAGGCCTATATCGGGAAGGGATTAGTCCGCACGAGTTCGGTGTTTGTCCTTTCAGTATTTGTAGTAGTCGTGAAGAAAGCTTTGCGCATGCATCGTGGCTACAATCACACCACTTTTGTCTTCGCTATGGCAGACATGGGGTAGTCTAAGCTAAGTGTGGTTGGCTTGCCGCTTTGTACGTAAGACAGACTCTTGATCGTCTATTGCTGTCCACCTGAGATTGCACCGATATCGTACGCTCATGTCGTCTCATGCCGGAAAGTGAATACATCTCAAAACACAAACATACTTCAATATGTCCTATTCAGTGACCGAACACCTTGTTCAATCAATCTAGTAGCTGTCAATTTAGTGGTATCTTGAAATTGAAAGGTCCTGTACAATATTCTGCAGGGTTCCTTGCCCTACTGCGAGAGGTCTGCCTCTTTACTTGCCCTCACCGGCCCTCTTTACGCCACCGGCGATCCTGCCTGCACCATCTTCAATGCTGGTTGTTGCATCTGCAATGCCCCTTGCTACAGGCCTACCTGCACTTCCGGTCGCTCCCTCCAAAGTCTCGCCAATGCCACGACCGAGGGCTCCGACAACACCTCCAACGGCTGCCGTCTGTCAGCGAACGTACATCAATCCTAAGAAGAATATTGCGCACTATTGGTAACGCCGCCAACGGTGTTGCCAACAGTGGACGTGACGAACTTGACACCGGATGTCACTCCTGATTCCTGTTGACCGATAGGCATTTCGATGGGTTGTTGAAATCGAGGCTTCCGCTTTGGATTAGGAGCCGCTTTGCACTCGGAGCGAAGATAGACCGGATGTTCGTAGTCTAGCTTCCGATGGTCGTATTTTCGAGATACAAACTATGGTTCTTAGGTCGTGCTAACGTGATGTGAGACAGTAGTGTGGGTTTTGGTGTAGGTTAGGGCATCTTTGGGCTGGTGTTATACTGAAGCGGCACTGGTGACGTCACGGGGCTGTGTGGAGATGTGATCTCTTGCATCCCAGTTCGGATCTTGCATTCCTGTTGCACATGAGCTGTAAACCACCATTCACGAGGCCCGGAACATTTCTAAGGTCAAGACCCTTGATCTCATGGTCAACCACCGCTTGCTAGCGTGTGAACGTGTTCGCGATACGCATTCAGCCTGGTCAGATTGGATCCGGACGCAGGAAAGCAGTAGCAGGCCAAGACAGATTGCACGTTCATCGTTTCGAATCTTGCAACCTCAGAGCGACTTATTGTATTAAAACTTGGACAGTAGGCATTCATAATTTCGCGCGCAAAGAGAAGAGCCATCGACCGTTGTTGACAGGTGTCACGGACGTAGCGTTCAGCTGGAGATGTGCCTAAAGCCTAAGACTGCCTAGAGCTGACGGGTCGGACGAATTACATCTCCAGACTTAACAATCTTCGCAGATAGCGCTCCTACAGCTGGACGTTGCGGCCGAATAGCCTCACCAGCGGGGGTTCTTTCATCCAGGCCCCCCAGTGTCGATCACACATAAAGGATGGCTGAGTAGAGAAACCATCAATTTAATCAGCCATCAACGCAATCTGCAACATCATCTATAAGACCGCTAGTCCTACATCTCGGCCTCGTTGTATCTATCGTGAGGGCCAAGGAGCAGTTGACAGACTCTACAAAGCCTCCTCTGTCCGCGGCACCACAGCATTTCTTGTCTCCAGCTACAAAAGTGCATTGCAACTTTACAGCCATGACGTCCCTCTTTCCACACCCTGAATATGCCGAAGACCAATCCAACGCGCACGCAATACTCTATCTACACGTGATCCGCGCCTCCGCAATGTCTTTCGCCTTCCTTTCTGTCCCCTTTACAGGTATCTCTCTCCTCATATCACGGTCGCGCAAGCAGCCAGCCGGCTCCAGCATAGTACTTTCGCGCCTTTTACTCGGCTCCGGACGCGGTCTTGTTCTCGGAGCTGTTGCAGGCGCCGCGATGACATGGGGCCGTATGAGGGGGAAGGAGGAAATCGAGTGGCAGGATAGAAGTTGGCGGTTGCTGGAAAATAAGGGAGAGGTGCAGACGGATTGGGAGACTATTGGTGCCACGGGAGTCGGCGCGGTTGCAGGGGCTGCTGCGGCCAGGAGAGGGGCTATTCCTCTGAGTGCTGGGCGGGCGGCACTTGGAGGAGCAGGGCTGGGTTTGGGAAGTGGGATATTGTTCATGATCGGGACGTATGCTGCGGGTAGGCAACCCGCATAGCTGATGATGAAGAGGCCAGGCCATACTTACTCGGAAATCGATGGAATTTTACAAGACAAGTTTCAGATCTACCCCCGTTGCCAAAATTTGAGACGTTCGCACAGTCTCCAAGGCCTTGAATCGAAGCTGCAATGTCCTTGCTTGGTTGTAGTTCGTGACATACTGCATCTCAGAGGTTCCAGACAATCAGCAATCTAGAAGACTCGTGTGAAACAATGTTTGGGTATGTAACGGCAGATCAGATGTTTTCATCGATGTCTATTTTCATATCTGATATACTATAGGTCCCATCAACTCTGGTGTCTGCGCTTCATGAAGAATGTCAAGCAACTAGGTGGAGCTGACATGGGAGAGCATACGACCCTCACAGAGCAATCGTGATTGTTGACACCAAGCCGTCACCTAGATCGCATTCCGCGATCGTTCGCGTCGCGTTCGTGGCTCCTCAACTTGTACTGGGATCTTGCCGGACGCAATCTAGGCTCAGGAGTTCGAGATGGCGCTGTGTGATCTGTCGGGAAAGGTCTCTGCCCTTTCCATAGCTTGCAGTGCATCTTTCGAGATGGCCTTCGTTTTCTCCGATACCTCATCCTTTTTGCTGATGACGGCCAGTCTCTCCTTCCAGAATGACCATCGCTCTTTGCTGAACTCCGCTTTGCCTTTCCACAGTTCACCGCCTTTCGCTGGGTTCCCATGCTTACGGTCCTTAGGTGTGAGATCTTCCTCCTTCCTGTACAATGTACGACCTAAGCCTAAGATCCAGGCTGCAGCAGCGGGGATATAGACATTGTACTTCTGAGCAGCGGTTCCTTCCATATCGTCCTGTTGTTCGTTCTCTAACGCGTCACGCATGACCCAGATCGCGAAGAGGCTAAGATCCTGAAAGCCTTCTGCCGTGATGCGGGCGAAGAAGTAGTTGACATTAGCCCATGCGTCGATCTCGATCTCAGATGCGTATGGCTCTGGAGCATCGTTGAAAGCCTCCCGACATGCCATTCCAAGATCGGGTAGTGAGCTGTACAAATAGTTGTATTCTTCATGATCCTTGATCTTGTGGTCACGGAAGGCGGCGAGTAGGCTGGTGACTTTGGCGAGGAAATCTGCGTTGTTTTCGCCGGTTTCTTCTATTTCGTGGAATGATATTCTCTTTGCAGAATGGATAATGGAGTACCAGAGGTCCACAAAATAAACATCGTCCAGCTTTCGCGCGATGATCTTCTGATCAATCTTTTGAAAGAGCTGAGATGTAGCTGTATCGAGATCGATATCGCCCTTGAGATACCTTTGTATTGAAGGGTAATATGCACTGTCTTCCTCCGGGCGAAACCAGCCTCGCACCTTGGCAATCTGGTCTATTTTGGAGGCTTCATCGTCATGGCTTGAGACGATATCGGTGATTTTCTTCTTCTGATCCTGCGACGGAATCAGCTGATGTTTGCAACACCGTGCGGAACAGCCTTACTTCTGATTGAGGCATCACGAACAAAGAATTTTGCGAGCGTATGAATTTGGACAGATTTCGTCGTTGTAAGAAGACACAATGAAGTTGTTGCCTTGACGATATGATGTCATAGCTTCGCACGTGTATTAAATACCTGCCTAATTGGAAGCGCAGCGCCGGCGTTTTGTGAACCTGCAACATGAGTCTGAGCAAGCGCATGCACTAGATTACAACTGTTGATTGGTCGAAAAGGAAAGAAATGGTTATGAGTCTCATTAAAAGCGCCCATGGCGATAAGGATGGGGTAGATCGTCGACACATCAGCGGGCAATCCCGAGGTACTGTACACGTTGCGTTTACCAGGGGACGAAACCGAATATAATTTGAACATAAGTTATGGTCATCAAATTGAATAACTACTGTTGTGCAAGACATCATCTCTTGATCTTCAGCTTTGGCTATTGGACCTCAATACCGCCGTGTATACATCAGAAAAGCTCTACTTCCGTGCAATACGTTCTATATAGCGGTTTCTGCTGACGCAATGAAAGTCGATGAAATGCTGCCGGAGACGGTCCGTCGGCGAATCCCCAGTCGGCATGTCCTGAATACGCAGATTGCACAAGCGACAAGCCGCCTTCTGCTTGCGCTTCTTCTCTATGAAGTCGAGCCAAATCGTCCGATATTTACCCTCAAGCTCCTGGGCAACTGCTCTATTTCCGGATGCTTGAAAAATGCTGCGGAAACTCGTGCGGTATGTTTCGTAGTCCCGACAAATGTTAATGGTAACCTGGCCCACATCGCATGCGGTGAAGTTGTTCTTGAGAATGGCGCGAAGATGTTCAAGTAGATCATTGGCGAACGAAAAGAGGATCTGTGGACCTTGTGTATCGTCTGAAAGGTCAATTTGTGTCGTCAAGCGGAAGTTTCCGATTTGCTTGAGACGCTCTTCGAAGGTAAGCGCCGTTGCAATGTGGAACGTGCATGAGACTGCTGTCACGGTGCAGAGTGCGGTAGCCATCCAGAATGGTGGTAAGATCAAAGTCTCTCCCGCACTCTGAATGAAGATAATGCCATGTTCAAAGTTGGATGCGTGATGCATAGCATAGTCTTCGGAGCCGTTCACAAGCGCATGGAAGTGAGTTTGGAGTGCTTCCATATTACCTTGAGTGGGAGGGTACACAGCCCAGATTTTGATGCCTGACGGCAGTGTTGAAAGCATATGGTTGTCGTGAAACTTCATGTCTTGAACATCGTTGACTGGAGTTACAGCCATAGTCACTTGTGATACACCAGGCATGCCATCCTCGGCCCAGTTTGGCTTATGCCGACAATAATGTTCGAAGGTCGGTGAATGGAGAAGGAGGATTGCACCAGGCTCACTGTATTGAGGATTGTCGATGTTGCTGATCAACTCCAGGATAGCCCGCGCATCCTCCTTTCGAGAATTGTGCGAGGGTGCAAAGCAGTATGCCTCCTCACTACCAACGTCATCGAGAAGGATCTGCTTGACTTGATCGAAGGAAAATTCGTCCTCCAGTGGCAGCTGGTCGCAAAGAATCGGTGATTTCCATGCATCGCGTTGGAATATCCTACCCTCTTGACGTAGTGGACCTAGGTTCATTTCGTTCAACGGATATACGATGCCGCGATTGGCTAGATCCCATACTATCCCCGCAAGAGCGTTGTTGCTCCGATCGGTTTGGACCATGACGTCTATCAGGTCTTGAGTGTGGAGTTTGAGAAGATCTGTCATTGTAAGAAGTGATCTCAGAACTCTGTGATAGAGACACCTGCAAATCTTGGGTGCTCTGGTTGTTGCAGCCGAGTCGTAGAGCTGTGTCTGGGACCGTTCTGCATTTCCGAGGGAAGGTCAAGGACTATATTCATGCATGGGGGTAGGGTCTAGTGTGAAAAGGATCTGCATTGTTATGGATTCTACTGGTAGCATGGGAGACCTTTCACTCATTGCAAAGACCATGTCATGTCGGTTCAGTGTTGTTGTTGCATGCATAGTCAAGACTTCGTGAATAACGCAGTCATTGATTTACATTACCTGCAGCACACTCTTGACACCGTTCGATCTACATATCCGCCAGTCATTGTTAGAAATTAACGGTACCGCAGACCAGCATTGGTGGCTTTAGTTCTAATCTTTGGTCGTACAGGCGACAATTGTACTTGCACTTTGTCAGACCCGACAAGACACTTGATAAAATGCAGGAAAGTCAGTCTACTGGGTGGACTTCACCGAAGATGCAATTGACGCAGTACAATAGACCAATGCTTATTGTGAAATGACTGCGCATCTGGGAGGTCTTTCTAGGAACCCGCTCTTGAATTGTCGAATTCCTCAGATTGCCAAATGTCATCGTCGAAGCTGACGAGGTGCAGTAGGCGATGCTCGGCAGTGAGGACGCCCCCTGGTTCGGCAATTTGGGGGCCTTGAATGACCCACCAGACCAGCGCAGACGTCGAACAACAAACACTCAACAGATTCGAGATCAGCTTGCAATGACAAAGCTAGTCGTTATAGTTGGCATCACTGGTAACCAAGGCGGTTCAGTGGCCCGTACGTTTCTTGAAGACACAGCATGGCGCATTCGCGGCCTCACTCGCCAGGACCCTGAATCACCTGTATCGCAATCACTTTCAGCGGAGGGTATCGAGATGGTGCAATGTAATCTTCATGATCCAGACTCACTCAAAGGGGTTTTCAAAGGCGCAAACCTTGTATTCAGCGTGACTGATTTCTGGAAACCCTTCTTCGACCCCAACAACCACGCTCGCGCAGCAGCGGAGGGGAAGTCCATCGGCCAGGTTGCGTACGAACTCGAAGTCGAACAGGGAAAGAACATAGCCGATGCTGTCGCTCGTGAGGTTAATGGACTGGATGATGTGGGCCTGGTAGCAAGTACGCTATGCAGCGCAAGAGAGAGCAGCAGGGGAAAGTTCAAGGAATTGTGGCATTTTGACAGCAAAGCAGATGTTTTTCCATCATATCTCCAAGAAACACATCCGGCGCTGGCGGAGAAGACAAGCTACCTTCATACTGGTTACTTCTTTACAAGCTGGCAGATTCTGCCTGGACGATGGTTTGCAAAGGTATTATAAATGGCTCCGATGGGCTCGAGTGTGAGATTTTGATATGCTGACGTGACAAGCTCCCCGACGGTTCAGTTCAGATGCAATTCCCCACGTCTCCACATATGCTTGTCCCTCACCTCGATCCGCGGAAAGACACCGGACCGTGGGTTAGTGCATTGCTCCAATTGCCGCCCAATTCAACCGTTATGGCAGCCAGCGAATGGCTGACTTGGCCTGCCTGGATTAAGACCTGGGGCGATCAGACTGGAGTGAAGACAAGCTACAGACAGACGACAGTGGCTGATCTCGATGAGCATATACCAGGCGGCGCAGGCAAGGAGATTGGCGAGATGTTAGAGCTCAGCTCGGACTTGGGATACAATGCGCTTCAAGCAAAGACGCTGATGACATGGGACTTAGAGAAGGTAGGTGATGACCATGGCCGAAACTATCAAGACTAAAGAGGGTTGACAATATTGCTTAGATGGGCATACACGTGCCGACGACCACTCTGCGCGATTACATAGACTCGGAGGATTGGGAGGCTGCTGGTATTGTGACAAAGTCGTAGGGCCGGCCGTCGAGCAAGGCGCAGAGATGAACTGGATCACTAGAATTAACTGGCCTCAAGTAAGTCCAGCGCATGAGCTTAAAAGTTTAAAAGTTTAATTCAGTTTTGATGTTCCTCGGGGTTGAACGCGCATGCCGTCGAAAGCCAGGCTGGCGGTGATAGAGATGCTTAGTCAGCTCGGCTAATAGTGCGCCCGAACGCCCACGGCTGCCGCGACCCAGCGCAAATTATCGCGGCTTGCACTGAGACGTCTTCGATTCCAACTAACCCACCAGGATACCGCCAAATCAGTCATCATGCGTACCTACGACGACTCCTTCTCCGGCCAGAAGATCTACCCTGGCAAGGTGCGTCCGCCACGCGCCCCAGCTGTCCGCCCCAGCCATGTCGAAATTCCGCAGCGCGCCTGCACGCACCGCACGAACACAGCGCACATGGGCAACAGGGGCACAGCTGGGCAACGCACAATGCCCGCAGACATGCAAGCAAAGGCAAGCGCAGTGCTGACGGTATATACAGGGCAAGCTCTACATCCGTGGTGACAGCAAGATCTTCCGCTTCCAGAACGGCAAGACCGAGTCTCTGTTCCTCCAGCGCAAGAACCCTCGCAAGATCTCGTGGACCACCCTCTACAGGAGGCAGCACAAGAAGGGTATCTCTGAGGTACGCTATCTGTCAGGGAGGATCGCTCGTGTGCGCGCCGCGATGACCTGAAAAGGCCCGCGCCGCCGCACGAGAACCTCTCGCGACGTGCTTTTCGACATGATGTCAGGTCACTGACCCCCCTCCAGGAGGTTGCCAAGAAGCGCACCCGCCGCACCGTCAAGCAGCAGCGTGCCATCGTTGGTGCTT
This sequence comes from Curvularia kusanoi, assembly GCA_011058905.1. Taxonomy (NCBI): domain Eukaryota; kingdom Fungi; phylum Ascomycota; class Dothideomycetes; order Pleosporales; family Pleosporaceae; genus Curvularia; species Curvularia kusanoi. Next base: position 1,395,248 of record SWKU01000003.1, read on the forward strand.
CCCTTGATGTGATCAAGGAGCGCCGCTCGCAGCGCCCCGAGGCCCGCTCCGCCGCTCGCGCCGCCGCCGTCAAGGAGGGCAAGGAGAAGAAGGCTGCCTCCGAGTCGGCCAAGAAGGCTGAGAAGGCCAAGAACGCCGCCGCCGGTGCCCGTGGCCAGGCTGCCAAGATCCAGTCCAAGCAGGGCTCCAAGGGCGCTGCCCCCAAGGTCCAGGCCAGGACCCGCTAAGCAACTCGATTGACGAGATGTTGGCTTGAAGATGGAAAACTTGTGTGCATGACCGGGGTTCAGCGGACTTTTCGGGGTGACTCGGTGTTCTTTTACTCTCTTCCGTGAAATACGGAATCAATGAATGGGATGGGATGATTTACACTCTTGCGTCGGACACAAAACTCCGGCGCCGCCATAGGGCAAATGCAATACCACGTCCTCACGAACCCACGTGTGCACCAGATACCGACAGAGCAGTGTATGAGATGATGAATGGAAGACGAGAGCGCAGTGCAATGCACTCAGACCTCACACCATGCAGCTGTACCCATCGATCCTCCCTTCTAAATCATGTTGAACGAAATGTCGTCCCTTCTCTGTCTGTCCGAGTCAATAACTTCCGAGACCTTTATTTCTGTTGACACCTGCCTGCCCCAGCCGCGTTTATCCGTCAGCTTTGTCCATGCTGCCTCGTGTTGAGTACTTCACATGAGACTAGACGTATGCGTCATGATAAAGCTGGGAGTCATGTGCGATACATGATATATCATATCCCAATGCTGACATTCTCAGAGCCATACTCGCTGCAATTCCAACCGCCCTGCAAACCGCTTCACCATGTCTACAACAAAGGAATCCCTCCTTGACCGCACTTGGACCCGTAACAAATTCCTCATCTCTACCAACCATACCCTAATCTCCATACCGGAACTCAACGCTATCTTCGTAACAGACCTGGTGTACTGGGCAACACCGCTTCCCACCTCCGCCATGCGCGAAATGCTTTCCAACTCGCTTTGCTTCGGACTCTACGACACAGAAGCAAAATCACCAAAGGAAGATTCCCCCAAAACAGCGATGAAGCTGGTTGGCTTCGCGCGCTGTGTCACGGACTTCGCCACCTTCAGCTACCTTACCGATGTCTTCGTGCTGCCGGCTTACCAGAGCGAGGGCCTGGGCTCGTGGCTCGTGGGTTGTGTGGGCGAGGTGCATGATGGGATGCCGTGGTTGAGGAGGAGTATGCTGTTTTCGGGGGATTGGGAGAGGAGCGTGCCGTTTTATGAGCGTGTGTTGGGTATGCAGGTTATTAATCGGGGAGGTGAGGAGGAGGGTAAGAGGCCGGCGGTTATGCAGAAGATGGGGCCTGGGTTTCCTGGTAAGTACAAGGAGAAAGGGAGTGTTTAGGCTCAGTGGTATGTCAGACTTGAAAATTGCAATGGTGGGGTTAGCCTATTTGCACAACGGGGCACGGGAGAGAAAAGAGTGTACTCTTGGACTGAGGAATCAGGATGTCATGCTGCTTCTACTGCTCCTTCCACAATCATGTCTCTATGGCACGCCCACTGTCCCACCCTTCTGCACCAATTCCCTTCTTCGCTCACTCCGTGACACCATCTGCATCGCCTTAATGATCGGTCTTTCGTCTCTTCGCCAATCTCCTAGATCGATTGGAACCATCATCTTGAGCGATGAGGGCTTGATCCAGAGCTGGCGAGGTACCAAATCCATCTGTTGTCCTCTTGCCAGTAGGTGCCGCCCGCTCGAACGAGCGATTCGAAACTGACAGTGAAGCATCATCCTCGACCTGGTCTGTACCAGAACGATACACAACACTAAGACGCTGGCTGCTCTTCCCCCTGTGCTCAAGGCAAAACCAGTCTTCGTTCTCGGACGGCTTAGGTTCGTCAGGGAAACATTCTAGATGGAACCACTCAATCCTACACTCATGATGAGAACACGCGACCATCCACCCATCCTGTTGAGGCCGACGGCAGTGGCACCATAGTTTCTCAGGGTCAGTGTCACTGAGCTGGTCGTTGATTTCATCACTGGTGGGAGAGGGCGGTTGTCATGAAGGCGCTGGATGCTGGAGTCTAGGTTCCTGGGCCGCGAGGGGACTCTTATGAGATACCATCATCACCTTGCCTTTATCCTCAATGTCTCTACTCTTGGGTCTTTTTGGACGTGTCTTGACCGGCAGATAGCTGGGTGGTGCATTGGACATCCTAAGCAATCTACGTGGTGAAGCAGGGGTTGGGATCTCATACGGTTCAGATCGAGGTGTTGCCTCTCGGCTTGTTGCGGGTGTATCATGCTCTGATCGGATAGATGGGGAGAATGTGTCAGCGGTTGGAGAGCTGTATCTCCGAGGTGGGCCAGTCACTGATGTGTCTTGCCTGACATGCTGCTTCGCGTCTTCATGTTCAGTGGTCCCGTCTAGTTGCTCGAGAGGTGCCGAGTTGTCGTCGCCAATGGTGTCCTGAGCGGTATCAACGTGATCGGCCCTGTTGCGCTTGCGCTTGGCAGCCATGCTATCTGAGGTATCGTACCCTTCGTAGTTGAATGTATTCTTTTCGATGTCGTCTGTCTTGGAAGGTACTCTCAAGTGGTCGGAGCTTCCCGACGGAGTTTCACCGCCCACATCTACTTCCTTTCCAAGCCTCCGCTTCAGCTTCTCTTTCCACTCCTCCTCCGGCTCCTTTACTACCTTCTCTACCGCCTGCTTCTCCAGCTTTTCTTCCGGAATCCTCCATAGCTGCTCTCCCTGGTGCAGTAACTCATCGACGGGAGCGGCTTCTTCCACCGTGCCTGCCTCAGCAGGTGCTGTGAATCTGACGCGGTGCACTGATCCTTGATCTTCATATGGAGCTGCCACTTCCAGCGGTATATCCCACACGCTGAGGCCTGGGAACCCCTCGTCGTCTGAACCGTCGTGGAAGAGAGCTTCAACTTCGTTTTTGGTGAGATTCTTAACAGGTTTGTCTGTCATTTTGCCGGTTGCCGGTGGAAAAGAAAGCGTGGGGTTTTGACGGCCATGGCAGACGCACAATGGCCAATTTTATGAGCCGGAGGAGCTGCTGGAGCAAACACTGCGGTCGAGTGCTCTTTGTGATGCGGGTAACGTAGACCGTTGAGACCTTTCTGCCAACGACAAACTTTGCGAGGAGTTACAATCGCACAGCACGGTGAAAGCCAGAGCTGGATCGACCGAGCAGCCAGTGTTCTTGTTTTAACGAGATTTGCATGTTAGGGTTTGGTATTGCCCCCTGCTTGTGTCGTTTGTTACCTGAAACATCAAGCATCCTTCTCTCCTGGTACTGATAGGAGAAATCATCGCAATCGACAACCCGTAATAGAAACACCAGTCATTCTGAGCATGTATGTAACAGTCATGAACAGACATGATCCCCAAATGTTAATTGTCGTAAGTGTGATGGTATATGAACGCCGTGAAATGCAGAATCACCAATATTAAGCCCCAATCTTCACCTCGGCCGCTTTGATGTGATCCACTGTAGTTCGACCCAAACCCTCTTTTGCATAGAAATCCATAGGGTAAAGGTTTTTCCTTTCTCGCGCATCCACTTTCTTCTCTGTGGCGTCTTCATCTAGCCATGGCGCTTCTCTCACACCGAGGGTTACCAGTGCCTCATACGGGCTCAATAGTGGCCTAGGGAAAGCATAGCCCCAATCGATACTAAGACGTGGACAGGCTATCTGCACCCATGCCTCTACATCTGACATCATGGCTAGTTTCCCGGGGAATATTTCCGACAGCAAAAGGTTGACGCAACTGATGCCCTGCCTCTTGAGCTCATTCTCAATCAGTGTGAGGGTATGCGGGTTGCCCTGTCGCCCCAAAGAGCCCAAGATGATGCCCCATGTGCGTGCCTTCTTTGCCGTCAAGATGGCAGTCCGTCGCAAATCGTAAAGGGAGTCGTGTTCGTAGGCTTCGTGTGTAAGTCGTCTTGAGTACGGATCGTAGCGGTATGCTGGTAGAGCGGGATTTGCAATCATGGCGCTCTCGAGATGGAACCGTCCATCGCCAAGATACAGTATCATATCTGCCACCTCTTCCTCTTTACCCCTCGCATTCAGCTGCCCTGGCTTGATGGCCATCGATGGCGATGTGCAGCCCAGAATCTCCCCCTTAGACAGAGGTGCAATTTGCGGGACAATAGGTCTGTAGCCTTCTCTCCGCAAGATTGGTACAATGCCATGTATTGTTGCATTAAACTGGATGGTGCCGACCAAGGCAATGCTCTTCCCAGTAGGGAAATTCTCGGTAATGGTGTTTATGAGGTGTGTAGTGTCGATGCTGATCGAAACGAAGACATACAATGTCGCAATCTTAGTGACAGCTACTGGGATGAGACAACTATGGGCGTAGTGGATCAAGAGGTCGCAGCCTAGCGCTCTTGCTGTGTAGTCATCTATGCAGCATGCGCCGTACGTCACGTCGCCCATGATTAGGGTGGTTATGCCAGGGCAGAACTGCGTGAGGATATCGGATATGGTCGTCGCGAAGAGCAGTAGACCCTCGGGAAATTGCAGTGCTACTGATTTTGCGCCCGATGTGCGTATGCGGTGAATGCATTTGTGTATCTCGAAGCTGTAGTTCGGTGGGAGGAGCGCAATCGCATCGTTGATGTCCTTGTCGTTAAGAATAGAGTCGGGTATGGCGTTCAAGGCTCGAGCAGTGCGGCGAGGCTGGGCAACTGCAAAGGTATTAGCGACGTACACATTTTGTCGTAGCCGAAAGGGACCTCACACCTTGAATTGCGCTGGAGTCCTCTATGTTCGCATTAGGATCTGCCGGCTGCTCGCCACCCTTCTCCGCCGTTTTCCTTCCTACAAATCTTCTTTTGGGCTGCTTGGGCACAGGCGCTGGCTCCTCGACGATCCCCTCGTCAACATCAGGCCCAAGGTTTGTCGCTGAGCGGTCTTCCTCCATTGTGGTGGTGGTGGTGGCGTGTTCCCGCTCGTCGCGGGGCAGAAGTGGGATGGAACAAAAAGTTCGTAGGGCTGAGACCCTGGATTTGCGACTGCAGGTGCTTGCCAACCATCTCTCTCGACATTGTCATCGTGAAACAACCACAATTGGCTTCTTGACAATGCAGGCCAAGCTCGTACACTGTCTGTATTTGATGCACACAGATAGCTTTGTCTACGTAAATTCGTGACCTAGAATCGTTCTTCTGCCCACCTAACCCCTCTTGTCCTTGTCTTCATCAGCCAGAATCATGTCCTCTTCCTTGTCCCAGACCTTGTGTCCTGCTACCCAAGTTTGAAGGACCTCCCCTTTCTCGCTCAGTACCGTCAAATCTGCCCTTCGACCCTCCTTCAATATTCCTCTGCCACCCTGGCCATCTATGCCCATGAGTCCTGCGACATTCTCTGTTACGGTTCCTACGGCCTCTGCGATACTGCACCCACTCCATGCCATCAAGTTACGGACGCTCTCCTGGAGCGGAATGCACCCACCGATCAATGTATCAGTGCCTGCGATTGTAGCCCGAGTTCCTTTCTTCGTTTGCTCAAAGGGAATCTGCGCATGTCCGGGATGGTTACCATCAGGTAGGGAAGCAAGCTCGATACTGTCAGTTATGGTTATGGCGCGTTTGGGATTAGACCGAAAAAGTAATGCGACTGTGTTTGGATGCAGGTGCTGGCCGTCAGCAATGACCGTGTAGTATGGTGGCCTCGGGCTGTACGTTTGGGGAAGCGTAATAAGGCCTGCGAGCCCTGGGTCTCGCGAACCAAAGGGCGGCATGGCATTGAGAGTGTGGGTTAGGCATGTCGCGCCCGCTTTCAAACCAGCAATGCCATCGTCAAGGGTGGCGGTTGAGTGACCCAAAGATATGCGGATCCCACGGGAGCTCAGATCTTGAATAAGGTTGGTGGAGTCTGGCAGCTCAGGAGCTATGGTAGCTAGCTTTATCGAAGACGAAAGGTTTGAAGAGCCGTACACTGAGGCTACTGGAGTGCTACATGCCTGGAAAAGGGAGGAGTTATGCGCGCCTTTCTTCGTAGGGTGCAAGTATGGCCCTTCAACGTGCGCACCGAGGAGCGAAGCAGAGCTAGCTATCTCGCGGGGAGCCAGGGCCGGAAGTATCTATCATAGTCAATCTCGCGTTGCGTGACCTGAGAGACGTGGTTGTGAAGTGATCGGTCTCCCATATACGGGAGCAAAGATAGGTAGCTTGAGTAATCACATACCCTTTGGAACTCCTCGCCCTTCACTGTGGGCAGCGTCGCCCAAAAGCCGGTCACGCCCTGTGTTGCATAATACCTTGCAATGCTGTCTATTTTGTCGCCATAGCTCTTATCGTCCTCAAAATGTGTAAAGTGAAACCCATTAGCGCCATTGGTGTGCAACTCCAGCAACCCAGGTGCAATAATGTTATCGTCCAAATCAACAGCTTCCCCTCCAATGTATCCTTCTCTCTTCAGTATCAGCCCAGTCTCATCGGAGATGACAAGATGATCATCGACGAGTTGGCCGTCAAAGACGTAGCGGCAGTTTGTGAAAAGAGTGAACCAGCCCGACATATCCGCAACATATGTCAGCCACAGCTATGTATAGTATGGATCTGTGGTGCAGTCTGGCGGTGGTTGGAGGTGTCAGCCATTTGTGGTAAGCACGCTCGGTGATCGCCCCGCAGAACGGGATCTACATACGTCATAAAACGCGATCGTATCAGCTCCTGCAAAGCAGCAGGGGCTTGTGCCGCAGGACGACGCAGCAAGCTCGCATCAATTCCTTGTCTTGCGCGTCTACAAGCGATTTGGGCGCACTTGGTCCCGGAAAGGGGGTGTGATTGCTTGTTCTGGCTATTCGGGAGCGGGTACAAATGATGTCACCACACGCGTTCGTCCCCGCGGTCCTGGATCAACTCCAGGGTTGCGCTTCCTTGCTTTGTGGTTACGCCGCGCCCAGCCTAGCAAACTTCTTCTCATTCACACTGCACGCGTGAACCTGACTCCTTTCATTCCCAGCCTCTATCGTGCCGGAGGGGCCGTTGCAGTCTGCTCTTCTCCCCAGCTGAACCATGGCGCAACAGCAGCACGCCCCTGGTGGCCACTACTCTGGGCACAACCCGATCCCAACTGTGAAGCAATTTGTCGAGAACCTCGACCGCGACAAGAAGAACAGGGATAAGGAGATTGACGAGCGAGCCAAAGCTGCAAAGACACAGGCCGGGGCGACACCCACGACGCCGACCAAGGCAGACAAAAAGGCGTCTGCCACCACGCCGAAAACGCCTGCGCAGGATGGCGTCGAGGACCACAAGGTGCAGAAGAGGACCATTGAAGGCACCGAGAAGACTGTCACTGACCCCACGACTGGTCGAGAGGTCGTTATCTCCGACGTGGGCAAGGAGATGGTTGACGAGGTCGAGAATCCCCATTTAATCGTGCCCAATGCCAATCTGAACAAGCCTACAGTAAGCAGCGCGCATACTCTATTGACGAGAGATACTGACTATAAATAGCCTATCAAGACGGACCCTTCACAGTCGCTTGCAGACTACAAAGAGGCACAAGACGTGACGGCTCCGCCAGACCCCGTCGCCGAAGGGACCACCTCCGATGTTCCCATCCACGGCGAAAAGACCAATGTTCTCTTCCACCCCACACCCTCCGTGAGCTATGAACCCATGTTCGCTGAACTGGAGAAGCGAGCCGGCATTCTGTGCATTGGCATTGCTGTAGTGACAATAGTCGTCGGCAAGATGTTTGGTGGCGCCCTCAAAGGTTTGATTCCTCTAGCCATGTGTCTCTCGTCAGGAGTCTGGCTCTGGATGAAGGAGGTCGTGCGCAGCGGCCGAGAAGTTGAATGGTCCAGCGAGCAAACTCGCGGCCAGCTGGTGAGTGCCATTATCCAAGCTGGGGTCCTTTGCTGAATCACTACAGGCCACCCTCAATTTGCTTCCCGAATCAGTCGAATGGATGAACACTTTCCTGGGCATTATGTGGGGACTGATCAATCCCGACATGTTCCAAGGAGTTGCCGATACCCTGGAAGATGTCATGCAAGCGTCGGTTCCGGGCATCATTGAGAATGTGCGAGTCGCAGAGATCAACCAAGGAAGCAACCCTCTCCGCATCCTCAGCATGCGTGCACTACCAGACAACCAGATGGGTGAGATGAAGCAGGCCATTCACGAAGAAAATAAGAAGACCAAGGATCCTCAGGAAGCTGCTGCAGATGAGGAAGGTGGTGATTTCTACAACCTGGAGGTTTCGTTTGCCTATCATGCTCAGCCGAGCGGCAAGCGCACATCAGACAAGGCGCGTAACATGCACATGAATCTTGTGTTCTACCTCGGGATTAAGGGTCTCTTTGGCGTTCCACTACCAATCTTCGTTGAGCTCCAGTCCTTAGTGGGTACTGTCCGCTTGCGAATGAACATGACACCCGAGGCGCCCTTCCTTAAGAATCTGACTTTTACTCTGATGGGTACACCTCAGGTCACAGCTGGTTGTATCCCAATGTCTGAGAAGGCCCCGAATATCCTCAACCTCCCTCTCATCAGCAACTTCGTCAATTATGCTATCAAGGCGGCAGCGAGCATGTATGTTGCACCAAAGTCGATGTCTATCGACATGAGGGCTATTCTCCAGGGTGATTCTATCCAGAAGGACACAGAAGCTCTCGGTGTTCTGTGGATCCGTATCCATCGTGCAAAAGGATTGAGCAAGCAGGATCGACGTGGCTCAAAGCACGGTGGCAGCGACCCATATATCACGCTTGCTTTCTCCAAGTACGGCAAACCAATGTACTGCACCCGTGTTATCACCGACGACCTTCAGCCCATCTGGGAAGAAACTGCAGCTCTCCTTGTCAGTCCTGAATTAATCAAGGCAAATGAAAACCTCAGTGTTGAGCTTTGGGATTCCGACAGGCATACTGCAGACGACATCGTTGGCAAGGTCGAGCTTTCCATGCAAAAGATGATTCAACACCCAGGAAAGATGTACCCTCAAGTATCGAAGCTCGCCGGTATGGACGCAGATAGCGAAATGCCCGGCGAACTGCATTGGGAGGTTGGTTACTTTGGCAAACCCAAGTTCAGACCCGAACTCCGTACCGATGGCAAGAACAAGAACCTACCTGAGCAACTGAAGAACGATCCTAAACTCCAAGACGAGAAGGGTGTCATTAACTCTGACGAGGATGATGCTGTCATGCACACTCCTCCCGACCCCCTATGGCCTAGCGGTGTCTGCAGTATCATCATTCATCAGATTGTCAACCTCGAACTCGAAAACGTCAAGGGTACTTCAGGCAGTAGGAATGGCCGAGAATACGAACCTGCAAAGTCTTATGGAGAGGCTACCGAAGAGACCGGAGGCGATCTCCCTACATCTTACTGCACCATTCTTTACAACGACCAACTAGTCTACCGCACACGCGCTAAGGCGGTTTCGTCCCAGCCCATCTTCAACGCTGGAACTGAGCGCTTCATTCGCGACTGGCGCTCTGCTATTGTCACGGTCACTGTCCGTGATTCTCGCAACCGCGAGCATGACCCAATTCTAGGTGTTGTACCTCTGAAGCTTTCCGATATCCTTGAAACCTCTTCGCAAGCAACTCGATGGTACCCTCTTGACGGGGGTATTGGATTTGGCCGAATCCGCATCTCGCTTCTGTTCCGCAGCATTGAGACCCGTCTGCCTCCTCAGATGCTTGGATGGGACGTGGGCACATTCGAGTTTAGGTCACACAACATCTTGGCAATCGGCTACAATCATTCCCCCAAGCTCAAGTTGCGGACAGGCGGCAGTACCGGTAAGATCAGTCGAGCCCACGCGCACAAGCTACCCCAGGGTGACGGCTACTACTTCGACCTACGGAAGAATGACGGGGCCGACAATGTTCGTCTCCCTGTGAAGCATCGTTACAGGTCACCAATCGTATTCGAATTCCACATTTCTGGCAAGCGCAAGGCGGATGCTTATGCCGTGATTTGGCTTCAGCACTTCATCGACAACGAGGACACCGATATCAATATTCCAATCTGGACAACACAGAACCCTGCACGTCTGACTCAGAACTACATCACCGAGGACAACTGTGAAAAGGAGCCCGGTCTTGAAGATCTCAAGGAGGTCGGACGTTTGCAATTCCGCGCTCGCTTCAAGGCCGGCACAGATGAGTCGCATCAGGCCTTCATCGTCGACAATGACTCGCGTGAGACTTATGAGACTTGGGAAGCCTGTCTCACTGAGGGTGTTCGTAACCGCAAGGTCGAGAAGGAACTTCCTGAGCGCATCCAGCAGCTCCACGAAGAATCTCTCACCGCAGGCCGTGACATTCTCAAGAGCGCTGACGCGGAAGAGAAGAAAAAATGGCTCGCAAAAGATGGAAAGGATTGGTCAGGTGCCTTTGGTGAAGATCCTAAGGCATACATGGATACCAAGGGCCGCAAGCGTAGAGAACCGGGCGTTGAGCAGCCCTTGCACGATCCATTCCATCCGTCATCTGATGAAGACCATGACGATGTTTCAGACGATGATACTAGTTCCAGTTCAGATCTGGGTGTCGAAGATGCAACAAACGTTGGTAGCGCAGGCGCAATGTCTGGTGGTCCTGGCGGCGGTGATCAGGCTAATGGAGGTATCAAGCATCAAGCTACCGATCTGTCACCCGACGATGCTCCAGGCCGCCCAAGTCAGAGCACAGCGCGAACCTGGGAGACAACAGACACGAACGGATCTAGTCAGTCCTCCAAAAGCGTAAACAAACAAAACAAGCGCACTGAAGAGCGCAAGCATCGTGGCTTGATGCAATGGAAGCCTGCGCGGAACATGGTGTTCGCAAAGGATCAGGGCAAGATCGGAATTAAGAAGCTCACCAAGAAGGTCACCGGTGGTCTGGAGGGACGACAGCCTGGAGTTGAGACGGGTATGTTTTCTCACATCGCTCTGGTGATTGCATAACTAACTACATCGAACAGAAACTGGAAGCTAAAATATTCACCTGCATACCATACCCAGGGCCTAGCGACGGCGTTTTGGTGCGATCGTTTTCAAATGCGTACTCTCACATCATGTTTACGAATGCACGAATAACTGATTGACTTATACGGGAGTAACAACACTATATTTTATGGTAGCTCTCTCTAGGTAGCCAATAGCTTTCAATCAAATGAATCACCTTTACATCTGTAAAAGCAAGAGCCT